>OY292314.1:43474400-44724400 GCA_958496155.1 Sisyra nigra | reverse complement strand
ATTAGAAAAATTATATTAAAAAAATGATTTTTTAAAAAATCTTAATGTATATAACCTCTTAATAGTGATTTATACTACTTTATACATCATATAACATAAAGCCCAATATCGCATTGTTTCGTTAACTATATTGAATTTATATAATACGCAAATTGTATCATATGAAAACCTGGCGACGTTCCTAAAAACGACGAGATTTAGTGAATATCACGGTTTGTGAGTCGTAGAGACAGAAATACTGACAAACATTTTCCATAAGTTTTGTGTTTTAAGTTGATAAAAGCGGAATTAATTTGTCGCTCAAAAACCTCAAAGGCTCACTTGCAGTAAATTAATTATAAAAACGCATATGCAATGTAATTATTAAGCGTTGATTAAACAAGCTAATACATCTGAATTTTTAAGAGCACATCAAAAAAATAAGTTAATAATTCTATAATTGCATTATGTTTGATTTGGACGAATAATCAAAATTCGGATAGGTACGTCGGTGTGCACAGTGTGTGCCAGTTTCTCATAACGCAAATATAATTTCATAAATGATCAAACGTTTTATTACAATTCCTAAATTGTATTGTGCATCCAATAAAAAATGCATTGCAGATGGAAAAAGTAGAGAACATAATTATATTATCTCGTTGTGCTATAAAAACCAATGTATCATCGGCAATGGAGTCGCTGTCTGCATTCAACTCCAATGCAATCTACACCAAAAAAATTTGGTTTATAATTTTTTTTTTTGTTCATATCATAGCTCTGTGAAGTGTGAACCGTAATTCCGATTTAAAATTGGTTTTTGTGCGACTATTTAAATTCCACCGATTTAATTTTTCAATTAAACACAAGAGGAATATGAGATTTTCGAGCTGACGAGAAATGACCACCGGGATTTACACATCTCAGTTGTGTATATTCGAGAATGTAATAGACGACGAGCGTGTAAGTCCCACTTGAAGTGGATATGTGTACCCATTTATGAATGTAGGTAAAAGCTTTTTTTATATTTATCCTACGGTTTATAAATATTGAATTTTCCACGATAAAAGAACCTGCATTTTTCGTAAAAAAATCAATTTACAAACAAACAATTGTAGAATCTCTCTGGCTATTCGTTTATACAAAATCATAAAAATATCAACGTAATTTTTTTAATATATTAATACTCACCAACAAACGCTTTTTAAAGTGTTCTCAGCTTGGTCTTCTTCCTTCGTGTAATTATTTGTGCTTTCTGCTCGGTTACTTATGGTAGCCATCGCTGATTCATATCGCATCGTACATATCTCATATTCCTTTACAACCCCCCGCATGCAAGGTGCATGTCGAAGAAATTCTGAAACAGAAAAAAAAATTGATTACAACAAAAAGAATAAAATTATTACTTTATATAATTAAGAAACCTACAATGTTTGCTTCATCGAATTAAAGATAAGTTAAGCAAATAGTAATATTTAATATAATTATCCAAAGATAATATTTTATACGTAAGTAAATAAATTAAGTATTCTGAATTTGATGCTTTTGATATTTGCACATACGTTTGAGTATTTGAATAACTGAAATAAGTTGTACTGATTAAATTATTATTTGTCTTATTAGATATTCATTCCATTATATTTACTTTTTAATTTTTTAGTTTTTTTTTTGAAGTAAAAAATCTTTAAAAATTCCATTTATGTTACTATTGAGTTTATAACGCTACAGAGTCAAGTTAACGCAATTGAGGATGTAAGTACATTAAAAATAAAAATATTTGCATTGTATATAAGGTGTTATAACTAACTCATTTGATGAAATAAATTTATTCAACGTTTACATACATAAAATTTTCAAATCTTTCTGAATGTAAATCAATAACCTTTGAAGTACCAAACGAATCTTACTAAAATAAACTGAGATTTCAACACAAAAGTTATACTAAAAAAATTATATTAAAGTTAGAAATAAATTACTCAAATATCTAAAATACATCTTAGAAGGTTTTTAATAACCACTAAAGTGCTTTAAAAATAAAAATCTGATAGTGTCCCAATATTAATGGTTCTATGCGTTTTGATCCCAGGACAAAATATCTCCGTGACAAAATATCCTCAGACAAAAAATTGCAAGTACCTGATAATTACTTGCTCAAAAAAAAAAGGGTTATATCGACTTACAAAAAAATATTTTGAAGAAATGGTTAAAAAAGTTCCCCGATCGTTGCGTTAGGCCGCGTTTACACGGTTCAACTTTAGTTGATTAACAATTCACAAACTTTTAGACCGTAGCGGGGTAAGCGCCGCGAGAAGTGAAGCACAAGCGAGTCGAATTGGAAGCAAATTGAGCTGAATTGAAAGAAAACTGACCGAGGTCGACTCGATCAACAAAAGTTTGACTGAGTCAAACATTTTGTCGTTCAAGTCGATCGAGTCGACTCTGGTCAGTTTTCTTCTAAAGGTCCTTAGAACAAAATTTCTAAGAGCTTAGCATTAACGTGGTAAGAGTACCAACTAAAGAAGCAACCCTTCTTTTAATTCAGATCTAAATTTTATAAAAATGCAATTTGAGTTCTAATTTTTAAGATACCGTGCACTTTGTGGCCATTAGCATTTTAAAACATTTGTAAAATTAAAGGTTTGAATATGTTCAATGGCAATACTCTTTTACGTATGTAAAAATCGATATTCAGCAATAGATTTTAAGATAGGACTGAATTTTTTTTAATTAAAATAAAACAAACACAAAACGGTTGGGTTTTCAATTCTAAATTGTAACTATAATTTATAACTCGTTTTCGTGTTGTCTTTTTGTTCGTCTAGAAAATTAAAAGCGAAAATATAGAAGATAAATCATCAAGTGAATTTTTAAAAGCGAAGCGACCTGTTTTCATAAATTATAAATACTGTAAAGCTTCGACGAGATCGATCTACGTGACTCGATATAGAGATATACGATAGTCAATCAATTGGTTACACGAACCGAAGACAGGCGTTTAAATTTTTGTCGAATTGAACATTACTTATTCAAAAATCCATTAAAGTTTTTTTTAAACAAGAAATTATTGCATAGGTGTACGTATGGATATATTTTATTGGGGAATAATATCAAAATTTTAAGCTGTGTTTAAATCAGAATACAAATCTTACCTTCTTGGTACGGACCATCTTCACATAATTCTTTAATGACCAAGGAAGTTCCGCGATAAAGTTTATGGAAATGATTCCGACGTGTAAGATTCATGCACCGTCTTGTATAGCTGTGAATACATTGGAGTCCTTTTTGCAAGTCTCTGCAAATAAAATAAAATTTTTTCATTTAGTTAACCATTTTAAAAGTATGTTAACATTTATTGTTATCATTACACTCAATTGAATAATAACAGAACTATAATTCTATCATGTAACAAGAAATCTAACATAGAAGAAAGTTGTTATAAAAATTTAATTTTAATAAAATTAATTATATGAAAAGGAAGAAAAATGGAAAAAGAAGAATATTTTATTCAGTTGGTATTCTGCAGACGCTTTTACATAAAATATTTACACCTAAACTGACAGGGTATATATGCAAACTTAAAAAGCTTGACTTTATAAATTATTTTAGTCGATATAAATGTAAATGAATTAAATAAATTTTAAGCAGATTAAATAGCTAGAAAAATATTTTTTGTCTAAAAACAAATTAAAAGAATAACGATTTTAAATTGTTATAATATAAATGTGGATAATAAATGCATAGAGTGAATGTTATTTGAATTGAAGCTTTTTTTAATTGTCTTGTTTCATACAACTGAAAAACGAGATCTTTGTGGAGAAGAATGTGTTGAATTCTTGCATAGAAATTACTCATAAAATTTTGAATGAAAAATGTGCTACGTTGTGAGCAATAAGAAACATGAGATCGGAGAGAAACATAAATAAGTACCAATATGTATTTTAAGGAAAATTTTTAATATATCTTTGAGATTTTCTCTTGTATGTATGTAAGTTTTTATCTTTTGAAATATTTTTCTCTCTTTCAAACACAATAGGTTTTATCTAGGTATTGTAGAAAATAGAAAGGCAATTTTCCTGCTCAAATTTCCATCGTTTACGTACGTTACACAGTTTGGCTTCGGGGTACAGGTGATATGAAATTTTCTTGTTTACTACCACCTGAATTGATGGTAGTTTGAATATCAAAATATCGCAATTTGATCGGGTACAAAGTTCAATTTTTATATGAAGTACAAGTGATTTGAACGTTATTTGATACGACTGGAACAATTTTAATTGGAACTTTTCCAGATTTCGAGTAAAACTTTTTTGTTTCGCCACCAATTAAGATGAAATATGAATGATATAATGATTACTAAACTATCAATGATAACAATAATGGGTACATTCGTCGTAGTACACGGCAATAAAGTAAATGTAGTAGTTGTCTGTTGAAATGTTCCAATAAAGCCGTCAGAATTTCAACCCATATTGTATATGCGGTTAGACATTAAAGTTTATGTCAGGGACATATATTCACGTTTTGTGTGAATTCATTCTCGGTATCGCCTAGTCTATTCGTGATATGGAATTGTTGCATCTCGTTCTACAGAACAATTCAAAGTTAACATCTTACACTCTTATAACGAAATATTGTAGCATGGGTAACCTTTTCACTAGTTCTAATTAAACGTGCTTTCGCTAAAATGTTCTTGTTGAGAATATTCCATACATACGTATGTGTATGTACATTTCTATATAGGGTAAGTGAGCCCAAAACGGGCAAGCTAAGCGCGAAGTTAAAAAAAAAACTGTAACAGTCGTATTATATGATAAGTTGATTTACTTTATAATATAGTATATCTAATAATTAAACTTTAAAATAAAACACGATTTGACCACATTATATGTCCAGTATTTGTTTATTTAAAAAAAAAACTAAGTTATTCAAAACCCGCTTTGCCCTATACATAAGCCTAAAACGAGTAACTACCTTGGACAAAAAGGGTAAGCTTAGGGCAAAACGGATAAACGTCTTTTTATTTGCTGTAATGAGTCATGAATCAATTTTTTTCGTTTTATATAAAAATAAAGTATTAATATTACTCATTTACGTATTTAATTAATGAGTCTCAATATTTATAGGCTTAGTCGATAGAGATTAACACTAAGTTATATCACTAATTTTATACTCATTTTATCAGACTTTTAGAGTTACCTATTGTTATAGAGATCAAACATGTTAATATTGTAATATAGAACAATAATTATTACAATTAGATATCAAATAAAAAATACAAACTGATAGTAAATTAAAACTAAAATGCTTCAGAACTTCATTCTTGGCACAAATCACAATAATATGTCTTATGTCAGAATAAGAAATACTGGTTTCATGAGCTCATTCTCTACAATCTCTTCATTCGATCCAGTTTTCTTTAGATGGATCTTCATACGGATCCCCACAAACGAGGCATATATCAATTTTCGGGGTTTTCCACGTATTTTTCATGTTAAAATTGTTTACATATATCTACCCGTTTTGCTCTAGACACTATTTTTTTTAAAGTAGAAATAAACTCAAAATGGCAGATAAAGCAGGCAAAGTGTTCATGTAATTTTATACATTTATTAAACTAAAATAAAACGATGACACGAACAATACGAAAATTATAACGATTTTGGACAAATCAGGACATACTTAACTTGACATTTTTTAGCATAATTAGCAAAAAACTTTTATTGAAAATCGCTATGTTGGTAAACAATTCCGGCGCTCGAGCTTAGCTGATCTAAGCTCGTCAGGGTTAGACAAATCTCCACGCACGCGCACAAAATTCTAATGTTTCATACAGGAGTGCGAGACTGCTTACCCGTTTTGGGCTCACTTCCCCTATATATCATATACATACATGGTTGTTGAATAATTACATTAGAAACTTGGAGGTTAATAGACGACTCATCTTTAAAGTGATATTCATTTAATTTCTCTTTTCCTTCATACAAACTTTCGTAGTTCTTCAAATGGTCTAATTATATATTCACCGGTTAGGCAACGATATATTTGTGTATAACGGTTTACATTTCGTAAATCTTATTTAAATCTCTCTTGCTCGCTATTTATCCTGTTTTTGCTGATTTGCATTTATTTTTCTTGTAATTTAACAAATGGTTATTTAATCCAACGTGATTGGATTTAAGAGTACTGAAACGATTAATTTATCGGATAGTTTTTAGTCATTCAGTATCTATAATTATTATCCAAAGCCCAATAGAAATCCCTAAAATAAATGGCAAATTTCGGTTTACATTGCCGTTATATAATTGATACACATTGTGTTATGTTTTTATAACTATAGCCGTTTATTGCACATGTTGTTTGTTTGAAATATTATTTTTTTTCCTCTCTATGAATGGGAATAGAAATGGTAAACGTTTTCCAATGTAACGTGAACTGAATGCAAACTCTCTAATTTCATTCCCACAAAAAACATTTCCATTTAATTATAAATTTTGTTAAATTGACAAATATCTGAAATTTCTATTAACTACAAATATATTTTTCCATTATACAGATTTATGAAAATGTAATAAATGGTTATTTTTAGCTTATTTATCGAATTGCATTTTTTTGATTGTCGTCGGTAGTTTTTATATTAATATTGCAAATGTGTAAACTTGCACTGACCTAAAAATGGTGCAAATTATATTTCTTTTAGGTGAACACATTAAGCACGAAGTCTCGTACATTGTAAGTGTAACGGGTCGGTGACAATTGGGCGGGAGACAATTGGGCGGGAGACAATTGGGCGGGGACAATTGGGCGGGGGACAATTGGACGGGAGACAATTGGGCGGGGGACAATTGGGCGGGCGCAGGTTGACCTCATTCATTTTTGTCCATTCATTCATAAAATTGTTTTCATCACATTTTGTGAGTTTCATCGTCGTTGAAATTTCTTACAAAATTAAATTGCTTGTTGTTTGCCTTCTTATGACGCGTTTTTGGGACACTGAGCGCGGTGGCAGAAAACTCCAGCAACAGTTCTTTGCCGACGAATAAATCTTTGCAACGTCGACTGTGTAGGCATTTGAGCTGCAGCAGCAGGAGACACTGAATTGAACGCGACAGTGACAATTTCACTGGTTGCTTCACGCGTTGTACGTGCTCGATTTTTGGCGACACTAACGACGCTAATTACCTCATACAAAGTCGGATCAGGAGGATGAGTATGTTCTGAGCGTATTTCGTATTTCTACATCAGCACCGGGCATCGGATTCAAAATTGTATGCAAGCGAGCTTTGCAAATTCGTTTCTTTTCACATTTCCAGTGTGTTTTTAATGTATTCTCTGCTTCTTTTACATAAGCATGACCATCGTAAAGCAGTTTTCGGCCACCGCGCTCAGTTTCCAAAAAACGCGCCATAAGAAGGCAAACAACAAGCAATTTAGTTTTGTAAGAAATTTCAACGACGATGGAACTCACAAAATGTGATGAAAACAATTTTATGAATGAATGGACAAAAATGAATGACCTAGGTCAACCTGCGCCCGCCCAATTGTCACCCGCCCAATTGTCCCCCGCACAAATTGTTCCCCGCCCAATTGTCCCCGCCCAATTGACACCCGCCCAGTTGTCGCCCGCCCAATTGTCCGGATCCCAAGTGTAACAAATGGTAAATATTGAAAAGTTCTCTTTTCTAGCACTTGAAATAATTTACGATTGAACTTTCTGTAAAAATTGCATTTCTTTGTAACTCTGTTAGAACAAATTGATTCATTCATGATAAATGTAATATCAACTATGTAATATTTGACAAAACATAATAAAAACTAAATTGTTCTTAAAGAAAAAACTACATTAAAAAGTTTCTTTCTTTAATTTTTAATATTTCATGTACAAAATAATTTGGTTAATAGGATTTCATATTATGTCGATTTACCGCTACCAAACGTTTTCGTACCATTTCTTATTTTGGAAATTTGATTTTTTTTTCAATATTGTAAATAAAACAAAATTACGATTTGCTGTAGCTCTCATATTATGGTTCAGCTTTTGATTTCCGAGATATTATATAAATTTAAAGATTTTGACCGGGAATTCCCGGAACTCAATAAATAAAAAAAACTTTATAAATGATGAATAAAATAAAATACATTATTAATTATTTACCACTATATTTTATACAACACAAATGTAACAAATAAAACAAAATATGCTTCTCAAAAAGTAGGCAAAGTTAATGAATTAATTGATGACTTATTACTTATTTTTGTCGCTAAATTTTCTAATAAGAAAAATATGTTACCTTATTTATAACATTTTCTGTGTGTTTAATATTTAAATAAGAAAAAGTTTTTAGGTAGTTAAAATGAAAAATTCTTGAGACTTGATCGATAATGATCTTGTATCAAAACTAAATTCTTTGCAGAATTTCCGAAAAACTTTTTCCGGGAATTCCCGATTTTGACATCCTCTTTACAGAATGATGAGTTTTAAGGAAATCGTTTCACTATTTTTAAATACGCATTGTAATGCAAATTAATTTTAATTAAAAACAAACTTTTTGAGTAATAAATAATTTCTATTGAAACTAAGTTATTCAGAAATCTAATTGAACTTTAAGTAATTTAGTGATATCTTAAGCATTTGGTAATTTTGATTTATTCACTACAACAATTATTGCAAAGCGCTAAATTTTAGTAAGAAACATTTCATCTAAATACGTCAGGGACCATGGCAATGGCCCAGTTAAGTTAACCAAATGGCCGTAGCCGTGTACCCGAAGCAACTTAAGTAACTTTTCAAACGTTCTCTATCTATTTCAAATTTAAGAAAAACGTGAAAATTATCCACGAGATTTAACTTGTTGTGTTTCACCAAAGTTCCAAGCTGCAGATTTTTAATCAATATGTTTCCAAAATATCAAAATTTTGCTATTTTATCACAAATTCACTCCCACACTTAACACATTTTACGGCAAAAATAATTAATTTAATAATTAATTTTTGACGCGATAGTACTTTCTATTATGATAATGGCAATGGTAGATTTATGGTTGGAAAACCAAAAAATTAATTTTAAACTATGGTTTTAAAAATTTTCCCACTATTGATATAACCATTTAAACTTTATAAGTAACTACTAGTAGCTTCCCGTGAAATATTCACGACCATAAGTTTAAAATTCCGAATGTACAACTAAAAGAAATTCGATTCGTCCCATAGACTATGATAGATGTGAGAATGTCACTTTAATCGCTGGGCCACAAATATATCATTAAAAACCTAAAAAAAAAAACATTAATAAAATCGTCTCCTAACTGTCGACATACAAACATTGGCCAATTTTATTATTTTTTATAATAATTGCTAAGTATGAGAGAATTATTTAGAAAAATTTTGTTCTTTGCTAAAATCATCAACGTCTGACCTTTTCACATACTATACTCCATAGTCCATGGAGACACATCTAAACTTCCCTATCATCTTAACGTAGACAATATCAAGTTAGGTAAATGATACTGTAATATTACTAAAGCACAAACTGCAATACTGTATAACTAAAACTTTAATTTTTTTTAAATAAGGCTTAGTTTATATATGTACGTACGAGTAGTGTTGAACTTAAAATTTTGATAATACCTATAAAAATTTTAAATATTGTCAGATACTATAAATATCAAAATTATTTTAGACATTTGTTTTGCCAATAAATATTTTACAATGATATAACGTTACCAATGTATACCAACATTTAATATTCAATAAATAACAATTTACAAAAGCGTTTTAGTTATTCTAAGGACGTACATACATGACGAGCATTAAATTGACATTGTAGTTTATATCATTTCTCTTTCATAATAGTGTAATTCACAAAATTCATTGTCTACCAAATGAATATTGAATGAGCTATTTTCAGAAATACATATTATAAAATTGATTGACGTATTAATCAATGTTTCATGTTTGGCACTTAAAATTAAATATTTCACTAAACATCAACTGCGAGCATAAATAAAATTATGAGCACCTACCAATTACAATTTTAAAAACCAAATTGGATTTGATTATTTTTATTTATACGCACGTATGCAATCAATGTTACATAAATTCATAAATTCGTACATATTATATGAATATGTAATATGGTCTGTTTACGTCTTGACAAACATTCTTGATCATTGTAAAATGAAGAAACGTGCTGCGAATTGAATGACTAACATTTATTGCCAGAATAAGAATTGGATGAATCATTCTTTGGTTTAATTAAAGAGGAAAAAAAATGTATTTGAATTCTACGATTTGAAAAAAGCTTATTATTCGAATCCAAATTGCCGGCGGACACAAAGCTCGAGCCACGATCCCAGGAGTACGGCGACGGCTCTGACTGTTTTAGCTACCAATCGTAATCACTTTATAGCAATTCTACTCAATCCGTTGCTTGTCGAGCTCTTGCAATAAAGATTTTCACAATTACATTATTTCTATCATCACTTTATGATCTTTCAAACAAGTTACGTACTTTTAATTATTTTATAACATTCCACAAAATAATAAAATAAGTTTCATACTGTCTAAAACTCAATTAGCCGTAATCACTTGCTTTACTTTTTCAAGTTTTAATTATCAATCGTAAGTTAAACGTTCGAGCTATCAAAACTTTTCCTTTCATTTTGTACTAGCTGATACCCGCGACGTCGTCTGCATAGGTTATTATGTTAAGAACATATTTCTTTTACAGATAAAACATTTAAAAAATTGAAAGCAAAAATATTTTTAAAATAACCGAAAAGAACTTAGCGTAGAACATTTTTAACTATATGCCAAAAAATTGCTCCTGCAGTATCCGCTATTGCTCCAAGTGTATAGTTATTAGTTAATTAATAATTCATTTGTCAAAAATTGATAAATTCAAAAATAAAAATTGCTATATAACTCAAAATAATAACTTTTTTTTAAAAACATTATTCTTTAAATGCTCTTTCCGGATTTGCAATTGCTCTAGGTGTATAGTTAATTAGTAATTCAATTTTTAAACTATTCATGTTAATAAGATTCAAGGGTAGTTGATGACGTCATACTACAACAATACATACGTATAAATAGTTACAAATAATTAATTATTAAAAATATTGAAAAAATCTGATCAATTATTTGCGCAATGAAAAGAGCAGATAGAGAGCTTAAAAAAATTAAAAAATTTCAATTAAAAATTATTTTGGGTTTTATAACGATTTTAATTCTTGAGATGGAACATTTTTTTAAAGGTTAATTATTAATTAACTATACACCAGGAGCAATTGCGGATCAGACAAAAGCATTTAAGGAGCAATATTAGCAACAAAAAAATTTTAACTCGCTCACTTAACTCTTTATACTTATATGCAATAATAAAAGGGAGTGTTGAAATGTAATTTGATTATTGTAACGGTTGTAACTTAAAAATGTATTTTTATTTGTATTGACAGTAATTTGTGATTGACAGTTTATTAATCTAATATCTCGCTGAACTGCATTAACTATTAAGTCTACGCTCAAATGAGCCGGCCAGTGAACACATAAATTAACTCCACTTTTTCAACTTTTACAAATTTTCATGTCAAAACACTTTGTTGACTCCTAACTTTATATATCCGAAATAAATTTTTCTAATAATAAGCAATAACAGCTCTAAATGACAATTTGCTTTTTAGTTTTTCCATAACAAACAATTTTTTTTTAGAAGTCTAATTTATCAATTTACTCAACTTTTTGCATTACGGAGTTAATCGATGTGTGCACTTAGCAGCTCAAATATTAAATAATCAGTAGGCAGTGGAAGGATAAACATTCTTTCGCCAGCCCATGCGCATTAGATCGTTTGCCCCACTCTATCAAAGCGACGAAAAATGCCCGCTTAACGCGATTAGCTTGTAAAAATCGCATTTTTTAAAACTTTGATTACTTTGTTTTTAATGAAGATATTGTGATAATTCTTTTTTTAGATAAGGACCAAGTATACAAGAAATAAAACAAAAAAAAAAGTTATCGAAATCTATCTAGTAGTTTTTGAGTTAAAAGCGAACATTGGAAAACAGCTATCATTTTATTAACTTTTCGCAAATCTATAGACTTTCGATGAGCTTTAATACATTGTAGAGAGTCAATAGATTTATTAAAAAAAATTACTATAATTTTATTTATAGATTCGCTGTAGCAAAAACCTTTTAATATTACCCTAGTTTCACTAGTTGACAAATCAAATATTTGAAGCTTGTGAAACACAAGGAGAGAACTATTCTCCATCCAAGAATGAGCTATGTGAATATGAATGATGGTTAAAGAAAGCCTTAGCCATTCTCCTATCACATCAGAGAAACCCATCGCCTCGAGCGTTACGACTAATAAATGCCGATATTACATTCTACAGTGCTTTCAAATTATTACAATATTCAATGCATCGTTTGTTAAATCGACTTCAAACAGTTTCTAATTTAGATAATGTAATTACAAAGCTTAGATTTTATTTATTTCAACAAAAGACAAATATGGTATGAAATCGAAATAGTACCTAGGTATAATAATTGTAGTTATATACGGAGTACATGATGATGATTTGGATGTACTTACAGAAGAGAGATTTTATTTTTGAAACTTGAACAAACTTTAATGAGCATTATCAATTAAAATTATTCCATAACAATCATGTTCTATTAATTGGATGAAATCTCTTACGCTTAATTTGATAATTTAGAAACTTGAAACTTTCCACAAGAAAAATATTAATGGCGCCTAACCGTAGTCGCGCTTATAAAGTTCTCTCATACGGAACTTGATCTGCTTAATAGCGCTTTCTTAATTGTTAAAAGTGAACTTTAGTTCAAGTTAAAATAATTGAAAAAAATAATAAAAAAATGCATTTTTAGTTGGCTTGAAGTAATGTATGGAACAGATTTGATGTAAAATTATCTAAGAGATTTTACCAAATGAGTGGATAAAAGAACATTATATTACAATACTGTCTGTAGTCTATTCTAAGCTTGTAAAGAGAAAATATTTGTAAGTTTGTATGTCGGAGGTTATCTCTGAATGCTGTTATCCGATTCCAAAATTTTTTCACCGTTTGGAAGATACATTACTTCAGATGGATATAACTATAATTTATCTTGAAACAACACACAATCGTGGAGGATCGCCTATATTTTGGTTTTAAATGAAAGAATGGATTTTAATGACAAATGTAGTTCATTTTTGAGTAACACAAAAAGTAATTTTTCGACGAATACTTGAACATACCCAAAAAAAATGTTAAGTGTTTATTTTTTTCCATTGCAGGAACAAAAATAATAAATCAATATACTTTTTTTAAGGCTAATTTAAAAGCCAAAGATTGCACATGTTGATATTTATCTACTAATTGAATATCTATCTATCTAAATTGAATTATCTATTTGTTAGGTTAATTTTCTTACATTAATCATACAATATACCATCGTTTCTGTCAAATATGAAACATTTTTTGATTCATTCTTTATTATTTCAGTCAATAAACAATATTTAACGCTAGCTAGATTAATCAACCTCAATAACTAGTACGAATATTAAAGTCATATAGACTTTATTTTGAAAAAGTTATCAATTGTGATATAGGCTAAATCCAAAATTTTCCTCTGCCTACGTAGTGTCACAAAAAAACTCATTTATGTTACAACTTGCGTAATAGTTTACCTGGAAAAGCTTAGCTTTTCCAGTTTTGAATTTTATTTTATAAGCTTTTGTGACGCTTCCAACAAAGGTCATATTTCGTTTTATATTTACGACACAAATTTATCAATAAAGCTCGAGTGCACGGGTCATAATCGCATAGAGAAGATTGTTTAGTTTGTTCGTTAGTATAGTTATAGTGACCACAATTATTGCTCTGTAATCTATATGGAAGTAAAGCGTGATATTAACAAGAGATGCATAAGTTCTATTTCATGTTATCTACGAAATCCCAAGGAATTCGAGGATGATGGATGAACTAATAGTTTACATCTATGTAAATAACATTCGTTTAAAATAGTTCAACACAAAAGGAAGTTGTTAAATGACGGGAACAGTTTCGTTCAAAACCAAGATCTATTTCAATAATAACTGTCCCGGTCATAAAATCTAATACTTGGTTGTTATAATTTATTTAATCAATTGAAATTAATGAAATACATTTAACGTTTCAAAATACTTGGGTAAACTTTTTGAGAATATTTCTGAAATTGTTTACTTAAAAAAGTTTTTTCATTAAATTATCAAATATCAGTCTCAATTTTATTTTCTTTTAAATAATTTTCAACTTTGATCTTTTCCATTTCATGAACTTCTTAATACTAAAAAAACGAAGAAAAACTTTTCTATAATATATCAAATACTTTTACGCTGTTTGTAACCCTATTTGTTGATATGAATCAAATCTTTATTTCACAGTTGATTAAAGCAAAATTTCATAATATTAAACAGCTCAAAGTAACTAAAATTCTTATTTTAGTTTTTACTTGCGAGTTTGTGGTGAATTAATTACGTTCCAATTATATCAAACTCTGGTCAAAGGAACTGCATAATTTCCCTTAACATAACCAACTCGAACATAGAAACTTACCTAAAGAGCTACAACTTTATATTTTTCCCATCTAGAAAATTTCTGTATGTATATTTTATGTACGTATATAACATTGAAGAGGAATGAGTTTTACAATACATTCGTTCCTTCCACTTTTTGTCATTCGTTTTTTGATGTTTTCAATAAGCTTTTTCTGATCTTTGAATGAAGTTTGTTGTTCCGTATTTGTTGGTAAATATAATACCTCCTTTCCTTCCCCTAATATTATACATTCTAGATAAAAGGTCACAGTTTTTCTTGCTCCGTCTTAACTTTTATACGTATGCACGTTTAAATAATGGCAAAAATAAACTAACAGATAAGCGTGATGGAAACATAATTTATTAAAAGCTTTTATTCCATTCAACGTACGTTATTATTATTATTCAAATAATAAACTACGTTCGACATTTCACAGCAATTAAGTTATTAAAATACTGAAAATTACACTGATTGTATTGATCGTGAACAAATTATATAAATGCTGAGAAACAAGAATAACTATTAAAAGGCATTTATTAATGTACTAATAACTATTTATATTTTCTTTAAGGTAGTAGGTATTGTAATCGAATCGAATTTTCGAATTCGACCTTTCACCGGAAATAAATCTTTTGAGATCCCCTGAGTTCAAAAAAGTGGATTGTATAAACATGTCTGTGTGTGACAGCCATATCGTATTGAAAGCTTTATCTGAATTTCACCAAACTTGGAATTTCGTATTCATATTATATCTAGTTGTACCACGAAGCTTTTGGTTAAAATCGGTTGACCGGAAGCTCAACATTAATCAATGGGTTTTTGAGCTTTTTAAATTTTCTTCGAAAACATCTTCAACGATTTTCTTTAAACTTGCTATTGTTCTTAGACGCATTAATGCCAACAACTTTAATTTGAAACTTTTTCCTGGGAAAATTCAAATAAGTAGGGTTCTGGAGTTAAGGGTGGGAGTTCGTATAAACACAGATACTGAATGCATGTACATAGTTCTGTATACCATATATAGTTTTAACCAACAGCGAGTTTCATAAAAGAAAGTGTTGTGACGCCTCGCAGCAGATAATTTTTTATTTTTTAAGGTCCCTTAATGGCGTGGTTGACTATATTGGCCCTATACGGCAGTGGTCGTGGGTTTGAATCCCAATGAAGGTCCAACATTTTTTTCATGGTTTTTCGGCATCGACGGTCGCTAATGACCGTAGTAGTTATTGCGACCTTAAATAAACCAAAAACCAAAGAGGTTTCCAATTTTACATCTAAATTTTTTTTAATGTCGGTTCACGCATAACGTTTTAAAATATTTACTGATTTTGATGATATTTTTAGTCGATAAAAAGTATTTTTAATTTGGTCTCATTTTAATTTGAAAAAAAAAACGCCCACTTATAAGGGATTAAGAAATAAAGGATGAAATATTATCTTTTTAATGGATGGCCTGATTTTTAATTTTTTCCTTTGAGCAGAGCATAATTTTAAATTAATATCATTTCAATTCTTAGAAAAATATTTACTCACTATAAAGTTAAAAGATAAGGGATGAAACAGTAACTTTTACATACATCATAGCTAAAAAGTAGCCACATTACATTAATACATTAATTAAATGGTAAATACATGCATAAAATTGCAAAATGTGTGATGTCATATCAGGGAGGGATTCTAAAAGTGTGACAAGCTGTGACAAATACGAGGAGGGGTTAAAAAGTTCTGAAATTTGTGTGACGTCAATTATGTGTGGCCTCTTAAAAGTAAAAAGGGTTATAGAATAGTAACTTTCAATTGGATGATCCGATTTTGGTGATTTTTTTTTCTTTTAGAAATAGTATGATTCTGAGTTCGTCCCATTACTTTTATCCTTTTAAGAACCACATTTCTAACTTTTATATACCTACTTAAGATACCTATAAATAAAATTTAACGTACTTTTTGTTGTTTGTTTGGCACCGGCTCAAAAATGGTTAAATTCAATAGGTAATTAAGTAAAAATCTTAGTTTTTTTTTTTTTAATTTTTTGTAGGGTCGTTTTTATTTTTTTGTAAAAAATTGTTATTTTTAAATAATAAAATAAATTAAGCACTCATGTACTAGTTTTATACGGTACACAATGAATAAGGAGAATTTCTGACTACGATAGTTATAGAGTTTGAACGACGGAAAAACGAAAAAAAGTTTTAATGAAGTCACATGAACTTAAAATCAACACAGATATTTCATCTAATACAGCACAACGGATCTGCCGAACATTAACCATAAAAGCATCAGACAAGTTAAAATATTGTAAATTTAAGTGACGTCAATCTTTAAAAATTTCACCCAGTAAAATAGTATTAAGTGATTTAAATTTATAAACTCTGATGTTGCGAATTTTTTTCAATGGTATTAAAAATTTCTTAAATATCAATTGTCTTGAAGGTGAACTGTTTGAATGATCTATTTACTATTCACGTGATAATAATTTTAAATGAATGCGCTATAAAGTTCGTATACTTCCCCGTTTTTGAATTTTTATGTCTATTTTTATATTTATTTATTTTTGGAAAGCTAAACGAAACGCAAGTCGTAAAATATATTTATCGGAATAAATCAATAGAGTTTGCCGAAAGTATTACAGACAAGAATCAGAAAACACAACCAATTTGAAGGCCCAATCATATTTTATGGCAATAATCTATCACGCACACTTGTGTCCTATAAAGATTCGTGCGAATCAGCTATATATCGATCGTAAGTCTACAAAAATACGTAATACAATATTTATTTTCTATACAACCAACGGAATAATATGATGTGATTTCTTTTATCAAATGAAAAAATATCACTATAGTATTTTCACACCTCTTCATATTATATTATATAACACGGAATAATAAATTGTCTACCAAAATGATAAACTCTTAAGTGAAATATTTTCTTTAGTTCGCACTTAGGCGACAATTCCATTTCTTAAACGATTTATGTTTTTTTTTTTTCAATTTTCCACTCGTTAAATGAATAATTCTATTTTTACATGTTATCCAAAAGCGATTCATTTCAAACATAATAAATTATTGCTTCATTAATACAAGTACTTATTATTTTTTATATGTAGGTACATATGGTATGAGTATCCTCCCCCATAACTTTAACTTACTCCCTTTAAGTTCTTAAAGCGATAAAATCTAAACTTGTACATTTATAAAAAAATTAAATCACAAAGATTTTTTTTAATAGTTTCGCGTGACTGAAATTTCAGTTTTATGGAACCGAATTAATTTAATTATCAAATTACAACGATTGGTATCTGCTCCACTCAAAATATTGAAATAAAATGTTTGAAAATTGAATTTATGTCCAATGTTGATATGATCGTATCATGCGTTTCAAATATTCGGTGTGAAAGAACTAACTAATATTTTGTAAAAGTTGAGAAAAAATTGACGGCATACTGTCAATGATAGTGTCACTTTTTGCTACCAGTAAGTCACGTCATTTAATTGATTGCCACGCAAAGAAATATCTGGTTCTTCCATCACATTTAAAGTTTTAATAATTTTATTTTAGTTTTGGTTACCATTTCAATAGTAAAAAACTTAGTTCGGTCGGTACAAAATTTTAATCTTCTTTTAGCTATATTTTAACATTTCAAAAGGTGTGGCATCTAATATTGCAAAAAAATTGTCTATCGTCTAATGTTCATTACGTATGGAACCTCTCAAGCAAAATTCTTCAAACAGTTTTTCTTTGGCATAGTGACTCCTATAAGAACGATAATAGAACCCTCAATTTGTTTTTATTTAACAGAAAAATCAAATAAATAATAACTACTACAATCTTTCTATTAAAATTAACTTTCTTTCAACATTAGGGAATAAAATTAAAATTAAATAAACAAAAACATATTATAAAATTAAAGACACGTTACCCCCCATATTTCTTAATAATTAAGGTTAACATTTTTGAAAATCACTTATTTTTCAAAAGGGGCTTTCCCCCTTAAGCACATATGTAAGTCAAATTTATAATTCTGAGAACAATACACGGTAAAATATTTAATATATTTAAAAAATAATAATTACCACTGCACACTAATTAAATGGGAAAAAGGCCGTTCTCATTAAATTGGGTTTTTGAAAAAAACATTTTTATAATAAATGGAAAGATCGTATATACACACGTTTTATAATAAAACTATTTTAATTTTTTTTTCGTCCTAATTACAAAGTTATATTGAATCAAAAATAATTTTTTAATTCAGTGCCGAAAACACGCCAACAAAAATTCTAAAACAAACTCGGGCGCGTGTGACGTCACAATGTTAAATTGTACTCATTTTAGCACATAGGTGATACAAGGTTTTGACTTTAAATCTGTCATTATCGTCAATATATCGATAAATATATAAAAAGTGTAAAAACTTAAAAGTTATCGTGCTATGCTTTGTACCATTATGTACAAATATACTACAAAAACAACTCCCAAAAAAAATGTATTTAAATGTTCCAAAAGATGTTAAACATTGAAATAAATGGTTCCAAGCAGTACGATAACCTAATTACAAAACTGCAACAATTTTTTTTTTGTTGTGGAAGATCATTTTGAGAGAAGTATATTATAATAATATAGTAATTAATAAATATATTTAGCTGAAAAAGTCAGCGTTGAAACACAGACTAATATTTAAATCGTACTGTCCCTGTGGAAATAAATTGTAATTTTAACATTATTACGTCACAAACATGACGACCAATCGTAGCGAGTTTTTAGTCAGGTGGTTCTTTTTAAAATGTTATAAATTTTAAATCGTTTAAAATAAATTTAAGAATATTTTTGAGAAATTTTTGCATCAATTATTAATATAATTTATGGTAAAGTTTTAAAGTACATAAAAAACATTTTAAAATAAACATAATATTTTATACAGGTTTCATTAAGATATACCTAATCTCCAACATTATTTCTTAGTACGAGTATAAAGCAACTTTATCGCAAAGAAAACCTAAAAGATATAAATGTTGTATTTGAAACTTTGCATATTATTGGTACATACATAAAAAAGGAAGCTTATTTTGTTGCAGCATACTGACATTAAAGCCATAATCTTTTCAAAAGAGTAATTTGAACAAATAAAATCTTTGCTTTATATGAAATTAGATGAATCGTAAATTCATGTAATTTATTTCAAAGCTCTTTGATGGACCTGGAAACTATCAGCATGTGTCCCTATTTATAGATACGTATCTATACCTTCCAGTTCGTATTTATACTAGGTATTTCTAATTATCTCTCTGACATTGCATGAAATTATACGTCTGCTCCCATTGAAATGTATGTTGGAAATATTCGCACGTAACATAGACAATTCACCAGCTAAATATGTAATATGAAACCCGGAAGATAAATAGTAAGGTGGTGTACTTTAATATTCAATCAGGAATACATAGGTATATTATATTCCTACATGCTCTTTCGATATTATTTTTAAATGAATCAAAAAGAAAGGAAACAAATAGAAAGTCAAAGACATTTTGAAAAATATTTCCGAATATACGCGTAGGTTCTGTATTGGAAAAGTTCAATGAGAAACGCAAATACGAGGGTAAAAGAACGATTGTATCCATAAAAAGTTGTTACATCAAATGTTATTTAAACTTTATTTCGTATAGAAATCAAAGTCAAATAGAACGGCAAAAAGTTTTCTTGTGAAAATAAAAACCATATATTCACGTTATTTAATTTTTTTTCTCATTCATATTCATTAATGTTTTATATATTATACATACATTCCTACATACATTTAAAAGTTGAATGAAATTTGCCTTATTGAAATAAGTATTTTTTAAAGCAAAGAAAATTTTCATTTTGTTGTAAACGCGATGCTCAAAGATATCTCGAAATAAATAAATTCTTATGTATGAATTAGCTGCCTACTCACAAAAGCACATTGCCCAAATTATAAATTTCTTTTAGGCGCTTTGAAATAAAAAAAAAAGATATAAATATTCGGCTTATCATGGCCGCATAGTATGAATGGAGAAATTTTTGGATTACACCACATCCACAGGATCCCCTCGGGCCTCATTAATTCCTTAATGTAAAATCAATAATTACCCACTAATTGTACTTTGGCAGTAATGTAGCATAAATTATCAAAACTCTCTTTTCCAAATTTTACTCTTCCATTTAGTAAATTGATGAATAATTTATTATTTAATTGGAATATGTTCCATTCTTCAGTCTGATTGATAATAATAATTTCCTTAATCAAATTATATTAATAATTATTGAATAGTATTTTGTGCATGACATAGTAATCTTCATGCTTAAAAAAATTGAATGGTGAATTAGTGTTCATGAGTTAGAAGTGAAACTTCTTTTGGTGTTATACCATTTTTATATTTATGTGGTTTTTGTGATAATACAATGTATGTCACAACAATCGTTAACTGATTTTTCAAAGTAATGTTTACTAATGGATTTAAAATGCTTGATAAATATTTCTATTGAAATAAAGGACTTACTACTTGGCTTGATTTTCAAGCTATGTAATTGACTTTGATTTGATTCGAAAACAAGTCAAACTCAAGTTAAAATCGAGTTAAGTTGAGCATTGACTTTGTTTGTTATTTCATTGTAAGGATTTGGTAAGAATTATTCCTGAGAATATATTTTTTTATTTGTAAAAATATCAATTTTGAAAGCTGCTTTAGCTGATCTCCAAAACCTCCTCTCAAAAGATGCATCTTGCGGCGACTACGGTATTTCTTGATTAGATAATTTAAAATTAAAAAACCAAACGGATTTCGTTAAAGTAATGTACAATCTTATAATTAGTCGAAGGAACAAGCAAAATAAAATTTTTTGACAAAATGGCGGCTTCTCAAAAAAAAAAAAAAACTATTTTTGATCAAAAATTTGATCTTAAATGGTTTATTAATAGAAAAGTAATAATTGGAGAGTAAAATCCTTCGATTAATTACTAAAAATACACTAAAGCAGATTGTGTTAAAATTTGAGAGTGATCGGGTCAGCCGTTTCTGAGAAATCTTGGTCACAACTTTAAAAACACAGTTTTGAGAAAAACGTGAATAAAGTTTTAAAAGCATTTTACATAAAATGAAAACTGTCTTGACAAATTTGCATGTGATTTTGAAAATAATAACCAGATTAACCTTAAATTTTCTGGATTTGTATTTAAATAAATGTATATTACAAAAATTATATTAAAAGAAACGATTAAATATCTTAAAGAACTTAGAAATCAAAATAAAAGTAACGACAATTTTTTTAGTTAAATACCAATATGTTGATCTTAAAAACATCGTCGCGACACCGTTTAGGTAACGTAAGAATGTTAAATTTTATAATTTAAATTGTCCTAAATTTTTCCTTACGGCACCTAAAAAAGTTTCACTTCAAAAAATTACTGGTGAAAATATCAGATACAACTCTATTTCTTTTCTTTTTGAATAGAAAATATTAAGCGAATACAGGGACAAATTTAATTGGATCTCTTAACGATAAGTAATAAATAATGATAAACTTACGGGCAAAGCAAATCCAGCTCACTTTTTGAAGCTACAAAAGTTAACTCCGTGGAGTCGGTAATCACCTGAAGTGGTTGTGCACAACGTACTAATTCCTCTTGACCACAACTCTGATGGTGATGTTGGTGATGTGTCCCATTAACAACTCGTGTATAAACTGCAAAAAAAAAAGTCCATTTGTAATTCGTGTAAATATAAACGTTTTCATTAATTCAATTATATTTCAACTAATATCTTTCGGTATTAACATGTTAGTTATCTCTTAAACTATTTGATTTTTTTTATATCTGTAAGTCCATTAGTTCAATTATCCAACTTAAGGTTTAAGGCAATATTTAACCAGTAGAAAAAGGTCACAAGTATCCATATGAAATTTAATTAAGTTTCCTCGAAAGTATAATTTTTATTAAATTAGATTTCATTTAATTAAACAATAATAAGTTATGACGCAAACATATAAATAGGGAAACATAAAAATGAGGATGTTAAATTTACATAATTCATATTCTCTAGTTTTTGGCTAATTTTTTCAAACTAATTCCATATACATAATGAATTTTTATGAATATTTAATTTTAGTTTTTTTATGAGAAATTGTTTGATTTGCATAAGTATTAATCTCTAAATAAGAAAGGTAATTTTAAAGGTTACTTTTGTATTTGAGCAGAGAATATCGTGACTATTAATATTTCAACTAAGTATATCAAAACGCGATAACATACATAAATCAATAGTCTTCAGAATTAAAAAAGAAAAAAAAATCAACTATATGTGATTTTCATAAAAATAATATTTACATAAACATTAGAAATTCTAATGATTATGATTTCCGTTTTAAATGTATTGCATGTAATTAAAGGAGCTACAATCTATTAATAAATTCTTTTAACTTATTTATTAACCGCAGTATGAAGTTGAACTTGAACAAGCTTTAAAACTTTAGTAAGATTAGTTTATTGAAAAAACAATAAATTAATTGTTATCAATTCATTCAATCGAATTAAATATAAAGAAAAAAGGTTCAAATCAATCAAAAGTTCAAGAAATGTAAATGGGTTCAATTTTTTAAGTACTTTAATCGTCTCCCATTTTGCATCTTAATTCATCAAAATCAGCGAGCAAATGCAATACTCGTAGTTGCTTTAATCCGTCATTATCCATCAGATTTAGGTGATTGCCTGAGTTATGAACTTCGAAGATCTCGTATATAATTTATAAGATTTCATCATGATAAATCACATGTTACTCAATACTTTTGGCACATATTATGAACATAAGTTGATTATTAAAGCGGACATTAAGTCTAATGATAAATCATCTTTAGTCGTCATCAGCAGATTGATGTCATTTTTTGACAGTTTTTCGATTATAATATTTATATGTCCATTTGAATCTTTTTCTTATATTTTTATTGAACTAAAGATAATTTTTTCAATTAGTTTAAATAAAATAATATTTTAAAAATTGTTCTAAAAAATGTATAGGCAAAGAATAAATCTAGAAAAAATCCTCTCTTGTTATATGTTTTTTTTAGTTAAAATGGGAAATACAAATTCTCGATAAATAAGTAAGTAAACACACTCGCAAAGCTCTCGCATAGAAGAAAAACGAAATGTTCTTTTCTGATAAGCTGATAGTGGCCCTAACTCTTTTTACGTGAGGAAAATCTTTATTCCCTCGATTCATATTGTCTGTTATTTATATTATATTTACTGATTACGATAGCGTCAATTTTTCCCTCCAATATAGATTTTATATAAAATATCTAAGACGTTCATTGTTTAGTAAAGACGTAAAATTATAAATTCTTCGTTCGATGATAAATTGAAAATCAAAACAAAGTGAATGTACAAGAGTTTTACATAAATTTGCACGTTTTACTTTGCCCGTATATTGAATTCAGTTTGAAGGAAAGTTCACATAAATCATAAAGTTTTATTTATGCGTATGCAAAAACGCTTGACATTTTGCCTTTACCGCTTCCAATATATTATGATTTTATCAATTTTCGACTTTTTTAAAGAAGATTATTTATTGTTACTTAGATCGAACGTTTTAGATTAACGATTAGATGGTTCTTAAAGCTATCACATCCATTGACAACACAAAAATTTAAGACTGAAACGTTAATTTAATTTATTTCAATAAGTAATGGTATCATTTAAAAATAATGAACTAAATTAGTTCATTATAAATTGAGCTACGACTGGACGTACAGTAAAATATGATAAATATAAAACCGATGTTGTTTGTAATTATGAATTAATTAATTAATTAATAGTGTATATGGCCGGTAGCGAAAAGTGAGCTTAAAGTATTAAATTTATCTTTAGTACACTTTTCAATCACTTACCATGCATTATAAATTGCAAACACGAACAAATGGTTTATAATTAGAAATATGATCAACTTAATTAACGATGTTTATTAATATTTTACCTTTATTAGAGAAAAATCTAAATTGCTTTAAAATGTATTGAACAATTTTTTTTTTATTATAGTAAAGTTGCAACTACGTTCTGTTAATAGAGATTTACGCATTGAAGCTAACCATTCCAAATTTGAATGGACCAAATCTCGTGTATAAAAAAAAGATATAAACTTAAAAAATTTACGAAAATTGCAAAAAAAAATGCACATTATTTAATGTATTTCCATTTTTTGATTCAATAAAATATTTAAAACTGGGTATTAAAAAAGAATGTGTTAATAAAGAATTTTTCAAATAGTATTTTATCAATTAAAAAAATTTTAGAGGAGGTACCTACTACAGAACATGAGTGGGAAATACATAAACTATAAAATATCAAAGTAATTAGTTATGTAACACGATATCGCATTGCTCTAAATAAGTAAAAATCAATTTATTTATTACGATATAAAGCTTTTAAATGCTTTTACACAAATACATTTAGGTACTAGTTATTATCTGCTTATTCTGCTGAGTGTAAATTTAATTTAATTGATTATAGTTAATATTATTCGAGTTTTTATGCATTGTTAATAATAAAGAGTCAAAAGTTCTTTTTTAACAAATATTTTATTATTTAGTTGCTGTTTTTTAAAATTTTATACTATAAGTATAAGCTTATAAATACATTTTTTATAAATTTTATACTTATAGTATAAAATTTTAAAAAACATCAACTAAATAATAAAATATCCTTTAAAAAAGAACTTTTGACTCTTTAATATAATAAATTTTTGTTTCATATAGTGTAAATTATCTTGATAGACATTTTCCTATAAATCTACTAAAGACAAAATTGCACGAAATTCACAAGAAAAGTATTCCTATAAGTTTTATTGAAAAGTCCTAGTCGGTAAAGGTTATAATGTAACAGAAGTACATAGACATGGTAATTCATATCAATGTGGCATATGTCAACAATTATGTGGAACGTCATATGCCTTTTATGTACGAAAATGTACTGTTTATCTGCTAAATGGAACAAAACAATAGCTAGCAAAGCAGTCTCATTTTTTGAGATAACTTTCCCAGGTTGTATTGACTCTATAAAAACTATTACTGGCGTTATGATAGGATTTATAGTTTATATAGGCTATATAAGTTTAAGCTTAGAAAGTTTCTTTTTAAAACTTTTAAATAGTTTACTTAGTGGCGCAGTGGTTAGAGCAGTTTGCTCTTACCACCACATGCGTCAGTGGTAATGCGTTCGATTCCCGTCGATTTAAGACTTTATAATGAATTAAGATTTAAGACGTACAGAAATTTGCTGTGTGGAAGACAGTCGTAATATGACCTCAGATGTTAAAGCGACTTAAAATGTTTCAAATCTAAAATTTATATGATATTTCTCCTGGATTTTTTGGATTTACATATCCTTATAATCGTTATAATCTACTTATGTTATTTTAGCTACAAAGTTTCCGATAAATTCTAACACAAAATTATTATTGTTTTATTATTTTGCCTTTTTTGAGGCTCATCAAGCTGTGTTTTGGTAAAAATTTCCAATTTTCAACTTCTTAAAGTGGTGCAGCTTTTGCTTGCATTTTTTGAGAATTTTGGGGGTGTAATATTTTGAGATTCTCAGATGTCCACCAAATAGATTAAAATGATGCATATATTACGTGAAATATTTTTTATCTACTGGATTTGATGAAACTTACACGCTCCTGTACATCAAAAAATAGTTTTCCCAATTTTTCCAGTCATAAGATTGAGACCATGAAGCTTTTTTTTTTTGTATATTTTTGCACCATTTCTAAATTACAAATATTCAATAAAATCTCAAAAAATATCAAGTATTAAAATCTAAAAAAAAAAATAATTACACAACTATAACGTAATAGTAGGTTTGTTCCATACGTTGATGCCAAACACTGCCAGACATACAAAGAGCAAGACACATTGACCAAGAGACAAGAGGGAGTGAAGAAATGTTTCAGCTTACAGCCGCTTGGCCGCATTAGGCCGAGAGTCGACCATGTACGTTTTCGTGACAATCGCGTATTTCGACACTGATTTGGTGGTGTTTAAACACTAATAAACCGGTTTTTAAGTCAAGCAAACTGGTTACTTTATATTCTTTACTCACTCTTGTCACTGGGTCAATGTTGTCTTGCCCATTGTCTTTTTGGCAGTGTTTGAACATCATCAGAAGGGCAATAGGAACAAACCTAGTATAACTTCGTTTTGCACTATCCAATAGTTTTTTTTAATGATACTTCATATCAAGGAAATATAAATTTTAATTCTACTTAAATTATAATCGTGACATTGCAAAAAAAAAATAAATCACTTCTTTCAACACAAATAATGAATTCTAAATAAGGCTTGTACAATAAAATAATTGAATTTATAATTTAATAAAGTTATTATAGTATTTTCTCTTCTTTTTATCGAGTTTTCACAAAAAAATAAATTAAAAATCTTCTGTAACAATATATACTACAATAAAAGTACATTTAATGAACGAGATAAGAATTATAAAAATGTAGATATATTTTAAAAACTTTCGAGAACAACGAAGGAAATAAACTAAACTGAATTTTTGTTCCAAAAGTTTAAATATATTTTACATTAAAACAACAAAATGAGTTATAATTTTCACAAAACATGAACGTTGTGCTTTTCTAATAAAGATTAAATAGCGAGAAAAAGAAAACTCAGCAATGCTGTTATGTACCTATGGGAATCATAAATAAATGTTACATAGACATTCCACTTCATTTATGTTACCTCCTTTGAACTTACAATTAGTATTATCGAACAGAACCAAAATGTATTATGCTAATTAATCTTAGATGACATCTGTTTGTCTCATTTAATAATTATATCCATTTTAATGGGTTTCGAATGAACTTTTCAATTAGTTTATTGATCATATTGAACATTTTTCATTGAAGAAATATTACAATTTCATATTTTACGAGAGTTTCTGTTTCGTGTAAGATTTATCATCGAAACTTAAACGTGAGAAACGTGAAAAACAAGACAATATTTGTTAACGCAAGCTTATTCCATAAACAAAGTGCCTATGTACATTAAGGCTTACGTGTCAACGTATAAACTGACATAAAAAATGACATCATTACATTTCAAATAGAAGAACGCCTAAAGACTTGCGTAGGTAATATTTCAACGTTCTACAAGTTTATTTTAAATTTAATTTTTTTTTTTTTTTTTTTGGAAAATTCATATTTTGCAAACATGTATCTACTAAAAATCCCATCGCCTGTCATGTGTTAGAGTAAATCCAAGCGGCAATCCTATACAACACATTTTAGTGAAACATTAGCTTAGAATTGTTCGCCAATTTCTAGTTCGCAAATGGAATAATAATGTTGTATTCATATCATTTGAATTTAATACACATAAATGTATGGCAGTACAATTGAGTAGTGTAGGTAGGTATGTCTATATTTCTAGTAAATTTGAACGGTGAATGTTCATACATTGTCGCTCGACGTTCATGTTCATATTATATTCTCTTTTCCATGACAAATCCACAGCTTGTACAAATCATTTGTATTTATTTTGCATTTAAATTTAATACAAATGTGCATTAATATTGAATGAAAATGAATATTGATATAGTAAAAATATCAAAATTAAGTTTCAATTTTTAACGAGCTTTTTTCTACTTTATTAAATCTGTTTATGCTTTTAACAGCGTTATCATATTTATATTATATTATTTTCTCTTAACATTTTTAATCAAACTAATTAACATTATTTTAAAAGGGACTCTCTCTTAATTGAAAAAATTACAACATTTAAAATAATTATAGATAAATATTAGTTTCTAAGAACTTGTTAGTTTTAAATGATTAATATTAAGCGTTATAAAATAAATAATTTTAGACTCAAATCAACTTTCAAGTAAAATACAAATAGAATATGGTTCATGTGTGTTTGACTCTCACGCAAACCTTTCATAGATTCAAAAAAAAAAAATTATTCGTAAAAAAATCATAGTTTGCAAGGGAAAAATTCACTCGTTATTCAAGACCCCGAATCATTCATCTACCTTGAAGGGAACTACCTATAATTTCATGATTATTACTTTTTAAAACCATCAATTATATAAATGTTAGCAGAAGTAATAAAAATTATCAACGAAATCACCTTATAATATCATGATAAAAACTAAACACGTACGTTCATTTTTTTTAAATGTCTGCATTGAATTTTTGTCTTTCGACAAAAAGGGGTTGAAGTGAATACCTTTTTTGCGAATGAATCGTTACTTTCAACTTTATTTCAATACATTCATTTTTTTAATGCATGCCCGCTGTTTTCTGATTATTTAACAAACTCACACACCAAAGGTGGAAAAAAGAAAAATGAAATTGGGTTTTCCAAAGCATGATTTTCATTTTGAAAAACCGGAACATCGCTTTTATATCTGATTGTTTCAAAATGATTGAATACTTATTTGTTGTGAGCTTATTTTAAATAGTTATAACCCAAATTATAATTGGAATTCCTTTTTTTAAATATTTTACATTTACATATCAACTAGTTATAGGAATTATTTATATGTAGATCTAAATATATCATAAATTTAATTAAAATAATAAGCTTTGGCTATCGGCATTTTTTTTTTCATTTCCAATAGGCTTTCAGATTAATTAAATAACAATTATGCTACATGAACAGAGACAGTAAGCTGGAGAGGCTTTATTTAATTTCATATAGGGATAATATTGTTTGAATGAGTAAAATCTTTCCATATTCAATACAAGATAATCTCTATAAATTGTTTTTATACTAAATTTTTTTTGTATTAATTACTTATTTGATCTAAATTTGATTAATATGTTTGATCAGATAAAGAAACGAAATTGAATTTTTACTAAATTCAAAAAATATACCATTATAGTAGGTATATATACGCCTTACTTTTCAAGTTTTAATTTAAAATGTAATTTTATAGTTAAAAGAAATTTAATTTAAAACTAACTAAAACTTTACTGTATTTCAATTTATTATAATAACACTGTTTTATACACGTTCATTGGGTTTTAATGAAAAGTTTTAATGATTGCAAAATAAGTTTAAAATTTTCAAATTTTTCCATATATATTTTGTAATGATTGAAAAATACTACCGTGAAATCTTTAAGTAATATTGAAGTCATTATTTGACGATATCATTTTAATATTATAGTGAACTTTTCAGATATTTCAAGTATTATGTTTGTTGCTAGTTTCAAACAATACAATTAAGTAACTTAAATAAAAACTATAACTTAGTATCTACAACTAAAAAGTTTCATGTAGGATTAATCAAAAAAATCGATCTGATAATTCAACATGACAATGTTTTCCCATTGCATCCTTTCCAAATTAATTTTATTTTTTTTGTAGTACAATACAAAACATATTGGGGTAACTGAACTGGGAATTCCCATTTTTGAAAAATATTTAATCTCAATATCCGGGAATTGTCGTTTGAGTCTTGAAAAATTCATAATTAATTAATTTTAATTTTATTCTTCTTTTTAAATGTTAAATAAAAAGTTGCAAGTTGTAACTGCGTCTATATTGTCTAGAATGTGAAAGGATGTTTTATAATACGAGGAATTTCGCAACAAAATTTTTTAATATTATAACTTTTAAGAACGTGAAAACCGTTTTATTAAAATTTATAATAGTTATCAAAATGACAATACTCCTGTTATCAAATTGGATAATAATAGATTTTGATGGCGAATTAAAAGTATATAAAAATTACACAACATATACGAGAAACTTAAGTATAAGATTTAAAAAAAAAAAACTATCGTTGGAAGAAATTTTAGTTTACCTATGTGTATTTATTTGAGAAAAAAATTGATACCTTCGTAATTTCTAATGTTGTGGCAATCATTACATATACAAACGTCGCCAACGTCGTAAGAGCGTAATAAGAATAAAGGGCGATAACAAGCAGCATGTATCAACCGTATATCTCGGCATGTAGTATGTACCTATATAACCAAAAATGCACTTTTGATTTTCGGGTGCGTAAATTATACGCCAGATATGAAATTCTTTCTCGACAAATTCGTTTTTTAGTTAAAAAAAACAATAATTCATTTAGCATTTTCATTTTAAATGATTATACCTATATTTGCAATGTATTTAATTAGAACGCATGTTACAAATTAGAATTTATAAAAAGTAATGGGAAAAAAAGTTAGGGATTATACAACCGATATACCTATAAGTAGGTAAATACTTGTCTGAATGTTACTGCGTACTATACGGGAGTTAGTCATTGCTTTTTTCTTATGATTAGTAAAGTTTCTTTGGTGACTATGATTCTATTATACAGAAATCTAAAGTAAAAATTTCTTTCACACTAATTCTACAATCAGCAACTAAATACATTCTAAAAATATATTTTACAACCAAAATTTTCATTCAAGACTGCTTTTATACATCAATACATACTCGAATGTTTTGAATTTCTGTTAAGGTGAATAAGTATGCAAATAATAAAATCAAGCAACTGTTGAAATGTTTAATCATTCATACAACTAACGATATAAAAATATCATTTAATCGAAAGTATGCTCCCCAACTTATCAACCATAGAAATTACTGCCACCAATAAAAACCTATTGTTCCATCGAGGTGCTTAAAGGCAACAACATGAACAGCGTATTCATAACACAAATCAAATCATTACCTATAAATTCACTAATTACGATGAATACAAAATTATCTTTCATTTTCTCTCATGCTCCTATACAAATAATTTCCAACACGAAAATTAAATTATTATTAAATTCAGTTATAAGACCGACAAATAAAAAAGAGATTTCCCAAAATTTACTTGCCAAAATTCATTACATCGAATTGGTTCAATATTAACAGCGGTTCATTAACTTTTTATCAAATTAATTTAATTAATCTCAATATTATTTGAATTGGAAAATTAATTTTGTAACGAGTAAATATAAGTATATATATCGTATATTGCCTACGTTTTCATAAAATAATGCAATAGTTAATAAAATGTAATTGAAATTACAACAACGCCCAAGAGTATTGTTAATGAATTAACACTGCAGTTTAGATTTACGATAACTTTTCTCTCTATTTTAATAATTAAAATCACCATGCAGATACTAAAAAAAATTTATTTACTATCTTTAATTTGATTGTTTCATGTATCGAAATTAATAAATGTTATATTGATATATTATGAAATATGAAATACAAAAAAGAGTAAATATCTAAATAGAGTATGAGTCTATCACCTTTACACTAACCAATTGATTTATTGAGCTTTTAATTAAATTTTATATGAAATAAATATTAAGAATTATTAAAACTTTTTGTTTTAAAATTTTAAATAATTGAATAGAAGGGTATATTATATTTTAAATAATAATAACCGTCTTATAAACGTATTGTACATATTCCTATTAATTAAGATGTTATTTACCGCACTTTTAATAGGAGGTTTTATTATATAAAATATACAATTGAATCGATATAATTAAATTGTTAAACCTCTCCAATGAAAATATTACCTATAATTACAAAATGAAAATATAGTTATACCTATATAAAACGTCTGTTATAATAAAATTAATAACAATATTCGCTATGCGAAGAAAGGATGATACAAAGCAAAAAGTGCTAAAGACAACATTTCACAAATAAAATAAACAAGGCAGTAATTAACCTAGATAGAAATAAATTACGCTTGCGACATGAAATTGTGAGAAACTTGAATCGCTCTTAGAGCAAACAAAAGCTTAAATTTCTTTATGAATATAACAGTTTAAATCTGTCTGCCGAACTGCGTATATAAAAACGATCAAAATCTTTATTTAAAACAACTTGACTATATACCTATATGTAGATACCTTTTGGAACAAAAAAGATGATAAGTGTTTGGGTTTGGAAAGTTCAGGTAACAGAAATCAATATTCATTCTGATTTTCAATGGAGAAAATCTTTTGTTTGGATTTGAATACTTTTGTGCTTCTAGGTATACATATTTATTGTTTATATAGAAATCGTATCGTATTAGGTTGAAGGAATGAGGTTTAAGCTCCAATACGTTTAGCAATAGATTGCAATTGTGAAGAAAACGTAGGTGATTGGCATGCAATCATAGTGCGTGCGTGTTTATTGGCAATCGTATTGGCTTTATCAAACCTCTCCGTCTGTTTATTTCCACATTTGTGGAAACTGTTGATTATTACATTGATGTTATAATAAAAGTAAATATAACCAATATCGAATTAAACCACTAATATCTATCTACTTTACGAATATAATGTTATTAATGGGCTATTTTAAGTCCAAACTGTTCAAATAGATAAAGTAATTCGATATAGATTCAATAAAACATCTTTAACAAAATGAAAGTAAGATCTTCAGTCTAATTACTGACTATTTCAGGAAAAAACCTTTTTATAGATCTGTATACCTACTGCATTTAGTAATAGAAGCTACCCATGCCTTCGTTCACGTTTGACAAAAAAGTAAACAGAAGCCAGTCTTCAAAAATCAAACACATCCTATGAAAAGAGAAACCTCACGAATCACCTTACTGTAAAAATAGGACAACTCCTTAGAAATTCATTATGAATTTATGCAAATTTGCAAAGACAGTTTTTCATTCTATATAAAATGTTTTTGAAACTCCAAAAGCGATTTTTCAAAATTGTGTTTTTAAAGTCAGTGACCAGGATTTCTCAGAAACGGCTGAATCGATCAGTCTCAAATAACACAAGATTTTAGGAATGTTTTATAGTAATTTTTCGAATATTTTTATCGCCGATAAATACTTTTCTTTTTATAAACAATTTAAGATCAAAATTTTGATCAAAAGTCGATTTTTTTTTTTGGGAAGCCACCGTTTTGTCAAAAAATTTTATTTTGGTTATTCCTTCGACTAATTATAAGATTGTACATTACTTTAACGAAATCCGTTTGGTTTTTTAATTTTAAATGATTTAATCCAGAAATATCGTGATCCCCGCCAGATGCCTTTTTGAGATATTTTGGAGATCAGCTTTCACAATTATTATTACACAATAATAATTATTAGGAGTATTATTTTTACAAATACAAAAATTTCAAAATACAGTTTACGCTTACCATAATATATACGTACAAACTTTTATATTAGATAATAAATTACAAAAAAAATTTTAGACCTCCTGACGGTACAAAACCACTTAAAAAATTTATAGCGTAATTTCCAAAATAAAAATTTCATTTTGTGCGTTCATGGCGTAGTGGTTAAAAAGCTAAATATAACAATTTTCAATACAGTTTTTTAAAGAGTACGTTCGATAAGTTCCAAAACGCAGCTTAAAAAAACTAATAAATAGTCAGTCTACCTATTTCTTTGTTCTTGAATGTTCTTGAAATTTAAAAAAAAATGTTTTCAACCATTAAATTAACGAAATAAGAAATTAAAAAATCTAAGGCTGCTGACATTTACAATTAAATTGATGATTGCAAGAAAAGAATTTTAATTTGATATTTTAGATGAAAGTAGTTACAAAATAAAAAACCTTCAATCCCTGTTTTGAGCTACTTAAGGATGGAATTTGGAAAAATCCTTACTTAGTAGATAGCGGAGTCTCAGGGATAACACTTGACAAAGTCATGCTTTCGTCTTCAACTGTTTAACCTCCAGCCTGTTTGTTAGTCAATCAGCTTCCTTTTATTTATTAATTGGCTCCAAACAGTTCAAATTGATAAAGTTATTATAGGTTCAATAAAATCCTTAACAAAATGAAAGCAATAGGGTCCTTAAATGATCAGTAATACTGTCAGTATCAGTACTGAGAGTATTTACTTAATTATCCATCAATACTGATACCATGAAATCAAATAATTTTGAATTCCTTCAATATCAACGAAATTCTATCAGTATTGCCCTTACACGATAATACTGTCATTAATTTGAGATACTGACATTATAACTGATCGTTTAAGGTCCCTATAAGATCTTCAATGTTATTACTGGTCATTTCAGGAAATAATTACAGTTCATAGACCCGTATGCATACTGTATAATATATAGTGAATTTCAGTTATTAGCTTACAACTAGACATTAAAAGAAACAAATTCAATTCGATAAAAAGGTATAAAAAACTCTGTGAAAATTTAAACATCTGATTTCTTTCTGTTTTATACGAAATTAATAGATTTCATTAGATAAATTGAAACTAAATAATAATTATTATAAGTGTTTTAATTCTCAATTTTATCTTAAGTTTAATAGTGGACGAGTGAAGAAAAAATAACATAAGGTAATAAAATAAGTAAGTGCCATTACTGTTAATAGTTACCTCCGAACCTTTCATCCTCCTCATATTACATAAACTCAATTTTACCTTAATTCGAATAACAGCCAGACATATAAATATAAGAATAATCAAAAAGCTCAGAGAATTGATATTACAATAAAACGTAATCAACTTAACAATTGTTTTATTGCTTACGAAATGACTTTTTTGATTGCATGCAAAAATCACACTCTGTCAAGTCAAACTTAAATTGAGAACTTATACAATAATATTTATAATACAAGTATTAAAAACTTTGACAGCCGAGTGTTACATGAATAGTTATAAAAGCTTTTCATTGACTTGCAATCAAAATGTTACGGAAATAAAAGTTATTAATATCGAGTGGGGACGAGTGAAAACACTCACGTGAAAACAATATAATAATTTTTTTCTGATCGTTTTGTTTATACATGTTGAAAGTGCAAATTCTTAAAGACCAATTTGTACGCAAATAAATACATTGTCAATGTATTCCAGTCACACATTCACATACATATGATGAGTGAGTATGGTTCTAACGCCGTTTAAAATCAGGAAAAACGATATCCCAAATCAACAACTTCTAAAATGCGACTTTCCAAGTTTGATTTATAAAATTGACTGCCAAATATATTTATTGTAAATGTGTGAATCGTGATCAAACAATTTCCCAACTTTATTTTTATCTATTCTGTACAAGTCGAGTGTAAATTACGACGGCCAAAATCAATACCTGGATAAGAAAATTTATAAAACCTTTTTAGCAAATAAAAAAAAATTCAATTTGGTTGATTTCGCTTTTGATTTACATTTCTATGATGTTTGTTGGATTGTTCAAAATGCGGATAATGAAAAAACGAGCTTAACATATGATGCAGAGGTTTTAAACATTTTTGAATCTCGCTCCTCTCATGAGCAGTTCTAACAAATCAAAAAAATTGTTGGTTCGAGTTTTAAGTTAAATTTTGGTCAATTAGCTTAAAAATCAAATCTGTTATCAATATTTCAATTTAAGATATTAAAAAAAAAACTCATTATTGATAAAGAAAAAATAACAAATATTTGGATGGAACTGCGTTTAAAAATTCATTTTTTTATCATTTATTCAAACATATTAAATATAACTTACTATAGGTAGGTACTGTTTTTATAGAAATACACAAACCTTGAATTGAGAATTACTGATTCAGTATATGTATTGTCATAGTCTAAGGAGCAAGGGAAAAATCATAAGAATGGGGAGTGTCACCATTTTGTGAGTGTGGGGGTAGCGCCTGCTCTTTAAACTGTCTCAGCCCGTTGTTCTTGTATCCCATCGTAGGTGGACCATGCCAATAGAGAGCGACGTGGTTGTAGACCTTCTACAAAGTTCTTAAGAAAGTTTGGACCCCGTGGGGCGAAGGATTTGACCAAAAGGATAAGGAACGAATGTTCTCAAAAATGGCCAAAACGATATAAAAAAGGATTCGTTTGAACGAAGAGTCAGTCATAAATAAGTCGTCAACGTGAGTGATACATAAATCGTGAATTGTGAGTTTTAATGAATAGTACATCGCGAGTGTTAAATAAATTGTGAACATTGTTAAATAAAGTGTAACAGTGTAGTGTATATAGTGAAATATAAACAGTGAGTAACAACTAGTGACTGTGACTGTTGTAACAGTGCACTAAATCATTGTTAAAGTGTAAATAAACATGTAAATAAATAAACATTTGTTAAAAGTTAATTGTCTTCATTAAAACACAAATCCAAGAACCCGTAAAAACGGTACAGTATAATCTGTACAGTAACTATAAAACTTAGGTGCTAACTGAAAACTTTTTCGTAACTAATTAGATTTCACCAACAAAATTTTTTTGAAAACATAATACGTTGACATTTGGTAAAAGTTTAAATTTCCTAGGCGATTCATTGACAGTAGGAAAAAAAGTTTCAATAGATTATAGTTTAAACATAATAATAAAATAAAACTATTTCTCTTATACATTAATATTACTTTAAGAACAAACAATGAAGAAATCTTTTAATTCATTTTACGCTCATTAGAGTTTGAACGAGCATTTAAATAGCTTTTCACCAAAGATTACATGTGTTATCACTTGCAAAACTTACACAATTCCTTTTATAGTAATTTATAATAAAATAAAATTTCCAACTTGCAAGAAGAAACTTTCTAGAATATTTTAACATAATCCTTATACCGAGCATAACGTTTTTTGTGTGTCTTAAAGTGATATAAAAAAATATATTAAAACCTCCTTTATGATTATTTAGCATAATAAAACAAATTACCTCTAACTACTCAATTAAATGTTTTATTATAGAAAACTACATGCGATTGAATTATTGCTGTTTTAACCACATAATTCTTTATTTCAAAATCATGAAATCCAAATTATTTTAATGACTTATTTTCTATTATTTTTCAATGTAAAGTATGAATAGATTTTTTGTTGTCATATTGATTTAGTACATCGTAGAAACTTTGGTATGTCAAGCTTTCTGTGTTCCGTTTTCAAAAGTTTTCACAGAAAAGGCAATACTGTATGTTAAATAACTTTAGTTTGATATATTAATGCAAAAACTGATGAAATACAGCGAATACGACAAACAGTAATCATAATACTCATAAATACGATGAAGCACGCAAATGTCAAATGTTATAAAAGAAAAAAGCGCAGAGCTTTTTTTCCGTTTTGATGCGAACGCAAAAACGATCTTTTGTACAGTTGAAAAGATTGTTATAATATTTACCTACCTATTTGTTACGAGTGTTCTTCGAAGAAGGGAAAAAATTGTATTATCAATGTAAGAGGAAACAATACCCAAGAGAAAAATTAGCTGTTAAAATAAAGAAACGATTTTTAATGTAATGTTGTTTCCATTTTAAGCACTTTCTTTTTATATTCTTTCTTTCAATAGTTGAGTATGAGATTATATTCATTTACAGATTTGTAACGAAGATTTATAGTTTACTTTTTTGATTTATGATTCATAACTACGTGGCCATTTCACGTATTCTTTTTTTATTTTCTTATATGAAAACAATGAAGAGAGTGTAATATGTAGACATTTGTACTGATATTAGCACAATGGTTCTTATATTTTATTTTTATTATTTATTTTTTTCAGTTTTTTTTTTTGGGTACCAACTCTATCATTCTATTTTTAAACATCCAAACAGTAAAAATATTATATTAACTTATCAAGTTATTTCTATTAACACCTCTAACACATCCCTATTTTTTTTACATACCAACCCAACTAGAAATTATCCCCAAGCATGCATTGGGGCCCAATCGGGTATTGATGGGGCAAGCCCTATAGGGTTAACCCTAATGGGAAACAATTGGAAACACGTTGGGAAAACCCAACGTAAAAATTAATAACTTACTGTTGGGTTTACCCCATTTGGAAACAATTATTATTATTTAAATAATAATAATATTAAATATTACAAATACATATACCTACTATTGATTGAAAAATGGGTTTGTGGATATTTGATTAAGTTTCAAAAAAAGATTTTCACTTACGTAAAATTAATAAATATAGGTATAGCTTGCAGACTAAAAATCTATTAAAGAAGTAATCCACATAAATATAGACATTTTATAATCTCACGGTTTCGAATCGAATTCCACCGAAACTAGTCTGAATGGTTTCTTTTTGAATAAGAACTAACAATAAGCAAATGCTCTGAAAAAAAAAAGTATGAACAAATATCTGTATATCACAGGTTTATGAGAGCATAACACGAAGTTTTTCAAAAAACCGAGTTTTGTAAAACGATCTAACATAAAACAGTTTTATGTGGTTCAATATTACTATCATTCATTCTCAGTAAAATAATGAATTTCAATTCTTTATTTTATGAAAACGTATCAGATATAGAATAGAGCCAAATTAAAATATTATTTCTTAAACGTGATCGATGCTACTTGCTAAAGAATTAAAGTTAGAATTCCGATAAAATTCAGTTGTGGCTCAAAATCGCTTTTTGACTTAAAATTAATAATGGAGAACGTTTACAACGATATAATATTGTGGTCTCAATTAATAAATTTTTTCTTTTATAACGAAATAAAAATCGCTTATGAAAAATAAATCGTTTCTTACATAAAGCAAAAATCTTCGTTTTTTTTTTAAATTGAAGTTATGAGTGCTATTTGTAGAAAATAAGATTACCGCCCACCCTTGAACCCCTAAGGGGGTAATCTGGTTAAGAAAATCGTAAAAATCAATTTTTCTTTTTTTTTGCATATTTTCATAGTTTGATTCTTTAAGAAGATGCCTCTAAGATGGTTTTTCGAAATTCAAATAATTCTCGAAGTTACAGCTTATTTTCTGACGCACCGACAAATGAACAATAACTTGACCTCAAACTTTAAACGCGTTTCTCTCGAAACTCCGTTTTTCGAGACGATGTGCATGATATCTCAAGTTCTACTTATCTGATTCACTTGAAATTTGACGCATAGCTTCTGTACATATAAAAGCACCGCACTACGAAGAGTTTTTTTGGATTCTTTTTTATATTTCAAAAATATTTGAAAGGCAAAAATAAAAGAGAAAAAACGTATAACATATTTTAATTTACTGCCATGTTGTGAAAAAAAATTTTTAAAAACTCTTCCTAGGTGCTTATAAAGACATTTTTCTCCTTTAAGCATTTAAAAAAAATGTTTCAAACCACTGAAAAACCTGGTATCCGCAAACCAGGATATGTCATTTTTTTTGTGAGCCGTCACTTTGATGGCCTGCAATTTTTTTATTTTAATATTTGTAAAATTTTTTTATTCCTAAAATTTCAATAAATAACTAATTAAAATTAATATTAAAAATATTTATTGTTTTTTATGGTCTCCAAAATACCCAAAATTCGGGCGTGGAAACCAGAATACCACCTTAACTACACTCTCTGCACAATGAATTAGAATTTTTAAGACTTGAAGAACAAAAAATTAGGATTTTCAAAAAAGGATGTGATATATTTTGAACCTTTATTCAACCCTCAATTGACTGTCACAGGGGTAATTCTCGATTCAGCCTTATTTGTTACAAATCAGAATATGAAAGCACAACCAAGTTTATTTTCAAATGTATCTGTAGAATTTTAAATCACGATATCTTTAAAAACGTCGTAATTAATTTAGGTGATATTACTAAGGAACCACATAATTTAAAGCAAATTGGCATTGGAAGTGCAAAATCACGGTAGTTTCAAAGGACACAGGGTCCATAAAAAGTCACGAGTGTCATTTTCTCGCGGCATCACTTCTGATTATTACCATTTATTTAAAGACAATTGTTTTTTTTTTTAACATAAGTCAATGTACCACTAAGTACTCCCCTATATTCACTCAATTCGAATTTATGAAAATATTTTAAATATTTAATGGTTATTTGAGTCAATAATTTAAAATTTAGTTTATTTTAAAATTAATCTCAATTTTTGAAGAGATAAAAATTTGTTTTTGCAGCATTTCGTTTGATTTAAATTTGTTGTGATCTCAATTGAGTGAAATAATTTCAATGGTAACTTAATTATCTGTGTTCACATAGTGGTTACTATACTGTATTTATTTCCATTAGCATCTCATTCGACAAGGCGGGTATGGATTTGTATTGAAAATGGTTGAGCTAGAAAATTGTGCACCACGGTGGTGTAAGTTATGTAAATTTTGACTTCGAAAATAATATTCTCATACAGGCGAAAAATATCCGTAAAATCGATTCCAAACAAAAAAAGCAGTGAGCAAATACTTGGTATATAAGCGCATGTAGTATTTTGAATGCAGGTCGTGGTACGATGTGCTGCCACGATCAATCGGCTAAACTGTTATTATATGAAAGCATTTTCGCGGACCAATGCCTTCAAGATCTGAGTCCGTCGTTTCTTTGTTACTCAACTACTCATTTTATACTCCTCTTTTTTCTATTCTCTAACGTGTGCTACCCACGATTTTCATCTCGATGTTTCCACGATTTTCTTTGCTGATGTTTTCGATTATGACCGTGTATTTTTACAGAAATGATGTTTACATCATAAAAAATAAGATAGGTTAATAGGAAATATTTATTCGAAACATTTGTTATGAAACGTCGTTTTTCCTTTTTTCTACCTGCAATATTTCTAGGAAGAGTTATTTTATATTTCTCAATAAAATGAAACATAAGTCCTGTAATAATAACAGCTTTACACAAATGATTTTCATAATTCCTTTCTCTTAATGAAGATAACGATAAAATGTTAGAATTTCAAACGAAAGAAAGACGTGCATTAATATAAATTTATTGCGTGGTTTAATTAGTAATAATATAATAAAACGTAACAATGTGATAGAAAATAGAAATAATTGAGGAAAATACTTGAAATACTAATTTAACGCGCGTGCGACTCGAAAGTTTATGATTATTGGATATAAAGATGGCAGTTGTTGGAGAAATCCGAAGGAATTGTCTGATTTAACTTATATTCCGAAAGTCACGTTCTGATCGCGGTCTGATGCCCTCTGATTTGCGCCCGTTCAGGGTAAGAAAATGTTGCACAACTGAAGAATATTAACAAGCCAGGAAAGTTATGAATATCGATAATCCGCTATTGTAGCAAAATAGCGGGCCAACTTTTTCATTTACAGTTATAATAAGTAAGATTGCTTCAGTTACAAAGTTCTCACTTCATTAGTTTAATAAAAAGAAAAAACAAAACAGGAAAAGCTCACATTTTTTGTTATGACTCGATAGATTTATTTCAACTGAAATTTTATGCCGCAAAAACATCAAAACTTATAATAATCCTTCGACTTGATTCTATTAAATAGGAAATTACAAATCAAGCGGATTCAGAATCGTGTAGTGCCGGCACTAAATTGAAAATCAAGATAGTTTAAACACGAAACTGACAAAGATATTGATAGTTGTTTTGTTTTCGGATTCTTGTTCAGAATAAAAGGTTAATTTCCGTTGTTATTGAACTAATATATTTTGTTAAAGGAATCTATTGATTTACGAACTTCTACTTGTGTTCATATAAAATGATTTATTCGTTTTAAAGCACATACTTGGGCATAAATTTTCAATTTGTACATATTGCACAAAATTGATGTGGTAGAGGTAGTTTTTACTTACAATTCCATTGTAATTGATCACAAAGAACTCTGTATTGCGTATAAAATAGGTTTGATAAAAAAAATTTAATTTAATTTTAAAATACAATCTAAACATTTGTAACATTTATATTATCAAAATCGGGACGACTCAAAACTAATAAAACTGTCAGAATGTAATACGATAAAAGGGATTTTATAAAATATTTATTGTCAAAAAATGATATTCTGGAAACAAAGAAAAGATATTTTCTTGAAAACTTACAATATTATTGTATACTAGCTGATACCGTAACGTCGTCTGCGTAGGTTATAAAGTTAAGAACATGGGTATTTAATTTACAGAGGATAAACATTTTAAAAATTGAAAGCAAAAATATATTAAAAATAACCAGAAAGAACTTATCGTAGACCATTTTGAACTATGTGCCAAAAACTATTGGTTTTTAATTTTGATTTCCAAAAATTGTTCCTTAAATGCTCTTTCTGGATTCGCAATTGTTCCAGGTGTTTAGTTTAGTTTTTAGTAATTCAATTTTTAAACTATTCATGTTTATAAGAACCAACGACAGTTGATGAAGTCATAATACAACAATACAGGTAATATAAATAGTTACAAATAATTAATAATTAAAAATATTACAAAAATTTGATCAATTATTTGCGTAATGAAAAGAGCAGATAGAGAGCTTAAAAAAACACAAATTTCAATCAAAAAATTATTTTGGGTTTCATAGCAATTTTAATTCTTGAGAATAAAAATTTTTTAAAAATTTAATATTAATTACCTAATTATTAACTATACACCTAGAGCAATTGCGGATCCGGAAAATGAGCATTTAAGGAGCAATTTAAAAAAAATGTAATCTCACTAACTTAGCTTTTTCTGATTAAAAAATATATGCAATAATAAAAGGGAGTGTTGAAATGTAATTTGATTACTGTAACGATTGTAACTAAAAATGTATTTTGAATTTGTATTCAATGTAAAATATAAAAAAAAGCTATCCTAATCTATTATCTCGCTGAACTGCATTAACTATTAAGTTTACGCTCAAATGATCCGGTCAGTGCATACATCGATCAACTCCACTTTTTCAACTTTAAGAAATTTTCATGTCAAAACACTTGGTTGGCTCCTAATTTTATATACCTATCCGAAATAAATTTTTCTAATAAAAAGTGATAACAGCTTTAAATAACATTTTGATTTTAGCTTTTCCATAAGACAAAATTTATTTCATTAGTCTATTTAACCAATTTACTCAACTTTTTGCATTACGGAGTTAATCGATGTGTGCACTGAGCGGCTCAAATATGAAATAATCAGTACATAAGCCAGCCCCCTACAACTCCATGTTACAAAAATGTGACCATTTTTACTGGATTTGCAGTAAATTAGTTGAAATTAGTTGAAAACGAGTTGAACGAAGACCACAAAGACTGACGAAGACCGAAGAATTTATGGAAGTCGGAGGTTAGATATAATTTTTTTAAACGTCAGACAAATTATTAAAATGAAACTATTTTTAATGTTTTCACTATGTTATTATATGTTTTCATATTGTTATTATGTGAGAATAATTATGATAAGTATTTTTATATAATAAGTATAATAACTCTAATAAGTTTAAGTGGTAGGGGGCTGTTTGAGACGTATGGCTCTTATAACAACACGAATAGTGAACAGCTGTTTTTCCACCAGCGCCACCGAAAGAGCTCAAAGGTACTAACATTTCCGTAGAAATCGGTCACGTTTTTAAGCCTTTCTCGTATCTAAGTGACAGGGGGCTGATATAGGCAGTGGAAGAAGAAATACTGTCTCTGCAGCCCATGCGCAATAAACCGTTTGCCCGACTCTATCAAAGCGACGAAAAATGCCCGCTCAACGCGTTTTGCTTGTAAAAATCGCAATTTTGAAAACTTTAATTACTTTGTTTTTAATGAAGATATCGTGATAATTCTTTTTTTTTTAAATAAAGACCAAGTATATAAGAAGTAAAACAAAAAAAAAATGATCGAAATCTATCCGGTAGTTTTTGAGTTAAAAGCGAGCATTAGAAAACAGCTATCATTTTATTAATTTTTTAGTGTTCTCTTTGCTATAAATGTAAAAGTCTTTTTGAGTAATAAAAAGTTTTAAAATTGCTAATTTAATTAATTTACCTCATAAAGAAATTCCTGATGAAATTTATTTAAGAAATTAAGGAAAGAAATTAATTTTTTGATTTATATCGATGAAAATTAGAATTTTAAATCGATAGAATGACATTCAAAAACGTATCTATCGTGTGAACCATGTTTGAATGAAAAAACGTCATAAGACAATTTTTTTAAATAAATGATATGCTTTCAATGGCATACAAATGCTCTGTATAGTGAAATTTAGAAATAACGATAGAAATCGAGAAAAAAGTACCTACGATAGAACAGTTAATAACATGACAATTAAATGGTTTTCATCCGTGAACACACGTTGCTGGTATTGACAGAAATAAAACTGTTGAAAACAGGATGTTCGTGAAATGTGACGGTGTCAATTAATGTTGAATTCTGATTTCTGCTGTGGTTGATTAAAGAACATTCCTGTCGAAAATTGTACGAGAAACGACTGAGGCACGACTTTCAACCACACACTCTAACCAACCGGATATCCTACTTAGTTCAGTCAGAAAACTTAACAAGTATTTTGTAAGCGACTTAAACAAGTTGTATTTAATAATGAAAATACGACATTCTCATTCGTTATGATTTCTACATTCTATTTTTTTTTTAAGTAAAACTTACACAAATTTTGAAATCCTCTTATATTTTAAATTCAATAAAGGAAACTTTTAAATACTTTCATTATGAAGTCGAGTAATAAATATGCTTGACACTCTTGTTTCATAAACATCTCTTGGAAAAACCAAAGTTACAAAATCACAAAACAGACTGTTAAATATTTTCCAACAAAATTATATCTCATAATTTATAAAATTTATTCTTTTCAATAAAACAAAGTTTCTTTGGAAAATAAAATCTTTTCAAAAAATTCAACTTCTCAAAACACTATAAAGTAAAGAAAGGGAAAAATCGACTCTGTGAAAACTTTCTTGAGAAGTTTGAAATTTGTGACTTTACTTATGTGCGCGTTTAGTTTTAATATAACTTTTATTATCTTTAATAATTTTGGAAGTCTTAAGAATTACACCCAAAGTATTTGTTGTAATTACTTCTCTTCAAGTTTTTATTACAAAAAAGTAAGAAAAGCAGAGTGCTTTAATTTGTACATATACACACCCTACATTGTTCTACGTTGTTTCAATTACATTTCTTCCCTTATAATATAAATTTCAGATTAATACAAAAAAAAATTTTTTAGAATTACGAGCCAAACGTTGTATAGTTTAATGGCGTGAAAGTGATTGAATGGAATTGGAAAAAAATCTGCGGCATAAAATAATAGTTTTAAGAATGAATAAAACCGACAGAACATTTGCATAGAATTTTCTCACAATGTTCATTTCATCAACAAACCACACGACGTGTTTGCCAAGAATAAAACCAACAAAATAATCAAGTCTTTCAACAGCTCAAAGTTTGTCACACAACATTAAGTTAATCGCACGAGGCTGTATTCAGATCTCACCACGAGCTTTCAATTCAGTGCCGCTTCCAAGCTTTTCTCTTGTGTCAATGTTTAGCCTGGTACAATCCGCCACTGTTACGATATTACGATGCCATTTCTTTACATGTATCCATATGTGAAACATTTTCAATGCAAAACATTGAACTCATCATATTTGGGTTCTTGACACAGCGTTCACTCTATGTGCTCGTATGTTTGATGTGTATTATTGTGCTGCTTTAGAATATGATTATAGTATTTAGGGTTTTACCACTAAACATGCTTACTTTATTATAGTATTTGGTAGATCGTACAATACCCAGCATGAGTATTAATATGTAAATTATTTCTATACACTATATAGAAATAATCACACATAATTACTCGGAGCTTTTCTAAGTATAATGAAGTGTTATTTTCATTCAATAAAAGGATAGAAGAACTTTCATGCTTCATAGGTGCACAAAACATAAATTAATGTAATCTCACATAAAGCATAATAATTTACTTTCTCAACTTTTAATATGAAAACCGTCGCGCAAATGAAGTTTCTTCTCATTTAAATAAAAAACAATCAAGAAACTAGTATATTTCATTTAAAAAATCTGTACGATATCTCTTCTCAAAAGTTTTAATACAATTATAAATCACATTTCAAAAAGCACAAATTACAATTTCAGAAATGTAAATTTTTTTTATATCAACTGGCCCTGATTGTTTAAAAACCCACTTACCCAGGGACATAATAATAAAAATAATAACGCAACATACATAAACGTAATTTCGTATAATTTCAAGAAATACGAAAAATAAATTTAATTTTTTTTTCCATTCGGACAAACTTGAAATAGAATGAAATCACAAGTTAGTGAGAAAAGTTATTCTGATTTCCCGGCAATATAAACAAATGTAACAACGGCGGAGAAAACATCTTGGTTATTTTATATTTAACACAACGTAGCGTACAACAGCAATAAGCAGAAACGGTAACCTACTAAAACAAAAGTTGGAAAACATGTAATAAAAAGTTAACTTTGTTGAAAAAGTTTATTATAATTTCGGATATAAATAAGCATGTGCTTACAATTTAAATATAACAAATATAATAGAGTTAAGATAGTTTTCAAGTTTGTATTATATCTTTTATTCTTCTTGTGTTAACCCTCACGGTTAATGGCCATCATTTGCAGTCACTTGACTTAGCCAAGCTTAACTTCATATACAAATATACTCGTTATATAATTATATTCTTACTGTATACGAATGCATAAAGAAAATAAAATACCCTACCTATAAAAACATTAAAATATTAAATTTCTTAACGATAAAATGAAACTATTATTACGCGATACTAAAAATTAAGCTTGTTCTTTTATTATAATATTTATACGACTCTTAATAACAGCCAATTTGGGTCAATATAGCAAAATATTGTTAAATTTTAAAACTGTTTAAAAATACGTACTACTTGTTAAATGAGCGTGTAGTTTTAAGAACAGAGTTAAAAAATTAGCAAATTAAAAACTTTTTTTTAAAGAAGGGAAACTTGGAAGCATAAAACTAAATTGAAAATTTTCCAAAATACAATGCATGAAGCACTGAGCCAAGTGATATTTTAACTAGTAGGAATTCTCAGTCAACTAGTAATTTTAATCTGTCACAGTAATTTCTAAAAGTATGAAATTTTGTATGAAACAGATGTAGGTTAATAAATAAAAAGTCTCAAGATTTACAACACCCTACAGCCTTATTAACATTTTTCTAATGATATTCAAACTTCAAAGCTTCTACTATGATTGCCACGTGAACTCTTTAACAATAAAACATTTTATTAGGTATTACGTAATTTTAGATAGGTACGTCTTAAATTTTTTATATGACTTTGCTTTGACTTTAATTTAATTTTATTCACAAGTACGTAAGACAGATAAGCAAATTCAAAATTGGAAAATCATAAAATTAAAAATAATGTCTAAGTAGTTTTTAAGATTTCACGAATCATATTATATGTAGTTCACTATACATTATAGTTAAAAAAAGATTCATAATTTATTTAAATCGATACCAGGTTAAATATGTCATTTTCTATTTTCTGGAATTCGCACGGTATTTTATTGAAAATAGGAGAACAATAACATAAAAAATAGATACGGTGTTATTGGGTCGTTTAGACAATAAGCTCGAGACAAAACGATCACGTTTAGTAAAAATGTTCTGTTTTTATACGACAATGCATCACAAGTGAGTGAAAGCCCCACAAAACCAAGGCTATGAAGTCAATGAAAAACATAGTCAACGAATATTTTTATAACAAAACTAAAATTCGTTATCCTTCATTATAATTTCTTCATAATAAAATGTGTATTTTGCTTATTTTCAATCATAATATCAAATAATTGTTCTATGTAAAACAAAAAAGAGATTTTTAGTTAGAAAAGACGCAAATAAAAATCGAAAAATTTCTTCCTATCTTCGGTTTTTTTACCGTGAAAGACCATCAAAATCTTATTTAAAAACTAAGAAATGTAAAATGTGGTTCTTTAGAAACCAACTTTTTATGCAATAAAAATAATTCATTAACAAAGTATGAAATGTTAAAACATCCAGAACTTATTCAGGTAGTAAGGAAATAAGGCTTTTATAAGTAAACGGATCAAGGGGTATTTAAAGATGTTCCCAATATTAATAAACCGATTGACAGTTTATAATGAAAATGAACAGAAAAATCACTACCTTCCTCAAGGAGGCCAAACTCCTTCTCAACTATGATTCAGTGTATGTAAAAACGTGACCCGGAAGTGTGTAAATGTGAATTGAAAAAAACTATGATTATGCGAAATTGAACTGAAACAGTACAAATAAGACAGAGTGTGTGAATAAGACTCCAAGTAAGTGAAACAAGTGACAAGATCCTTAGAACTAGAACAGTCGCTGATAACCGTAGATGTTCCAAGCGGCTTTAAATAACCCAAAGAAAAAAATTCTAACTTTTGAAGTTTTAAAATAACTCCGAACTAAGATATAATTTTTAAAAATCCTAAAAATTAAATTGTATAATGGATTCTTATAAAAAACGGAAATATCCAAAAAAATTACTACTTATGAAAAACTAACTTACAGAAATTAGAAGAGTGTAAAAAAATTATTAATGAATATAGTAATTCTTTTCAATTCGAGGATATCCTGGTGTATATTTAATAATAACAATATTATTCAAATACTATAAAATTCACATACGACGTGAAAAGAGAGGAGAAAATTAACGGGAGAGAGAAGGCATAGACTCTGATCTAAAAACAATTAAATGTGTATAAGCGTATATACCCATAGCCGATGAGGGGAAAACCTTAAGCTGCTTATTAGTAACAATAATTTTTAACTACTTCTACGAGGATTTGCTTAAAATATAAACACTTAATATATTTTAAGACTAGATAACTAAGTTTTAAATACACTTAAAGTCTTCTATTGCCTATTATCAACCGACCTTCAAAAATATAATTGTTAATGTTTTACAAATACCTCATTAAAATGCTTTGTTTTAAATTTTTTTAAATATTCATCACCAGCTTTTATAAATAGTTAATGACTCAAATAAAACTGGGCAATTTTTCATTAAAATCTTTCATCCATTTTTAAACCTAAATTAGTGTCATTTTTTCTTTGTATCGCATGATTTCTACGTTTTTTTTTTAATTATGTTTACCCATCATATAATCTTCTATCCCCAAATTATTTAATCTTTAGAGTGCTTTTAAAATTTTCATAATTATTGTGAAAAATAAATTATACATATTAATTTTTTATAATTTTTGTCCATTCAACTTTGGAAAATTGTTATGAATAACTCTTTGAAATTTTTTATTATTTAATACGCTACTAAGTGTGAAATTTATAATTAGGTCGAGATCGTACATCTTTTTTTTTCCCATTTCATGTTTAATATCCCCTGAGATATTTGTCAGTTAGGCAAAGTTGATGAGATGTGAGTCAAAGTTTACTTTAGGGCTAAAATTATTTTTGAAATGTTTACATAATCCATAAAAATTTTACTGAATAATTTTCTACTTGGTACAGATAAAAATTAATTGCCTTATACCTGTTAAAAAAAATACCACCAAAATTTATGTAAACTAAAGGCATTTAGAAGTGGAATGAAATTATACAAAAATAGCTCTTAATAAACTTATTCACTTTTTACAAGACCTATTCGTTCAAAAGGTAATTGATATATTATATATGTGGTATTTATAAAATTTTTCTTCGAAGAAGTCAGTTTGATAAATTATGTTACCGTTTTGATAAAAGTAATACGTTTCTAAAAGCTTAGTAGCTTTAATACTACCTTATTGCTTTCTCTAAGTTCATATCATATTTTATACTCTTCAGAAATACGTTCTTTTGATAAAACTTACATTACCTTTGAATATGGTTTTATGTACTCGTATGTGGACAGTTTTAAGAAGCCTTACCTGAAACAAATTATATTATATTAATTAAATCATCGTTTTTTTTGGCCTATCATAAATTGTTACAAATTGAATAACTATGAATTACAGTTGATAATTAATAAATGTCAAAAATGTTATCCTTTCACTATATCATACGTTATTTATCGAGAAATCAAAAATGTTTATATCAAGAACATTGATTGACAAACGGTATCGATAGTAAACGTCATTATGTTATTAAAAACCTTATTATAAACGTTTTCACCAGTCACTCAATAATAGCATTACCTACTATAAGAGAAAATAAAGAAAAATGAATTAAATATCAATTTAAAACGTCTATAGTTGAATGGTTAGTTAATGTCTAGATAAAATATTTACGAGTTCATACAAATGTATAATTTTCAGTCATGATTTTCTTTAAATTTATACGAATCTCAAAAACGCATTTTCCCACTTCAATCGTATGATAAATGTAAAAAATTTAATAAATCCTATTTGTTTTTGATAGAAGTGATATTTGTTCGTCGAATGGACAAATTCGTATCTGTTCACTGTCGGAATGAAGATGAATAAGCCGCGCATTCAGCAATTTGTTTGAGTTCAGAGGGAGAATATGTGAAGAGCAGTTATATGGGAAAATGGACGATAGGACTTCTTGTGCCGCGTGTACAGTTCTATACAGTTATTAATCATTGATCCAAATAAGTTAGTTTTCACCGGGAAAAACCATAATGCTGAAATAGATCCACCACATGATTTATGAATGAACTTGCGACATGATATGTGCTCTCGCTTATTCTTCTACTATGTGCAAAAGATAAGATAGGCTCTTGAGACCATTTAAATCGATAGATGCTCATATTACAACTTTGACAGCCGTCTATCGCTTTTGAACTCAGCGAAATGTCGGCAATTTATAAAATAGAAAATTTAAGAAAATGAGCTTTTTACTTATATATTATTTCATATAAAATGCAACATTATATTAATAGCAACTAACTAGGTTTCAGTTTCAAGTTAATTAAAATATTTATTGTTATCATTTATCAATATTTTATTTATCTATTAAAAAATAGGTTCATCCTTGAATGATAAAATAAATTGGAATGTTATTTGATTATATTTATTTTTATTATATTTATATAATCTTAATACTCGTCAATACCCGCCCGCTTCACTGTAGGTACTTCAATTGAACTGATTAATTAATAGAAACTTTCATAACAAAATATAAAAAAATTAGCTATTTTAACAGAAAAAACTAGATAAATACTTCTAAACTTTAAATACATATACCTAAGTAGTAAGTACTTCAAAATCCGTAAAACTACTTTTCCATGAAAAGATATTAGCTATCTCACAGGTTCTATACATTCAAAAAAAACAAAAAAAAAAAGCTTTTGTGTTTAGAAAAAAAAACTTGAGAACCTTTCATAATAAATGTGATTTAAAACCGTTCAGCCATTTTAGTATAATGAATTAGTAGCTATCCAACAAGAAACGTACTTTTTTAGGATAAATAATATTCAACGTATTATCTTAAGATTTGAAGTATCTTTAACAGAATTTCATAAAAATTCGTTCCTTAGTTTATGCTACAAAAAGTTATTTACCTCCCAAAACCGTTCACTATTCCAGGATATAAAATTTTTTTGAGTCCGTTGTCTTATAAACTATATTTACATGAAAAATTACGATTAATTATTATCCTTTTCTTGCGTGAGAGAAGCCTAAATGAACTAATGAACAAAAGGTTAGATTTAAAAGTGCCCCACGAAAAACCGTGCAATTTTCTTGGATAAAAAGTTTATCGTGTCTTCTTTGAAAATCTTCCATATCCTTATGGTTTATTTCGCTATTTTGAGTTTGCATTGTTCCGTATTGAAAATTTTGTTGTTTTATTTTCATAGTTAAATTTTTGTTACAATAAAAAACTAAAAGCTTCACGTTAAATATTTACGACCGCAAGTTTAAAAAACCGAATGTAGTACAATTAAAATAAAAAAAAATAACGTCCCTTAGATTTCTCGTGTGTAAGATCGTCACGTTAATCGTTAGGCCACAACAATAACATTCAAGTCTTAACAAAACATTAATACAAACCGTCTCCACAGTGTCAACATACATACATTTACCTATTATTATAACGATTTGTTAAATTTTGAATTCTAATATAAGTACGTGTTTATTAATTTTTCAAATACATATTGTGTGATACGATAAACAAAGAGTATCCCACAGGAACCATGATTTTTTTGAGTATAAATGGTTTTGCAGTCTAAAAAAACGAAGAAAATAATAAAATTGATTTTTATAGATACTTATATAATATAAGAAAATATTAAAAGTAATAACGATAAATAGTAATTGAATGACAGTTTTCTACAATCTTAAGAAATCGATAAGTGCAGTTATTTAGTTTTACATTTGAAAATGCTCTATTTTTTAATATTATGTAGATGTCCAAAGTTAGCAGTGTCAAATTTTGTAATTTTTCAGCAGCCCCATTGAGTTGTTCTCAAAGTTTTTTTTATACACCACCTTTAAATGTATACGAACAAAACAAAAAATTATTATACAAATCTGCCATTTACTTCTTAAAATATGCAGCCACCAACATTCGGATTCTAAATTGTTATATATTTACTAATAGATAGATTTCAAATAAAATGTAAGATTATACCTATTAATATAAACTAACAAGGATTCAGTTTCACGAAAATTAAAACATTTATTACTAGAAAACAATTTATCAATATTTCATTTATGTAGGTATAAAAAATACCTTTTCTGAATGATAAAATTGATTGAAATGTCATTTGATTATTTTATAGCATCTTAATATCATAAATAATATCTTCATCATTTTAAGGAACACGTATTGAACATATAAAGTAACAAGTATTTTATGCAACGTTACAGAAGAAAAACATTGTTCACGATGTCTGTTGCATTAGTAAAATTTATTCTTCTATATAGCACATGCACTCATTCTATAACAAAGAAGAGTTTATCTACATATATGTTTCCATTAATAAAATTAATAAAAGTGCAAAACGTAGCAGACTCAATTATATAATATATATAAAAGGTGTATAAGTTAAAATGAAGTTACTCTCCAGATTATATAAAACATTAATTTTTATTGTGGTTAAAGTGAAATTTGGAGTTTTAAATGTAGTGAAACAGAAAAGAAATATCCGGGTATCCAGCACTAATAAATGAACATTCGTATTCTTTTTGCGAGAGATAAAGTGAGAATGAAACGTTTGAATCATATAAGACCCAATGAAACATATAAGCGTATAAACCTAAATGTTATATCTACGAACATGAAACGTTGTTGAGTTAGAGACTGAGCCCTCAAGGGCCTCATGTATCACATTAGCCCTCCGACAGACGCGCGTACCAAAAGTACTCGCGTAGGTGAAGCTCCTCCATATCCGTATACTCGTATATAGTCAATGTTATATAGGTACTACATCTTAAAATCGCAAGTGAAAGAATCAACCATCACGTCCCATCTGTGAACCGTTGTTCCCATCTCAATATCTTAATATTATATCAAATATTCTATATTGCAAAGCAAAAATTCCACACATTTCGATTACATACATACAACTCCATTTTATTCGAATACGAATGAAAAAAAAATGGAAAGTGGATAGTGTTAACTTTTTCTGTTATTTTTCCATAAATATATTTTCAAATACAATGCGGACCAATATATAAAATAAATACTCTATGCATAACCAATTTCAATCTTTTTCTCGCATCTTAGAGGCTCAAAGATTTTTATAAATTTGTTCTTTGAAATGGAAATCGTAGAACTTAAAATATCATATAGACGCTCGTTGAAATTTATGTTTTGAGTATTTTTTAAGAAAATGTACAGTTGAAATGCTACAAAATATTCGGTAAAATATATTTTCACTTTGTATGAGATGTGCTGGATATTTAATAACGAGAGTAGTGAAAAACTTTTTATTATTTTAAATGTAGACATAACATAATATTTATTTACTATCCTGTCATTGTTATACATCACTTGTCTGTATTTCTAAAGCTTCTTTACGAAATTTTAATTGTTTGAGCCCATCCTAAAAGTTTTTTTGTGTGACACGTGTTGGTTTTTATCAACAGCCAGAAAACATGTTATATACTTTTCCGAAAAGAAGTTATTTTTAAAGCTATACTTCCATAGGCGCGTTATGAAAAAATGATAAGAGTGAAATTTTAAGATGCGCGCGCATCACTAAGACAAATTTAACAAGATAAAGTTGGCCGCAAAACCACTCGGTTTTTTTTAACTAGGCGCGCGTAATTTGAATTTTTGTTTTATTTATTTACTTACTTATTTATTTATTTTATATTTAAATTAAAAATAATTTATTCTTTAAAAATATTTTTAATATTTTATTTAAAAAATAAGTTATTACTTTTCTCGAATTTTACAGTAGCTGTTATCATACTATTTGGAGTTTAGTAATGAAAATAACGTCTGCATTCCATGCATATTCTTGGTTATCATGAAATCTGGGATTCTGAAATGATTCAATCATCTTAGAATAATAATTTTGTAAAACAAGGCATGAATAAGATTAAGACATTTACTTTGAAAAGTAGCTAAGTACTTACTTTATTTCGCAATTTCTATAGAGTTTCGTTTTCATGTTATGCATGAATTGTTAACCAGAAAAATGATCCTGACATATTTTATAAACGTCTTGCCGCTTTCTTTGGATTTTATTTTCATTGTAAACCATAGTTTTACACAGTATTTCAGCCATTAAATAGTCTTAAAAATACAAAATTACTACACAAACGGTGACTCGGAAAAAACGTGTTAAACTTCAGATTACTTTTAGGCTATTAATACGGCGCGTTATTCTTTGAGGCGTTAGTATCGGTCTATTTTATCATTACAGCGCAAGTCCGTAATGCTTAAATGCATTTTAGACATTGCCCCGACATCTCTGTTCAACGTGCCGTACTAAAATAAATATTATAAAAAAATGAAAAACCGACTTCAAAATATATAAAAATTCTTAAACAAAAAATGCACCAAAAAGTAACAAAATAATGGCGTATCCTTGCAGTATCTACAACTTACAAATTATTAGGATTATACAATGTACAACTATTGTTATTTTTGGAGTTGGTGTCAGCCAAGGAAATACGACTATATTGGTACCTTATGAAAATTATTTTTCAAATGAACTTTTAAACAATATACTCGAACTGTAACAATATCTAGCGACCTTTAAACTATAAAATAACAATTACCAACTAAACCTTTTTAAAATTTTTACAAATTACTATTAATATTTATTTTATTGACTGACACCAACTCCAAAAATAACAATAGTTGTACATTGTATAACCCTAATAATTTGTAAGTTGTAGATACTGCAAGGATACGCCATTATTTTGTTACTTTTTGGTGCATTTTTTGTTTAAGAATTTTTATATATTTTGAAGTCGGTTTTTCATTTTTTTATAATATTTATTTATTTCTCGCGTTTTAGTGATCTGAAGTTTGATAAATGATTTTATTTTCTTGAAAATGGTTAACCTTCCAAACGCGCTGCTCATATGAGGCAGCACCGTTTAATATTAAAAGTTACTACATCATCCCTTTTTGCCCTTAAGGGTTGAAATTTTTTGCTTTTAAATGTAATAACAAAACTAAGTGGATTATTCTTTCCAACAGAAAAAAAATTATCAAAATTCGGTTAAATGTCACTATTCCATCCCCTATTTTCATCTTTAAGGGGTGGACTTTTTTCTTCAAATTGAAATGTGAACAATTTAAAGGTAAGTTGTACGTAATAGAAACAAAATTATCAAAATCGGGTTAGCCAGAAAAAATTTATAATATTATTTCATCTCTAATTTTTAACCCTTTATGAGTGGAGTTTTTTTTTTTTTTTTTTAAATGGATAGGAGATTAATTTAAGGCTGTGTTCTACAAATAAAAAAAGAATTATCAAAATCGAGCTATCCAATAAGAAGTTAATATTTCATCCCTTAGTTTTCAACCCCTTAGAAGTGAAAGATTTCCCTCAAATTAAAACTGGACCCTACGAAAAGCACCAGCTTTCAAATAAAAAAAGAACTACCAAAATCGAGCTATCCAATAAGAAGTTAGTATTTCATCCCTTAGTTTTCAACCCTTTAGAAGTAAACGATTTCCTTCAAATTAAAATGGGACCATTCGGGAAGCACCAGCTTTCAAATAAAAAAAGAATCATCAAAATGGCTTCTCCCAGTCGGAAATGCTGAGGTAACAAACATAAAAAAAAAAAAAAAAAAAAAAAAAAAAAACATACAGTCGAATTGAGAACCTCCTCCTTTTTTTGAAGTCGGTTAAAAATTCAAAAGAACCGCACGTCTCGTAAAAGTGTCCGCTCCACGAATAAATTATATTCAGTAGTGATTTAAATTGAATATTTTGATTAATATTATTTACTATTCGTAAGTATTAGTGAAAAGATTGTGCTTTTCAAGTGTTCTAATATAATTGAGATTAACTATCCGTATGTATTATTCATTGATATAAATTAAAATAATATTCTCTAATTTTTATTTTTATAAATTAATTATTTGTATACAATTAATAAAAACTAATTTTTAATGATGCCAAAGTAGGATAACTTTTCACGCGCATACATAAGTACACGCGCCCCCTTTTATTTTTTTTTTTGACGCGTGTTGGTTTTTATCACAGTTTTAACAAACAAAAAAATATTCCGAAAAGAAGTTATTTTTAGTAACTAAAATTTAAGTCATATTTCTTAAAATTTACCCAAAATCTCTGGGTAAAATTAACTTCAATTCAAAAACTAAACGTCATCAATTACAAAGAACATAATTTTTATATCCCATCATGAACCAAAACTTATAAGTAAATAACTTGCTAATTACAACAAGATTAAAATCTTTTCCTATACATAAAACTACTTCAAACTACAGAAGTAGGTTTATAAAAGTAGGTGCTTGATTAAGATTCCATAAACCAATCTTGTTTCAACAAATACGTTTTTAATATTTTTCGCACATTTACTTAATATATTCATTGAAGAAGTAATTAAAGTGGCAATAAAACCCATTAGTATTTAGGTACGGGTACATGCCGTTGTATTTCGAAATTAAGGAAATATGAAAAACAATATTAACATATAAAAAACTACATTGACACTAATGACTATAACAGAAGTGTTTAAAATCATGTAACGGCGGATATTAAAAAAATGTAATGACTAATAAAAAATAACATATATTAATCATTTTTACTCCTTATCATTTTTCCAAAACCGAAAACAAGATTTTAAGCTCAGATTAAACTGACATTTTTATTTTATGAAAATAGGTGGGTTTTTAAATTTATTATTCTCAAATGACTAAACATATAAAATGCAGATAATCGAATAAACAAATATGAAAATGGTATTTAAAAAAGGTGTTTTAAGTACACTGCATGTCGACGAAGTTCGTTTTATAAGTTTATATTTGAATCGAATGAATATTTCTTTTCTATAAAAAAATTTGATCTAGATTCTTGAAAAAACACAAACCATTATTAAAAGTTTGGTGTTATTAAAATAAAAATTGTTGTAATAAAAGTTTACTTTCGTCATTCTGTTTATATAAGCAATTATTCTTGACATATAACGACTTCAGGCTAACGTTAACCATCATCAAAACTTTACTGAAGTCCGTCTCAGAAGCTTGACGTATTTATATTTCCATAATATAATAGATATTTAATTGCTCAGATTTTCTACTAGAATATTCATACATAAAAATCAAATTGTATATTCAATATCATATAGTTTTGTATATTTTTATTAATTTGGTTTTTATTAATTTATAATAGTTTTAAATCGAAACTGTGTAATAGTAAAAACTATCTGCTGAAACTTCAACTGGAAAAATGTTATAATTGAAAAAGCGATCGAAATATTATTTTCCAGTCTACCGGATATTAAAAATTTGACGTTTTTAATAATAAGTGAGACAACATTTTATGAACTATGCATTAAAATTAGATTCAAAAAAATAATTTTTCAATTTATTGAACAATATTTTCAATGGTGTTCTTCAAAGTTCAAATTAAATTATGTGCATTGATTTCACAAAATTCAATATTTTGATTTTATGAGATGTAATTATTATTTTCTTATCTTACTTCATAATACTGACACATAATGGTTTCGAGGGACAAGTTTTGGTTCATTATTTAGAAGCAATTAGAAACAAAAACTGAAATAAAATAAATGAATTAATGAGTAACATGGCAGTGTTTTTAGTTATTTATAAACGAAATTTTGATTATATCTATTTAATGGTACTTTAAATTTCCGAAATACTTAATTTAAAAGAAAATATTAGGTCTACCGGAAAGTTCTGTCCAATAATGCCATATCAAGATGACGATATGGTTAAGGTCATGTTAGAGCAAGATCCTTTTTTGACAACATCGGAGGTTGCAGAAAGGGATAATTCAGCTCAACAAACCATTTCGGACCATATTCGGAGAATTGAATGGGTGTGGAAATATTCGAAATGGGTGCTACAGAAAAATCTTAATGATCGAGTCAGCATAATATGCACATCTCTGCTTGCTTGGAACAATTATTATATATCCGAATATTCTAAGACCGGATGATAAGAAAAAGCGTAAGAAAAAAGCGTACTGTGAACTACCTCTAAATCGAGCTTAAGCCTGAATAAGAGAATGTTGTTGGGATATTCTTTTGAAACCTAAGGAAAAGCTCAATTCGGAGAACTACTGCCGACAATTGGATGATTTAAGTACAACTCTTAAAAAAGAGGCCGGAGATGTACAGTAGGAAAGACATCATATTGCAACATGATAATGCAAGACCACATGCTGCTTTAGGGACTTGTCAGAAAATTTCATAGTTAGAATGGGAAATTCTGCCACACCCACCATACTCCCCTGACCTAACGCCCACCGATTATCACCTGTGTTTGTCATTACAAAATTTTTTGAAACAAAAAAAAATCAAAAACGAAACATGTTGGACAAGTGCTTGAGTTTTTCGCCTTTAAGGTACAGTCATTTTTCAAAAATGGTATTTACAAACTGCCATCATGCTGGCAAGAGGTCATAAGTAATAATAAAAATTATATTGTACAATTAATATTATTAAAGGTATGAAACTTTATTTAATTTGTTTTATTCTTAAAACGGACAGAACTTTCTGGAGACCTAATATAATCGAACATTTTAAATATACCTACTTATATAAAATGTAAACTTCATAACTTATTTTTTGCAATAAAATGCTACCTTTACATTTTCTATAAGATGGATTTAAAATTCATTTGATAAAACCTTTAATAAAGAATTTTTAAAAAAAAATGTTATTAAAATCTCTGCGATATCGACATTGCTAAGTCTTTGAATAAAAGAAAAGTGAACAAAATATCGAATTCTATCAGGATTTTTCGAAAACAGTTACTATAAAGCATAACATAAAAGGGAAACAGGTATCGTAGCGTAAATTGAAAAGAAGACAATGGTTAGATTAAGCATCACAGCGAATGAAAACAGGGATTAACTTTATATTGCCTGATTGAAAAAGTCTCAATAGTAATAAAGAAGCTTAGCCACTGATTATTTTGTTTCAAGCAGTTTCCACTTAATTAGAAAAGGTGGTTTTTCACAAAAAAGTTTCAAACTTAATTCATCGTGCTTTCAACTACATGTACACAATATAAACGTACCTTTACCCTATTATAAGTGGGAGTATTTTTTTTAATGAATGCGAAGCCAACGAAAAAATTAATCACTTTTTAAAATAAAATAAATTTTTTATAACTTCGGTTCGTATAAACGTAAATATACGTATAAACAATTTTAGCGATAGAAAATCTCTTCAAAGAATAATTTAATTATTATTTTGCCAATATGAAGACAATGTTAAGAAAATATATTTGGTCTTAAATTAAATAATCCAGAATATAAAAACAAGATAATCTCTTGAATTAACAATAAAAATTGTCCCGATTTTGAATCTATAAATGACATAAAACGTTTTAATACAACTCGAATGAAAATATTCGCAATAAAATTTTACAAGATCGCTCTCTTACAAAGTTGTTGTTATTGTTTAGTAAAATTTATGATTTTTAAATATTTTTATGCTCCAATAAACTAAACAAAAAAAAAGCTCACTCACATCAAAAATTTTATTTTCTTCAGAAATTTTATTGACAATATTCATAAATTCAATCACTAAAATTCTATATCTTAGCTATAACTAATCCCAATAACTGTCTAAGGCTATGGTTCCCAACCTTTTGGGGTAATCGTACCCTATGGTAACAATTTGGAATTTTACGTACCCCTAACTTTTATTGTTATTTATAGACTAGGGAAAATAATTTTTGAACAGAAAAATAATTATAGTAGGATGAAACCCATTGGAAAAGGAAGAGAATATAAAAAAAATGAAAGGAAAAATAAAATAAAGTCGATCCGAGGTGGGGAAGTGGAAAGGGAGGGTAAAGGTAGAAACGATTTATTTCGATTTCCGACAAAACTACAAATCCTATGGAAAAAAGTTATATAAAAAAATATATACATTACAATGTTAAATGTTCTCAGAAAATGCAATAATTAAAGTGTAAATTTTAATAAATTGTTCAAAATGTATTTTGAAGTTACAATTGTATTTTGTACAATTTTGAGCAGTTTATTAAAATTTACACTTTAATTATTATATTTTCTGAGAACATTTAACATTGAAATGTATATATTTTTTGCACCATTAGAAAGTAGAGGTTTCGACGAACAAAAAGCTCACCGACTTTTAAAAAAAATCAGATGTCTTGACGTGAGAATTTTCGATTGAAAATTAGGGTGCTTTTTCGATATTAAGTCATTATAAGGTGAAAAATTTAATATTTCAAATCAAAAAAACAGGATGTTTGAGGCATTAAGCGGTGAGTTCATGAAAAAATATATATTTTTTTTTTTTGTTAAAGATAAAAATAAAAAACCAAAAACTTGATTGGAATTTTTCACATAAATTTTGAGGTTATGGGAAAATGGTGGATCTACACCTTTTGTGTGCACACAAAAGGTGTAGATCTACTTATTATCTACAACGTTGCCATTTAACTTTTTTCCATAGGACTTGTAATTTTGTCGGAAATCGAGATAAACCGTTTCTACAGTCTATTATATACTGCAAAAAAACAATATTTATAGAGAAAAAACATTTATTCATCTTATATTCAAAAGTTATTTACTAAAACTTCTTTACTTCTCGTACCCCCGAGGAGCGCTCCACGTACCTTTATGGGGTCCAAAGACCACCAGTTGGGAACCCGTTGGTCTAAGGGGCATTCCCAGAAAAATAAGTTTTCCAACAGTTCTAATACTTCGAAATTGCGTTTACATAATTATGTCAATGTCTGTTTTGTTTGAACAGCTGTATTCTTAATAGATATATCTTCTTGTAAGCTTTGAATATTGTTCTAGATGTAGAGCAAGCGAAGCCCACATGGATACAATTGGTCACCAGAAACATTTCATGAATGTAGATAAAAACGATTCCCACGCATATTGTCGCCAATCTTGTATTATTAGGTTGTCACAGAAACTATGTGAAGTCCTACACATCGTTAATGATTATCTGCAGACTATTATATAGAAATTGACCTCATCCCGAACTTATCAATTGTCGTACGAAACAACCGTTCAGCTGGCTCATATTAAATTAATTATTATATCATTTTCATACTGACAAAGATAAATCATGACAAACATAAATCAATTTCTTTCGTTTTTAAAATAAATTTTATGAATTCAACTCTCCATTATATAAATAATATTTATAATATTAAAGCATTACATGTACTATTTTAATATAAACTTGTGAATTTTAAGGATTGACAAAAAGCTCTCTGATTCCAGGATTTCAGTATACTATATATCTCTATTAACAATTGTTTCTTGTTGTATAACACAAGTACCAGTAAATGTCGAACTTTGTTAACATGTCACTGTTTGAATGTCACCATTGACTCTTCGACAATAGTTAATAGTTGTCGTACATTTTCTCGAAAGCTGTTCAAACTACACTTGAAACATATACTCAATACTTATCAAATATTCTATAATTTAAGAAAAGATCTATAAAATTGATTTGTCTCATTTGAAACAATGACAGACGTATATTAGCACGTTAGTACTCAACATTTTAAAATGTATAACTTTGAGATAAATTTTTTATATTATCCCCCTTTTACTTAAAATGTAATCAAACTAATGAATTTGAACCAATTTAAATTAAAAATTTTCAATTCTCAACCAAGTAATTATCAACTAAGTAGTTTAATTGTTACATTCTATGTAGTAAACATGCAGATAATACATATATACAAATGAGTGACTTCGTCCTTTATATTGGACACAATTTAAATTGTTTTATCTTCTGAGTAAACCATGAATAAAAAAATACTCCCAATTAAAAAGTTTAATTATATTTCATGATAGAACTATTGAAATATCTTTAAATAAAAACCAAATTCATATTATAAAATTTTTAAAGGTATGCAACCATATGGCAAATATGTTGATGTAATTGCATAACCGTCACTATCAGCTATAAGATGAATCTATATTCTATAACATCACGTAAAATATTTTTCTTACAATTAGATACATTTGTATAATACGCAAAAATACAAAAAAAATTTTTAAGCTAAAATCCTCTTTTAATTCTAATAAATTCCTGTTATTTTTAAAGTAATTATTAAATTATATCTTCCTCGCTGGGAAGAAGTAAAATAAATAAGATGTTATAAGATTATCTATATTTTATTAAGTAATTTGAAAAATTCCATGCATTGTTATTCAAGTATTATTGCATATAACACAATGACCGTTCCGTTTATCATATTTTAAATTTTTTATTGTATGTAATTTACTTGTAAGACGTATATAATGCAATTATGCATTAGTACGATGTTAATAAATTGAGCCAATTAGATAATGAGATAGTCATTTACGCTTAAATTTTATTATTTGTAATAATTTGAACAAATGGTGTCGTTATTTTAATTGTAAATGAGTTTTGTTCAGATAAAGACCAAAATCTCAAGTACTGCAGTTTGGATTATTACCATCATTTAACTTGACTTACAAATTTTTTATTTGTAAAATTATTTCGTTTATACCAATCTTAATGCTACTATTCTTCAATTAATGGAGTAAAACTTGCAAAAACCTTATTGATAAACTCAAGTCACTGTCTTTTAAAATTTCTGTATATCATTAATTAATATATATACCTAATCTTAATTTAGAATTCTTCAAATAAAGTTTTCTCTACTTTCATGCATTTTTAATCATATTTAAAAAAGCTCGTCAAATATAACGTTATGAAAATAAATATAAAATACATTTTATATTTATTTTAAAATTTCATGAATGAGCTTATTTTCACGAAATTCAATTAGGTGGGTGTAAAATGAGTGGGTGAAACATCAAATGCTCTATCAAATATATATAAATTAAAAATTGAAAACTAATTCAACCTTAATAAATCCCGTTTTTGTTTCCATGTTTACTTAATATCGAATATTCTGTTGAAAAATTCTATAACTTTTCAATTTTACCGATCTAGATACTGTAATAATCTACAAAAGAAACCACATGTGAAAGTTTCGAAAATAAATCAAGCCCTTGGGCTTCTATATGTTATTATGTTTGTTTGATTTGCTCTATTCGAAGCCATGATAAGGATTGTTAAAATTATAATTCGAATCCTTCGAATATACCTTCCAATGTTTATTTAATATGTGAATAGACCATAGGAAATTGCAAAGAAAAATTAGTTGGGGAGTTCAGTAAATGACTTATTTAATTTCAGAAGGAAGTTATATTCGAAAAAAGAAAACTGATTAAAAATACTTTAATGACAACTTTATAAATGAAATGATTCCAGTGCTTTTATTGACAATTGACTTTTCCGTTTTGTTCCAATAATCAACAAATTCAATAATGTAAATAACAATCGAGTATTAACATCAATAATGGAAATTCAAAATTAGTTGCAACGGCGCGCGTCAAGTCAGACAGCGAATTCGTGCCACATCCCTTTCTTCGAATAATTTTCTCAAAATTTGCAATTAGGTACTTAGGCGCCCAAAATCCGAAAAAAAGTTTCACTTGCATCGTGGTTTCGTAAAATCACATAATAATTTTTTCTTTTATCGTGAATCTTTACAAGGTTTCCTTCATAAACGAAAATATCCAGAAATTATTTGTTGTGGAAAATTCAATTTGTGAACATCAAAAAGTTTATTGTACCTACGCTCAGCTAGGCGGACAGAAAGCAGTTAAAATAATTTTACTCGGTATAAATACTTGGAATAAAAATACAGCCGGCTTACTCATAATTTTTCATACAATGGAAAATTACATTTTTGCTAAATAAATATTCAATTTCTATTTTAATTATATGAATACATTTTTTCAAAATCAAAATTTCAAATATTTACAACTTCTTTCCTTTAACTACGTCAAACCGTTAAAAACAAAATTAAAAATTATGATAACAGTTTTATTATTACTACCCTATTTTGTGATAGCACTGTTTTTAGTGTAATATTTTTTTCGATTTCTTTTCTAAAAATGCCTCATAATTCATTTTTCGCCAATTATTCTCCAACTTGTACTACGTAATGTTATTTAATTTTAAAATGTGGTTAACATATTTCTCAGCATTAAATTACAATTATCAATTACGCGATTTATATTTAGTTTCTCGGATAGTTTTTCCTTTTGCCAGACGAACGGAATATTAAGATACGTACTCGAATAATTAGATAAAGATATGAAATTCTAGAGTGAATCTACAAACGATTCTGTTATAGTTTAATGATGAATTTGAGCTAAATAACTGGTAGCTGATCTACAACGCGTCGGAATATTAAATTAAATTTTCGAAACCATTCAGATTACCTCTTACGTACGCTATGTATTAAATTTCAGTAAGAAAACTCTATAACCATTAATAACTTCAATCTATTGACTTATTTCGGTATTTGAATGTGAAATAATTAAACTTGATTGATATGGCATAAATAAGTAAACAAGAGCCACGAAAATCTAGTGTAAGCAACTCATAATTTTAAAAAAAGTGGATAACATTCCAATCAATACGGAGATATTAATTAAATAATCGATAAAAATATTTTTTTGAGAGATTTTAAAAACATTTATGTGGTATAAAATCAAAAATAGCTATCATAAAAATAAAAGCTGCAAAAAAGTCTCTTTATTGCGCGGCATCTTTTAGAACGTATCAGAATGTTAAGATATTAGTATATATATTATATTAAATGTTTAAGCCAACCACAAATAAAATATTATAGGTAGTTATCTTAAGTACTATATATTTTCCAGAATTTCAAACCCCTGGACTTATATCCAGACGTAATACCTATACTAATAATATCATGGTGTCATCGAAATGTATTAAGCTATTGTTCTTAAAAAAGAGATGTTCACAAGTTCTGTTAGGGATTCAAGTAAAGTAGCTTAACATTATATGAATTGAATATAAATATAGTTAAATTTGATATTTTGCTTTAAAAATGAAATAACTTGTGAAGTAACTGTTAAATTTTATTTTTGAAGTTATACTTCTTTAGGCGCGTTATGAAAAAATGATTAAAATGAAATTTTAAGATGCGCGCGCATTTTAAAATAAAAATTAACAAAATGAAGGTAGTCGCAAAACCAGTGGGTATCCTGACGCGCGTAATTTGAATTTTTGTTGTATTTATTTTGTAATTTATTTATTTTTATATTTAAATTAAAAATAATTATATATCAAAATGACACATATTATTAATAAATAAGTTATTACTTTTCTCGAATTTTGCAGTAGCTGTTATACTATTTGAAATTTAATGATGAAAATGACGTCTGCATTCCATGCATGTTCTTAGTTATCACGAAATCTGGGATTCTGAAATGATTCAACCATCTTAGAATAATAATTTAGTAACACAAGATATGAATAAGATTAAGACATTTACTTTAACAAGTAGCTACTTACTTTATTTCGCAATTTCTATGAAGCTTTGTTTTCATGACATGAACGAATTGTTAACCAGAAAAATGATCCTGACAAATTTTATAAACGTCTTGCAGCTTTCTTTGGATATTATTTATTGATGCAAATTAAAATATTATTCTCTTAATTTTATTTTTGATAATATCTTTAAATATATATTTTGTTATTATTATTATTAAATATTAAATTACAATTTTTTTTAAATTGATTGTTTGAATAAAATTAATAAAAACTAATTTTTAATGATACCAAACAAGTATAATTTCTCACGCGCGTACATAAGTACACGCAACCACTTTTTTTAATTTTACTAATAATGGATTTAAGTTTGGCTTGATTTCTGTTATATTTAAAGCCAAGTAATTGTAAAATCAAGTCAGATGTCTTAAAGTCAAGTAGTAGATATATTCCTAGTTTCTGTTTTCAAGATAAAAAGACAAAAAGTATTGACTGTCATTTACACAAGATCTCGGATATCTTTATATTTATAATCGTTTTGGTTTATCAGATCAAAACCGTTAATAAGAAGGTATAGTAAATAAATGGCTTAATATTTTAATTTTTTCTTTTTAGTTCGAGTTGATTTCTTTTATATTTTAGTCCAAGCAGTTTGAAAATGAAAACAAGTTTCTTACAAATATTTTTAATACTTTTAGGTAAATACTTTAGATAAAGCGTATTTACAGCTATCTTATGGGCTCCACACACGTTCAAATCTGCATCGCCACTTACATCTTGCATCAGTATCGCGATGCAGATCTCAACGTGTATGGGCCGGTCTCAGTATCGCTGCATCGGTCTCAACTGGTATCGCTCTTTGCATCGCTGTACTGTAACCGCGATGCAGATTTTATCCAGCTGATGCAAGTTGCAACGTGTGTGGTCTCACTATGAAGTAATACGCTACTAAAATATAAAAATTATGAATAAACTGATATATGTATAACGTGTAAGAACAGTTGAAACAACATGGTTACAAATCTCAGATGCATTCAAGACCATTTTACGCGATGCAAGTGGCGATGCAGATCTCAACGTGTGTGGAGCCCATTAAGACCTCAAAAGTTTCTATTTGAAAGAAGCTCTGCTCATACCATAGTAATCGTGCTTTTTCCAAAGCTTAAAGTTTTTAATATTCAAAACTTTTAAAACCTAACACATTTTCATACTAATTTTTATTTCACTCAATCAATTTGAACCTTTTAACAAAAGTCACACTGACATTATTGTAATAATTATTGTACCCATAGGTCTAGGAATTCACTACTTAACTTGATTATCAAGCTACTTGGACTTTTAACTTAAAATAAGATCAAGCATTAACTTGGTAAGTTTTCCAATTGCAAATTAAAATATTAACCACAATTCATTTAAAAAAAACGTTCAACTATTTAACGTGATGAATTCCAACAGATTTGTAAAATATCTTGATGTAATTTCAATCCCCCAAAGTTTTTTGTATTTGCTTTTTTTTTGTTTAGTACTCCGAAGATAATTTAGATTTGCTACTCCATAGGGGTTTTCCTTGTTTTTTACTTTTCATAATCACCGCAATATTAATGTGAACAATACCAAACAGCAATTACATCTAAACGACAAAAAGTCAAATTTTCGCGAGATTGACGCACTGTAAATGATTTATATATGGACGGATAAAATGTTCCTATAAAAATGGAAAAAAAATCATATTTTCATGAACTAGAGTCTGGAGGAAACATAATTTTTCTGGAGTCTGTAGACTAAAACTAAAGAGTTAGTAATCTTATGAAAATCGAGTGTAATTTACTTTGACTTGTATTCTTAATAAAATCATTGTAAACTATAAATACCCTTTTGTTATAAAAAATCGAAGTTTATTTATCACTAAATATAGCCTGGAGAAAGCATAATTTTCTTTGGATCTCAAGACTGAAAAAATCCCAAGGAAAATCGAACTTAAAAGAAAATAACGCAATGACACAATAAGTACATAAACAGCTCTCACTAAAACGGAAATTTAACTGGATCGGCATTATTAATTGTCTGCCTTATGTGAGTCTGTTGAATTAAATGATAAGATTTAAAAATAAATAAATAAATAAAAAAACCTTTAGCAAATCGCTGACGCATAAACGGAATGTTCTCAGTACTATTATTACTAGCGAGACCCCCTCTGAAGTAGCTCTGGCTTAGTTTAGAAATATCGTATGATCATTTTCAGCCAATCAGACTGCGTGCGACGAGGGCTTGGTATATGACGTCATGTGCAGTCGGCTGAAAGATACAACCGGCCTTCACCTTACAATCAGCCGACTTAACGACTAATGATACTTAACATACCCATTTTTTACTATCTTGATATAACAAATATATACTAATGCAATTATGTCAATAATTATATCTATATAAGTCATACTTTTGTCTTATTAAAATAAAAAAATAGTTCACACGTTTCACTTTAAAAAAAACTTAGCGCCACTTTGCTAACTGTCTATTTCTTATTGACATATTTTTACTAATTGCAAGATCGTATCGACGGTCTAATTACTTTAACTCAATTTATTATTTATGCATGTTCATAGAAAAAAAAAATGTAAATAAATAAAATGCAAAATATAGCACAACATCCTCGACATAGAATTTTGCAAACGTTAACAATTACTCTATGTGTCTATAAATAAAATTGTGCTGTAATAAAATAATTGACTAAGTTTATTTTTAGCCGAAACGAAACTTCATTGTAACGTAGGTTCCAATCCACTCGCATGTCCCAATTATTGGTTAAGACCGGTTTAACTGAATGGAAAAATGACCGACCATGGCCTTCCGTGTTTAATGCAATCCCATACATTATGAGCACCTTCCATTACTCGGAGGTGTTTTTAATCTAATCATTCATTAAAAAGTTAGTTTTAATAAATCATTTTTCTAATCCATAAAACATAGCAAGATCACTGACAAGTTTTTTTCTACTCGATCGACGGAAATATTTCTTATTTTTTGAAAATTGGATTAGATGTAAAACCGATTTTAACTACCTCATAAATTGTTATTAAGTTATATAAAAATTGTAATTCTTATTAATCTTATTATGATAAATTAATTGGATTTATTGCTGGTAAATTTTTTTTAAAATAAGCTCTTCAATTATATGAGTTAAATCGCGATGATCCATTTTGATAAATAGTTTCCTTTTTGTTAAAAATATAATGGTTATTTGGTATAAAGTAATCCTATTTACAATGGTAGGCGCATTTCCCTTTTAAGAGAATCTACAGGTCGAGGAGATAAATAAAATTGGAGCAAAAATTTTTTTTACACTAATATTTATTAATTATAATTTACAACCATAAAATTAATGATTATAATATTAAAACAAATATAGCTAAGAATCACGTGTCAAGAGTAATTTATGTCAAATGAAAAATTGTTAGTTAATTATTTATTTTTGCAAATCCTAATTAAATTAACAATTTTCTGATAGTAGGAAACAGTTCAAAGGTTTTGGTCGTATAATAAAAAATAAAAAAAATACAAATTCAATTGAATTTAAAAAATATTTGATACAATTTTTTTTTTCAAATACGATTATTTCAATTTATTGAAACTATTATTTAAATAAATGAACAATAATTCAGTTTTGCAGATTAATTTTAACATGAATCAATTAAAAAATAACACTACAATGAAATCATAAATAATGTATTAAAAGCTTTTATCAAAATAAGTCAATAAACTGAATTTTTCACTGACAATCATCGTACGAATGCATTTATTTGGTGAAATAAATTAGAACTTGAACAGCTCTAATTGATTAATGCGATATTTTACAATATGCTGTGAATTTATAGTTCTTAAATAGAGCTCATTCTAAATTGCATGTCGTTTCGTTTAATATGGAATTTGCGCTTCTAATAATGTCATGAACATGTAATAATTATTTCATCATATATCATTCTATATATATATATATAAATAAAACTAAACGAATTCAATTGAAATGAAAATTAGAACAATAATTAGCTGAGTGAAATTTACATGATGACGAGTTTCTTTGTAAAAAAAATATTTATACAATTTATAACAATTGTAATGAAAAACTTTTCGTAAAAACTAAACCAAATTGTACGCTAAATTATATAAGTTTAGAACTGCCTGTGTCTATTTTTTTTTTATTAAATAAAACGAGAAGAAAACTACAGACGATAAGAACGTATTGATATATAAATAGGTTTTGTCTTCGTACTTCTAGATACATTCATAAAATGTTGTTCACCTCTGGTGGTTGTCAGGTTGTGGCATTCTGAGTGCGGTTTAGCAAGAAATGCACTGACTCCCTACCTGTGCCAGTCCCAAATCTCAATGGACATTCCATTTAATGTGGAGCTATTGAAATTATTTACATTCTCACTAATACCGTCCTTCGGTAAAAGATCGTCACACAAATTATTATAACCGTTGATATATTCGAACTTGTAAACCTGTCTACAACTTTACATTCTAGAATTTTCTCCAACTATTATAATTAATACCAATGAAACCTCAAACTTTCAGAAAGAGTTTACGAGTTACATAGTTTAATGAACATTTAAATTAATATTAGATATTTTCAAAATTATAACGCCGTATAAAAAAATGATTTAATTTTATAATATTTAACATGTAAAAGAAATATGTCAAAAAAATTACTTACACAAGAGTTCATACGCAAAACGAAAGTGGTTTTATATATGAACTAATTTAAACTAACAGACGTCAAAAAGTCACTGGATTTACATAAAATATTTTTTAAACACAGAATGATTTTTAAAAATGTATTAAGATCAACTTTTCTTATCACTGAAAATTTAATAAAATCAATTAATAATGCTTTTGTATTCTAACAGAAAAGAATATAAGATTAAAAGCATTCTCTTTTGTGATGAATCTGATAGCAAGCATTGTCTAGCATTTGAGATAATAAAAAATTTATTGAATTAGCAATATTCATAATGATGTAACAAGAAAAAAAAATTTTAAGCCATGTGCAATTAAGCCTAATATTTAAAGTGTGAAATGAAATAACTTGCAAAATCAATACTTGAGTTTGACTTAATTTTAAGCCAAATTTCAGTTAGTAGTTAATCTCTATTTATATGGTAACGAACAAAAACATAGAGAACAAAAAGCATGGAAAAGATTGGAACATTCGAGAGAAATCGATTGCCGGAATTCAAATCTCTCGTTATTGAGAGCCAACGATTTTGGAAGTTTTTAGAAGTTTCGGCAATCGAAGTTTCTGGGCTGCTCAAGAACACATGATTTGGCTATATAAGGATGTACATTCATTTTTAGTGATAGTGTCAGTGGATAAATGTGATTTAAGTAATTAATAATTAAATTACTGAACACTGATATCTTTGAAACGGTTGGTTAGAGGAACTTTGTACAAAGGTCCTTTTTTGTAAAACGTGAAATTTCCCTTAAGTCCCTTTTTCAGATTGTTGATAAGCTTTTTCGAAGTTATAAAAAATCAAAAATATAAAAAATGTGTTATTTAAATGAAAATAAAAACTAGATTGAGCCTAGTCTTAATATTGATATTAAGAGCTCGTTTTGGCGCCAAAATTGTTTCTAATATATATCTACTACTAATTTTTGGACACCATAAAAATATCAATTCGTTTTTAAACACCCTAGTATGTGTGTATGTCTTGTGTAATTTAAATTCGATTGGATGTAAAAAATGAACGATTATAGCGAAATGTTCAAGAAATAAATGAAAAAGAATGGCACTTATAATAGTTGGTAATATCACATTTTATTATTAGTAATGAAATCATCGAAGGTGTGCAAATTTGGAAGGTTTAGGATGAATGTGAGCAAACATCAACAAAAAAATATTCAATATACTTGTTTTCATAGCATAAATATTTTCAGGTACGGTTTGATTAAAATTGTAGACAATTCAAAAAAAAATTTGCAGACAAAATTTAAATTTCCTAAAAAAAATATTCAATGTTAAAAATATCGTAAGAAATCATTATTGAACCAACCAAAACGTGTTTTGTACCAAGTCAAGATAAATATGATTAAGTACAAGTCGTAAATGTATTTGTTTAAGAAAAAGTTTATTGTCGAAATAATTGTTAATATTTGTATTAAAAACAAATAATTCGGAAAGTAATTAAATGGCACAGGTTTTATGACTGAGTATAATGCGAGGAAAAGCTTTAGGGATTTAAAGAATACCAGTAAAATATTCTAAATACTACCATATTCAATACACGTAGATATCTACTAAATTATCAAAGTCTAATAGAAATGTTGAAAAGAACTAAAACAATGAAATGGTTTTAATCAAAAGAAATTGTTCGAGTAATCAAAAACCATAAAAAAGAAACTAATTTATATTTGATGAAATCAAAGAAACTCAAAACGTTTGAATTTATTCATTCAATTTCCATTAGAAATATAATTTGCTTGAACTCACATTATATTCGATCAAAAGGAAGTCAAAGATAATCTATCAATCGTTTTTCAATTGCACATATAAAATTATTTTCCCACACTCAACTTTTCCGAGGGCACTATGAAAAAATTGACAAACTTTTTTAATAGCACATTTATATCAATTTTCTGAATATAGCACATTTCAGCGTTTATAAACTTTTCATTTCTTTGCGATGTAAAAATCAAATATTATATATGAACTCAGCGGGCAAAAGATTAATTATCCTTCTATTGAACTTAAATTATATAATGAATTAGTTGTTTTACACCTACAGAAGTGTAAATAGAGTGGAATTAGGGCGTAATTGGCTTTATGTTCGTGTTTTAAATATTTTCAAATAATAAGTTTGAAACATGCAAAAGTTAACTTCAGATTACATAAAAGTTTTATCGCAATTTATCTATTAAAAAAAAAAGAAAAACAAACGGAAACTGGTAATGAAAGTATATTTACATTTATATATAAATATAACAAAAAAGGATAATTAAATATAATGACATGAAATTGTAATGGAATTATATCCAGTTCCAATAACCCATAAAAATTTTAAATCACACAGAGAAAATATTCCACGTAAAGCTGGATTTTACTTAAAACTTATACTCCTAATATATTTTATTGTTTAGTTATAGTACACTAGCTGTACCCGTGACTACGTTCACTTGAGCTTTAGAACAGATTTAGAATGGTAAAAATATAACGATGAATACAACACTGTTAATGTAAATTTACAAATCCGACACTGAAAATTAAGAAAGGCGTGCTTCTACCTTCATCTTTACCGATAATAAGATTAAAAATTTTTGTTTTTTGAAAAGTTATATAGTAAAAACGTTCCGTTTTACCTGCGCGAGCAAACAAAAACGGGATTATTTTTCTCAGCCGAGATTTTTATCTAATCTAAAAAATGCAAGGTGTTTTGTGAAAAACTTTTTATTACCTACATTTTTATATATTTTATACAAAAATTTTAATGCCATTTACATTGTAATTTTCCCCAAAAAAACATTGTTATTCCAGAGTAAACTTGAAAACGGCTGGGTCAATTTCAATGAAATTTTCACTAAAATTTACTAAATAATGTAACTTAAATTATAGACTATTTTTTATTTCGAATAGTTTTGTCTGTCTGCCTGTTTGTTACTGGAAAACTTAAAAACGGGTGGTCCGATTGGACGAATTTTTCACATACAGGTAGTAAACATTACAAAAAGTGCTATGAAATTCCTTTTATTCCGAAAAAATTTTGATTTTCTGAGCAAAAAAATAAAACCTATAAAAACTGTGCAACGAAAAAATACATCGCCAAACTTGAAACGCTCAGCAAAGCGGGCGAGGATCAGCTAGTTATTAATAATAATTAACCCATTAAGTCAACGCGTAGTGCTTCTAAGAATCGTAATTTCTTAAAACTTCAATAACTTTGTATTAAATGAAGAGATATAGTGATAATTCTTTTTTAAGATACCGGCCATGTATCTAAGAAGTATAATTAAAAAAAAATTGATCAACATCTATCCAGTAGTTTTTGCGTTATTAGCACACAACGTCAGGCCTATCATTTTATTTATATACATGAAAAAATAAAACTTAAATTAATTGAATGCAGCAAACGGCATCCCCTTTTTGCAAGTGTGCCATTATTGGCAAAATTAACGATAAAAATCAGGTGCGTGCCACAAGAAGGAGCACACCCTTGGGTAGGCGTGGGGGGGGGGGTAAATAAAGCAACAAACATAAATAAAAAAATAATCGTTTCACATAAAATATTGATTTATATTTTAATATTATATATAATTATATTATGTTAAGTAAAAATGGTGGCTTCCTTGAGGTTAACTTATGCCCAATCTTCTAATATAATGTTCATAGTAGTTTATTGTCCCAAAAATTATTAAAAGAGCAAATGCGACCTTTTTATACAAGGAAATCTGTCTGGCAGTTCATGACATGTTTTAGTTACTTAATATATTTAAAAAATATTAAAAATTTTCTCATAATCTTATTTCACTTTGCTGTGCCACCTAAAAATCTTTCGCGTGCCACCGAGTGCCTGCGGTTACCGACCACTGGTTTAATGTATTAAATATGTTTCATCTCTTAACCTTCTATGCTTAATGTCATTAGTTTTCTTACATGAAAACATGTAGGTACTTTATATGTAGGAAGTATGAAAGTAAGACACATAATGCGAAACTTACAAAAATAGGTAAGTAATATACCTCCATAGCCTTGCAAATCATTACGTCGTTATTTGAGTCTATTATTAATTAAAAGAGTCATTCTATTTATAAGATTTCGTTGTAAAATTCAATAGTAAATAACTTGTTGGCAATCCATCAATTTTTTAACGCACCTAAAAACATCAACTGCGGAAATTACATTAAATTACAATTACACTTCATTTCGTTACAAATTAAATTTTCAATATGGTTTTTTGTGTGTATTTCGCAGTATGAATGAATGATTTCGCTATTTAAACACTCGTATCTATTTTCACATATTTATTTAACTGATTCACGTCGCTTTTTTCAGCAGACAAATGGACAAATTTAGAATAAATATTGGTATAGAGATCGCTCTGTTAGTACGCGTTATACAACCGTTTTCGTTGACCTAAATTTGAATATAGATAACCAAAATTTTCACTAAACCTATTATTTTCAATAAATGAAACTATTAATTTAATAAGTTATAGGTAGGTTGAAAGAACAATTTTAATAATACGTAGTAGTAATGCTACTTATAAAAATATTTATATAATCTTTTCAAAGCCATATAATTACTACCATGGATACGACTCCGTTCTGGAAAAATCCCATGGAAAATCACACAATTATAACGAATAAACAATAAATGGAAGTATTTACTTGTATTACGTATTATTTTAATTGATATGTTATTGGGATATTTTATAAAACTGAATAAATTTCAAATATTCATTCACTACATTTAATAAACTCTACTATTAAAAATTAATCTGCCATAAAATTAATGCATGAATAATAATTATTTATTGAAAAACATTTAAAAGATAAATATTATGAAATTACATCTTTATAACGACATGTCAAATCTTCCAATTTATTTAGCTTCCACATTAAAATTGTTCACAGCTTGTTTAATTTTTCCGTTGATTAGTTTTCAAATGGTATTACTTGCAACTCTAAGTTCATAAAAGTTTCTCTTAACCCTTTCGTATAAATTTGTTTAAATTATTCATAACAGAACTATAACTAAATGAATTTATAATTTAATTACCCGTTTAATATTTGTATGTTGCAGTATGGAATTTTTTTTATTCGTTATTTGAATGAAAATATTAATTTTTCATCGAACGATTTACGTAAATGGAAATATTGATTAATTCCTTAAGCCAGTGGTTTCCAACCTGTGAGGCGCGCCCCCCTAGGGGAGCACGAGACTGTTGCAAGGGGGGTATGCAACTGTTTCCAAAATATCATTTTCGAATACAAACCAAAAATTGGTTGTCTGTAAAGTCGGTTTACGAACGAAAGTTTTACGTATAACGTCATCAAGAACACCTAATTGATGAAAAATTGCGTACTTTTATGAATTGAATTATTATCACTGAATTATCATTATTTTGTATAATACAAAGGAGTTAATTGAAAATGAACAATGTTTTCAAAATGAAAGTAGACTGGAAAATTATAAAAGAAAAAATCAATTAAATCTTATAAAGTAAATTGTAAAACAAAAACACAAAACACGTTGTCTAGGCTTCAACAATAATATCGTGCCTCTCTATCACTTGTATCGCGTTCTCGCTTGCACGTACAGGCTCAAATGGAACGTGACAAAATGGACGTTCTTTTTCAGACTGGCTGCCGTAGTTCATCAATTTATAAGACATGATCACGTCAAAAAGTCGAATAGATGTCAAAAAAATGTTTGTATTTTATTTAAAGGGGGGCGCGGGTACAAAATGGTTGGAAACCACTGTTAAGCTATTTTGCGTTCAATATATTTTTAATGATAATGTTGATGTTATCAATTAAGACTTGCATTTTCTAAGTCCTTTCAATTGATATTGTAAAACGTAATAACGACCTATTAATTGTAGTTGTTATTGAAGTAATTATACACTAGATATGAAGTTAGGTCATAATGATAAATTTCTTAAAAAAATTAAATAAATTTTGATAAACACGTCAATTGTTGAAGTCGCAACAAAAGTGCATTAATTGATTGCTTTAATATGCTGCCCTTTTTGTGTCTTTTAAACGAATAACCATTTGCGCATTGACTGTAAAATATTTTATTATTTAACCTTAACCTTTTTATATATATTGTCATCAATTAACGAAACAAATTTCCTTGACTTGAGAAGGCGTAAACTGCTAAATCCGCACAAAAACTCGCTGAATAAACTTGAAATACGTAAGTATATTTATTATAATGTATAATTTCGTTTGCGTAAAAGATTTTGAGAAGTTTGTTTATAAACAAATATTTTCTTTTCGTATACGTATAAATTATAAATTGTAATTTATAAGACTATAAAAATGTTTTTCGTCTAAGATCAATCTAGCATAATCTATATTCATTAACATCTAATTAATTGCTTTCATTTTATTTACAATCGAAATGAACTTATGAATAATCTCAATAAAAATAAACGAAAAGAGTAATAACGATGTTGAATGTACACAGAATATGGAAATGTTTCCACAAAACTTTGAATAAAACAAATTTCATACTAAATAAATAATTAATTTTCAGGCAGAAGATGTTTCAGTGTTTATACGAATTTTATATATTATGTAGCATAACATTATAAGATTGTAAATTATATAATTCGTGAAAAAAGGTTCTTTCTAGTTTGATAATACTTATTATTTTAATTTTAAATATTCTCTTGAGTTTCATTTTTCTTGTCTACATAAAGAAGCTCTTTCATTAATTCCATCTTGTGCTAGTTTTGATTTGAGGTAAAATATAAAGGAGTTTTACATACTTAATTTTAATGAAAATCTTCGTTTAGAATTATTCATTATAAAATAATTAAGATTCTTAAAAGAAAAATTGTTTATAATTATTTTTGATTGAAAAATTGTAATTTAAGCATTACATTATAGCACTAAGCATTCGTTATAAACTTTTAAGAAATTATTCTTTGTTTTGACTTAAAGTTGTTCATATAACTAAACCTATTGGCAGATTTTTTTGGTATTTTTTTAAGTTGTTTTAAGATCTATGGTCATATCCCGACTGTTTTATATACTGTAAGGTCATAAATCTTAACTATTAGTCTTATATTTAAGGATTCCACGGGAATCGAACCCAGTACTAGTGACGCTAAAACATAATCATGAATTTTTGAGGATATAGAATAATTCTGTACTGAAATATAACTAAAAGAAATCATTTTCCAGAAGTTAAACTTTATCATGGTTCGTATGAAAAAATGGAAAAATCCAAAAAAAAATAAATTACTGTAAAAAACCAAATGTATAGAAATCAAAGAAACTGTGTGAAAAGAAGACAAAATCATTAAAGTATATAATAACATTTTCTGTCTGAGGATACAGTGTAATGTGTATGTTTAAATAATAAAATATTCTTCATATACTATAAAGTTTACATACGACGAAAGAGAAAAGATGAGAAAATGAGCGGGAGAGAGAAGGCGCGGGCTTTGATCTAGTAATACCTAACAGCAACGTCGAAAATGTGTTTGAACGTATATGTCAACAGTTGTTGAGGGTACATCCCAAAATACTGCAAACACTGTCGTAATTCAAATACTTTCTAAGAGAGACTTCGTTGTAGATCTCTTTGATTTCCGAAAATTAAAAATTAATTCACGGTTTTTCCGTGTTGGAATATAAGAACTTCACGCTAGAATTAATTAAAGCCTAAACAGCTGTAGGACAAGAAAAACCGAACTAATAATTAACTTGCGTTTTAAAGGTTTCGTACTAACAATACATTTTGTTGTTTTGTTTTTCAATATCGCCGATTTTATACGTAGATATTATTTGTCAAAAAGCCAGAATTTAATTAATTTCTAAGATATAAATATTTGATTTTTATAACAGTTAACGGACTTTAACCAATTTCCTACCAAGTTCTAGATCATCGGGAAGAACACTATAAGTTTTGTTACCTCCTTTTGTTACCTAAGAGTGTTACAATATCTCTCATAAATTGCTGTGGCTTTTATGTTCATTAAAAAGGTTAATATTTTCACACTTACTCGTATTATAGATCGCAAATCTAATGTTACATCAATTCCAAATTGATATTTCTACCAATTCTTAAGAACAACGAAGCTTTGAAACAAAGGTCTCGTTCAAAAAATTTGACTTCATGTTATTCTGTTATCCTATCTATTTAAAATATTGAATCGTTAGAAACGAAAAAATTGCCTATACGATACTGTTGAGGTTTGTAACCATTTAGCTAATTATGGCCATATTTTCAAGATATATTTTTTTTACGATCGTAATGTATTATCTACTTTAAAGTAAGTAATTACTTTAATTTGAAGTTATAACGACAACGAAAGGATTAAGCTTTATTTCATTAAATTTTATCAATTTTATAAATTGAAGCTTTTTCAAGTCTTTTTTTCAAATTTGAAAACTTTCAAATTTTAATGTATTGAATTTTAGAAAGGATATAATTTAAAACTCTAAACTTCTTTTATATTTACCATAAAACCTATGTTATTCCTATCTTCTAATGTACTGTAAGGATTTTTTGGTAAAATAACGATTTTTTTATATATAAACTTGAACGAAATGTTATCGTGAAACATTTTATAAAGACATTTTCAATGATATAAGTTTAAACTAGTCACAACTTTGAGGTCGAAATAGTTTAACGTAGATATTATGGAAAATTTTGGAAAAAAAATATTACCATTTAGATGACTGGAAATAATCCCTATAAAAATATATTATGAACTAAAAGCATTTCATGAATAAACAAGAGTTTATACATTATAAATGTCACGAATCAAATTCTAGAACCTTGGCCACATGATTTCAAAAACAAGGTTGAAATCGTTAAGATATTCGAATTTGTTTAACGATAAATCAAGTTACTTGTTTATATTCATACGTTTGATAAGAAATCGCCGAAGAATATAAAAATTGTATACCTGGTGTGTGTATACCAACATGCATTTTTTAAAAATTTATTTCAAATACGTCACGACTTAGCGATAATCAAAATCAAATCTAATTACAAATATAAAATTCGTATTAAAGTTACAGTAAAAGAAGAAATGAATGAATTCCTTAATTAAAAAAGTAATTTCCTCTTAACACCTTTAAATTCTGAATTACAGTACCCTCATCAGAAGATTTGTGATTCCTCGTTTATTATTTATTGAGTCTTAAAAAAGAGGTTTAAAATACAAATTTTATCAAAAAAAATTAATTAAAAATTATTTTTCATTTGCAAATAATTAAATTTCATAAGTACACTGAATAAATGTGACTTAATTTTTACTAGTGTTATAATCATACTTAAAGGTAATGTTTTAAAGTTATGTTGTAATAATTTTTTTAAATCAAGGGTCAATATTTCAAAATATATATGAATAAAGTTCATTTTTTAACCACTCAATGGCTAATTGAAAACGAGGACTATACATTAAGATGTCCAATAAAAGAGTAATTTTTCGTTTATAAAATTATCCAATTAACAAATTACATTTCTTTCAAGAATAGAGAAATTTTAATAAATGAAAGAAGCGTCGTTTGATGTTTTCACCTAATTACTACTTTTTCTTTCTTAATTATTTTCTTAATAGGGTTGACTTTATACATTTTCATTACATATAAGTTTTTCGAGAAAAAAAAATGTTTTCAATCATAACGCACAGGCTATCTCTGGATATTTTTTCAAGTGCAAAAAACTTCAAACGTTTCAATTATCACATACCCACTACGTCAAGAAAATTTTCCTCAAAAGAGTTATATATTCAAATCAGTCTTAAGATAGCATTTTTTCTTGATCGATAATTTAACAATCACAGTCATATCAACTTGATTGACGTAAATGGGTACATTTTGTTGACTGTCGGTGAATGAATAAATTAACATTCATTAAGATCGTTGTGTGTTATCAAAAGAGCATTATTTTATATTTGACGGCTCTTAAATGAAACAAAAAATTTATTAAATAAATTATTTATTTTATTTAGATACGTTTTATTACCACGATCAGTAAAAAACCTGTACATTTAACAGCCAAATAATTATTTAATTGATCGTTGAAATATTCATTAATAAAAGATTTTTTGCTAAATGTTTATCAAAGTTAAACGTAATGATACTTATATTACCAAAAATTTAGTTTCTTCCATTTGATTTCTAAAAAAATTTAATTCAATACATGAGGCAAGATTATAAATGTTCTATATTATTTTATTGTCTTAATAAAATATATAATCATGCTAAGGAAATCTTAATTAGAAGCATAAAACTCGAATTGTAACAGCTTATATAAATGTAATAGATCGATAAAGAGTAATGGACAAAAATAATTTTTTACAATAAGTGAAGTTTCTTTTGGTTGTTTTGTAATATGTATTTTTTGGACGCTTCAATTAAATGGAACAATTATCGAAAAGGCAAAAAAAAACATTTTATATTCTAAAAAAACTAGTGCAGCCGGGAAACCCCTAACAGAAGCGAATTTTTTTTTGTTATCTTTTCAACTTTAAACACTTATTTCGCCCTTAGATTTTAATTGTAAAATATATTTTTACAACTTTTATTTATTAGAATTAGTTTCTCTCTCTCTCGTTATTATTTATTTCCCCTTTTTCACTCAGCAGATTTTATTAAGACCAATCACTATTAACAAGTTTCCCTACTACTTGCAACCTACAGAAATTTCACATTTAAAATAAAGAAAAGGAACTTTGTTTCAAATTTTTAATTCAGTAAATTTAGTAATTTTGTCACAAAAATAAATATCTATGTGGTAAAATTATTATTTTTTACTTTAATTATTAAATTCGATCAACGTTCTCAAAGAAAAATGTATTAAAAAAACTCTTCGTTATCATTTCAGCTAATCATCGAGGCTTTTTTTCTTCTCATTCATTATTAACGAAATTATAATTATCCTTTCAAATAGAGATATGTGATCGGAAAGATAACACTGAATTTCAATTAGTTGAGAGTTTGTAAATATTTTTAATATTCATGTGATTCAATTAAGATTTTTAAGTATCAATAATGCACAAGTAATGTATAGGTACTTATATACACCTAGTACGTCTATTATATTAGTATTTTAAATATAATGGAATCGGATTAAATTTTTCATTAGTCATTGCTGTTACAAGGAAATACAATTAAGAGTGATAATAAGAATTATATATCAATTTCGTCTTTTTCGAAGAACTACGTTTATATCGTAAGCTATACAAAATTTGCGAGGCTTTGACTTGACATGAATTTATTATTAATATGAGTTTTTACACGTTAAGAACCTTGTATGAAATTTTCAATATTTAATTTTTTTATAATGAAAAGATAAGATTACATAGATTTTCTTTACCTTCATATCTTTATTAATAAAAAAAATAATACAAGACCTTGTTGAGTAACTTAATTTTTTTTTTACCTATTCAGAATGAAATCTTTACCTGATAAATATAATGTAGACACTTGTAAGTCAATTAAAAATTTACAATCATTTGTTGTGAATGAAATGTTTAAAATTAGAGCCTCATAAATAGTTAGAAATGTTATAGAAATATTTGGAAATATTTTTTTTTCAATGCTCGTACGATATTTTATGAGACCGTAATCTATTGGTTCCCCACTGATCGTATGATATTTTATCGCATTAAAACTTTTTATGTTAATACAATGTTACTAATGTGTAAAGGTAAATATAATAGAGGTGGATATGTGGCGTGAGTCAAATACACATAATAACAAGTGCCAACAATTCAAATTTGGCACAGTCCAATGTTTACCAGTTATTTTTGCATTCACTTAAAAAACATAATAAAAATAAGGAAATAATAAAAACAAAGGGATCAGTTTACAAGGAAAATGTTTGTAAAAATTTCAATTGATTTTATACACGGTTTGGCTTTAGTATGGGAATGCAATGTTATTTGGCATGATGTTATATGCAGACAGGATATGCTGAAATGCATCAAAGCATGGGGAAACCGAATGACATTAGTTGCGCTAAATTGTTAATTCTAATGTTAATTAAGATTGGAAGTTAAATTAGGGTAGCTCAAACTTTATTGATGCTGTCTAAAATTTGCTTTAATTCCATAGATTTTTAATATTTAAACTAGAATTTTACACTGTTGATGTTTGATTGCATAACTTTTAAAATTATATAATCCTGATATAATCGATTACTTAGATTGGCAAAATTAGAAATTTAGGCTAGTAAAATTTTTTTTGTCACTTTCACCATTAAATTTCTTCTTGTTTAAAAGTACTTATAATTAAGTTAAAATGCCTTCTTACCTGATAGAATAAACGCCACAACGATAGTGTTTTTAAATCCAAACACCCAATTTTTGCAAATGTTATTTACGTTTTGTATTTGCTTCATTGTCACAGGAATTGTTACACAAGAGAAAAATTAGATTTTAAAAAAATAACACAAATCAGTTCACAAGTATTTAGTTTTATATACGACAAAATTTTCTTGGTTGAAACTATAAAAGTTCAATAGCATGTCAGTCACAATCACGCGGAGGAACTTTCTTTCCAGTCGAGACTCGGAAGAATTTGCGTTATTTGTTGCAAATAAATTTTATCAACCAATGCTCTATAATCGTGTACGAGAATCTAAAATGAATATTTCATGCAGATATTTGTGAAAACTTTCGGTTTAATATCGAAAATAAACACGTGTGCGTTTGTCAGATTACGTAAAGCACGTGTGTGTCGTGTTCGGGCAAGAGGTTGACTGCATCCAATACGATTGAAAGCCGAGTAGAAACTAACTAGAAACGTTAACAGCGGCCGCTTGTTAGCTCGCTGTATAAAAACGGAACACGTTGAGAGTGAATATTGAGTGTGGGCTATCTTTCTATATTCCACATGGGCGAACACCACAACCACTAACACATAGGCATTTGGCTGTTTCACGTATACCTGTGTGGATGCGAATAGTGAATGTAAGTTACGTGGAAGACACGTTGAATCGATGCATTCGCCGATAACCGTCATCACTGGTGCACCTTTATGGGGTCTACCACTTTCCTGTACCCCACTATAAACACATCACGCCACCTTAAGCGATTACACAATACGCACTGTGTTCATTTTTTTTTCTTATAGCATTGTAAATCGGAACCAGTAATTAAACTATAAATAGAATACCACATCAGGTACCTCAAATTTTATACACAAAATACCATCGCCATCAAAATTCAATTTAACACATCATCTTCTTCTATTCAATACTAAATTTAATCTTATTAAAGATGTAAACATTTAAAGAAAAACTACAAAACTAGATTAAACCTCAGTGTTAACCTTAGGCAATGCCGCTCTATTGCCAAAGTTTTGCAAATAAATAAATATTATAAAAAAATGAAAAACCGACTTCAAAATATATAAAAATTCTTAAACAAGAAATGCACTAAAAAGTAACAAAATAATGGCGTATCCTTGCAGTATCTACAACTTACAAATTATTAGGATGATACAATGTACAACTATTGTTATTTTTGGAGTTGGTGTCAGCCAAAGAAATACGACTATATTGGTACTTAGCAAAAAACGAGAATACCTTATGAAAATTATATTTCAAATGAACTTTTAAACAATATACTCGAACTGTAACAATATCTAGCGACCTTTAAACTACAAAATACCAATACCAACTAAACCTTTTTAAAATTTTTACAAATTACTATTAATATTTATTTTCTTGACTGACACCAACTCCAAAAATAACAATAGTTGTACATTGTATCATCTTAATAATTTGTAAGTTGTAGATACTGCAAGGATACGCCATTATTTTGTTACTTTTTAGTGCATTTTTTGTTTAAGAATTTTTATATATTTTGAAGTCGGTTTTTCATTTTTTTATAATATTTATTTATTTCTCGCGTTTTAGTGATCTGAAGTTTGATAACTGATTTTATTTTCTGGAAAATGGTTAACCTTCCAAACGCGCTGCTCATATGAGGCAGCGCCGTTAAATATTAAAAGTTACTATCATCCTTTTTTGCGCTTAAGGGTTGAAATTTTTTGCTTTTAAATGTAATAACAAAACTAAGTGGATTATTCTTTCCAACAGAAAAAAAATATCAAAATTCGGTTAAATGTCACTATTTCATCCCCTACTTTCATCCTTAAGGGGTGGATTTTTTTCTACAAATTGTAATGTGAACAATTTAAAGGTACGTTGTACGTAATAGAAACAAAATTATCAAAATCGGGTTAGCCAGAAAAAACTTATAATATTATTTCATCTCTAATTTTTAACCCCTTATGAGTGGAGTTTTTTTTTTTTTTAAATGGATAGTAGATTAATTTAAGGTTGTGTTCTACAAATAAAAAAAGAATTATCAAAATCGAGCTATCCAATAAGAAGTTAATATTTCATCCCTTAGTTTTCAACCCCTTAAAAGTGGAAGATTTTCCTCAAATTAAAACTGGACCACACGAAAAGCACCAGCTTTCAAATAAAAAAAAAGAATTATCAAAATCGAGCTATCCAATAAGAAGTTAATATTGCATCCCTTAGTTTTCAACTCTTTAGAAGAGAAAGATGTTCCTCAAATTAAAATGAGAACACACAAGAAGCACTAGCTTTCAAATAAAAAAAGAATTATTGAAATCGAGCTATCCAATAAGAAGTTAGTATTTCATCCTTTAGTTTTTAACCCCTTAGAAGTAAACGATTTCCCTTAAATTAAAATGGAACCACACGAAAAGCACTGGCTTTCAAATAAAAAAAAATAATTTTCAAAATCGAGCTATCCAATAAGAAGTTAGTATTTCATTCCTTAGTTTTCAACTCCTTAGAAGTAAACGATTTCCTTCAAGTTAAAATGGGACCATTCGGGAAGCACCAGCTTTCAAATAAAAAAAGGATCATCAAAATCGCTTCACTCAGTCGGAAATGCTGAGGTAACAAACATAAAAAAAAATACAGTCGAATTGAGAACCTCATGTACCTCAAATTTTATACACAAAATACCATCGCCATCAAAATTCAATTTAACACATCATCTTCTTCTATTCAATACTAAATATACTCTCATTAAAGATGTAAACATTTAAAGAAAAACTACACAACTAGATTAAACCTCAGTGTTAACCTTAGGCAATGCCGCTCTATCGCCAAAATTTTGCAAAAAATGAATGAAATTTCGATAAACAATTTTGAAATAAATAAAATGTTTCAAAATAAAACAACTGATTTATAGGGGGAAAAAAATTAGGGCCCAATAGACGAGCATTCCTTCCCGACGTTCTTTCCGCTTAGTGCAATCTTCAAAGAAAGACCGACGTGATTCATATTCTTTTTGTCCCCACTAACGGCAAATCTTTCCTGCGATCATTCCTGTCAAGTAATCATGCCGTTCTATCACATTGGGATTCATAATCCTCTTGTGGCCACTAACGAGAAATAGCTATTCGTCAGGATTGTTCACTGGATTTACAACTGACGGGAAAGAGTGTTCGTTTATGGGCACTTTCCTCTCGGTTCGGGTGGATATAATCATGTGAAAGGAAAGCGCGTCTTTTCACTTAATCCTGCAGTTTTACAGGTGGAACGTAAGGTGTTAGCCGTTGCTGGTATGGCTGTTCCTATGTACAGCTTGTACAGGAAAAGAAGAAAAAGAAAATGGATGAAGAGGTGCCTTCGTGATCTGGAAATGTTAAGTGACATGAAATTGCTGAGATAATTATCGGTTATTGCCGTGTCAGGGTCGTACATTTTATATACTTGTACCAGAGCCTAGTGTTCTTTATATTTTATATTTTTGTTTCCGTAAACTTTCTTATATTTTAATTACCATAGTGCTGGGTGGGCTTTATATTCTGGCGACTGGAAATGGAATTGGAGGATGCAGCGATACCTTTCGCAACTGCCCTGACAAAACGACGCTATATACCTTAAGCAATTCACTTTTTCAAATGGCCCTTTTTCAGGAGTAGAGGATAGGATGTCCTCCACTTCCACCGCGTGGCGATTATCAAGCTGAGCCACAATATAGAATTTAAGGTGGGAACGGTGACCCACATTTATTTGCATATAATATATACATATAAAAAACTTTTAATTACTAATTGCTATAAATTAAAATTAAAAGAAGAACACGCTTTCCACTTGAACGGGTACGAGCTGAGAGGAAAGGCGAGGCTACACTAACGGCGTAAATTTTGAAACGCAATCCTTCCAAGTAATCCTGCTAAGGCTAATTTTCGGCAAACCCCATACGGCACGCTTTCCTCTCGTGTTCCACACACAAACACGGACGGAATCAACATTCCTGCCGGAAAGAACGTTCGTGTGTGGAACACGAGAGGAAAGCGTGCCGTATGGGGTTTGCCGAAAATTAGCCTTAGCTGGATTACTTGGAAGGATTGCGTTTCAAAATGTACGCCGTTAGTGGAGCCTCGCCTTTCCTCTCAGCTCTTACCCGTTCAAGTGGAAATCGTGTCGTTCTTTCGATTTTAACTTATAACAAGCGGTTTTTTAAAAGTTTTTTTAATTCCGATTTTTTAAGTGCTACTTTTTAATATGGAGTCACAAGAGCATGAAGATAAAAGTGACGTTAGAAATGTGCCAAAACACGTAATGAAAGAATGCATTGAAGTATATAATGCACTATGGAAAAAAGGAGGTTTACGGAAACAAAAATTTAAAATATCAAGGGCACCGGGCTCTGGTACGACCTGGTACGATACGGCTCTGGTACAGCTCTGGTAAGTATGTAAAAAGTGCGACCCTGACGCGGACATTAACCATTCATTAACCGATAAACCAAAAACTTGCCATTAGTGAGGACGAGAGGAACGTGAATCCCGTCAGCTTTTCCCTCAGGATTGCACTTACCTCAACTTTCACACAGAATACAATCACCATTAAAATTCAATTTAACCCATCTTTTACTCAATATCACATATTATCTATTAATTTTATTATTATCTCTATTTCCAATAATCTTTCTGTATTTTTTTTTTCGTCATAAAAATAAATAAATTTCACAATTTAATTTACCACCCTCTTTCTATTATTGTGCGATCAAACAAATTCTTTGGATATATATAGGTAAACATTATGATTAAATTTGTTTTCAATTATTTTCGCTAAAAGGTAAAATGATTCATTTATTAGCGATGGTGTCCAAATAATATTATTATAATCAATCGAATAGAATTAATTTTTTATTCAAACTCACAAGAATTCTATATAAAAAAAGTATTATATGTAGATATCAAATATCATTTTTAAGAGGTCGTAAAATTTAAGAAATCGTAAAATTAAAATTAGAAATAGTCTATTTTGAATCAATAAAGTTGTTATGTTATAGATATGAGAGACATCCAAACTTTAGCATTTGGAAATATAAAAGTACATAATATACAAACATACTTATGTATATGGAGTATGTATCCTAGAACATTTAATATTTTTAAGGTAAAAAATATTGAAAATTGTGAACATATATTATTGATTTTACATACAATTTTCAGTAGCATTATTGTTTTATGTGCTTCTGTATACATAAACACAAAATACGTAACTAGATTTTTATTAAAAAAAAAATGTTTGATTTTTTGATGAAACTATTAGAAACATGAGCAGTTTTTCAATAACGTAATTATTGAAAATCAATTGAATTATTGATATCTGTTTAAAGTTTCAATCTTTATATCGGTTGGTAAACATACATAAATAACACAAACAAATTACAATTACAATTTTAATGAATCTTTGACTAATCGTGCAGAAATGGGTGAATTATAGAACATAACATTTTATATGAGGATCTTTATAAGAAATTGAATGAAGTTCTTTACTATTAGACTAAATAAATTATAAATCTTTAATTTTTAAGTCCTGAATACTCTTCGTTCTGTTTCAAAAACGAAAGAAACTAGCGGAAAAATAACATAATTGAAACTCAACTTAATAATAAAATTACTTGCCATTAATCAATTTTCAATGCTTTTTCCAAATACTTATTGAATTAGTGGTTTCCGAAAGCCCGCATTTAAACCAAACCGACTTTGAACAAAACAAGGTCTCAACTTTCAATTTTGTATTTATAAAAGGCATGTCCAAGAGTTTACACTCCCTTAAACAAAAAGCTGGGCATGTTAATGTTATAGCCAAAACTCGTTTTTAGCCAAAGCTGACTTTGCCTAAGTAAATTTCAGACAAAGTTGACTTTGATGAAACCGCTCCAACAAATTAGGGGTTTGTATTTGTAATTATATCGGGTTGTACCTTAACTCCTTTTTTATGGGTTCTTTTAATTCTTTGGAAATATTCATAAAAAGTTTAATTAACCAAAAACTTTATTTACTCACACTCGTTGATTTATAATTTCTTGTATAGATTAGATGACAGATTTTAATGTCTCACAAATCTCGGATCTGTTGTATTTATATATGCAACCAACATACTAAATAGTAGTCGAATGCTCTGGAAAGTTCTCGATTGTTCGATTGTTAAATAATGAATTGGTTTTAATGTCTATGATTAAAATTTTTATCGAACAATCTGGAATGTTCTATTTTTTTCTATGGCTGTCCATTACACTATTTAAAAGCAAACACGTAACTAATCAACTAAATGCATTTATAAGATCATACTTTTAAATAGTGATGCAATAATGAATCACTGGTAATAACATTTAAATAGCATTAAAATCTTCAGAATCTCGTCAGAATCTTTAAAATAGTGAAAAAGCAAAACCAAAATAAGTCCAAATGATAGAACAACAACATTTTAAATATAATCTAAAAAGGTTTTTTGCTACATATGACATTTATCAATATTCAAATATCTTCTTTTTATTTTTACATTAAATATATTTTTTTGTAAGTACGTAGATACTTATACAAATTTTTGATAAAAGCCGATATGGAAAATGAGATTTTTTGCTGATTTGATAATTTGCTAGCTAAAAGTTGATGTTGTTGTTTGACTAAAATTCAATATTCCCTTTTTACAAATAAACAAAAGGATATAATTTTTAAAATCGAACAAAAAGTAAGCAACATGAAAATAAATTTGGTGGTGTGTCAAAGCGCCATTGACAAGATATGGATTAAGTTTTTGTTTTTTTGGTTAATACCTTCAATATTTTGTTTTAAAGCACAAAAGTATCAACTTAAGCTTGATAAGCTAAATGTTAATTTTTTCTTCCATCAGTATTTATAATATTTTATAATTTAGCTCCAACCAATTATTCGCTTTTTTAAGAGTTTCTAACCTAGAATTACCGAAGGCACTTTTAAATCACAGTTCCTAAATTTTGTTCTTATAAATAGTTAACTTATGAACACAGAAAAAAAATATTTTAATGGTTTTTTCGCTGTAATTTAAAACTCATAAAGCAAAGCATCAAATTGTATAAGCATTGCTTATTTTTTACCTTAGAAAATAAATAAAGCTAACTTTTCATTAAAAATTTGCAGAGTAAATATCATTGCCTTATTCTGTTGATTTATATTCGTAGTTAATTTTATCCTAACCATCTCAGATAGTTAGAACTAAAAAGAAAATAAAATTAAAAAAGATAACTAAGTTTTATCTATAGATACATGGGAAGTAGACATGGTATAAAGACAAGTAAGTACTATTTGTCAATTAAAAAAACATTCATTCTTTATATATCGCAATGAAAATTGAACTTAATGTTTAGTTTTCGCATTTAAGACAATTGTCAGACATTGGCCAGACATTTAATCTAACCCAAATACATTACATTATATTTATTTTTTATTTCATACTAATGTAAGACAATTACCGACTCGCTTGTATATTTACTGTCGACTTATTGTTAGTTGAATTAATTAAATTATTCGTACCTATTTGAAGATAGAAAAATCTACTATATATTTTTTTAATTTTCAAAAAAAAAAAATTAAGTTGTATTCAATAATTTCTTTTTACTTTTTATTATTTTTTATTTCGTGTAGTCATTTACTTATATGGACAATGACTTGTATTTGAATTAATCAAACTTTTAACATAATGTTCAGTTCGAATGAGTATTAAAAAAAATTTAACATAAAATGCGTTTAATTAAGAGTTTTACTTGAAAAGTTTCACGCGATTCTAATTTATATAATGATCTGAGTAAAACTATTAGGGTTAGATCAAGTTAATATAATATTATATGTCCAATTTAATCTACTTATAGAAAAATATTATTTTTATATTATTATTTCCTATCTAGGAATCCTAGGATCCTATATGGCAAACAGAACATTCTACGTCAGCTAAGGCTAAGCGATTACCCAATGGCACCAGATAGGATCAGGAGTCACAGGGTAGTGTCCTTGGTCCTCTGTATACCCTCTGGTCCTAAGTATACGGTCTATACGGCTGATCTTCCCACCCCAAAAGACGGCACGTATGGCAATAGACAACTTCTCCAGGGCGGTATCTGAGAAACTGCAAGACGCGCTACAAGAACTGCAGGACTGGTTCTGGAAGTGGAAGATGGTGGTTAACGAGACTAAGTCAGTCACGTCACATTCACGACAAGCAGGAACACTTGCCCTCCGGTAACACTCAACATTAAACAAATCCGCCAGACCATGGAGGTCAAGTACCTGGGAATGCACCTAGGCAAAAGCCTCACTTGGTCAAAGCACATCCAATACAAGCGTAGTCCTCTGGGCACGATTTTCCATAAGCTATGGTGGATGTTCAAGAGCGATTCCAGTCTGGCTCTGGACAATAAGCTTAATATTTACAAAGTGATCATAAAGCTCATCTGGGTGTACGGCATACAATTGTAAGAAGCAACTAGTAGCTCCAATATTGAAAGGATACAGCGGTTCCAGTCGAAAGCGCTACGAACAACTACAGGTGCCCTGTGGTATGTCACCAACCACGCTATACACAAGGACTTTAACATGACGACGGTCAAGAGCCTGATAGTCAGACTCAACCAAAAATACCGTACAAGACTGGAGGCACATCCAAACCATATGGCTGTCAACCTCCTAGACAACACAGAGGAGCATCAACGGTTGAACCGTTTGTCTTTCCTGGAGCTACCCTACAAGGATCCATGCACAGCATGAATTACTCCCACTAAGAGGGCGTGACCTCCCTCCCTCGCCGATACATGGATCACATTCGCTTATTATCCAGGAACATTTTGCGAATACAAAAAAGAATAAAAAAAAAGCTTTTACGTCAAGTAAAAAAGACAACGTACAAAAGAATTACAAATTTGAAATTTTTTATATTTATTTCATTAAAAAGCCCTTTGGATTGTCCCAAAAAGGCTATATTTCAAAAATGTGGGTAACGTTTTAATAGATAAAGTGAATATGCTTGATTAGTTGCATTAGCTGCAAACTATAAAGTGTTTCATGATAATGTTTCATTAGGAAAATATAATAATTTTTTCCTTATCATTTTCAACTCTTAATTAGCTTAGTTAAATCCCGAATAGTTGTCAATATTATCATTAATTCTATGCTATTTAACCTTCACGTTTTGTTTGAATGTTGCAAATTACTACTTACATTTACAAAAACTCAAAGGGGAAAATTACACAAATGCCCCGTATGACCTGTTATAGTAAACGTCATGTTATTATAAACTCAATTTTTTTTACATATATTTACAAGTTCATTTATAATGACAAAAGAGTAGTAATTCAATTAACACTTATACGCATACATTTATATCGAAAAACGTTTTAGGTACTATTAATATTCCTTAAGAAACAAGTAAGTGAATTCTTTCATAAATTGATAGTTTTGTATACGATAAATTGAATTTTTCATATGAATTTAAGAAAAACATTTTCAATGTGACGTAAATCATTTGCGTGGTATGATTTTTAAACATGCGACAAATCGTGAATTCGTTATTTACACGCTACATTTCTGCTCATTTGCGTTTATTTTTCAATTTTTTATTACCAAATATCTGAATACATTATCCCAATTTATATTAAAGATATTTTTATGTATGATAAGCTGTGCATTTCGGAAAATTTTTACACGAAATTAGTGGGTTTGAAGAGATGAAAAATTGAATGTGAGAACAACAAAATTAGATTTTTACTTTTTTTTTCAAATTTTATTTAGACTAAATTTATTTTAAAACCGTATTTGATCCAATACTAAAAGTTAAATATGGTAAAATATTGGGCAGACCAAAAAAAAATATCTTTCGTTTTTACTTTGAATTCCGTGAGATAAAACCAATCTTTAGCAATTGACCCTGAAAGTAAATTTTGGAAATAAAATATTCAATGAATCTTTATCAAACGATCAAATCTAAAACGATTTGTAGATAGTCTCATTTATTATAAATATTTAGTTTTTCCGTGCTTTTAATCTTACACTTTTATCTTTGATTTATTAGGTTCTAAAAGCATATTTTTACATATATAAGCTATACGTATCCCATTGAAGATGTGTTAATATCGGTTTTGATATGGAAATTTTTAGTTAAGTGCAACAGAAAAAAAAAACTTAACATTTGGCATATTTCAGCGTCCCAATTTTATTAAGAAATAATAGAAGATACCAATTATAGACAATACAGTCAGATTTTTAACACTTTTTTTATGAAAGATATTAACACTGGTACCGCGCGGTTTCATCCCCCGACAAAATATCCCAAGGACAAAATTTGACGACGTGTTCTTATAGAGCTCGTTAAAATAAATCGAAAATGAAGAATATAATTTTTCGCTTAGTTTTCAAGAAACCTACTTATTGAATTTTAAAAGTTGCATCGATAACGTATTTAAATTAGGACTTCATTATGAGGCGTAGTCTAATCGTATAAGAGAAATTATTTTAGCTTTAAATTATTTTTCGATTAAAAAAATAACGCCATATGATCACAGCTAAATTGCTTTTCTTCCTGAAAAATAAGTTGAGATGAATTTCTTTTTAATTTGTGGCTCCAACCCCAAACCTCCACCGGGGACTGCACCGCTGATGTGCCCCGTTTGTCATAGATTTTATGTCGGGTGCTATTTTATCCTTGGGATATTTTGTCCTTAAGATATGTTGTCTATGGAAATGACAACACGCACGACCAATAAAAATACTAAGCTTATATGTATATGAACTTTAAATTTTTAATGATTATTCGCATCTTTTTTGTTTGTAACATAAAATGAAGACTGGACACTAATAATGGGCTAAGTGCCAAAAACAAAAAATTGAATTAGACCCGAAAAAGCAAGCAAATGTGCCATTGCCAACAACTTAAAAAGCGGGCTAAATGCCATTACCTTTAATATAGTAACTATTAATGTAATAGGTTGTTGGCAATGGCACTTAGCTTGCTTTTTCAGGTCTAACTCTATTTTTTTTTTTTGGCACCTAGCCTATTATTGATATCCAGTCTTCAAATCAAATTGTTGCATATAAAATTATTCTTATATTGCTCAAAGTTTTTAATTTTAAAAATTATTTCTTTCTAGAAATGGATGTATAAATTGCATCCTTCATACATTTTTCCTGTGAGAAGTCATTAAGAAGACTGTATAAATAGGTTTGCTTATATTATAAAAATAAAGAGTCATAGTTCTATTCTCGCATGCAAATCATACGTAGGTATGTGATATATAACACGTGCTTCAATTCATAGTTAATTTTACTGTCTGTTGGAATTAACATTATACCCATTTCAATTATAAAAAGTTTTTAAACAGTCGTTTTTTTATTAAAACGTTATTTAAAAAAACACTTGTACATTGTATATGTAGTTGTAATAAATTATTTAATGTATTGAAATGTTTTTGATGTCATTTTACCTTTTCACAAGTATTAAATTTTTTATTTATTTTTAATTGCCGCCATACGTGTAAAATAAGTTTAAAGATTTGTACTTTAGAGCTTTTTTATTCTAATTGACGTACATTATATTGAAAGGAGTCATTTTTTAAGGTGGCTATACTTAATATGTTTAAGATTGTCATAGTTTTTTGCTTCTTTTTTATCTCGGTAACATTGTTGTTAATGTTAACTGACCTCTACGGTTTTTATTTGAAAATTTACCTTATAACAGACATAAAAGAATTTTTACCAGGAAATACATAATGTACCTACCTATAATAATAGTTGAAACTGTAGAATTGAAAAATATACTCAGCCGTAGATTTTACTGCGTTTCTTTTTATGTTAGAATCGTTTATTGATCATTTGATAATTAGGCCTTTGATTTTGTACGAGATTATTTATCAGAAGTTTCAGATATATGGCTATACTAGCTGATACCCGCTCGCTTCGCTGAGTGTATCTAAATTTAACCGATTGATTAAAAGATTCCCCACGTTCATAGCAAAATATAAAAATTAATCTATTTTGACAGAAAAAAAATGATAGATACTTTCAGACTTTAGATCCAAAGAAAATTTATCAAAATTCGTAAAACTACTTCTAAAGAAAGAGATGTTAGCTGTTTCACATCAGCTTCTATACGGTTTTTAGTAAGAAAGTAGCTGTATTCCTTCTTTTAGTACTTGAAAGTCTTTCATACCAAATGTCATTTAAAACCATACAGCTATTTTAGGGGGCATCCATTAATAGCGCGAGACTTTTTTTGTGATTTTTGAAATCCCCTCCCCTCCGCTCTGGTAAGATGTCATGAGATTTGGCTTATATCATTCCTCCAAACCGCAATCTAATAAGATATTTTTCAAAACAAAAAAATTTAAATATTTTAAACAATTTCATTATTAATGTAATTGAGTGTTAAATTGAAATTCATATTTATTTTCCAGTAAAAATTGTTAATTTTTTAATTCCAACTTTGTAGAGATTTCTTTCGTTATTGTAAAATTGGAAGAAAATGCGTTTAAATTCTATTTCACGAATTTTACCGAAACTTTTTAAATGTACGGTTCCTGTAGGATATAATTGTTTTGCCATCCCATGGGAACTATGCATTATTCTAGCCTTAAAAGTAAGCTATATCATTCTCCCCGAAACTACCACATTGCAAAAATCATATCAATCTTCATCTCTGTGATAAACAAAAAACATATATAGGTATCCCACGGGAATAGTACATCTCTCCTGAATAAAAAGTAGATAAAGTCTTCTTAAGGAAAATGAGTTAAGACTCTATTTCGTGAACTTTAAAGAAACTGCTTTTAAATACTTGGTTCTTATAGAAAACATACTTGTTTTATTATCCCATGGGAACCGTTCATTATTTCAGTATAAGAAGTAATCAATATCATTCTCTGACCCCTAAACAACCACACTGTAAAAAAGAAAATTAAATTTTGCTCGGTAAAAAACAAAAAATATCTATCTCATGGGAACTGTATATTTTTTCTGGATATAAAGTATACTATATGTTAAGCCGGATTATAATCTACATCTATGCCAAATATCATCTAGATCCATTCAGTCCTTTTTGAGTGAAAGAGCAACAAACATCCATTCTTACAAACTTTTACGTTTATAATATACTAGTTGATAGTTGACTAGTTGATACCCGCTCGCTTCGCTGAGTGTATCTAAATTTAACTGATTGATTCAAAGATTCCTTACGTTCATAGCGAAATATAAAAATTAATCTATTTTGACAGAAAAAAATGATAGATACTTTCAGACTTTAGATCCAAAGAAAGTTCATCAAAATTTGTAAAACTACCTTTCAAGAAAGAGATGTTAACTATCTCACATCAGTTTCTTTACCATTTTTATTAAAAAAGTACCTGTACTCCTTCCTGTAGGACTTGAAAATTTTTTATACCAAATGTCATTTAAAACCGTACAGCTATTTTAGGGGACATCCATTAATTGCGCGAGGCGTTTTTTGCGATTTTTGAAATCCTATCCCTTCCCCTCTGGTAAGATGTCATGAGATTTGGCGTTCCCCCAACCCGCAATCTAATGTAATAATTTTCAAAACAAAAAAATACGTGATATTTGCGAGACCTTCCGTTTCCCCAAAGTAAGATTAGATGAGATTCGGCTCGACCCCATCGGCCCCTGAACGCCTCACGTAATTAATGGATGTTCCTTTAAAAAAATAGATTAGTAGCTATCCTACAGGATCTTTAACGAAACTTCATTAAAATTCGTTCCGTTAAGTAATTGTTAAATTTTTGAAATTTTTAGTTTATTATTTTAATACGTTTATTTCTAATTATTGTAATATCTTCGACAATGAACAATGAAAAAATTCAAAAAATTTCTGTACTCTCTTTGCAAAGTGGTATAACTTTTTTACACTTTCTGATAATTTAATTTTAAAAATAATTTTTCGCCATGAACAAATTTATTTTAAAGATAATCAAACGAGTATTAAAAAACTGAAAATTTACTTATTTTGGAGTCAAGGTTTGAAAAAATTTATTATACTAATTGTCTTCAAATGTCTGTATTTTATTGTACAGTTTTTTTTTTCGTAGCTATCGATATTAAGTAATATCATTCGTGTTCACAAATAGTAATATTCTTTAAGTGCAATGACAAGAACAATAAAATTATTACCTCAACTTATCAAATATAGAATATTTATATGTAAATATGGTAAAAATCGTTGTGATATTAATAGCCTTTATCAATTATTCCAAATTTTTGAAAAATTTATAAAAAGTAAGAACTAAACAATTATTATACTTAAGTATGCACCAATATTTAAGCAAATTATAATTTTTTCACCATCTTTTTAAGAGAAAATAAACTTATGTTAAACTATGCTATATTTTTTAAAAGAAAAAAGTTAACTTATTACTCAATACATACGCTAAGGGAATTTCCAATCTTTTATTTGTATACGTTTGAATAATACTTCTAAATTCATAAAATACTTTAAGTCATCCATCACTTGATATTTTTTTTATTTTGATTGTTCATTTACACAAATACGATGAGTCAGTTCAACAGCTTCAGTAAAAAAGTAATGACAAAACAAATAATAAATAAAAGTGAAATAGCGATTGTAAAGCACTAATTAAATGAATGGTCAAGTTAAATATCTCAATTGTAATCATTAGTTTCCTAGAAAAAATGACTATACACATTCATATTGTATAAAATTTCGAATAGGTATACGTTTAGAAAGAAAAAATTAATGACTACAAAGTATTTCTTATAAAAATAAACTTAAAAAATCAAATGAACAAATAATAACTCTTAAAATATGTATATAGGTACTATATATCAATTGATTTTGAATAAACTACGATTCATTATTTATAACGCACTCCCAATACTTTTCAGAAATGGTTATTGTTATTATTGCACACATTACATACATTAATAAAAGACTGTAATATAAAGAGGTTAATTACAAGTACTGAATATTTATCTTTTAATAATTCCTAAATGAGCGGCTATAAATGCAAAGTTTTATTTTTGAATATTTATTTAGAAATCTCTCAAAGACCAAAAACCTTATGCTTTTTCTGAAAAACCGCTCTTCCACATCTTTATCGCTCTACCGAGCTTTTTCAATAACAGTTATAATTGATGAGAGTTTAAATAAGCATCGAAGGGAGATTTTAAATGCAGAGATGGATAATTCGGTCAGATATAACCTTTTATAGCTGTTTTATATAAGATATTAAGAACATTGAGGATAATAATTTTCTAAGAATTAACTATAACCAATGTTATCCAAAGTGTGCTTCTGTTTGATGTAGGGATTTTTCAAGTTGATCTTGATTTTTAAAGATTACCATCAACATACAAACATTTCATATAGATATACATAATAGAATAGGTGCGTATAGAATCTACACATGATAGAATAACTAACTCAGCATTACTATATGAACGAAAGTCGTATCTGTATTAAAGGGGTTACTTATATACAGTCAGGAGGTCCAAAACAAAAACTATTTTTCGAGAATATTCCCTTCGAACATTTTTAAATGTATTAAAGTATAAATGTAAACATTTGTATACATATTATATGGTAATTCTTAACTATATTTTAACATTTTTGTATTAGTAAAACAATAATTTCGAAAGCTGCTTTTCAAGCTGATCTTCATAGCTGATCTTCAAAAGCTACGATTTATTGGATCGTTTAAAATGAAAAAACCAAACGGCTTTCATTAAAAGAATGTATAATCTTGTAATTAATTAAATGAATAAGAAAAATAACATTTTTAAACAAAATTGTGGCTTTTAGAAAAAATTGATTTTCAACTAGAATACTATTAAGGAGCTTGCAATATTGAAGACTGCTCGACCCAGCTGTTTCCGAGAAATCTTGGTCGCCTACTATAAAAATACAGGTTTTAGAAAAGCGTGCTTAAAGTTTCAAAAGCTCTTTACATAAAGTAAATAATCAAGAAAATAATCGCTGGATTGACTTGAAATTTTCTGTATGTATACATAAAAATATGTGACGTACATTACGAAAATAAAATTAAAAAAAAAAAGATTTTTGAAAATTCTAAATTTATAGGTATAACTCTTTAAGTTTTGTAAGTATGGATGATGAACGGACTATTAAAACTAAAGATTAATATTTTTAAAAGTTTGTATTTAAAAATCACATTTAAAAGATTATTTTTAAAACTTTTCTGAATTAACCTTATTATAAATAAGCTTATATTATGCACATTGTACCTATATCCTATTCATACTACATATATCTTATTCATTAAATATAATATTATCCTACTGCAAAATGAATGGAAAGATTTATAATTGAATTTTACTGAGCGATGTCTATTTAAAATATAATCCTGAAAAATGACATTTTCTGTTTTATAGCCGAGACATAAAGGTTGGCAACAATTTACCCTCTACATGATTAGAGCGATGACATTATCTACATTGCCCTTCTAGAAAGTGCATTACACATATAACTAGATATGTAAACTAATGCATATTGATAATACGACATAAATGAAAACTGTAAAAAACTTTCATTATGAAGATTACATAGGTATTCATAATGGGGTCTTAAAGCTAAAAGAAAATTAATAAACTTAGATAGAGAGCATATTAACATTTTATTGTGAAAAATGTAGAATGGTAGATGTAAAAATAAGTAAGTGCAATATGATGAGAATTAAGAATAAATTATACAACAGATAAAACCGTACTAAGCCCGAATGGTACGAGCTTATAGTGTACGAAGTGTACGACGTACGTGTTACTACTTATCATAGATTTTTATGTAGAACCATAATGTCTTCAAAAAATATATAAAACGACTAGCTGATACCCGCGACATCATCTGCGTATGTTATTATGTTAAGAACATATTTAATTTACAGAGGAAAAACATTTAAAAAAGTAAAGGCAAAAATATATGAAAAAAAACGGAAAGAACTTAGCGTAGAACAGTTTTAACTATATGCCAAAAAATTGCTCCTAAATTGCTAATTCAGAATCCGCTATTACTCCAAGTGTATAGTTATTAGTTAATCAATAATTAGTTCTTCAAAAATAAATAAAAAATAAAAATTGCTATATAATCCACAATAATCATTGTTTTTAATTTTTTTTTCAACAAATTGTTCAGTAAATACTCTTTCCGGATCCGCAATTGCTCCAGGTGTTTAGTTTAGTTTTTAGTAATTCAATTTTTAAACTATTCATGTTTATAAGATCCAACGGTAGTTGATGACGTTATAATACAACAATACATGTATAAATAGTTAAAAATAATTAACTATTAAAAATATTGCAAAACTTTGATCAAGTATTTGCGTAATGAAAAGAGCAGATAAAGAACTTAAAAAAATCAACTACAAAAATATTTTGGGTTTTATAGCGATTTTAATTCTGGAGTATGACATTTTTTAAAAAATTTAATTATTAATTAACTGTTAACTATACACCTGGAGCAATTGCGGATCCGAAAGAGCATTTAAGGGGCAATTTAAAAAATAAGAAAAGGTACTTTTTAGTATTTTACAGCAATTTTAATTTTTAGTTTGCAAATTTTTGAAAAATTAATTATTAATCAATTAATAAATATACACTTGGAGAAATTGCGGATTATGAGGGAGCAATTTTTTGGCATATAGTTTAATTTAAAAAAAATGTTTCTCGCTAACTTAACTCTTTCTGGTTAAAAAATACATGCAACAATAAAAGAGAGTGTTGAAATGTTATTTGATTATAGTAACGGTTGTAACTTAAAAATGTATTTTGAATTTGTATTTACAGTAAAATATAAAAAAATGCTAAAAGAGAATTTAAAAAAAAAGGCACAAAAAATATTTTAAAAACTGCTAAACAAATAGAAGTAGAATTCAAAAAATCCTTATTAATCTAATATCACGCTGAGCTGCAATAAGTCTTCGCTCAATTACTACATAATCAGTAGGCAGTGGAAGGAGAAACATATATTCTCCAGCCCATGCGCATTACATGGTTTGCTCCACTCTATCAAAGTGACGAAAAATCCACCGTTTAACTCGTTTTGCTTGTAAAAATAGCATTTTTTTAAACTTTAATTACTTTGCTTTTGATGAAGATATCGTGATAATTCTTTTTTTAGATAAGGATCAAGTATATAAGATATAAAACAAAAAAAATTGATCAAACTCTATCCAGTAGTTTTTGAGTTAAAAACGAACATCCGAAAACAGCTATCATTTTATTTATATAGATGTTAAGGTGTTATACCCTATATAGACCTTAGATATGCGTTAATAACGTATATGATCGTATATAGTCGGTTAACAAAATTATTTATATGATATGGTTGAGAACTTGTAGTTCGATAAAAAGAAGACATATTTGCACTACATCAACTATTCCCACATTTTGTGACTTAAATGACATTTTGATTATTCGAACCATTTACTTATTTGATTTCTGATAATTTGTATTGATGTTGAATTTACATCATGAAAAAAATATTCTATAAAACTAACCCATTTGACTTATTTTCAATTATAAATGTAAACCTATAAACTTTTGAATCTTTCTCAAAAATAATTCAAATTTTATATTTATCAAATTATTTTTAAATATTAAGTTTTGAAATTTGAAAAGACAAGGCCACAACAAAAAAATTAATTACATAAACTTTATTTAAACGTTTCAATCAAATTCGTCCAAGTTGGTTTTTTATACGCTGTTGTGTTATAATTACAACATCAGTAATAATTAAAGAACAAAATAATTAATTAAAGATACACAAACAGCTTTTATATCTAATATCTAGATAATTTTAACTTTTTTTTATTGCAACAACAACTGGTTGTTTGTTAAAATTTTGGTGAAGCAGTGCCTAATTTATTGTACTTGTATAAATCGATCAAATATCTGTTTTGATTATTGTATTTTCACAATAAGTCACCAATGAGGTTTATGTGATGTCCATGGAGTACGCCCGGTTTAAATTTTCTTTTTTTTTGTATTAAAATTGACAACTCTAATGATTGATTACTATTATCTATTGATATGGAGGTTTTTAAAAATAAATCGCTCAACTAAAAAACAACGTTTTGGGGACTGGAAATAGCAACCATTGTTTTAATTTTAAGGTTCATTCTAGATAACATTTTTTTACGTTAATGTGACGGTAAAATGACTGTACCTATTTACTAACTTTGTGCACATGTTTACGTGTTGTTTAGTTTTGGACATTCTTAAACGATACCTGCTCGTGTATTACGATCGAGTTTTAGATTTTTACAATATAAAGTTTTTCTAGTACACACACTAAACAGTACAGAAACAGTCATAGACCATCTGGAACGCTATTTTGTCGTTCATGCATAGCAATGTACGGTTTGTCTATTATCTGGAACAAATCTTTCGATAACTACCATATTTTTTTCATCTGAGAAGTTATTTTATAAAAGACTACATATATGGGATCAGAAATTTTTTTTATTAAAACCCCAGTATTATTTTGTACTGACCATATTTTTCAAAGATATTTTTGATTTAACCGTTTTCCGTTTTATATTCAAGTTCACTTTGAATAATTTAGTTATTTGTATGAGAATTACGCACATTTACTTGAAAACCCAGCAGTAATAATTGAGTAATAACACGTTATTTATTAATTATTTTTGGGAACCCCAAGAAATTAAAAAAATCCCAACAACAATTTAGTATGTCAGAATAGATAAGATAGCCATTAAAACGTCGCTGCAACAGAATCATTTAGAAAAAAAAACCCTTAATTGTTCTATTAGTGGTAACATAAACCTCTTTTATGACTATCTTATATATACCTATAAGCAGCTAAAGTGTGTGTCAGTTTATCACCGATAGATTATTGGTTTCTTGCGTAACAGTGCCAGCCAATGGAGTGAAGTTGCCACGGAATTCAAATAGTCTGAATTAGCACACCTTTGTACAGATATTCTTAATCACAATTCATAATATCTAGAACAGCAGTCAATTCTGTTGACTACTGGGCTTTTACTAGTTATAATATAATATAAACGGACATGGGTGCTAAAAACGAAATAATACGAATTAATTAAGTTAGTTTTATTTTAATAATGTAGCATATTCAAATTAATTGATCGTTTTGCATTTTCTTTATTACAAAAAATAAAAACAACAAGGTTTCCTTTAGAAGTCGTTCATAGTTTAATATAAAACAGTATCTACATTGGTGCTAAGATGAAAATCGTACCTACTTATAGAAAACTATTGTTTCAATAAAAACTCAAACTTAAACTATTAATTACAGATTCATAAGAACTCTTATTTCTTAGTTTGAAGTTGATTTCATTTTTAGAGGATTATAAATTATAAAGTTTAAAAATATAGTTTTAGGTAAGGCAGAATATCATACATCATAAGAACATAATGAAAAAAACATTAACACTGTGAGGATTTCAATAAATTACCCACATTCTAAAGTCATGATTTTAATTAACATCGATGAATAAATTGCACTGCTTTTATGCATTTGTAAAGTACGAATATGAATTAGAGACAACAACAATATCTTTTAATTAATGAAAGTTTTTTTATACTCAATAGTAACCGTATTAGCACAAGTTCTCATTATTATAATAGGTATTTTTTTCTAATTTTAAATAAGCCTATATTAAAAAAGTTATTGAGTAACTCTTATTTGAATTTAACAAAAGCTGATATTTTTAAAATCTTAAAAGCAGAACGTCATTGATATGTAGTATAAATTATTAATGATAATTGTCAACATGCATTGAGATAAACATTTTCCAAGAGGAACAAACGAGAAAGAAAACTTCTTTCGTCTCAAATCTCGATCAGAGAGAATAAAATAGAGGAAGGTTAAATTTCAACAACGAATGTTTAAATAAATTACTAATATGAAATTACTGCTTTTACTTCTGCCACTTAAGTAAACGAAAGGCGTTTCTTAAAAAAAATCAAATTTGAAATGTTTTCGTTGTGAAACACTTTCAATTTTGCCTTCATAAAATTTTCTCAAAAAATTTTTTTATTTTTTATTTTCAAAAAAAAACCTGGCCTTACTTAACGCTCAGTAAAACAGGCACATAATATCAATAAACAAATATGATACTAAAACAATGCATTAGGTGTTAAAATAGTAAGTAATGAGAAATCATTTTTAAATTATTATGTAGCCACTAATATTAGTTATCCATTATAAGGTACTTTATTTAATTTAAAGTTAATAATCACTAATTTTAAGACTTTTTAAACGATGCCCTTGAAATTAAATTTTATAATATACTTGATATGGAAGATTGACAGCACAAATATTCATTTGCCACGACTAAAATTTAATAAGCTAAGGTCAAAAAATCACTGACTATCATTTTATAAATTATAATTTCTAATTTAAAAAAGCCAAAGACTTTTAGTTTCGTTATAATATAGTTAAACATTTAACATATTAAGAAATCCATAAATAAATTTTAAATAAATTAGTAATTATTATTTATAAGATTGATTATAAAATAATCAATATATAAAATTAAAAAATATTCATTTTTTTTAAAGAAACGTCACAAATTATCGCACAAAACGAAACAATAACAAATTAAAATCAAATTTAGTGCCGTTTATTTTTCAACACTAAAGATTAATTTATTTTTCAAGGAGACTGCGAGGATCAACAAGGAACACTGAATAGCCCATGTTATTTACTCTTTGATGGATTTTTTATTAATAAAATGTCTAAAATTATTGGTAAATGTTTCCTTTTAATTGCTAAGTATTTTTTTGGTTGTTTTTCCAGTCCTTGATTACTAAAAGCCAGATAAACATTTTTGTACTAATATCTGAACAAAAATATAGTTATAAAAAATCAGTCGCTTGCTTGAATATTTAATTATAAATTAAACTCAAATTTTTGAGTTAAAAACTTTGTCTTAGTTGAATATAATATTGTAGTTTAATCCTTAATTATAAAAGCAAAGTAAATAGAAAGTTATTCAACTGTATTTAATTTCTTCATTAAAAAAATTATATAAATTGCTTGTATCAACCTGTTTTATGATATTAATGATAAAGCTAGTTTTTTGCAAACTAGACCAATTTGTCAGTCTGGCGTGCTAAGATTTTATCTGAAAATTTCCAAAAATAATTATTATCATAGATCCCATTTCAATAACAGTTAATGAGAATTATTTCATTGGATTCTGTTCGTTAAAATAGCTCGTATTTTGATTTTCATGAAACTTAAAAATTTTACAAAAATGAGATAGTAGGTAAGTATTGTATTTGTAATGTTATGTTACAATTGACAGACACTTGTAATGCATTTATATACAGGGGTCTGATCTTAGCATGTGCGATCTGTGCCACCGCATAGGGTGCCATGGCGATAGAAATAAACTGTGGTATATTTTTGCACCTAATTGAAAAATAAGGAGAATAAAAGAAAATTATTCATTTGTTTAAGATTCGATATATTATTTACCATCTTCTTCTTTATGTGAAAATTTTCCCTATCTTTGTGCAGCTTTGAAAATTGGTCTTACTCTACCAGTCACTAAGGCATCTGGAGAAAGAAGCTTTTCAAAGCTTAAATAAATCAAAACTTATTTAAAATCTACCATGAGCCAAGAGCAGCTAGTTGGACTGGTCCTAGTATCAATCGAGAAAATAGATGAATTAATCAAAAACTTTTCTGAAACCAAAGCCCGGAGAGTTTTTTTTTTAAATATTAATAAGGTCAAGCAATAAAATCTCAATTTATATTAAATCAAATTTTGTGTAAAAATAAATTTATAATATAAAAATTTCATTTGAGATGAATTTTTAAGTTTTTCACGACATTTCTTTTATTCTATTGGATGTATTATTTACAACTTGACAGGTGTTATGAGCAAAATAGAAAACTTTTAATACTTATGTTGATATTATAGTTAAAAAACTATTTCCTCACAGTTGAACAAACACCAAGGCACGATGCTTCATTTTACTTTTATTTATAAAGCACCCAGTACTTATAAAATCTCAAGACACCCCGGGACACTCTGTTTTCTAACCCTCCTCACTACGATTGCTCGGTACGTGTTGGGGCACCGGAACCATGCTTTGCAAAGGGCTCTATTTATCCACGGTCCGCCCCTGCACTTATAATGTTATATTACTAACAAACTACTTCTAAATAACCACAAATCGCAGTTGCAATATGACCGCTAGGTTGAAAGCGACTATAATTTTAAAAAAATCGACAGAAAAAACCTAATGATAATTTTTTTGGCTTTTGTAGATGACCTAGCGATACCAAATAATAGCATAATCACACTAAACATGCGAAAAAATGTAGAAAGACTGAAAAAGTACACTGGTTGCAATAAAAAATATTATTCGAAAGATCTACAAATTCACGTACTTAAAGAAACTCAAATCGAAAAACTAATTAGAGAGACTGGATTTTGCAGTTAGAATATCTCACTGTCAGTAAGCTTTAGAACTAACAAGTTTAGAAAAAGATGCAGAATAAGGTTATGGCGGAAAACGAATCTCGGAAAACACGTGTTATTTATTAAGTGCATGTCTACGTACTTCCAAAGTGATAAGATAAGTCACAAGAGATTAATTCATCATAAAATACGTAAAAATTGTAATACCACAAAAATTTATTAAACAGTGTAAAGCCATCTGACCCAACCAGGATCTAATTTTTTCGTGTAATCAAGCAGGAAAAACCACAATTTTTGATCTGACCCATCCAGGGTCTAATGTTTCCATGTAATTAAGCAGGGAAAACCAAAATTTTTGCTAGCTACTTCAATTTCGGTTCTCTTTATTAAGTTTTTATCAAGTTTAATTTTCTTTTCTTCATATAAATTATTAAATTCATATTTAGATAAGTATCACAAAGCTCTGTCTAATATCATGTTTGCCGGTAAAATCATGTTTCATTATAGTGATCATGTGAATCTATAAAAAGTTTATTTATTAAAATCAATAATAAAAACTTTATCCATGAAAATTTTTATGTAATATTAATGAAATAGTTCAATAAATTTTTGTTTAATAAAATCTATTCATAATCATCTTTACGTACATCTTTACGCTGACTAAACCTTACGAGATAGATCAAAGTAATATGCGGCAAAATTGCGTATCTTAAAAAGATTGATAAGAAGTCCGCGACGGTATATGTCTATCTCCTAAAGATAACCCACAGGAACCATTTTTAACTTTTACATATTACAAAAAAATTATTGGTTATTTACCAAGCTATTTTAAACAATACAGTATTATTCATTATTCAATTAAATGCATTAGATACGTTGTGCATTTCATGTAGATCATAATTATTGCCCTTTACAGCATATCTTCAAAATGAATATCTTAAAAGATATCAGAGATTTAAAAAGCGTTAGCAGAACGGTTGGCTATTTTGTACGGCGCACATAGTGGCTGTTTTATTGATATCTTCTTCTTATATATGTAAAAATATTATGTTGGTCCTTATCTAAGACAAAACTCGAAAAATTCTACACCAATTGAGCTCAAGTTTTGATACAATATCCGTTTTCATGTGGTAGTTATGAGCTGGGCAGAGAATGACATAGATTGCTTCTTATGCCGGAATAATCGACGGTTCCCATAGGATATCCTAACAATTGAATCTTACAGGAACCGTGTATTTAAAAGAAGTTTCGTGAAATAGCATTTTAACGCATTTTCCTCAAAAGGGCTGACCAATTTTACATAGTAACAAAAGAAATCTCGACAAAGTTGAAATTAAAAAATTGATAATTGTTACTGGAAAATAAATATGAATTTCAATTAGCATCCGATAACATTAATAATGAAATTTTTTGAAAAATATTTGAATTTCTCTATGGCTCATTGTCGAAGATATTAATTAAAAACAAACATGTTAAAAAAATTTAAATAAATAACAATCACTTAACGAAACGAATTTTAATGAAATTTTGTTTAAGATACCTCAGATCTTAACATATTAAATATATATGAAAATATATGTTAAGATCTGCTGAAATCTTCTAATCTTTTATAATTTATACTAAAATAGCTGAACGGTTTTAAATGACATTTGGTATGAGAGATTTTCAAATTTTCTTTAACGACCTTTTTATACTTAAAATCGTATAGGTAGAACCTGTGTAGATAGCTTATATCTCTTCCTAGAAAAGTATTTTTAAGAATTTTGATAAACTTACTTTGGATCTAAAGTCTGGAAGTATCAATCATCTTTTTCTGTCAAAATAGATTAATTTTTATATTTCGCTATGAAGATAAGGAATCTATTAATCAATCAATTAAATTTAGATACTCTCAGCAAAGCAAGCGGGTATCAGCTAGTTGAATTATAATTACAATATATGGTTATACTATAAATAAAAATCTTAACTAAAATTGAAAAAAAAAACATTTATAAGATAACCAGGGTCTATAGTATGTTATAAATGCAACTACATAAATGAATCAAAAATTGTGTTCATTAAATCTTCATTCAAAACTAATTTGGTATGTGACATAAGGAAATTTCTTCTTATTGAGATTAACGAACCAAGTCGTGAATATGTTTTGATAGCAAATTAAACTTATATGTATTGTTTGAACGACGTAATGTGAGACAAAAACGAGTGTTTAACAGGAAACACGTTGTATGCAACTTCCAGTAAATTAACAATGTCTCAATTGGTACACATTGACTATAACTTAAAAGAAATACTCCCAATTCATTTGGCTGAATAGCGTTAAACTCCACGTAGTCGATGTACAAATGTAATTAAATTAAAGCCACATATTGTAGGATTGACGAAGCCTTTTTCTTTAATTATACTTCTTCGTCGTCTTCCGTTAAGTGAGTTAAAGAATCAACTTCGCCACTCATGACCTTATTACGTTCATTTTGTACATGACATTTGCTGTTTCTCTATACATTAAAAAAAAGGTGTTAACAATTGAACCGTAATCTAATACGATCCTATTTGATATTTAGGTTTTCCTGTAGGTGTAAACTATTCATTTTTCGTGCTGAATATGGTATGCTTAAACGGTGATAATTATTCCAGTTTTTAAAAACGCTTTTATTGCTCAACTAATGTAGGAGTACTCTAATTGGTGCGCCAATTTAAAAATTGAACATTTTTAACGTATGAGTTGTTCATCAATTAAAACGTCTTTTCGTGATTAATCATAATTGTGCTATTATTTTAGTATTAGCTCATCACAACATTCTTAACTAAAAATCTTTTATTTATAATAAACTATTTATCATTAATATATATACATATATTATGTACCTATACATAATTATGGGTAGGTAATACTTAGGTACTATGTAGCTCCATCAATTATGATCATGTTAAGTAAATATGTTATAAGTTTACTGTATAATAATCAAATTAAACAGCAAATTAGTTTTGAAAATATAAAACTCAATTGCACCCCTTCTATAGGTAATATATCAGGAGTTAGTAATATTAAAAAGGCATTACGTAGATAAGAAGTGATCGAAAGTCTGAATCAAATTTATGTGCTATTAGAAATAAATTAAGACGTTATAAAGTCAATTGCAATATGTTAATGTAACAAGAAGACCAAAGCTTTACGAACATAAAATAATTTTGGACTAACAAAATTAATATTATTGTTATTAATTAATATTCTTTAGAATTAAAAATGTACAATGTTATTGTATAAAATTGTAGTTTTGAATGTAAAGGAAACGTTTGAATGAAAAATGTTATAAGCAAAATGAAAATTATAAAGTAAATAAGGAAAAAGTACTTCAATTACTTGAACTCATTTAGTTTACATTAAGAATAATTGTATGAATAAATTATAATAATGTTAATTTGAGTTAAGGTCTAGTTTGTAATTGATTCTATCTAACTATTTTTTTAAATGCAACCGTTTAATGAAATAAAACTTACTTAATTATAACATGCATAATTTAAATTTTACTTATATAATATCATATTTGTCATATTTATGCAGTATACATATAAAAAATGCCATTTTAAAAGCGCCCTATATTTAAAATAATAGCATTTTAAAAATAACATGAGTATTTGTATTAAAAAAAAAGAATATTGAAAGACATAAGCTATGCTAAATTTTGTATTCGTATCTATTTTTTGGAATTTTCGGGTACTCGTGTATACGTTACATCGTATGATTCAAATTTACTTTTGATGGCAATAACATTTTACAGATAAGATAACGATTTATGGGATGAATTTTTATAAATGGTAAACAATGACATTTACAACTGCTATGGGAACTGTCCAACATCAAATGATTTTCAATAAAATGCCTTTTAACAAAATTCAATTAAAATTGAAAATACAATAGTTCATTGTCCGCTATTTTAATTTATTCTTTTTTTTATATTTATTTTTTTTATACTAAAAAAAAAGTATTACACGCATAATAGACATAGGGGAAGGTAAGGTATTTGAAAACACCGGATACATTGAAACAGATGAATGTAATTATTTCTTCTTTCGCGAAAATGTTCATAAGTGTTTAAAAGGACATTTTTGATGATCATAATAAGGTGATGATCATATCATCAATTTTGTGTAGAGATGTTGTTTTTTTTTATTGTTACTCCTATAAGTTGATTGATCTTATATTCAAAATGTTCTAACGATAAAAAATTGTTTTTAGATGCCCTGCAGAAATTACAAAAAGAGTACTACACTGCGGTATACAATTGAAGATCTTCAACGTGCAGGACAAATTGTTAGATGAACGGCTTTTTATAAATTTATACATTTTTAAATTTTAAATTTTAGTTTTGAAATTTTTTCTTTAATTTTTATGAACTGCTAACATTAGGCAAACCAGCTACCAAATACAGAGTCTCGAAAACTACGTTATATAGTCAAGCCAATCAAGTAGTATTTAAGAAACCAAAAAAGGTCGATCCTCATTCACCCAGTCTAAGAATCTCAGTTGGCTGGGAAAGACTGGTACATACTCTAATTCATGTCTCAACATCCCTCCATCAATCTACGAACTTCAGAGGCAACGTCACTTAACCGAATACAAGCGTTTAATGCCACCGAAATTAAAATATTATTCGACCAACTAGAAGCCCTCCAACGAAAATTCAATATTCCTAGTCATTGTATATTCAACATCGAGGAAACCGGTATAAATACTGTTCAGAGAAATTCAAAAATATTGGCTCCAAAAGGTTTGAAGCAAGTAGCGAAAGCGACAAGCGCTAAACGCGTATCACTACTACCGTTGTTTGTGCGGCTAGCGCTAGCGGTATATATGTTCCTCCAATGTTTATCTTCAAAAGAAGGCGTATGTGATTATTATTATATGGATATGATTAGCACGGTTTCTGATTCTAGTTAAATGAGTCAAATGAGTCAAATGAGTCCATATTCGAGGATTACCTACAACACTTCATTTCTTTTGTAAAACCTACCGAGGAAAAACGTCAGTCTCGATAATACTAGATAATCACGAGAGTAGGGATGGGCAAATGTATAAAATATATCGATATATATCGTATCGATATTTACAAGCAATATCGATACATGCAGAGTAAAAAATATCGATATTTCGATATATCGATATTTTTATCTCAAAACACGATTACTTGAAAAATTGTCAAAATATTCGAACTAATATGCACATATGTACATTAGGGTGGAGCGTCATAATTTTTTTCAAATTTTGTTATTGGAAGAGAGTTTAAATGTTGCGTAATTATATAAACTTCATGTAAAAAATAATAAAAAAAATCTAAAAAAATTCTTTCAGCCCTCTACCACAGCTCAAAAATTTAAAAAAATACGTTGAAAATAATCGTTATGTATTGTTAATTTTTTTATCCGTAACTGTTTTTTTAATATTTTTAGCTATGTTTATTCAGTCCAGGAATGGCATATAATACTGGAAAAAAATATTAATTCACCTACTTGTCCTCATCGTCATCAATCTTACTTTTAATACATCCGTAAAATACATAACATTGTTCAATGTTTTTAGATATTTGCCTCGTTCCCTTTAATTAAAAATTTCTTTGTAAAAGTTTAAATCTTAATAATTATAAACAACCAATAATTTTTTTTTTAACTAAAATTAGTTATCTTTGCGTCGTGTGGGTAGGATAAGTGAGAATACAATTTTGTTTTTATTTCAAAGTTGTTATCATAACTATCAAGAAGTTACGTGTTAATTTTGAAACATTAAAATTTTTATTAAGTACTTAAATACATATTGAAATCATCATGTTGAAGCGAGTAACCCGACACGAATTTAGCTGTCCAATCTTTGGATCATTGGGCCTTCTAAACAAGAGAGTGTTACCAACAATCGCGGACGTTTTGAAACATTTAATTTTTGTGAGAAATGAACATAAAGTTATGGGAAACGGAAAACAACCAGCTATTGCTGAAATAATTGATATCACAGGTCGTAATATAATAGAAATTTGGAAAAGTGCATCTTTACCTTTTGTTACAATACAACGTATAAAACAACAGCTAAAAAGTGCCTATGATAAATATTTACACTTTTTGAGGTACCCTCAATCTAAAAAAAATGAAAATTTTATTCAGAAGCTAGAAGAATGGAAATACAAATGCCAAACTGAATTATTTGATATCTGTACTTGCAAATGCATTGATTTCAACAGTTGTATTTGTTCACGAGATAAGAAAGTACCTTTTTTAGAAAGATCGTTTCTTGCCGATCAAAGAACTAAAAGAAAAATGGTTATAGGTGGGTTGGATCTTTTGGAAACAAATAAACTTAAAAAGAAAAATATAAGGAAAAAGAAAGAAAATGACAAAATTATGTTATATAAAACTATGAAATCATCGCTTAACGTAAAAACAAAAAATTCCGTAAAAGTTAATATTCCAACTGCTTCATCAACATCTGAATATAATTCCAAGTCACATACCTCGAAAAATGTTCATGAAATAAGTGAGAGAAATCATTTACATCTTCCAAATGTTGCCCGAATTTGTGATCAATATGGCATTTCAGATCGATCGGCAGCAGCAGTCGCGAGCGCAGTGTTGCAGGACGTCGGATTAGTAACTGTTCAAAATACAGAAAATATAATCGATCGAAGCAAAGTTCGTAGAGCTAGAAAACGGCAACGTGAAAAACTCCAACAAAACGATTGTCTTTCGAATGTTACCAGTATTTATTTTGACGGAAGAAAAGATAGAACGTTGGTTTGTGAAAAACGAGGCCAAAGTTTTCATAATGTTAGAAAAATAAATGAACATATCTCCTTACTCACGGAGCCAGGTTCAAACTATTTAGGACATTTAACCATTTCTTCCGGTACAGGGAAAGCAATTGCGCATTCGCTATATTCTTTTATGACAAACAGAAAATTAAATTTAAATGCGTTGTCTGTTATTGGTTGTGATGGTACAGCCACAAATACGGGTTGGAAAAGTGGAGTTATTCGAATTATGGAGCTGAAGTTGAAAAGGCCTTTGCAGTGGTTCATATGTCAACTGCATTTCAATGAATTACCTTTTCGCCACTTATTTCTTAAATTAGATGGAGCGACATTAGGACCTAAGAGTTACACAGGGCCCATTGGAAAAGCACTGGAAAGTTGCGCTGATCTTCCTATTGTGGAATTTTCAGCAATTTTAGGAAATCTACCGACGTTAGCTCCTGAAATCGAAGAGAGCCTAAGTACGGACCAAAAGTATTTATACCAAATGTGTCAAGCTGTAAGTAAAGGATCTTGCCCTGAAGGTCTTGCACACCGAAACCCAGGAAAAATGGCACATTCCAGGTGGCTAACAACTGCCAATAGAATCTTAAGACTATATGTAGCGACATCTAATCCAACGGAAAATTTAATTATACTTTCAAAATATATTTTAAAAGTATATGGCCCCGTTTGGTTTGGCATTAAAAAAGATAGCTCTTTCAAACATGGCCCAAATCATATTTTTAAACTTATTAGTTTTTCAAGATGTTTCAGTCCGAATGTTCGAGAAATAATTGACCCGGTAATTCAACGTAATTCTTTTTTTGCACACCCAGAAAATATATTACTGGGTATGCTAAACGATAGAAGACCTCACATCAGAAAATTGGGCTTAAGAAAAATTTTATCAGCCAGAGAAAAACAAAAAGTTGGAGCTTCGGTTCGAATATTTAAGCTTCCAAAGTTAAATTTTGAAGCTAAAGACTATACTAGCTTAATAATATGGACTGAATCACAAGTCACATCTCCTCCACTGTTGGATAATATGAGCAATCAAGATTTAAAAACATTGCTACAGAAAAAATCGAAAATTGATATAGAATTTCCTGATTATCCTTGTCATACTCAAGCTGTTGAGCGATGTGTGAAGATGGTGACTGAAGCTTCAGTTACTGTGGTTGGTGAAAAAGCAAGGGACGGACTTATAAGATCTAAAATAAATTCAAGAAGTATAATGCCATTTTTCCACACTAAAAAAAATTACAAAATGTGAAAATAGAGCAATTGTCTTCTTATAATCACATTTTGAATCAACCTTTCGAGTTTTCGATTTGTTTTTATGAGTCGAATCATTTATTTGTGTCATTATTTGTATCATTTATTTTCGTTTAATAAACATTATACCTATATTTCATTATAATATTTTTATAAGCTTTATTTATAAAAAATTAACTCTAGCTTTTTTATGGGAAAAACGGAAACTGAACTTCCAAATAACCCATTTGAAGTTGATTATAATGTATATTATTTATCATATTTTTTATCGGATTTTAGGCGATGAAAAAAATTTTAATTTTTGAATAAGTTAAGTAACATCCATACCAACTTGCGAAGAATTGAAAAAAAAATCGTTAGAAAATTAATTTCACCATTAAACTAATAAAATAAAAATTCCTTTCTTAATTTTAAAAAAGTTGAAACTTTGAGCTTCGGTAGAGGGCTAAAAACGATTTCAAAAATAATAAGTTTATAATAAAAAAGTGTTTAATTCCTCAAAATGCAAAAAACTAGAGGTATTCGAATCCGTTAAATTAATTTTTTTTTTCTTCCATATATTGACGCTCCACCCTAATGTACATACGTTTAGAACGAATCAATTTGAAGACAGAGGCAGCACTTATACCAAAATTCGCGCGCTTTAGTTTACATTAATTTATACTTATATGAAGCGAACATAAATATTACAATTATAAGTGGAATAAATAATAATAATTATAAAATATAATAAAGCTCTTAAAAAAATATTGAATTTGATATTCGGAAATAAATATCGATTATCGATATTTCGAAATTAAAAATATCACCGATATTTATCGATTATTTTCTAAAAAAAATATCGATATTTTGATATATCGATAGTTGGTGCCCATCCCTACACGAAAGTCACATTAGCTTGGGAGCATACAAGCTTTTTCGAGAACACAATATACAATTTGTTCTTTCCTTACCATCTTAACTCTTATGTATCTCAAAAATGCCACCACTGAACTTAACTTTCTTCAGTGAACTGCTAATTGCCTACAATTGAGAGTGTGCGCTCTATATGGTTAACAATCCTGGTAAACAGATCACTCAATACAAAGTTGCCGAACTTGTTACAAATGCATACAACAAGACAACCAACATAAGCAAAACGATCAATGGATTTAGAGTGGCTGGAGTTCAACCTATTGATGCAGACAAGTTTAACGAATGATTCGAAAACATGCCTTTTAATAAATTCAACAATGACAGTAAAATCAGCAAAGAGCCAATTACTGTTGTGGATGAGCAACACGCAGCTATCAGAGTCATCACAATACTACTTTTGTTCATGAAAATCAAACTGATATTGATGTAAACATTTATACATACTTCTGTTTGTCCATTAACTTTTATGCTCCAAACACTGTTTTAGGCGCCTTTTCGAATATGGCTTTGCGAGCGGTAAAGATACGAGGTGGCAAAGTTAAAATTCGGAAAGAGTGCATCGAAATCTATAAAATTATCAATTCTCAGAACTCCCGGAAAACTTTCCAGATAAAACTACCAAATACTTGACTATTACTGATATTCCTAAATAGCTCAGTGAAAATGTTATGTAAATTTATTATTACACCTACGTCCATATCTCCATTTCCTAATGGACCAAAGCATAATTCATTTTAAGTAAAAATTAATTTGAATCAAAAAAATATAATGGTACATCATTTTAGTCTTTCATAAAAAATAAGTAAGCTTGTTTCCTTATAAAAACTTTTTAGTTCTTAAAATTTAAATCAAAGAACGAAAAATTGGATTTTTCCTCATATGAAATATTTAATGTTTGCGATCACCATAAAAACAATCGCTAACGTATGTATTTGCAATTGTAAATGACGTAAATTAAGTGCGCTTCAAACTTCTTTTAGTTCGATCATAAGGTAATAAGAAAATACAATTAAATAGATAAGAAAGATGTACGCAATAAGAATTAGATGATTACGAGTAAGTATTATGATGATAGACTATACGTTTTTAACCTATCAACCTCATTAAAATTTACTAAGAAATGTTTTTGTTCGGTTTCTATATAAAATAGACAATTATTTATGTGATAAAAATTAAGAACGTCATTAAAATGAAAATAATTGCAGTGCAAATAAAATTAAACAATTAAAATATTTTACTTTAAACTTTTATGTTTAGTAAAATATTTTCGTAAACTTTTCTACCGATGTTAAAGTTTATATATACAGATTTTCACAGTGATTTATTTCGTTTACAAAATTGTTGACTGAAGTGAACTTAAAAAATTCAAACATTGCAAATAAACACTTTCCATCTTGTAGAGCACTAAAGTGAAGTTTACATTGACATCGTTTACCTAACGCACATTCAATCAAGTGTAATTTGCAAACATGACTTCAATACGTCGAAATCTTAAATCGTCAGTCAATTTATTTTAAGGGTTGCAAAAGGATCGATACAAGCTCATCGTATATTTCCTTATAGATAGCAGAGCTGTTGATTATATAAATAACTGTATACGATATAAACGGATAAATTTGAGACAGAAAAATACCTTAGACCACTTCTTATATATGGGCGTTTTGAACAGATAGAGCTTTGCTCTTATTGCGAATTGAAGCATAAGAGCATATGAAAGAGAGCAAAAAGATCGTTCACAAGTCTCGATACAAATTTGCTCATTCATCCATCCATGTTCAGTAGCTATATGTTATTTTTGCGTTCATTGAAGCAAATTAAATTATATTTCTAATAATTATATTTTCTTTTAATTTGCCATTTTTTTGTACATATGCATTATGACAAATATTTTTCATATATAATATAATACAGACATTATAATGGTCTTAAATAAATAATACGACCCAATGAATAATGCAAAATATATAAATATATAATATATTATAGATATATAAAAATTTCAAACTATTTCGCACTTTTCTATTGCCTTGATACAAAGAAAAATATTTGCATATTATGTTTTATTCAATGCAACTGTGAATATGCGTGGTACTAATTTTAATGTTCATGTCAAATTGAATTAATTAAAGATTTTTTGAATATAAATATTTGAGCAAATTTATTATACAATTTGTTAATTACTCTTGACAAAGCGCAATAAAAAAATTTCATAGAATTTGCCAATAAAAGTAATTGATCAAACAAAAATAAATTACTCATCTCTAATTTATCAGTTCATTTGTATTATCAGCAATTAATTATTAGAACTGATTTTGTACCAGATTTATATGTAGGTATAATTTCATAGTATTACTAATATACCTACATCAAAATCATATTTGCATAAACGTAAATTTTACAAACTTCAACTACAATTTTTTATTTTGAAAAATGCAATGAAATCTTAGAAAAATATTTGATTGAAAGTCTTTTTTTTATAATATCAATTAAAATTGCAAATCTTTCATAAATCAAAATAAAGTAGAGTAGCATATAGTACCTAATACAGTAATGGGGAGAGTGGCACCATCCACCATTTTTATCATAAATTTTGGATACAAAGAAGCTCGATCCAAAAAAAAAAACAAAACTGTATTTTTATATTAAAGATAGGAAATAAGGATCTTCATCACAAATTTTATGGGCGCGGAATTTCTTCTCGAAGGTATTGATATAGTAACACAGCTTTTTTCTCAAGCATACCGAAAGTGCATATAAATCACTTAAACACAAAAATAAAACTAAACTTAAACTAGGATCTTAAGGCATATTAACCTCTATTTACAAGTCGGTTCAAAAGCTGTTTAAAATAAGTAGGTACAGTAAAACCTTGATAAAACGGACCTCTATTTAACAGACCTTGGATATAACGTATAAAAACCCGGTCAAATGGAGGATATTTTACAATGGCTAGAAGTAGATGAAAGTGACCCTAGGTACACTATCATGGCTGAAAATGAAATAGCAGTTGAAGTTTTTTTTTGTTCATTTAAGGTCGCATCATCTACTATAGTCATTAGCGACCGTAGAATCTGATTACCCATGAAAAAAATCTTGGGCTTTCATTAGGATTCAAACTCAGGACCACTGTCGGATAGGGCAATTATCTAGTCAACCACGTCACTAAGTAAATGGAAGTCTCAGATGAAGTTTGGAACCTTAAAAATGGGGATGGAAGTAAAAATATAGAAAAAAAAACGACACTGTGAAAAATGAAGTTGTCAGTGGTATAAAACCACATGTCGACAATTATTAGCATTTATTGAATAAACGTCAAATAAACCAAGTTCAACTATATGATAAGCATTTTCGTAATTTTAGAGAGTTGATTATAAATTTAAAAAAAAAACAGCATACTTCAAAGTGCAAACACAGCTTGATTCCTTTTTCAAAGCAGGACTACCAAAAGCAAACGTGTCGATGTCAAATGTCACGTTACTTCACGACGAGTGATGTCCAAAGACAATTAAATATAATTTTGTTTGTGTTTTGTATATTTCAGTTATATCTAAATAGACTGTAGGTACATATTTTCAAAAAAGAAGCTTTTTGATTTAATTTAAACCTATTTCTATATAACGGATTTTCGGCTTTAACGGACACATCCTCCTCCAATTAATTCGTTATATCGAGGTTTAACTGTAGCTTGAATAGTATCTGCTCTTAAATAATGAATGCTAGTAAGAAGTATATAGGATATAGGTACATAGGTGGTCCACGAATACGCCGGATTTAATTTTGAAATCAAACATCATCAAATATTATTTAAGAAGGAAATTTTTATTAATTAATAAAATAAAAATGTTGATATGTGATACGATGTTGACCAAATGACCAGAAAATTATTTGTGACCAAAAAATCTCCGAAAAGTATACCTCACAAACGTCCCCCCCATTCTTAGAACTATTTGGTAACACTTTAATTCCTAGAAACCTTATTAATATCGGTACTTACTTTGTATTCACAAACTATTTTATTATCAGTCGCTTTTACTTATTTCAATGAATATGTTAATAATATCACTTGTGAAATCGATATCATTTTCAATGACTATTGCATTTCTGCCAACTTTTTTTAAATACTTTTCCACAGTGGCGGATTAAGGTTTGAAATCGCCCAAATCCAATGTGTCACCTTTACGTAAAAGTAATTGTTAGAGTTTTAAATCTATTTATTAAATATTGAAACTATCAAAATTATAAAAATATATAAGAAAACGAATCCAAATCAATTAGGTAAGTATTAATATACATTACTCTTACATTGCCTTTTGAATGTGCTATTGTTTTTAAGTTTTTGCTGCTCCTTTTATGTCGTCCTTTGCTTGAGGTCTCACGAGTCTAGAATAAATCCAACTCTACTTTTCTATAGTAAAATTATCCTTTTTATTTACATTTAGATACAATTATTTGATTGATTGAAATTATATTGAGAGTAAGCCGCCGTAAGCTTTACAAATGTGCAATCTGTTTACATCAAAAAATAATTAATCTTTAATGTAGACACTTAATAATGTTATACTTATATTATACACTCGTAGTAAGTACATCTAATAAAACAATTCCCTTATAGATTTAAACTATCTATTTTTGGTACTTCAAAAATTTCCATTGAAAATTACTATGTATCAAACGCATAAAATTTAAAAATAATTTTGCTCTATATTTCATATTTATATGTGTGTATGATGTACTCGTATATCTTGTAGGAAATTTTTATAGAAAAAAGTTATACCTTGAAAAGCTAATTTTCTTATTTATTTTTCATTGCACCGTTATTTATCCAATTCATTTTAGTCTCTAGATTATCACAATTCTTCATATTCAATTTATACTGGCAAGCGAATATAATAGGACGTAAATATTTTAGTATCTTCTCAAATAAATTTCAGGAGCTCCGGTGATCATATTTTCTACAAGAAAAGTCTATGTAGAGCAATATACTTAGTGCATTATATTTCATGTGGAAATTCTTTTATAACACAGAGAAACATCTCTTTTCAACGATTTTCTTCTTCGTTCTTTTTTTTGTATTCGTTTTATGTAAGTGTTAATATCTATACTTTTTATACAAAAAACAAGCACTACAAGTATGATATATCGTTCTCAGAAGCTTTGTACATGCAAGATTAACATCATGGCTTATAAATTTTCAAGAAGTCTATATTTAACAGCGATTTACTTCAAGTTTGTTATTGATAAACTAAAACTTCTTACCCCATATTTCTAATGAACTATCACATATTATGGCATCCAAGCTTAATAAGCCATAAATTATTTTTAATAACATTTTAAGTTCAAAAAATATTTATTTTTAATAATTTATTTAGAAGATAGAAAAACTTGTTTAAGTTTATAAAAATGTGCTCCAAACCATAAGTAGATTTGGGCAAGCGGTTAAAGTGGTTGCCGGTATATCATTGAACCTGTGGTACTTGGTTCAAATCCCAATAATATTGAAGAAAAATTTTTATTTTTCAACATCACTAAAATGATGAATTAGAACGACGGTCTACTGATTTATAATGATAGACACTACGTTCTACTGATTAGTGCTGTTAACTTTTTGTTTAAATAATTCTTTTCTATTCTTTTATCCATGCTGAAATCGTGTTAATAATTTGCCTACACTATATCAAAAGTATTACAATAAGCACGCACGTGGTCTTGTGTTTTAAATATTCAACGTTTCACATTTTATGATTTTACCTTGAATTAATGACATTTAATTTAAATAAATAATTAAATGATCTAATTATTTTAACCCTATTTTCTCAAAATTTTTGTTAAAATATGTATTTATATAGTGATGCATAGAAAACATGAATTTCCTAAATTTTATCTTACCCTAAATAATACCTACATATAGGTACTGTAGATTCACTGTATACTGTCATACTGGATAATATTCGAGTTAATTTGCTATGTTAATTAATATATCGACTTAGAGATAGGACTGGCTCGATTGTTTTTGGTGCTACAGGGTAAAAATTTGGGAGGTGCATAGAGTTGTGAGCCAATTAATCAATGAATCTGAGGTCTCTTTATTAACATTAAACGAATTTTGTATCCATTATTGGGTACAAGCTACATTGTTCCTACTTTCTACAACCATTTCTGTTTGTGAGAAGTTCAAATTTTTATATAGCTACTAGATTATCTGTAATTATGGGCTTATTTTTCCAAATGCTAAGTTTAGAATTTTGGATTTGAAACTATGCATTTGCTTCTTAACAAGCTATAAACAGTAGATATTCACGAGTTATAAGTGTTCTTTACTTTTCTTCCCGATTGGACTTCCATATACATCCCTAAGAGATTATTGTATTTGTACCTATGTCATGTTTACCGAAAAATCTCTGGCATGGTTTCTATATTTTAATTATATTTTCATAAGTTCATATTCGAGTCAACCGTTTTAACAATTGCTAAGATATTTTCAAACATTCTAAGAAACTATGTACTAACAAAGTGTACGATAAAAGTATGCACTTCTATTGGGGATTCTTTACATAAGGAAAATATAGTTCCTTTAACGCTCAATCACGTCAAAACTACTGAATTTATGAGATTGTGACCATTCGATGCAAAGTATTTCGTAGATGGTTCTAGGTTACTTAGTTTTTGGATTTCATTCTCCCTTTGTCATTTTTTTCGATTCGTTGACTCGACTTATAGTACTTACAGAATGTGATAAAATTGTTTCAACCAGTGAGCGGTCCAAAAGCTTTTTCATTGGGGATCAAATCATAGCCACCTCTAAAGTTTTCTTAAAACAAATTGTTTGAGCTTACAATATATTTGTAACCAAGGAAACAAACAGTGGCGTCATAACGATGAATATTATATAAGGCATTTTCTCTGCAAATGGTTCAAGTTAAGGTTTGATAGTAGTTATAGTAATCAACAAATCACTAAAATATATCCCAGATTTTAAGATAACACGATGAGGCCCAAACAGGCACAAGAAGCTTAGTACAGGGACTGCTTCTGCTAGGCATAATGCTGAACCTGGAATAAGTAAGAATTCTTTTCTAACAAGAATACATGAGCAGAAAAGGAGTACCTACAGTAAGCCTAAGATTGCAGTGCGGGTAGAACAATCCCTAACCTGTTTTTCTGCTAACGGGAAAAAATATAACACGTTGAATAAATTCATGTATCCTAAAGTTGTACGGTGAAAAGTTGTATAAAAAGTTGTAAGGTTCCTGTAGTTTGACTACTGTTATAGGTATTCTACTAAAATGGTAGAACGGATTTTTTTTCATATTTAATAAAAACAGTTTTCAGGTTCTAAAGTAATAGAGGTAGGTATAAGTTTATCCTAAAAAACGCTCAAAGTCGACGGGATAGCTAATACCTTTCCAAGAAAAATAATTTAAAAAATTTTGATGAACTAGCTATGAAATCTAATCATTAGGTACCTAATATTACTATTACCATCTAAGGTCTGAACGTTATACTTGTTTATTATCCTGGAAAATGCACGGTTTCTGAGGAATAACTATTATCCTTTTCTGTTAAAATAGCTAGGATGTTTTTTTTTATTTTTTGTATGAAGGTTTCTGCCAATCAATTAGCTTGATTCAAATGCAGTTTACCAAAGCGAGCGTATTAGTAAGTAATAAAATAATAAATAAAAAGACACTAATTAAAAGAAACAAACATCAACAACAAACAATAAACAAAAAAAGATAAGAGAAAATTTTATCAAAGCAATGATTTTTAATCAATGTTCTGTAGTGGGTGAGAAAAATATCGACCAAACGCAAAATCCAAAATGTCAAGGTTGAAAAATAAGTTAATCCTTTAATTGGATTAAAAATGAAAAACTCGATCTAATGCATCAAATATTTGAACAATTGATAAATTTTATAAAATTACAACAGAATATTCTATAAAATATTTTTGTTAAATTTTAGAATATTTTATAAAAACTTTCATCAAATACGCCAATATAATTAATGGGTATCTTAATGGGCTTCGCACTGTTTCTGTATTTAAATGTTTGCTTATCACTACTCTTAAAATAATTTCACTGATTTTGATTAACGAGCTATGTAATTTAACTATTAATGTCAAGATATATTTTGTTACTCTGGAAAATGTACGATTCCTAATAGCCTAAGATCCGAACCTACCTCGACCTTCACCGAGTTGGTAATAGAATGAAACATATTTTATCATAAATTTAGTATATTAGAAAATATATTAGAAATGAGTTGGCTAACAAAATCCGGGCAGACTATTTTTATATAGTTTAAAAAAAAATGATTTTTAATGAAATATTGCAACATCAAGATAATAGAAAAAAATGTATATCATCATAAGCGCTGCTTTATTGCAAACAAGTTGATATAGAAAAAAAAAAAATTTTAATTTCGCTGACTTTGGACTTAATTATTATATTTCACAAATACAATTCACAAAAATTCACAAAACAAGTTATGAATTTAAGCAAAAATAAATGTAAAAATTCACAAGCCGAAAAATCCAAATTGTTAATTTTGTATCTCCAGATACGTATTTCAAACGCCATGCGTTCGTCATCAGTGGATCAAATAGAAGTGTCTTCGAGAACAATTTCGTGCTGATTCACAAAATAGTTCCTAATTGACCTCAATTTATAGGTCCTTTCGATCCCTTTCTCTTTTACAATCGCTGCAGCTGGGGGTGCAATCTATTCGTCCATTCTCTTCTTACCCTTTCCCAAAACGCCGAATAACGCCGAATCCTGAATCGGTCCTTTCTCCCAGTTTAAAACTTTCCCTTTTCTTTTATAAATTTCAATGCTTTCGATGGCATCCAATCTCTTGTTCTGTTGAACATTTTTCAGAAGTTTTACTTCGGCTAACTTGTGACCTGTTTCAACATTATGTTCCGCTACACAAGATTTTTCCGTTCTGGAATATTTTATATTTGCCAGGTGCTCCTTGTATCTAGTTCCTATTTTTCTTCTGGTTTGTCCGATATAGCTTTTCTCGCATTCCATACACGCAATTTGATAAATACCTGATCTTTGAAGATCAGGTATTTTATCCTTGCAACTCAGGAAAATATCCTTTAGTTTAGCTGTCGTGTATCCTGCCTTTATATCGTATTGTTTCAAAATGTTTGAAATTTTATTAGATACCCCAGGGAAAAATGTCAGCCTCGCCCATTTGTTTTGTTTCTCCTCCTCAGATCCTAAGGTTGTGACGTCCATCAGTTTTTTCCTCCAAACAGCCTTCTTCAGAATAAACTCCACAACGTTGGTCGAAAATCCATTAAAGGCTGCCACTCCTTTTATGTAATTCAACTCTTTCGTGTAGAGTTCATCCGTCAATGGCACGTTCAGAAGTCTATTCACCAGCGCGCGGAAAACCGCATGTTTTTGAGTCCCATGACAAGCTGACTCGGAAGTTATGTATCGGTCCGTGTGTGTGGGTTTTCTATATATATCAAATGAGACCTTTTTCCCCGTTCTACCGATCCTTAGGTTCAAAAAGGGTAGACTTCCACCGTCCTCTTTTTCCGCCGTGAAATTTAAACCTGACTGTCGCGCATTAAGGAATCCCAAAAACCAATCTGGATCCAACTCCTCACTGTTATAAATCGCAAAAATGTCATCAACATATCTGAACCACACCCTCGGAAATTGTGGACAACTTCTTTTTGCCTCCATATCAAAATTGTTCATAAACAAATTGGCCAGAAACGGAGATAATGGATTTCCCATTGCTGTTCCTCGCGTTTGTTTGTAGTATGAACCCCGAAATTGAAAGACGGTCTGGTTCATACAACGTCGAGTCAGCCTTAAATACTCCTCTATTTCAACTATCGGTAGACCGTTGCCTCTTAGCCAGTCTTCCAAAATATTTATTGTGAGGTTGATTGGAACGCTCGGAAACAGAGCACTGACATCAAATGATATCAGACGATCTTTCTCCCCTATCTCCAAATCCCTGATCTTGTCGATTAAGTCCTCCCTATTTTTGATGGAAAATCCGGCGTGTGGTGTCATACTCCTGAATTTCTGTACGAGCCATTTTGCGATGAGGTAGGTTGGAGCGTTCATACTGGCAACGATGGGCCGCATCTGTGTTCCTGGTTTGTGAATCTTTGGTAGACAGTACAATCTGGGCACTAAAGGATTAGAAAGCTGAAGACTCAGTCTTTCACCCTTCCCTATCAGATTCCTACAATCCACCAAAGTTTCCTTAACCTCTCGTACCATTTTGGGAAGTGGGTCCTTGGTTATTTTGGTACAGGGGCCCTCTTGTAAAAGATCCATTACTCTTTTATCGTAGTCATCTTTATCTAGTATGACTACCGAGTTCCCTTTATCTGCTTTTGTGTAGTAGACATTTTTGGACTTTAAATCCCTTATTAACTGGTTGTTCCTGGCTTGTTGTCCTGTTCGTTTTTGTTGTTTTTGTAAAATATTTACACAACTTTTCCTGATGTGTTGTTTATCCTCTTCATTGCAATGTTTGATTGCTGTTTCCACATCAATGACTAATTCTTGAATTGGAACTGTCGACGGTGCCGGTGAGAATTTTAATCCTTTCTTCAAAATTTCCATTTATTGGATGGTAAAATATACTGCGGTTACTGCGGTTATAGGTTACGCGGTTTGTCTGCAAAAAATTCGGTCCTATTAGGAGTTGGCGAATTTTAAAGATTTAAATTTTAATGCGCGTGGAAATGTGTGACAGAGAGATCCGAGGTAAGTATGCTGTGTAATAATAAAGGACACAACATAGGACTCGTCTGTGATGTGTAAATTTTTTTCTAAGTTTTGCAATATTTTATTAAAAATAATTTTTTTTAATAATTAAAAATTGTCTGCCCCGGATTATTTTAGCCAACCCCATTTTTAATATATTTTCCTATATATTAAATTCATGATAACATATGTTTCATTCTATTATCAATTCGGTGAAGGTCGAGGTAGTTTCGTATCTTCTACTATAAGGAATAATTATTATCTTTTTATGTCAAAATACCTGAAAAAATTTTTTATTTTGCTGTGAAGGTTTCTATTAATCAATCAGTTTAATTTAGCTATTCTCAGAAATAGAGTTTGAAAACATCATAATTTATGGTCAATTCGATTTTTCATCCAATTAAAATAAACTGGTTTTTCGTTCTTCGTCAAATCTTCATCGAAGAAATGAGGAATGTTTTGTTCCGAATATTATTCAATTTTTAAGAAAATATATCCTTTGGATGATTCCATTTAATAAATGTATCAAGTCATTGTTAGCAACAAAATTGAAAAATTGACTAAACATTACATAATGCTCAGCTAAACGAGAAAGTATCAGCTAGTAATATATAAAGATGAAACTTTTTGCCTAATCGGCATTATGGTTGGTTAGACACAGTGTGGAAGCTGACTAGAGTTAGATTTACCTATTACATGATTAAGGTCACCATCTCTTGATGGTCCTTAAAAACGTTAATATATACGTAGAAGACCAAAAATTGAATGAAAGAAACGACTAGTACATTTTCAACTAACTTGACATGACTAGCAATGTAAACTAATTAAAAAAAATTTAAGCTTCTTACATTACTTAAATATATGCTTACTTAATACGTATACATACAAAGTTATCCTACCTTCGTTATCTTCGTATTTGAACCAGTTTATCATCAAAAACCCCTGCATGCCATACAAGATCGTGAAAGATATAAGCAAATTGTGGCGGATATGCTGTCAATGCCTAAATTAGGTAGAGCAATTTCAGAAATATTTTACAAATAATGTTTAGAATATCGCATTTCATACCTTATATCATTAAACTTAAATGATAGTTATATGGCCGAAATAACTCAAGTCACTTATTTTCTTTTTTTTAAAATGTTACTTCTAAGTAAATCAAACGTCCAACAAAAATAAAAAAGTTTAAACTACTAAAGTATGGTATTAGAAGATGTTTGTGAACTCTTAATTTGCAAATTTTACAGCCTTTACAACACAACGTTGATTTATAAATGAGCTTAGGTGCTTTGAGTTACTCTCATGGAGACACCAATACTTTATAAACATTTGGTTGGTGGAAATGGCGGTTCCATAAACCACAAACTCGGTGATCTGTGACTTGTGTCATTTGTCAGTTGGGGTTTGTGGTATTCATTCGGAATGTCTAAAAGATAAACTAGATATCCTTACAGTCACTACTATTTAATCTCTTTTTTCAAATACTATTTTTAAAAGTAATCATTGAGCTAATTTGTTTTTAATTCGTTGCAAATGCGTTCTTTTAATTAAAGGAATTAAAGATGTTTGGGTGGTTAATTGGAAAGATGATATATAAATGAAAATTCACTAGGATATTTCTTAGCTAATCCTTTACTGTTAAAATTTTTAAATGATTGACTGTATTGTTCATAGTCTAAGATTCGAACCTACCTCGACCTTCACCGAGATGATAATAGAATGAAACCTAGTTTAACATGAATTTAGTATATTAAGAAATATAATAAACATGAGCTGGATAAAAAAATCCGGAGCAGACTATTTTGAATTATTTTTTAAAAAAAATTATTTTTAATAAAATATTGCAACATCAAGATAATAGAAAATAAATTTATATCACCATAAGCGCTGTTTTATTGCGAACACGTTGATATAGGTTTGTCTGCAAAAAATAAAGTCCTATTAGGGGTTAGCGAATTTTAAAGATTTAAATTTTAATGCGCGTGGAAATGTGTGACAGAGAGATCCGAGGTAAGTATACTGTGTAATAATAAAGGACCCAGTATCGCAGTTGCCTGTGATGTGTAAAATTTTTTCTATTTGTTACAATATTTTATAAAAAATCATTTTTTTTAAATAATTAAAAATAGTCTGTCCCGGATTTTTTTTGCCAACTCATTTTAATATATTTCCTAATATACTAAATTCATGATAAAATAGGTTTTATTCTATTACCATCTCGGTGAAGGTCGAGGTAGGTTCGGATCTTCTACTATCAAAAATTATAACAATTTAAAACACCTGTACCTATTTTAACATGTGTTCGTATGAAGATTTTTTTTTTTTGGTTTATTTAAGGTCGCATCAACTAAGGTAAAGTACCCAGTACTTGAACACTGGCAAAAATGGACCCAGTACTTGAACAGATTTTTAAACTTGCTCTAAAACAAAATCTGAAGATTCATTATAAGTAATATGTGTATGTAATGATTATTTATTGGTTCAGTTATTGATTTTAGCGATATTTTTTCTTTATAAATTGAAATAATAATATTTTTGTCACATTGAAAGTTGACACATCAAGAATAGCCGATAGTCGCTCCTTTTTTCATGAAAAAGGTACTCAACCGTAAACTGATCAATCAGTAAAAAAAACTGTTTATTATTATTGTAAGTAAAAAAATTAGTGCCACCAAATGAAATAGTCCTTCCTAAACATCCTAGAATTTTTGCAAAGCTAAAAAATATAATTTTTATATTTAATTTTTTTCGTCTAACTATACCTCCCAATGTTAAAAGCGGTACCCAAAACTTGAACAAGATATTCAAACATTAGGTATATGTAATTCTAATGAAAGCTGTAGATGAACAGCGTGACAAGTATTCTAGTGCAGTAATAAAAAATTCCACTTAATTGTTTTCTTTTTATAAAAAGTATAAAAATATACATATATATAATGACTATATTATTAAAAACTGCAGTAATTCCAAAAAAAATTTAGTGCAAACTTATTTATTGGACCGAAATAAAATATAATTGAATTCAAACCAATAAAAGTTGATACCAAAGGTAAGATAAACATTGTGACTAATATTTACTTGTTAATCAACAATATAGTCCGATAAAATTAATAAAATTATGGTAAAGTTCTAGTTTAGACACCCCGAGATTTACATTGTTGGTGTACATTATTGACATCGCGAAGTTTTACAGAAAACCAAATATCTTAAATGTGTAAAACTTTGTGATGTCACTATTATTATATATTTTTATATAAAACATAATATAACATTTACATTAAATAAAATTGAAAATTCCAATGTAGGTACATAAAAAATGTAAAGTTATGTCTAAATCTTGGGGTGTCTATAACGGAATTTTATCCATAACCCAAATAACAGTTTATATTTTTATATTTTATGGGTAATATTAATCAATTTGTTGATAAAAATCGTTTACAACAATGAAAAACTAATTTTTCGAATGTATTTCATACTTGTTCAAGTACTACTCCCGGGGCGTTCAACTACTGCGGCGAGTCAAAATAGATTGTTCAACTACTGGTGCATTTGATGTATATTTTCAAAACCTTGTAAAAATATGATAATTTCATAATTTATTACTTTCTCTTTGGTTTTATCTTAAAAAATATCTATATTTTCATATACAACCTTTCTTTGATCAATTTATTCGCATTTTGTTTGTTTAAATTAGGGGTAAATAGGTTTTGTTTTGAAACCCGTTCAACTACTGGGTACTTTACCTTAGTATGGTCGAATCCGAAAACCCATGAAAAAAATCTTGGGCATTCATTAGGTTTCGAACTTAGGACCACTGTGGAATACCTATAGGGCAACTTAGAGATGTGAATTAATAATGGATCATGGAAATAATCGATTAAAATAAATTTTTTTTAAATAAAAATCGATTTTAAAACGTATTTTTAATATAATACAAATAATCGATTAAAAATCGATTTTTTTTATAATCAAAAATCAATCAATCGATTTTTTATCTGCCACCCCCCCGACATTAAGTGTGGTCTTCTATAGTCTGGAGCGCGAATAGGGATGTGAAAAAATAGTTGATTATGGAAATAATCGTTTAAAACCCATTTTTTTTAAGTAAAAATCGATTTTAATACGTATTTTTAATATTAAAATCAATCGATTATTTATTAAACGATTTTTCTTGCTAAAAATACAATCGATTATTTAAAAATCGATTTTTTATGTAGAATGTCACATCCCTAGGGCAACTATCTAGTCAACCACGCCACTAAGTGATCTTTATGAAGATTTGTTCACTCAATAGATTAAGTTAAAAAAGTTGTATCATTTGTATCAAATAAAACAATTTTGCAAAATTTGATTAACAATTATTAAGCGGTTGTTGAGTAAAGAACTAAAAATTAATCGAAAATCTGATTTTATTGTTTTGTGTAAATTGAAACATTAGGGAGTTTCAAAAAAAATTTTTTTTCAATTTGTCCAAAAATTGATAGTATATAAAAAGAAAAAATAGTTCCAAAACGAGCTTTTAATATCAATATTAAGGTTTTCCTCGATCCACTTTTTCATTTTCCATTTGAATAAGAGATTTTTTTGAGACATCCTACTAAATATTCATTGTCAAAAGTATTTCGTGTTATGCCCTTTGTTATTTAAATCAAGATTAACGAATTTTATTTATTTATTTTAATATTGAAACTATTTATAATAAACTTTTAATAGTAGATATTTATGGATTATTAGTGTTCAATACTTTGGTTCCCGCTTGCATCTCCTCTACATTCTTAAAGAAAATAGAATAGGAAAATAATAAACAACAAAAATTATGAAATATATCTACTTTTATTGAATGATTAAGCCAGCATAATTATTATATAAATATATTTACAGGCAAGAGTAAAATTAATGTGGATAAATGTATGTTTGATTTGTACAAAAGGATAATTTTTGTTAGTACCATATCTTAAATTTAAAATCCAACCCTGCTTCAGTATCAAATTTGATAAAAGTGTGGGTAGTTTTAGTGACAATTGTAATTATTCTCATTGTATTTTTTCATATAACATATAAAAAAAATATATTTAAATAATGAAATGGAATAATTACAAAAATCAAAAACCTTTTTTTTAATTACATTGATGATAGCACCTAGTTAATTAAAATGATATTTTTACAGTATGTACTTCTATGAAAAAATAAATTTATTTACATTTCAATTTAAATGTAAACTATAAGTATATTTATTAGCTGGCAAACTTCATATGAATTCTACTTTACATATATAGTTTTTGTTTTATATAATAGTAAAATAATTTTTTGATTAAATTTTTTAGAGTACGGAATTTGAGATGGATTATCTTATAAAAATGTCAAAAATAATTTGTCCATTATTAGGTATTTGTTCTTACACACAGAACGTGGCAAAATGATTTTTTTAGCAAAAATTGGATCGAAAGTCCTACAATCGCAACCAAACTAAACTTAAAACTTTTTTCATTGTGTAAAAGGAAGTTAGAAAAGTACGTGTATATAAAGTTTGTACAATGGTTTTTACTTTTCACTTTTTTTTAAATAGTTTTATAAAAGTTTTACACCCGTAATTTAAGCGTGTAGTTGATTGAAAATTTTCTAAAAATAAATTTCAAAATACACATACTATATTTCTAGAGTAAGATTTTGTTGTTTTTTTTTTTTTGATAAATACAACCAAATTTAAAATACCAATTTTTCAATGGTATTTTTATAATTAGTATTGCTTAGTTTTTTTAATTTTCTTTTTGTTTCAGAAAATTATTTAAAATGAAATACCCACACGACAAATAGTTAATATAATCAACAGCCAAAGTAATTATTTCCAATTATCCAATGATAACATGTCTTGAGAAGAGTCAAATTCCGTTTTTAGTTACTAAGATAATCCATATATTTATACTTGTAATATATTGTCCATATTTGTAAATATCAAATATATAAATTAGTTCCTTTTATTTGTAAATACAGAATACGTTATAAGGTTTTCTTAATATAACTGTATTCATTACATTTCCCTTAATGGAGCACCTATTAAATAAAATCATATTCTCTTACATTATTAAGCGTAGCAAAACAAAAATGAAACTTAAAAAAATTTTATTTAGGTATAAAATGAAAAAAAAACATTTCTTAGAATTAAATACAACATATTAATTTTATGACACTAGAAGAATTAAGATTGTTCCCAATATAACTAAATCTATTTACAGATTTTAATGAAAATTAACAGAAAAATCTTAGGATAATTCTGAACCGAGATATAACTTAAGGAAATTTTAACATCCATTGTTATAGAAAAATGGAAATATCTGAAAGAAAAAAAATCACTGGAAAAAATTAGATTAAAAGAAATGGATGAAACTGTAGACAAATGGTAAGATTTTTAAAGAATATTTTGACAAGAAAAAATATTTAAATTTTGCGACTGCTTTAATAAATTCGGATTTTTTTCTCTGCAATGTATTTACATCCAAAAAATCCTCGAATTAAAGCGGTATTAATTTATTTAGCTGATTCGGGAACAACCTTTAGTATAATATAATCTAAACATAACGAATAAATCAAATTTTAATTCTATTAAGCATTTACTATCATAAATAAATTTCTGCTCTTAACATAAAAAAAAAATTCTTTAAACTCATTCTTTTATACTTCTCCACAATACCAATTCTATTATCATCGTTAGAATAATTCACACATTCATCAATTATAGTAATAAATCGTATTTAAAATACAAAATTGTTTTTACTTGGACTTTCTTTACCAAGAATAAAATAAATACACTTTTCATATAATTTAAATAATTAAAATAAAAAAATTCCTTTTTTTTTTAAAACTTATTCATGGCTAATTTGAGACTAGTCAATTTTTTGTCTAATGATAATAGAATAGATATTTCGCAACTAAAATCCAAACTAGAAGTACATGGCTAAGTACGTTATTACACGTGTACAAATTGCACATCTGGAACGTAAAACATTCGTTCAATATTCTGTAATACTAGTTGTATAATAAACTCTGTTAACAGTATCAATATAAAATTGTGCTTTGAAATACTTAATTGATGATTTAATATTAATACTTATGTTGTTTGTAGGTAACAATCACATGAATGATTTGAAATTGTGACAGTGATATTGTAACTTATTGTAATTATTACGAGAGTATTGCATTAACATTTTATTCTAAGCCATATTTGGCGTATTAATGCTATTTAATAACAAATAGAAACACACTGATTTCAAACACATTAGTTATTAATAGATAACCAACAACTACAACACACATAATAGGAAACAGTTTGTCTTGTATTTAATTAGTTTATATCAACTTGTAAAAGGAAATAAGTACAGACGCACATTGAAATGAAAATAGATCTAATTTTACCACACGACTAAAATGGGAAAATAATTTAATAGTATACGTTAACAAGCACCAAAAAAGTATCTTTGAAGCATTTATTTGAAATACTGAAGGTATATTAGTTCACTACCAAATGAAATACGAAATTATTTTCGTTCACAACACAAAAAGATGCAGTTTTACTGTAGTTTATATTTGCACATATTTTCTGGTATAATCACTGAGTCAATACACGGATATGGTTCAATGTGAGGATATTTGTCGTCGTTACTGTGAAGACAAATTATTTTGATTTTCAAGCCCTTGATGGCAAGAGCTTGCTGTTATTCGATCACTGGTATGTTTGGTTCCATTGTTACAGTTGTTGTAGTTGGATCGTAATAACCAGCACGATAATAGACGTCATTGTTATCGTAAATATTTGCATAGCGTTGTGGATCGGTTCCCAGCTTTTTTCTGTATTCCAAAAATGGTAACACCTCACACTTGTGAGATATTGTTTGTACATCGTTTTCATCAATATGTGGCGATTCAAACAAGGCACCCTGAAATAAAATTATCATTTTAGCCTAAGATATTATACTTAATAATATATTATAAGGGGGCCATCCATAAATTACGACACACGGTAAGGAGGAGGGAGGGGGTCAACGAAGTGAGACATTGTGTGACAAGAGGGTGGGAGGGGTCCTAAATTTCATGACGTCACATTTCAACATCTTTTTTAATCTAAGTGTTTAAAGGAGTGGGTTCAAAGTCCATGAACTCAAAATAATTAAGTTCGATCTTTAATTACTATAATTAATCGCTTTTACTTTCTTTTACTACTAATTACATGTTTTGAGGTCCCCTGAGCCCAGAAAAGTGGTTTTTAGAAACCTGTCTGTGTGTGACAGCCATATCGTATCGAAAGCTTTATCCGAATTTCACCAAACTTGGAATTTGACCTCCATATTATACCTAGTTGTGCCGCGAAGCTTTTGGTTAAAATCGGTTAACCCGTTAACCGAAAGCTCCACTTTAGTCTAGGAGTTTTTGAGCAATTTCAAATTTTTTTGAAAACGGTTTCAACGATTTTCTTTAAACTTACTATATCTTGACTCATTAGTGGCTACAACTTTTATTTGAAACTTTTTCCTGGAAAAATTCGAATAAGGACGGTTCTGGGGTGAAGGTTGGTTATTCGTATATGTTATATGTACAATGTACGTATAGGTTGTATGTATATAGTTCTGTTTATATGCATAGTTATAAAGTGCTTCATATTTCATCTATTTTATACCAACAGCGAGTTTCATAAATGAAAGTAAAAGAAAGTACTGTGACGCCTCGCAGCAGACATTTTTTTGTTAATTTCTTGATGTGATGTTAATTTTATTAAAAAATCATTTAAATTGAAATAAAATAAATTTTGGAACTGCTGTTTTAATTCAATAATTATCATTTGTAGGTGTAAAATTGTGAAATATGGGACGGCACACTAAGGAGGGTGGGTCTCACAAATGTGAACAGCTATAACAATGACGGGGAGGGGGTCAAAAATCATGAAATTTGTATGACGTAATTTATGGATGGCCCCTTATATTGAAAATGATTTTTGTTAAAAATTATTTTATACTGTCCGGATCTAAACGAAAACATTCATAACCAAATATTCTCAAACCTCTACTGGACGGCGCGGCGCAGTACTGAATGGCAGAAATATCAAGAGTGGGCATTTGATAAGAAGACGTACAAACTTTTATACTGTCTATTACAAAGTCCGTTCCATTAGCGCTCACGACTCTCAAAATGTTTTTTCAATTATGGAAAAACAACGGCTGGAATAATATAGTGAGCGTAGTGGAACACGCCCATAAATAAGTTAAATTATCTTTAACTTATCTAATTGTCAGTGTACCGGCAAATTTTAAAATTGTTATGGATGCAGTTTAAGTAATTATTTTTATTTCGTTCCAAGCATTCGTTACGTAATTTATGGGTAGCCGTATAATGATGAATATCTTTCATTTCTTCAATGTTGTACTAATAGTAAAATAGAACAATTTACGAAAACGCCCTTAAGTAAGGTGACCATATTTTTTTATTTCAAATCTGGGTCGGGAACTTGTAGCCGAAGGGGGGGAGGGTAGTTGAGTTAAATAACTTAAATATTTGTTTAAACTATTTTTTTAATGAAAACTAAACATAACAAATACTATTTAAGGATATAATAAAAATCAGTATTTTTTTAAAATGATTCCAGTTTTTTAAATCAGAATTCTTGAGTACAAATTTTGTATTATTTGTAATATTTTTCTGAAACTATTAAACTTCTGAACTATGGATATTTTTCAGTAGGTCTTTCGCTTTGAAGCATTGTATAAAATTCTGTACAATTTTCTTCATAATTTAACTTTAGTAAGTAATATCGCTTTTAGTGTATCCATTTCAAGTCAAGTCTTGTCACTTGTCCAAAAGCTATTCATTCAAGAAAATATTCTTTTCGTAGAAGCATTTGTGCCATGCAAGCAGAAAAAGAGCTTTGCTATTTTCGTAAATTTGAAAATGGAAGTTCACGATTATTAAAGTGAGAGACCATTTCAAGTTCACTTTATGCTTCAAATGGTTTAAAGCGTGCCACGTATTTTGAAATGCAAAATTTTTCGGTTCAAATTTTGTTAAAATAATTCTAGTTGAAATATATTTAAAACAAGAAGCTTTTCAACAATTCGGGGCAATCCGGGACAAAAACCCTGAATCTGGGACAAATATTGCTTCCAGAAAAATCCGGGACTGTCCTGGCCAATCCGGGACGTATGGTCACCCTACCTTAATTTATGATAATACTTACAGGATATTGCAAATTTAAAGGCCCGCCAACAGTTTCTTCAGGATGATAAAACCATTTGATTTTCACCACCATGCTGCTTCCCCACGATTCCCACATAGATTCGATTCGACCGATATAAGGTCTATCTGGACGGCCTGTAGATAAGAATACTGCAGAATCTCCGACCTAATAAAAAAATAATAATAACATTAATATAATTTGTATTCATTTATATAGCAAAATAAAATTCTTACAGTAATGGTTTCCTTGCCACGCTGTATTGACTTGTAGAACTGCTTTCGCGCTCTTCCTTTGGCTCCCGGGCGCTTATATCCTTTCCCTGACCAACCCCACAATTGTCTTGCAGGCAAAAACGCTGCCATTTTACTTCGACTTTCCACGGACTCTTGACGTTCTCTAATTTTCTTGGATTTCTAAAAATATAAAATGTAGATTGTAGAAGATGGCTGTAGTCGTGTTAATGAAGTATACATTACTAAAGAAATTAAAAAGAAAAACATATTTAGTAAAAAGAATTTTTTTTCACCGATTCAAATTAAGATCAAAAATATGAACAATCAGAAGCATGTGGAAGTAACATTCTGGGTTTTCAATAGTCATTTTGAATTGGAAGCATAACTTCAAATTCGTCTATTTGATTTATAAATGTATGTGGTAATGTATTTCAATTCATTTCGGTTAAAACAGAAAAACTATTCCACTTTCATGAGATTAAGATTTATTTAGAAATAGTTAGTTGAATGGTTGCAATCGCAGATGCACCAAATCTGCAAAAGGCCATTAAGATGAAAGGCATTGACATCAAATAAAACTTCTGATACTTCTATTCTGTCATAATACCAAGTTGCATTGTCGAGTGTTGAGGCAACTGCAAGACACCATGTGGTACCATTTATCGGTCTGGCTCTAACAGTTTATTGAAAAGAGGAAACCATCTTCAATGTGAGATAGCGTAAAATAAAATTTTAATTCTTTATAAAACATTTTTTGAACGGTAAAATTATTCTCAATACTTTCAAAACAATTTTTCTTATGTAAAAATAAATAAAGAATAAATCAATAGGTGTTACCTTTTCATTTTCCTCCAGTTCTTCGCATTCCTCAGGCTCTTCAATATCTTCAAGTTCGTCCGTCTGGTCCACTATGGCAACTGCTTCATTTTCAGAAACGACTTCATCTTTAATGGAAGACACAACTAATTCCTCGTTTATTAAATCACCAACATCTTTCGGCTCATCATTATTGCTCTTTTCATCAACTTCTTTTTCTTTGTTCATATGATGATGTTTCTTGTGCTTGCGATGTTTCTTGTGATGCTTTCGATGCTTGCTTCGCTCATCATGCTTATGCTTCTTCTTTCGTCGTTTTTCATCAGTATTCAGTTCTTCTCGATTCTTATCTTTGCGATGCTTCTTAACTTTTCGCCGCTCTTTTTTATCGGCCTTATGTTTCTTCGATTCCTTTGAAGAAGAGTTGCTGTCCGCGCTTAGACTATCTTCAGCTTTCACATTTTCACAATAGTGTGTGGATGTGACGCTTGAACGACGGTCTTCTCCAATGCTGTTTGTCGAAGATTGACGCTTTCTTCTGCTTAAGCTTAGCAGTGGATTTGGATCGTATTCTAAAAATTGCATGAATTTATTGTTATTTAAGATTTTTTGGGAGAAAAATATTATTGCTTACCAACTATGGGGTAATCAGGTTGTAATAGTCGAATATCATTGAGAGCAATTGTTCCGTTGTCACCATCATCAAATTCAACGACAACAAATTTTCCATCAAGTTCAGGGTCTGGGGTTCCTGGTTCTGCGACTGTTCCTGGATAGAGGCATCTATATTGTTGACTCCAGTAGGCACAAAGACGGGTTCCCGGTGGTAGTTCTTCGGTACTTTCCGGAGATACTTCAACTATCTATATTTAGGACAATCATTATTAGTATTTAAACTTGTAAAAAAAGTTAAAACTACACACCGATCATGTAAATTGATGAAATAAACATTTATCTGAATATACAACACATCATTTTATTCTTTTAACACCATATTTTTAAGAAAATGGTATTTAAACAAATTAAAGTTTGCAACAAAACATTTAAAATAGGATAAAATAACTTATTTAATCAATCACAACTGCTTTAATTTTAATGAAACTAAACAACTACTTAAATGTAAATGAGAAAATATAAAAAAAAATAAAAATAAAATTCTTAGCATGCTCCATTTAAAAATATGTTATGTTTGAATTTGTGCAAAGCTTGTAAAAAACTAATCTGTAAAATTTTTAATGTAAAAAATCGTGCATAAAGAAGTAATTGAAAGCGGTTTTACTTAAAACGTATATCGCAATTCGCTAGTAAAAAATATACCCAAAAGAGTAGTAATTTAATACATGAGCATGCTTATTAAAAAAAATAACACAATTTACACTAATAATGAATATAAATTTAAGAATGAATAGCTTAAATATAAATTGTTGGTGTTAAATTTCTTGGAACCGACATATGTATAGTATTTTATTACACTTAAAGGCGAATGCATTACACCTTCTTTCTTTCATTCTCTCGTTGAACACACTGAACATTAGGAATAAATAAAATTTACTCTATTCAGATAAATGTTATTTTAGATTCATTATTAAAAAAAATTGTCTTAATATTTTCTTAATTGATTTTATTGAAGTGAAACTTCGTCAGGCGCGTTAAGAAAACATTTAGTATGGCATTATCTATTTTTGATATAATCGAATTGGAAAATAATATGGTAGTTAATGTTAATATCTTTGAAAAAAAAAACTGCATTAATTTTTACAGAGTTATCATTGAAAAACAAAATTTCAACCTTTATTCCAAAACTGTATTTGTAACAACAAAATATTTTTCTCCATATTTGTTAAATATTTTGTTTGTTTTAAACAAGAAAAAATACCAAAAGGATATCAAATCTATAGAAGTTTCACTTCTTATGCGTGTACCAGTACACGTATCGTTTTTGAATTGGATAACGCAACAAGCAACTTTCAATTTGATTCAAATATACGTTGAATAGATTTTTTTTTTGATTTAAATGTTACAGTCTTTAAGGTTGTTTTGGAGATACAATCGGAGGTAAAAGTATTGAAAACTAATTCGTGAATATCTAATACTGTTTTAATATGCCACGATGTACATAATTTAAATTCTTAAACAAATGTAAAAGATCAAATTTAATTGAATCAAGGCAAAAAAAATACTAATAAAACTTGTTTTTGGAAGTGAACATACCTCAGTTAGAACTAATATCAGGAATGGGGCTATCTATAAGCCACGTTACTTTTTTTTATATTTTACCCCCCCCCCCTTCATTAATGTTATAATATAGTTATTCAATCTTCCCCCTTTCAACGTATTATAATAATTATTTTCTGTTACATAACTTTTAAAGCAATAAAATATTCAAAATAAAATAAGAGCAGTTCAATTAGTGGCGCAAAGTTTAGATCAGTTGATCTACGCCCCATGCGTCAATGGTCCTGGGTTCAGCTTCCGTTGAATCCTAGATATTTCAAAATTTAAGACCTATAGAAATTCTCTACGTTTAGACAGTCGTGATATGACTTTAAAATGTTAAAGTGACTTAAAACACTAAAAAAAATTACTGTCGAGTGGTATACATTAAAGCGTTAAAGTCGATACAATACTAGTTATAAAAAAGAAATATTAGACTTAAATTACGCAATTCGAAGGTAGATCTTCCCTTTCTTTTTGTAATATGACTTAGCAGAATTATTGTACCCATACCCCTTCGTAAAATGTGTTACATGGTTTACGGATAGCCGATAAAAACTAGGTTTTCAGTTTGCTTTTAATTTTTTTTTAACATTCGTTAAGTTAATGTTAATAACATTTAAAAATTGTTACCAGAGAATTCAAATTGCATAGTTTGAAAATTTGGAACGCTTCATACGTAGTCTTTTGTGGTAATTGAAAAGAATTCAATCTACCGAATAAAGAAATGTCTATTAAGAACAAATGTTAGCTCACAGTTTTGGCGTGATAACGTCTTATAAATTGATTAGCTACGACAGCCAGTCTGTAAAAGTGTCACGTTCCATTTGAGGCTGTGAGTGCAAGCGAGAACGCGATATAAAGGCAATTGTAGAATCCTAGACAACGTGTTTTGTGTTTTTTTTCTACAATTTACTAAATAAGATTTAAAATTGATTTTCTTCATAATTTTCAATTAACTCCTTCTTTGTTTTATACAAAATAATGATAATTCAGTGATAATAATTCAATTCAATTCATAAAAGTATGCAATTTTTCATCAATGTTTCTTTATGATGTTATCACGTAAAACTATCGTCCGTAAATCGACTTTACAGACAACCAATTTTTTTTAAATAGTAATAACTTTTAAATGGTTTAGTAAATCAAAGCATTGAAGAAAATCCTAGTTAATATTTTTTAATAGCACTATGATTTATCTCCCAAACATCCTTAACAAGCAATCAAGACACTAAACCGAACACTGAAGTTATGTGAAGTGTTAAAATATTTTAGCGAATGAATTGTTTCTTATAAAGTACTTACTAATGATTAAATTATTATTTAAACAAATAAAAACAATTGCAATTTAGACTTTTAATCAGTTAGACCATTGAAAACATTCAGAATTATAAAATGTGGTACTACCGTTAAAATAATTATTACAATATATCTTTTCTTTGAAGTTAATTGGATGATTAGTAAGATACAATATGTATTTAGAAAAGAGGAAAAAACCAGAAAACGAAACTTACCGCATCACGAAGTATCTCTTCTCGTGTCATGATATGGGGCCTGTTACCTCTTTCACCGTCTAACGTAATTGCATAAATGTCCGGAGCTTGTATTGGGCTTAGAACACCAGCGTAAAAAAGTCCACCCATTGACGTAAGCACACGTATTTTGTCCTTTTCTAAATGTTCTGCCGTTAAAACACAACGCATGTCCTTTTTAGTAATCATTTCTTCGTTCATGTTTTTATTTTCCTTATCAGCCTCGTCCCTCTGCTCGTCCTTGATATTAATATCGATGTGGTCCTCAACTTCTTTTTCCTCGTCCGTGAAGATATCGACATGTCGGCTATATTCACTCTCCATGTGTTCAGAATCGGGCGACCAATCACTAGCTTCATCTTCATCTGAAAAAACTTTGACCGTCGGTTCCGCTTTTAATTTCGGTCGAATTTTGCTGCTATGTTTTTCGCGTTTCTTTTCTTTCTTTTCGTTTAATCGTTTTTTCGATCCAGATTTCTTCCTTTCGGATTTTAATTTTGGTTTGGGACTGGGCGAATCTTCAATATGGTACCGGGGTGGACTTGAACTGGAATAACTTTTGTTTTGTGAGTGCAAACGATTTTTAGCAGCCAATAAATATCCAACGAGACTTTTTGGTTTTTTAGCTACTATCATTTCGGTTGCTTCACACAAATCGGGGGTGAGCAACTTTTTCGGTCTTCCAATTTTACGTTTCTTTGACGAAGAGACTTCTTCTAATTGCAACGAATTGGTATCAAAATGTGAATGTCTTTTGATCGATTCTTTCTTTTGGAAATTATTGTTAATTACATGATTTAATTTTTCGAGGAAATTATTATCATTGGTTGATTTTAGAATCGGTGGTTTTAGAATGTCGCTACGTATACGTTTATGATCATTGCCTTTTTTATGGGGAAATGGGGAATCACGATCAGATCCTGATGAAATACTTTTTGATCGTTTATGGCTCTTTTTGGAATAGGATGTGTTTTCCTTTTTAGGAATTAATTGTTTGAGCTCCAATTCTCTTTCGTTGCATTTTCGCTCCAGTTCAGCCAATCGTATTCGCATGTCTTGTTCGAGAGCGTTCATTTTAAGCCATTCTGTTTTCTTACAACATAATTTTAGATCTATTTTATCACTGGAATTATCTGCTTCGAGATAACGTGCCGACTTATCACAAGAACTTTCAACTGGGCCTGATGCAGACCAATTTTCACCATATTTATTCTCCAACCATTTCTCGACGAAATGCTCCTGTTTAATCTGTGGACTATCTTCCATTTGACTGTCACAAATATTATCTTTGCGTTCAAATTCAAAATCACCAACTTTGAATTTTTTATTCTTTCCTTCTTGACTGTAACGTTCTTCCAGACAGCGTTTCAATTTCTTTGATTCACATACCATTACACCTCCGTTTTCGACTTTTTGATCCAACAATTCTTCTTTCGTTTCCACTTTGGACTTTTCCGTCCCTTCTTCCATTATCCTTTGTTCGGCTAATGCACATAATAAAACTAATCCTCCTAAATCGTCATTTTGTTGGCACATTTCATTATCATCATCGCTTTCTTTTTTATTTTTAACCAAATTTTCGTCTGTATCACCCAAAGACATATCAGCTATCTTCTTCACCACTTCATCACCCGTTTCATTGAATGTACTATCTAATTCTACGGTTTCTACTTTAATTGGAGTTGTACTTAAAGTGTTTCTGTAACTTTCAAATTCCACAATACTGTTAGATAGTAGTTCTAAGCCACTGATATCGACATTAGTGTCGGTTTTTGTTGTGGTGGAAACCACAGGATCGTTTTCTGGCAAAGGTGAGATGGATGGTTTATTTGAAGATGATTCAGGTTCAACAATTTCAACGATAGTTGCAGTGGAAGTTGGTTCTGTCATGTACGGTACATGCGACACTATCGAAATTGGTATACACGGTCTAACTTCTGTTAGTTGTGAAGATATTGCCGCTGATATTTGAATTGGTGCAAGTTTGATATTATCACTTTTCGAGCAAATAATGGTTGTTGTGGATGGCACTTGTTCTGGAAGCTTGGTTTCATCGATCTGAGATTCATCGATTATTGATAATTTTGTATTCAATTTGGGATCATTGTTCTCTTGCATCAAATCTCCTCCGCTTGAAGACGTTTCAAGATCGTTCAAGTTCTGACCGTTGCTATCGTCTTCACTACAAATCAAAATATCGGTTTGATTGCTTGCATCTTGGACATCTGGCATTGTATCTTCTGTTTCGGAGTGGATACTTGATTCAGGAGGAGGCGTTAAACATGCCACCGGGGATGTTGCTTGTGACCGACAGATTGTTTCTGAGGATAGTGACGGTTGTGAAATTTGAATTAGATTCGTGGGATGCTGATAGAATACGTGCGTTGTTAGTAACGGTGCGATTGTTTGATCAGTAAACATTGTTCCCGTATTTGTAGCCATTGTTGAAACAGTTTGTAGGGTTTTTGTGGTTTGTTCTGGAGTTGAACAATCTGATTCAATTTTGATAAGCGTATGGGCTGGAAGTGGTAGTTTTCTTTTAGATGTATCTGTCGTTAAAGCGACAAGCCTTGTACTATGAGTTTGGGTGTGTTGATGTAACGTCGTTGATGCTGTGGTTAAATAATCTGATGTAGATGATCCCAACAATTGTAAGGGTGCCAAAGGCGGTGGAGGTATTGGAGGTATTATAACATGAGAAGAAGGTTGTGGATACGTAGGCCATACAACAGTAGGTTGTAGTTGATCTGAAAAGAAAAACAAATATTTTCAACAAAAAATGACGATACATCAAAATTTAAATACCACAAATATTCATTTTCTAAAAGTGCGTCAAATGCAAACTTTCTTACTAATGCAAAACACCAAACACATTAGCTTTGAAATTCGATAAAATTTTGAATAAAGCCAAACAAATTAGCAAAAAAATAGCTATTTAATACCAAATAATTAACAATACATACCGGATTTGTAATTTTGATAAAGATTCATACAAATACAATTTAAAGTATAGAAAAAAAAAAAGAAATGCAATATATAGTATAAGGAAACTTTTCGCCTGTTTTGTGGTAAAACGTTTTAATTCCACTAGTTTAAATCCAATTGTAAATTTTGAACCGTTCCCAAATGTTGATCGATGATGGGATTAGTTTTACGTTATATCTGGACTTACCAAAACTAGTCGTTGGTATAAGTAGAAATTGTCCAGAACTTGGATCTCGGATTAGTTGGAAACCAACCGGCGGAATTGGAACTGGCAGCGGTAAAATTGGTTCAATCGGAACAGGCGCTACAGAAATATTAACTATGATGGAAAAATGTACAAGACGTATTAAAAAAAAAAAAAAAAAAATAAAATTACTAAACTAACAAAAATTATGTCTACATGTTAACAGCTTTATTTTAAAAGATTACCTTCATTTTTGCTTGCTTTACAAATATAGTTTGAAAACATAGATAATGATAAACATGCATTTTGTTATAAACTACATCCTGATTTTCGTAAAAAAATATCAATTCACCAATACGTACAATTACTATTATTATTACAATTATTAGATATAAATCTTATATTCACACTTAGGTAATTAAGCAACTGTTAATCTAAGATATAAATAGGTACTACCTCATATCCCAAGGCTATTGTCAACCCTTGACTTCGTTTCAGTAAAATTTAACAAAATTAGGAAATGCCGTTCAGCCTTAGGAACATAAACCTCTGTTTTTTTCTCAAGGAGAAATTAAAAAATCACCTTTCTGCAAGCAACAGAACGATTTTCGAATATTTCCAAAATTAAACACTTAGGTAGAATATTAACTCAATTAAAGATTGCGGGTTTAGAATAATTTTATTGTAATAAGTATATTTTTCCCAATTCTTACTTGAACGAATTAAGAAACTATAAAAGTTTTTTAACATTTACATGAAGATTATAGAATTTTAGAAACATATGATAATTTATTAAAACTCAAAAAAATGAAAACATTTCCAATAATTTATTGTCAATTCTTAATTTTTTCCTACACCGATTTTTGTCGGTCCTGTGAAAATCGCACAGCGAACCTTAAAATTTTACCAATTGGTAGGTAGTTATACTTATGCAATGTGAAGCCATTAAAGACGTTTTTGGTAATCCTTAAATCTGCTAATATCTAGACACGAGATATTTGAATTTTATATACATAGGTATTATATGTTTATAGATAGACTAATATCATGACTACAATGTTGAAGAAATCTAGGAAAACTTTTTTCGAAATTTATCTTGTGATTATACGTGAGACACACTACCTATAACAATAAGTAAAAAAAAAATACTTTTGAGGAAATGGTGGCCAAAGAGCACTTAGTAGATAATAAAGAGTGGGTACCTACTTAAGAATAGTTGAGAGGTTTAATCGGAAGCAAAAGTGTCTACTGAAGCCTGATAGTAACTTGTGAATTTTTACCATTGATTGTAGCATGCCAAGAAGTAATAAAATACATTGTTTTAATACTACTACGAATGCATTAAAAAAATATCTGCTGCGAGGCGTCACAGTACTTTCTTTTATGTAACTCGCTGTTGGTTAAAAGAACTATAACCACTTTATAGCTATATATAAACAGAGCTATATTCATACAGCCACTATGTAAATACGAACTTCCACCCTTAACTAAAATGTTTCAGATAAAAGTTATAGGCAGTAATGAGTAGGCATAAGAATGATAGCAAGTTTAATGAAAATCATTGGAGCCGTTTTCGAAAAAATTTTACCAAGTTCGAAAACCCATAGAGTAACGTTGAGCTTCCGGCCAACCTATATCAATTAAAATTTTAGTGTCACAACTAATTGTATTTAATATGCAGGCTAAATTTTAAACTTGGTGAAATTCGGATAGATAAAGCTTTCGATACGATATCGTTGTCTCACAGACACAGACATGTTTCTAAAAACCACTTTTTGGGCTCAGGGGTTCTCAAAATATTTATTTCCGGAGAAAACTCGAAATCGAAAATTTGACCCGATTATAATACTTCCTTTACTATATAGGTAGTAGTAAAAGAAAGTATTAATATAATAATAATAAATAAGTAATTAATCTTAAAGTAAATAAAAAATAAATAAATAAAAGACATTTTGACGATTTATTTAAATGTAAATACCCATGCTTCCATTCATAGTTCAGTTTGTAGGTACATTACAACGAGGAAATGAATATGTAGTTAAGCCCATGATATAAATACTACATAATTAGTATTAAAGAAAAAATGTTGTATAATAATTATTGTAGTTCTAATTGAAAAAATAAATTCTCTTACAATTAGATCTAAATTCATTTAACAATAGCTATATATTCTAAGATATTCCTAGTCAATAATATTTTACAATTATTTAATAAACTAAATTCTATCTATAAGTTACTGTAAATAATATGGTAATATATAGGTACACCAGAAATCAACTAAAATGATAATAATTTCTATCTTAGGTATGTTTGTCGCAATACTTTACATATTAAATCTTTGGCGATATTAAAACATTTCTCAACAACGTTCAAGTTATTGGAGAAAATAAACCAAAAAAAAATTGAAAACTTTAGTTTCAATAAAATTTTTTAATTAAATAATTATAATAAAAGGTTCTTTAACCTCATAATTTCAATGATTATTCTAAGAAAAGAAAAACTTAATATCTATTTTAAAACGTTCATAGATATGCAACATTGTGTATGCCCTGTATCTACTTATACAACTTTGAATTTTAATATTTAGATATCTACTTACTGATCTTACTAAAAATACGTAGATACCTAATATTTTATTTTGATATTAATTAAACTATTTTGTATACGACATAATAAAAAGTCCTTGGGAAAAATGGGAAACATTCATAACTCAACTCTTTTATTTAAAATAAAACCACACATTGGTAGAGTTCATTAATTAAAAATCAGACATGTGTTAAATATACTGAAACTTAACAGAATTTATAAAAGGCGGGATTTCATTGCGGGAGTCTGATGGTGTGTGCTTCTCACTCTCATGAAAGTATTTTTTATACCTGTTCTATTTAAATGTGTTTTTAACGAAGAGAGTGTAAAGTGCTCTTCAAATACAACGCTATATAAAATGAAAAAAAAAATTAAATAGAATAACACATTAAAGAAATTAGTAGATGATGTAGGGAGCTGGAACCTCCAATGCATTCTGAATTTTCATAGCATATTATATGGTTATGAGTATGCCTAAATTATATTTGAATTTATTTCCATTGATAACTCATAGATTTTAGGATTGATTTAATTCAAAATGTTTTAACTTAAATCCTAAATTATCTCATATAAATTAGTAGCGGTACTTATAATTAAGCTGAATCTAGGTTAGCTTTTGAACTTGCAGTGGAACTTAGATTAGGTTAAAGTAGATCATTGATATTCTGAATTATTGAATTCACACAAATAATAACATAAATAAAAATGTAAATTTGGGTGATTTTACACAGTTTAAAGTTGAAATAGTTTCAAATGGTTTCATTTCAATTTAAACTTTCTCTCCACCTATTAATCTTGACGTAAACCTAATAAGCTTCCAAAATAAACTTTTGTAATAATAAAAGTAAGCAGTGGCAATGATCTTCTGTGATTCAATAAAGCATTCATTTATTCAAAAAAAAAAATAAAGAAAATGTTCAAATTACCTTCTTAAAAATTACCACTAATTATTCGTTTCTGTTCATTTTATTCATATTTTTAATTATATAGGTAACCACAATATCAGTTTTTCGTAAAAAGGTACTTAATCAGAACTACATACTGCACTTCTTGAATGTAATCTATCGTGATTTGATTTTCTTAGAATGACTAATGTTCAGGTAATAAAAATGGCTACTGGTATTAATGGACACATTTTTCCAATTAAGTATGAATCATAACGTTTCCATGAATATATTTTTCTTTAGCGATAAGTATCTACCTAAATGCAGAAACTAAAACATACTATAAAGATTTCTTTAATTAACCCCAATCGTTTAAGTTGTTTATCTACTTCAATCAAGTATCTAAAGATTTGCTTTAGAAAAAATAAAGATGCAGAACTTAGATTTGTATAGATACCTAATTACTAACTAGATAACTAAAACTTTTTTTTGGACTACCTATAGATATGTACACTACCTAATAAAAGTTTAAGACAACCCTATAGGACTTAATTTTCATTGTATTGATGAATTGATTTTTAATTTTATAAAATAAAATAAAAATGGGCATCAGATAGTTAGAAACTTTTTTATGTGCGTATCTAATTTACTAATCACACACAAAGAACAAAAAAAAATAATATATCAAATGAATGGCATGGAATACACTAAAGTTCATTGAACAAAATAGCTAATCAACAAAGACAACACTATTTGGACAATGCTAACGATGATGTAAGCAGTTCTAAAACAAAGATAGATGGTTGCACATTCATTTAACTAACTACCATAAAAAGATTAAAACAACTTACCCGGATATTGCCATAAGGTAGGTGCGGTTAAGGCGGAGTTATGAGTTGGAGGAAGTGGCCATGATGCAATGCTGTTTGAACGATCCTCACCGCACTGAATTATCGGCCCACCCCCATTCGCTACGCCTACTGTCATGGCTGTTGCAACTGACGTTGAATCTAAGTCATAAAATATGTTTAGAATTAATAGCTATGATATTACTAAATATTAAATTTACTAATAACACCGTTCAGTCATTTCTAATAAACATAATCCTTCATAACGCTATTTCATTTATGTTACAATAAATTTCATTTTATTGATGAAATAGCATTTTTCTATTAATAAAAAAAAAGAGGAAACTCATCAACTATGTGCATATTTTTGCGTATTATTTATTTATTAAACACATTTTCATAACTATTATTTAGATGTTTAACTTTTTAACCTTCGATTTACAGTCGACTAAAGCATATGTTAGGTACCTACCTATTTGCTTTAATCAGTAAGATGTATACTTAGCCACTGTTTTATGCTAGATAAATTAAAGACACTTTTAGTTCTAAGGGAACTAAACATTTGATCATTTCTATCATTTGCAGGATATTCCGAGTTACAAAAAAGTAACAAATATAAAACCTCCTTTATCGAAAACTCAGATAAAAAAAGAGTCTTTCAATTAGCTTACCTACATCAAGCTAACTTAGCTGCTAACAGCTTAGCTGTCTTTAAGTTTGTTAAATTTTGTTCATGCATTTTTAGTTTGTTTTGAATTAACTAGCAGTAAGTTTACTGTATAGGTATCTAATACTTTTCACTTGAAACTCAAAAACTTAATTCAAGATTAAATATTCATTTTTTATAAACATTAATTTAATATTTACGTTTTACGAATTTATTACGTTTAAATTACGTGTTACGAACTAGAAAAAGAAAACCTTTAAAATCAAATAACTACCTACTTGTAAACTTGAAAAAGTTTTTAAAGGCAGTGAATTATAAATATAGCTCAAATAAGTAACGTAAAAAGTTGTCTGAAGCTTTACTGAAGTATTGAATAAGCTCTTTGTTCATACTTGGTACGGAATTAAGTAAAATAACGAGTAAGTTAGTAAATAAGCGTATGGCCGAACAACATTTTAGTCGAGTAGTTTAGTAGAACTTACATTACTACAGTTATTTAATTGTATAGGTTTCTACTAATAACTATACTCGTCACTTGATTACATTTTGAAGTAGATTTCAAAATTAAAAGAATTAGTCAATAAATCATGAAGATAATATTGATATAAATGGCGAGTTGTTAAAAATATCCTATTAGAAGTTATATATGTATCTAATAAAACATAATGTATATTATATATATATATATAAAGGCACAAAATTATTATTAATCTTTTTTAGTCTATTTATTTTTAGAATAAGTCTTTTTCGTTTATGAGTTTTTGAATAATAATGCTAATGTTATAGGTACATATATATAGGTTATAGTAATAATGGTAAATTACTACTGGCACAACCATGGCCCCTGTTTTTCTAGGCAGGAGGCCAACTGTCGAGAAATTCTAGCGTGTTCTTACAAGCCCCTTGACTATTAAAATAAGAAACTGTATGGGTCATACTCAATTTTGATCAAAAGTAAAAAAAAAATATGTAGTGCGACGCGTTACAGAACTTTCTTTTACATGAAACTCGCTGTTGGTTAAAAGAACATAAATAAAGCCATTAGAATTTTATCAGGAAAAAGTTTCAAATACAAGTTGTAGGCATTAATGAGTCTAAGAATTACAGAAAGTTTACAGAAAATCATTGGAGCCATTTTAAAAGCTCAAAACTTCTAGAATAAAGTGGAGCGTTCGTTTCACCGATATCAACCAAAAGCAAAATAATGTTATGTGCTTATTTTGTTTAATAAGTAACTAAAACCCTTATGTAAAATATAACAACTTGATTGAAACAGGCAACTTTAAGTTGGCTCTATGAACATTTTGCGGCGCCCCTTAGCATATGGTTGCGGCGTACAGTTTGGGAATCACTGATCTATAAAGTTAAGACTTGTCAATCGTAATTCCTAGTAACCCATACTTGTTTTATTGTTGATGATGTAAAAATTATTTTGTTAATTACTAAAAGAACGAGATAAATGTTGATATTATGCGTAATACATACTTATGTATATTATCTACATAATATCTTATGTATTTATTTATTTAGATGTTTTATTGAATACACCTGGTTCAAAACATGTTCTTGAGTAAGAAAAAACGAGTGGTTTTCCCATCAATTAAATAGCAAAAATTATTCTTATAATACTAATTCCCAATAAAATCTACCATAAACTACAAACTATAAGTAGCTAACAAAGTTATAAATACCTATAACTATAAATTATCTAAAATGGCAGATGTATAGTGTTATAATACAGAGTGTAAGCTTTTGCTTGATTGTTTAATGATTTTGATCAGTTGCATTTAATTGCATCGTTTGACAACCGCATTATACTTTTAGGCTATACATTTCATAATAAGTTTGAATTCGATACATGGCATGACCATTTTACATTTTTTTGCGACACAGAATACTCAATTTTTCGATTTATAAAATGTAATATAGATATTTGCAAGATTAAATACATATCTAACTAATATGTTGGATTTACTATTCAAATATCTTTTTTATGAATTTGACTAATTAAGAACTGCAAACCTAGGTAGATATACCTACTTAAGAAAAATTAACTTACCAATATCTTTTATTTGATTAGTAGTTCCAATCGCAGTTGTAAGAAGACCGTTTGAATGTTGTATTCCGGATGTTAATTCCTGTTGGAATCGTTGTCGTGCTACAGCGATACCCACTGGGATAGTACCGTTACCTGCTTTATAAACATAAACACACACATAAGTATAAATATTTTTAAATTCTTGTGTACATATTATTTTGATAATTCTATATTATAATTCGAGATGCAACGAATATTCGGCAACTATTCGGTATTCGGCTTATATTGGCTGCATTTTTTTTGTTAATATTCGGTATTCGGCCGAATACCGAACACTATATCATAACAAAATAAATGTTTCATTCGAAATTATATATATTTAAATTACAAATTAAAATTGAAAATCAATTAAGGAAAGTTAATTATGGCGAATGAAAACACATGTTTCTGCGTTTGAGTAAAGTTTCCTCGAGTAGGAACCTGCTTTTAGTTTAGAAACCACTACTTATATGTATCTAGTGTCCGATCTAGGCGAATACTTTGTAAATAAAAATCAATTTCGGTAGCCGTTAAATTTTTTTTTTTTTTTAATAAAAAATAATGCGTCTCGTGATACGATTAACTCATAAATAATACGGACGAATATTCGGTACCGAGTATTCGGTGATTCGGCCGAGAGTGTGGCCGAGTATTCGGTATTCGGCTAAATCACTATTCGTTGCATCTCTAATTATAATATATGTACTAAATGAAAAGATATTACTTAAGTCTTGAAATTAAATTGTTTGAATATGTTTTGATATTCGATTATCTGTATAGAACTGCGACCTATATGGATGTTTTAATTTAAATGAAATATTTGTGGCGGATTTTAGCCTCAGATGATCTATTAAAGTTTTTGTTATTGTTTATTAAAGATTTAGATTCTAGACAGTAATTGTCAGTAATTTATACGCAAAGCTAATAATTGAGAATTACAATATAAAAAATATTTAGTGGTCACATTTACGTTCGATTTTATTTTTTTGTGTAGAATAAGCATTCGTTGTGATATTTGAAAATGTGCTTTTCAATACTCTTAACTAGTGTAAAAATCTACATAATGACTTTTTGTTGTTGTACTTACTTGTGCAAGAACTTAAGGTAGACATCGCGGAAGTTTGTACAAAGGACGTTTCGATTTTGGTCGGTGAAGTGGCTTCAACCTTAACAACAGTATTATTGCTTGTAGTAACTTCAGAAACTTGGCATGCAGGAGTCAAGGCCGGCTCTCGTTTCACTTGCAAAACGGCCGTTGTAGGTGTCCAAGACACGGGATTCGTTCTGCTACAGCCGCCGTCCAAAATTAATTTGTTCGACTTTACTGGCGAATGATTACTATTGGTACTATGGTTGCTCGTTCGACAACCACACACTCGTTTCGTCGTAATATTCTCAGTTTTCACTGACAATGGCATCAATGGATTTCGATCCCATCGCTTCTCGGACTCTTCGTTAAATATTTTTATGTTTTGGTCGTCTTTTATGAAATTATTATTGTGAATTGTATTGTTATTGTTTAATATCGTTTGATTGTTATAATCGGAGTGTTGAATAATAATACTATTATTGTTAAAACTTTTTGTTAGAAACTCCAAATGTGTCACTGGTAGTGGAGAATATGGTGACCCAGGTGGAGGAGTTGGTGCACCAAACGTGTAGCACCCTGTAGTTTCGGTTACTAAACATTAAAAAAAACATATTAATACACACACAAATAATTTCCATTATTCAAATTAAATATAGGTGCATATACCTACATAATTAATGTTTAACATTTACATCTATGGATTATATTTTATTTATACAAATTTAAATAATATTAACTTTGAATAAGCATCAAAAAGTAATAAGAACTCAGATTAATTTGAACAGAACGTATGAACAAGTTTTCGTTATTAAAAAAAGGAAAAGCATTCGACTAAAACAACATAAATATCTAACTAATAATTCTTATAAAAACTTATATTTTCATGGTATAATACATTATTGAAATTTCTTGGTATGCTTAATGAAATGCTAATTTAAACTAAATGAAGATGTTAAGTTCTACTACTAGACAAGCCTTATAGCTTGACAACTAATCCATAAAACATTTGCGATAGTTTAAAAAAAATAAAAACCAAAATTCAATGGCTATACAATGCCTAATAATTCATATGAAAATACTAAAATGTGATAAACTTTATATGTGATAGAGATGTGCTTTTTGTTTAATAATAATAGAAGGCAAAGTTGACAGTTAGTAGGCAAGAGTAGTCTTTCTTTTTCCGGTTCCGGCGTGAAACAAGCCACGAACATGTCAGTAAACTAACTCTACATAAATGCATGAGAAGCTGATCGGTTTATAGCATGGACGAGGTATTAAATATCCTGCTCTGGCGGTAAAATATCCTTTAATATTCATTTAAACTGACATTATCTTGAATGTGAAAGTTGAAAGGAAATTATCTACCTACTTCATGTTTAAAAATATTCAATCCAATTACTGCTTTAGAGTTTCAAATTTCAATAAAAATTTTATGGATAATATTCTTTCGTCGTTAAATGTTTTAAAAGCACATTACTTAATTAAAAATGGTTAAAAAATTACATTAGTTGCTTTTAAAATAGAATTTTGATATTAAATTTTTTAACTAAACTTTGTTAAAAAGAGCTTTACGTTAAAGGTATCCATAAAAAGTGGATATCAATTACGTGTACAGAAAAAATAGCCTCAGTTTAAAAAACGTACATTGAATATTTCATAGCATTTTTAGGATTACAATGGATTTTTTAAGAACTGCTTATTTATAAGTGTGATTTGTCTATTGTTGTACTCCTATTGCAGCGGTCGGGGAACTTTTTTTAGGTAGTAAGTCGATATAAACAGCTCTCATTTTGAAAAGAAGACAATTAATCAATTGAAATGTAAATTAAATATTATTTATTGAATTAATTTACACGGAATATAAAAAAGCTGTATGAAAATTGTAAGCATATATAATAGACAATCAAAATAAAATTTTCATATTGGAACAAACAAACAAAAAAAATAGGCCACCTAGTGGCAAGAGCATTAGTTCTCTCCACTTCATGCGTCAAGTGGTACGGGTTCGATTCCCGTTGAATCCTAGACTTAGTATCCTAGAACTAAGATTAAAATTGACCAACAGAAATTTTCTGTGTTTAGACAGTCGTGATATGACTTAGCTGTTAAAGCAAGTTAAAACACCAAAAAAAAAAAAAAAAAATTATTTGTAAACTTTCCCCTTCAAGTTTTGGAAAAATGATGTGGCTTCATGTTTGAGTTAACAGCCTCAAAATTGCAGATTTTTGATTAAATTTTAAAGAATGGTTTGTAAAAATACTATCACGTTTAAAAATTTATGTTTACCCCATTTGGGGTAATATACCCCACTTCCCCGACCGTTGTTCTATATATAGTAACATAATAAAATATTATGTCGTCATAATATAAAAAAAGTGGTTGCGTGTACTTATGTACGCGCGTGAGAAGTTATACTTCTTTGGTATTAAAAATTAGTTTTTATTAATTTTATTCAAATACTCAATTTTAAAAAACTCTAATTTAATATTCAATCCGCTATCAAACCGCTCAATTTAATCCAATAATTTCCTGTCCGTATAGCAATAAAATTAGTTTAAACATATAGATTAACAAAAATACAGATAAAGTTCTTTTTTAATAAAATACTTAATTATATATAAGTAAGATAATAATAAGTAATTGAATTGATAAAAAGAATTAAATATACACACCTATACATATGAATATCTTTTCTAACAATAATTGTGCATCATACTAATAACGCTAAAGCCGGTTTTATTAATTCAATTTAATAGCATTTAATTAATAATTATTCGAATTACAATAAATAAGTTAATAATTTCCATGTTTTATTACCTTATAATTAGATTAAAATATAAAATAATAAATAACTCGATGAGTTTGAAAAAAATTGATTTTGTTTTTAGGGAAACAAAGAGTTGCGAATAATTGAAATGATGTAAATGCTAAGCATTTTATAAAATTAATGAATCAGCTCTAGTAAATTAAAATGGTATGTACACTTACGTTTGTGTTGTGCGTGGTATGTGGTTGTGGGGGTAAATCGTCCCAGAGATCCCGCAGGAGCAGCGTGAGAATAAAATGTCCCCGCAGGTGAACCACCAAGTCCCCCTGGGAACACCGAGTAAAGTCCGTATCGACCAAGTGCTGTAAAAAAAAAAACAAATAGGGTAACTCCTATTACCTTCTTGTTTGAAAATCAAAGTGCTAAGCATGGAAGCATAAATGATTCTAAACAACACGATAGACTATAGAGCAAAGTTCTCCAAAATTTTAGCATCAGGACTAAAAAGTGTTTAATGATTGTTAGATATTTTTCAACTATACTATAGCGATGAACTCTAAACAAAAAAATATATCTGCTGCGAGGCGTCACAGTACTTTCTTTTACTTTCATTTATGAAACTCGCTATAAGTTAAAAGAAATAAAAGCACTTTGTAACTGTACATGTAAACAGAACTATATGCATACAACCATTAGGGCTATATGTATATACGAATTCCCAACCTCCACCCCAGAACCACCCTTTTTCAAATTTTCCTAGGAAAAAGTTTCAAATAAAACTTGTAGGCATCAATGAGTGAACTATGAGTATGAACTATAGAAAGTTTAAAGAAAATCAAGAGTAAAGTAGAGCTTTCGGTTAACCGATTTCAACCAAAAGCTTTACGGCACAACTAGGCATAATATGGAGGCCAGATTCCAAGTTTGGTGAAATTCGGATAAAGCTTTCGATACGATATGGCTGTCACACAGACATTTTTTTTAAAACTACTTTTTTGGACTCAGTGGACCTCAAAAATGTATGTATTACGGTGAAAGCTCGAATTCGAAAATTCAATCCGCGATTACAATACTTCCTTTACTATCTCATAATAGTAAAAGAAAGTAAAAAACAAACAAGTTCTTTCCGAACCTTAAAATGGATTACTTTGACTTAATAAGGTTTGACTTTAAGATTTGAAAATTATTAAATAAAAGCAATGTTAACAAAACTTAATGCTGTTAAATAGCTATTTATTATTATGTGCTATTTACATTTAGACCAAGGCAGTCAGGGATGTTGAGAATATGAAATTTTGGATCTCGACACGGATTACAAATTATTTCGGATTACCCGTTACTTGCGGATAGTTTCGGTTACGGATATTAAATTTTTAATAAATTAATATTATTTTACCAAAACGTTTGTTGGTATGATAAACATAATATATAGGGTTATTTCTACAAAAAATTTTAAAAATTTAGATAATTTCATTTACAACTATTTTCATTATATCAATAACGATATATTCCTTTTCTTATTTAATTTATATATTTTAAATTTTACGATACGGGTAACAATCTTTCTTCGTAAAAGCTAGATTAATTCGTACCTATAAAGCAACTTTAAATGTGCGGGTAATTTAAATAAATTAAAGGTTTTATTACTTTTGATATAAACTTAATACAGTTATATTAATTATTTAATCAAAAGAGACAAATAGTTTTATTCAATTATTTCTTTTTATATTGGGATATCTATATTGTCATCATTATAGATTAAGTTGATCCCCCCAAAATAACATTGAAATCTCGTAAGAATAATTTGTTAAATTATTTCTCCAAACTGTGTTTGATGTTTTATTTTTTAAAGGTTTTTTATTCCCATTTACTTATGTTAAACTGTAATATTATGGAGATATACAAAACACTTTTGGATACATTATATACATAGATAAAATGTTTCATGTATGTATAAGGTTTACAGCTGACTACTTATAGAGGGATATTGGTAATCGATTTTCTATCCACTTTCACCACTTTGATTGGATAAAATCGTTTTTACATGTGTATTATGATATTGAATCTAATTCGACCATGCTATTCTGTAATACAATTTAAGGGAGTATTTCTCAAAGTATTTGAGAGCTCAGATTTAATAACTTAATTTGAAAATGACAAAAGCTTTATTGTGAAGAAGGTATATGCACTTTACAACTTGTTAAACTCTATTTAGATTAGAGATCTTGGTGTTAGTTATATCATTTGAACTATATAAAACAATTTTACAAAATTTCATTAACATTCACTAAACGGTTGTTGAGAAAAAAATAAAAACAAATCGAAACCCTGATTTTACTTCTTACAGTGTTTTAGGTAAATTCACTGTCGAAAGTAAGAGGACTTTTGTCGTTTTTGATATTTTTTGTATTTGAATCAAGTTGATGAATTTAAATACATTTTTTTTAAAGGATTTTGTGCTTATTTGCTTCGGAGCAAGTTACAGACAGTAGCTATTCCTAAATTATAAGTGTTCAGTACTTTTCCTCCGGATTATAACTCCTCAACATCCTTAAGTCAAATTCAATTTTTTTTTATTTTAATGTGGATATACGACATATTTTTTGTTCGTTTACCATAGGTTCTCAAAATTTTTTAAGGAACAAGGAAAATAATTTTTTTAAATTCATATCTATCTATAATATCTTATCTGTTAAGCAATTCCATTGTTTGCATGTTCTAGTCCTGGATGCCGATTGTAGACTATACTTTTTATAAGAAAAAAATATTATTGAAACTGAACCAACATGCAAAATTTCAGTTATAAAATATAAGAAGAAGTAGTTCTAGTTGAATTTCAACGATTTGATCTTCACAAACATTTCAAGTAAAATAAAAGCTTGTAAAAAGCTTGAATTTAAAATAGTAAATACAAAATGCGAAACAAACCTTCAGCAGACGAACTTATCGGAGCCCCAAAGTGTGATTGTTGGATATGGTGATTCGGAGACGGCGGAGGCCAGAGGGACGTGGCGGTCGTACGTTGCGTCCCTCCTCCCCCAAGTCCCCCTGCAGGGCTGCCCAGCATTACAGGCAGGCAGCAACAATCGCACCTCCCTGTAAAAAAGAAAAAAAAAAAATTAATTTTAGTTATATAAAGCTTTAATTCTTTAAAAATCTACCAATGCAATGCAAAAATTCCATTAAAATATAATATTGGTAAGAAGTACTTAAATTCAAAAAAATACAGTTTTTGAAAAGTTTAGTAAAAATCAAAACATAAAACGTAAACAAACTCTGAAATTTGGAGTAGGTATAACTGACATAAATTTGGTCTAAGATATTTGCAAAGAAATTTTCCACGCATTCTTCTGGTCCAGTCAAATAACGTTTTAAATCGCTATTCGCCCGGAACGGCTGATTTTTTGCTAAATTTTGATTATTCCTAAGAAACTGGTTAAAAATCGGTTCCTTTTCATGCATTTCCGGGAAGAATTAAGAAAACAAGTTTTTTCCGTATTTTCCTTAAATTAGAAAACGGCTTACAATTTGTAAAAAAGTCTTGAATAAAAATTGTAGAAAATAAAATTTTACATAAAAAATGTTTAGTGACTAATTCCCGTAAAGGGGATAGTTTGCCCTAGTTTGAAATATAAAGAAAATCAAATATTTTATCCTACTCAACACTTACCTATAGGTAGGTACAGTATGGATGCTTTATTTTTTTATTTTGGTACCTACCTACATCATAAATAGCTAAGTATACGTAATCTTAAAATAATAAAATAAACTCTTCCTCGCTAGTTTTTTATTTGTTTTGTTAATTAACGTTATAGTTTATTACGATTAATCATTTTAGGTAAATGTTTTATTTTCAATCAAAAATGATTGAAAAAAAATTAAGTATCATTTGTTGATAATAAATTAGCAATCAATTATTAAATATTGTCTAAAACTGTTTATTTCATTCTTACGTATAAAACAATATAATTTATCATATTTCAAAAAATATTATAAAACCTGACAGAATCAGTGCCTGAAGCAAATCATTATCGATATATTTTTGAAGAGACACTTTTTATTATACCAATAGATTACTACATACATACTCTTATTTCCGCTCAACTGTGCGACTACCTCATTTTACAAACTACTATTGTTAAGTAATTAAGTACTTAATTTAGTTTTAATTTGGTATAAATTAATTGAAATAATGGTGCCTAGTACAAGCTATTTTCATATATGTTCCTATTTTTTTCAATTGTGTTTTTGTGTTTGAATATATTAAAATATTCAATGACCCATTAAATACGAGTTATCTATAAAATTAAGAGAAATATTCATGAAAATAAATATAAATCGCCAGCATTTATTATGTTACGGTATTATTTACAAATCGAACAAATAAATATAGATTAGATCCACAATTTTTGAAATTCTACCCTTACACATTTAATATGGTTGAGTAGTTTCGAATTTTCAAGTATTGATCTCTTTTACCGAGAAATAGAGGAGGGTTCAACAGATGCTAGAGAATGGAAGGATTTACACGTCATTAATCTATCAGATGTGTTTCAGAAAGTAATTTTAACTGTTCGATGTGGTTATTCATATCTAAGTACCTACAACTCAAAAAAAAAAAAAACTAAACACGATTAACAAATCAATTGAAAAAATAACATTCATGATTAATTTAGAAAACAAAATGAACTTAAGGAAATTTAACATTTGGTACAAACATATTTAAAAATAATAATTTAGAATGAACAATGCGAAGGGTACAACCAATGAATGAATCTGTTATTTGATACATTTCGGATAAAAAAAAAAGTATAAATTTCAAAATTTTTATTCTATATCATTCATCAAACTGGAACAATGATATACCTTCTCGTATGAAAGAAAAAAAAAGTTGAATATTGTTTAAAATCAAATAAAAAATATTGGGATAAATAAAATCAAATATGATGTAAAACAAACTGGTCAAGTTATGAAGGTTCTTATTTTTTGATTTGAAAAATTTTAAAAATGTTCATAATCATTTCTATTTAAGAACAATCTTTTAGAGGTGTTTGTTTCAATTATCAAAAACTGTGGATATATTTAAGTTAAGTTATAATATCAAAAACTTTCTGTCAGAAAGTCGCATCGACTATTTTACTAATTTTGAGTTTTTTGCTGGTGTATATTTGCCATTTTTAAGAAATATACCGTGTAAAATCATAATGGAATATTTACTGAAGTTGAACGTTAGTCAGTCTAAGAACGGTTAACTTTTCTGAAGTAACCTATTTGGGAACAAACAAAACTTCTAATTAGCTCCTGGAAATTATTATTTTAGTGAATACGCCCTTATGGTAGGAAGGTATCAATATGTAAATGTCCAATACCTATGTTACAAAGCTAATTGAAAAGATCAATTCCAATAGATAGCCACTTAAATTAAATAAAATCAACTGTACAGAAATTAAAGAAAACGTATGTGGATGAATATGCAGGACGGTGAAACAACTAAAGCAATTTTAGAGTATATCTTACGACAATCAAGAAACTAGAAGATTTTTTATCTCACACCTCATATATAATGAAAAGGACTTTCAAAATGTTATGATTTCTAACTTGATTCCGATTACACAATTTTAAATATTATGTAGGGTATACTGAACAATAGGAAACTGATTTCATGTTTCCAACATTAGCACATTATCTTATTGTTAGATGAATAGATATAAACAAATAGAAATGTATAACAAATTTGAGTAAAGAATTTCCATAATTCGTCGCACGTTCTGTTTTCTTTATTCTGTCGCATATATACGAATGTTAAGAATCAGAAAAATATTTAATATAAGATTTTTGTTGCAAAACTATTAACTTTCATTGTAATATGTATATGTACCTAGGTATTGTTTGTAAAAAATTATGATTTTTTTTTGGTGTTTTAAGTTGCTTTAACATCTAAGGTCATATCACGAATGTCACAGAGAATTTCTGTTGGTCAATTTTTACTTAGGTCTAGACTCTATGATCTTTAGTCTATGACTGTGCAGCCAGATCGCGGAATTTTTTTACCCCTTCTTAGCACAACGCCACAAATGGGGTAATGCAAATTAACATTCAAACCAATGTTATAGTCAACAACATAATCCTAAATTTTTGAGGTTTGGGGATAATTCTGAACCGAGATATAAATGAAAGAAATAATTACATAGAAGTGGAATTTTAACATTGGATCTTATGAAAAAATGGAAATACATATCAGAAAGAAAACAATTCACACAAAAAATAAATTTACTGAAATCGACGAAACTATGTACAGGAAAAAAAGAAAATCCTTAAAGAATATAATAATAACTTTTTAAGCCCGAGGCTATCGCGGTGTATATTTTAATAACTATAAATGAAAAAACTCAAAAACCCATAGAATATAGTGGAGCTTCTGTCAATTGATTTTAACCAAAAGCTTCGCGATGCAACTAGATTTAGTTTAGTGAATTTCGGGTAACGCATTCGATACGATATTGCGATCACACATATAGCCACATTCAAACATTTTTCTAAAAACCACTTTTGACTCATGGGACTTGGACTCATGGGACCCCAAAACTTGCATTTTCGATGAAAATCCGAAATAAAAAAAACGACCCAACTGCAATACTTGAGGAGGTGACAAGCAAAAACGCAAAAGTCACAAACTGGCGAAAATTGAGTTAGGTATATTTGTTGGACCTTTAACATAATTTATATTGCTTGGAATGGTCAAATTCGAGCAAAACATTTACAGGTCTATATCTAACCTAAATGAACAAATTTAAAAAAAATTAGATCTTACAAGAAATTATAAATAGAACTTCAGAAAAACGTTATTTGTTCATACTCGAAAATTAGTTAGGTACACTGAACTTATACGTTTACTTATTACTTTACGCATATCATCTCCTCACGTCCTTTACTATATGGTAGTAAAAGAAACTAAAAGGAAATTAAGAGTAATAACTTCATCGATTAGCAAGAAATTGGTATCTACAGTGCAATTGTTAAAACTCTGTCAGCTTTTTGGTTTCAAAAAAACCGCAAACCATCAGTAGGAAATATAAAAAAGTATGGACAAGATCTTTCAAATTTACAACCCCGAATTACAAAAGTCATCGTTTCGTGTTTCTTTTGAACGCCTCGGGCTTTATGGTGCGGTATTATTATGGTGTATAGTGTATACAATACGTAATTTAGAAGATTAAACTGTGCAAGTTGCATTTATAATTTTGAAATTTTCATGTTTAATAGATAATTAAGTAAATTAAATTATTTCAATCGTAGATTATAATTTAGACCAATTAATATTTTGTTTTTAAACATTATTAACGTTACGATGTTAAAATTTTTTAGTTTGAAGGAAAATGGAAACATTATTATTACTACAATATACCTAATATATCTTTACATTTATAATATAGGTATTATAATATATTTAACTATTGTCTCTATTATTAAGAAATAGTTGATGAGGCAAGGAATGATTAAAACAGATTTAGTTATTTGACAGATTTAAATATCAATGTTAGAGATAGCGTGCGTTCGAATTGTATTCTAGATTGGATGATTCCTCTTTGTTATTCTAAGCATGCAATGGAATTTCTTAGATCCACTTTGTGAAGACTTGTAAAGTTTGTGTTCCGACATCAAACATTCATAATATAAAATATATAAACGGCTGGCGCCGTCACAATCATTTTCATCCTACTTTACCGAGTTATTTATCTTCAAAAAGTGCATATTCACGCAATGTTCCACAATATAGCTTTGTTCCCCACTTAAATGTCATGAATGTTATGTGATCAAATCCAAAATTAAGTTTTTATATTTGGTGTTTCATAAGAGTTAAAAATTAACAATGCACTTCAGTTCTTTTTTTCAACAATAGAAACTAACGAAAGTTTAAAATTTTCATATCTTTTATACTTTCTAAAATAAAATTACACTTACGTGCAAATATACTTCGAATTATATAAAAGTTTAGATTTCATTAATTTTGAATGATAATAATTAGGTACTTGGCAAAAGTAAAAAATTTAATAATGATAATTACATTAGTTTGATGAAATAAAGTAGATCACCAAATTTTTGAAATGCCATCAGTAAAAATTATATTACATGTAATTATTTGGTGATATTACAGTTTCCCGAGCGCCAAAACGAAAATAAAGAGAACAATTTTCCGAATTTTCGCTTAGTTTTCGAGAAAAATTCGATTTTAGTAGCTCGGCTTTAATGTTATTTCTTAAGTAAGTTAAATTTTATGACGGTCGCTAATGACTATAGTAGTTGATGCGAACTTAAATAATAAAAAAAAAAATATGAAAACAATATTTTTTGGAACTACGAAGTTTTGACAGCTGCTCGTAACTATTTTGGAAGTAGAGCCCGGAGGCCCCGAAGGCACCCGGAGGTGTAGCCTCCAAAATAAAAATAAAACGAACCCAACTTATTTTTCAAGAGGAATTAGCAAGTTAGGTATGACCATCGCGTTGTTTTTTAACCAAATTTGACGTTATCGATGCAAACTTTTTAAATTCAATATCTCGAAAACTAAGCAAAAAATTGTATTCTTCATTTTCGATTTATTTTAGCGAGATCTATATGAATCCGTCGTCAAATCTTGGCGCCCGCAAAATAACAAATTTGCCAATTATTTTTATACAACTTTCCAATGACTTTGTTGACTTTAATAAAGTATATATTAGGTATATAAGTAGAATCCAAAATTAACAGATCAATAAACTTGTTGAATTGCATTCAATTATGCTACGTTTCGACAATAAGAAGTAAAAAGTAAAAAATGTCAAAGTTACGATTATATTGTTTACTAGCTGTACCCGCGATACTTCATTCACGTGAGCTTTAGAACCTTTTTAGAACTCAAAATTAAAAGAAATTCATATAAATGGTAAAAAAAATATAACAATGAATACAAAAACAATGCTAATGTAAATGTATCTATATCTAAAAAGCCGACAATGAAAATTCAAAATTGCGTTCTTTTAACTCCATTATTAATAAGTAACTCAAGTCAATGGGTATAGTGCTCCAAAAACTCCAATAACTTTGTATTGAATGAAGATATCGTGATTTTTCTTTTTTTAGATAAGAGCCAAATATCTAAGAAGTAAAACAAAGAAAATTTGTTCGAAATCTATCCAGTAATTTTTGTGTTATTAGTTTACAACGACAGACCGCTAATCATTTTATTTATATAGATTACCTTTAACGGTATGGCACTTCTTGAAATACTTCACTTACCACTTGTGGTAGTTCTAAACAAACTTTGTTATATCCAAATTATTATTAAAATTTTCAATTCAATACTAAATAAATTATTATTAACAAAGAAAAAATTTGAATTTAAATTTTTAAAAACAAATGTTGTCACTTCTCTAGTTGTAGTTTGAATGAAAGAATAAATTTTAACTGATGACCGTTTTGAACGCGGATTTTAACAAAAGAAAAAAAAAGACGTTCAACATATTTTGAAAAACTGCTTTATTGAAACAATTGATTGTTTCAAATGCTTCTACAATATTTTGAAATCTAGATGCATACAGCATTCATCCATTATATTAGACACCTTTCACCCTTAAACCAAAGTAATAATTAAAACCGTTAAAATTATATAATGCATATTATATATATTTATTGATAGTGGCTATCTGTGTCCCTGACGAATTTATGCTTAATGCCGCCTTAAGCCCTATCCGACGTGCCACCCTTTTTCTACATAAAAGTGATTTTAAAAAATGACATATTTAATTATGAACTTTTAATTAGAATAAATTTTAAATATATCTCTTTGTTAGTTTACATATAGGTAACTACGAGTGTAAAACTACAAAATTGACTCGTTATAAAAAGTGTTCGTTAAACGGAGAGTAAAAATATAATTTTATATAAAAATATTTTATGACTATGACCAACTACTTATGACGAACAGTCGAAGAATCCCCTTTTTGGATAGAATAATTTAATATTTACTTTTCTACATTAGTATTATGCTTGAAACTCAGTGATATTAATATTTATTGAAATCTTAGAAATGACTTATTGTTTCGCTATTGGAAGTTATTACGTTATAGGAAGCGTTTAAATAAATAGAAATTATTACACCATACACGTTTAACAATTTCCACCTTTTTAAAAGTTTTCTGTGAAATTGAAATTAGCTTCTTAGAGTTTAGACTGTTTAAGTTATTTCAAACATAAGTAAGCCATTTAAATTTAAATGAAAAATTACGTCTATCGATACAAAACAAATCCAAACCTATTTTTAATTTATCTTTATATTTTTGCGCCTTCAACATTTTGTCTAAGTTTTTGCTGCCTCTTAAAATATGATGCCTTAGACTGCCTTAGACCCGGGCCTGGTCGTAAATCCAGTAACTGCCTGTGACTTCATTCATGTAAAATTAATTGTCATTCTCTGGCTTAAAAAATATCTGAATCTCTGACTATATATTATAAAAAGCTATAGGATTAGGTACATTTAAAAATTTCAGTACGAAAATTGAGCTTATAATCAGGTAAGAAGAATAACTCAATTAGAGATATCTGACTTAATAGCGCTTTTCTAGTTAAAGTCACAATTTAGGTACTCATGAATAAAACTATCAAATTTGAAGTTTTTATCCTCAGTGTTTTGGCCTTCAGTGTGTCAATCAGTCGATCATGGGACTGTTTTATATATAGAGATTAATTAATGGAAGATAATACCCAACAAATCAAATCTATTTGAACATTTTATTTACCTTTATATTTTTTGAGAAATTTGTTGTAACTACTCATTAATTCTATAATTTAATGCAGTTTCTGAGTTTATAATTTTGTAATAAATTAAAACTATTTCAATAACTAATTTTAACTAATTTAACTATTTACATAATTAATAGAGCAATTTAATTTGTTACAATAATGCTCCTGTGTGTTCGAATGAATATTCAAATGTATCTAAATAAATTATAATTGTAAGCGACATGAACATCTTTATACTTATACAATGTGAGTACCAACATGTATAAAATATCAATTGAAAATTAATTTAAAAATGATCAAAGTAGAAGATATTTGTTGGCTCCATTTGTATAAAGGAAAAAAAATAAAAACTCCTTCGAATAAATGTAATGAACAACATGAAACTTAACTTTTAACATAAAGCTACTATTAAAAATATTTCTTCATATCTTTACTCACGTAAAATCTTATTTCTGAGAACATGCAAAATGGAAATAAAAATGCTAATGCATTGCCAATTACGTTAAACAATAAAAGCTTAATTGGTAAAACACTTCATATTATTATTATAAACTTATATTGCAAATGAATAATTATTTGATTTATTGTTAAGAATAAAAAATTAAAAGCGACAAAAATATTTGTTACTTTAAAAAACCTAAAAAAGATTTTGGAATCTGTAAACTTATTAAATTTTTATTGGGTGGTTTTATTTGAATATTTCCCCTTACTTAATGGAACTATAAACATGCAATTTTAGAATAATCAATTCCAAGTAATTTAAAAAAAAACAGTGATGCAATATAAAATGAAACGTATTGGACGGAATTAAACATAAAATGGATATTGTAGGGATGCTGTGAGAATTGCAATGCACAGAATATTGTGGTATCCGTTCATATGGGGGTGCTTGACAGTATGAATCATCCCTTGATATATAGGCTCCCTTCCTTATTTAGCAACTACGCAACTCCTGCAATACTTTGTTCACCCTCTCTGATTCAGCTTGTCTGGTTACATTTTGATGATTTCATTCAATCTGCGTAGAATTTCGTTTTCAACTACGCAATAAAAACTGATGCCGAACACAAAGAACAATTTTAACCATTTCACTGCGTTCTAACCATTCCACACACATACCATAACATTTGCTTTGTATTATTCGGTATTTTTGTTTCAATTCATTGCGCTTCGTTATTAATCATTTGGCAAATTAAAATTTAATATTTGTCGGCTTATAGCCAGTTTAACATCGAATAGATCATTAGTAACTGTCTAAATTTTAGAAATTCTAGATATATGTATATCAATATTGGTATATTTATTTAAATTTGTAAATTTAAGATTACATAAACTAAACTGAATCATTCTGAGTCTATTACGAATTGCGAATTAGGTAACGAATTTTGAATGTTGGAACATTGGTTAAAGTTTTACTTCGTGTTATTATGTGCTATATGTGCCAAATGCATAAGTATGCTACTACCTAGTGATTCTAAAGTAACTAACTGAAATGAGAAGAAAACTTAAACAGAGTAAATGAGTAGAAATTTTCACCTTTCTGCCAAAGAAATAAATGATAAGGTAGAAAATAATAGGCGAAAAGAAAATTAAATTGCGAGGCAAAATTTTTCACATTTTTATGGGATTGAAATTTTTTAAAACTATTTATAGGCCAGTCAAAATCGCCATAAAAAAAGCTAAATTCGCAAAACATGATGTATTTCTGGTTTCTTAGTATGTTGTTTGGACCCATTACGGCTATGTATTCTCAAGTTTGCAACTCTCAAAAAGTTGTGGAAAAATTTTTATAGAGGAAAAACCGTGAAATTTTTGAACTTGTTTCGGACTCTGCTCAGTATCTCCTAATCCATGCATTTTTCTTCGAAAGTTACTCTGTACTTTTTTTAAGAGCATCAAATTTGTTATAAATTAAGCCCAGCTGGAACTCTGCACGTTAATGGGTTACTGAGGTACGGCACTTTAAAAAAAGGCCAGTTCTTTCAGAAATTGAAAATTTTAGTTTTAGACCTTTTTTGGATTGAAGTTGCGTCGAAACCATTGATCCTATACTAGCAGAACTTATTGAATATAATTTGTAGACAATTTAATTCGCTTTAAACTAAGGGCAAAACGGGACCTGTAAGCCTCGCAGTAAAAATCTTAAAAAAAATTGCATGGATTAGAAGATACTGAGCAGAATCTGAAACAAATTCAAAATTTTCACGGTTTTTCCTCTATAAAAATTTTTCCACGATTTTTTGAGATTTGCAAACTTGAGAATACAAAGCCCTAATGCAGCGGTCGGGAAACTTTTTTAACCATTACCCCAAAACATTTTTGTGTATGTCGATATTACCCCTTTATTTGAAAAAGGGACAATCAATGTAAATTTAAATTATACATTATATTATATTGAATTAATTTGCACGGAAAAATAAGCAGCAAAATAATGCAGCTCAGAAAAAGGTCTGGAAGTTAATAAAACGGAGTCGACAGGACATGAACGAGGAAGTACTCACCACCACGTTAGACATAAAGGTCTGGGAAAATTACTTTAGGGGGCTGTATGCGGATACAAACATTGATCAGACCCTAATTCCTACTCATGACTATCCTCCAGTGACGTTACGCAGAAAAGATTTATCTACTGCTATCGCAAAGCTCAAAAATCGAAAAGCACCAGGCCCTGATAACATCACAAACGAACTCCTGAAATACGGTGGTGACGATTTGCTAGAAGAACTTCTGAAACTCTACCAACAGATCATTGATATAGGACGCATCCCAGAAAAATGGAAAATCAGCATCACTATCCCGATATTCAAGAAAGGAGAAAAAAAAGACCCGAAAAACTACAGGGGTGTTACATTACTTAATTCGGCAATGAAATTATTCACGAGCCTCCTAAGAGAAATAATATCTGAATTAACACATATTACAGAAGAGCAACAGGGATTTCGCAAGAACCGATCAACAACTGATGCCATTTTTATAATTCGTCAACTAATTGAAAAGTCAACAGAATTCAATAAACCCCTTTTTATGTGCTTCATCGACCTTACGCAAGCTTTCGACCGAGTCCAACTTAAAGATGTTATTGATGCTTTGATTGAAAACGATATCCCCCGAACACTAATAGAGATAGTAAAAGAACTGAATACCGGCACCACCACAAAAATAAGAGCTAAGGGAAAACTATCAAACCCAATACCAACGCCAGGTGGAATCCGACAAGGCGACTCACTTAGTCCATTCCTATTTAATTTAGTGATGGACAAAATTATCAAGAAAGTGAAGACAGCCGGTAGAGGATATAACATAGGACGGCACGAAGTTAAAATTGTTTGCTACGCCGATGACGCCGTAATAGTAGCAGAAAATGAAGACGACCTCCAGCGTCTCCTGTATACGTTCAGCCTCACAGCCCATAAATACAACATGAAAGTGTCAGTAGCCAAAACAAAAAGCCTTGTAATTTCCAAAGAACCAACGCGCTGCAAACTCGTCGTTGATAATCAAATAATAGAACAAGTCCTTGAGTTCAATTACCTTGGAGTGGAAATTACAAGTGATAGGCAAACTGCGAAAGAGGTACGGAAACAAACAACAAAGGCTGCTGTTGTTTCGGGTTGCCTCCGCAATATCATTTGGTGTAACCGGCACATGAATGTTGAATCAAAAGTAAAAATATATAAGACCTGTGTCCGGCCCATTATGACGTACGCTACAGAGACAAGATCGGACAGCAGAAGAACCAAATGCATGTTGCGAACAGCAGAGATGCGTATTCTGCGATGCATTACAGGTACCAGCCTTCGAGACCGCATTCGAAGCGAACTAATTCGACGAAAAAGTGAGGTACAAGATGTAGTAAGATGGGCACGCCAACGTAGAAGAGGCTGGAATGAACATGTACAGCGAATGACGGCAGACAGGCTACCGAAAATGGTTCGGGACGCCAAATTGAATACCCCACGACCCATCGGAAGACCACCTAAGAGATGGAAGGATAGTTGGACCTCCACTTCCCAGGAAAATTGAAAAACAGGCATAAAGCCTACTTTAAGGAGAAGAAGAAGAAGAAGGAAAAATAAGTTGCATGAAAGTAGTAACAAAATAAAATTCTCATACGCACAAAAACTAACTGAAAACTTTCCCCATTCAGATTTTGGAGAAATGATCTTGCTTCATGTTTGATACAATAACTTCAAAATTGGGGATTTTTGATGTGAGCACAATTTGAATACAGTCTTCGGCCAAACTATTACGTTTATAAAAAGCCATAGCAAAAAATTCATTATTACCCCCAAAAATTTCATTTTTACCCTATTTGGGGTAATTTACCCCGGTTCCCCGACCGCTGCCCTAATGGGTCCAAACCACATACTAAAAAATCAGAAATACATCATGTTTTGCGAATTTATTGTTGATTTTGACTGGCCTATTTAACTAAGCTTTTTTTCTTGAAATATGTTTAATACGAATTATTTTGAGCAAAAGTAAATAGCTACAACTAGTTGCTACCCGTGAAGTATTCACGGTTATAATGTTTAAAGTACCGAATGTACAATTAAAAAGAAAAAATTAACGAACAAATATGGGATTCGTTCCTTAAACTTCTTGCATGTGAGATCGTTACTTTAATCACTAGGCCACAGAAATAACATTAACACATGAATAAAACATTAATACCAACCGTCTCTACATTGTCGACATACACAAATTTGCCTATTATTATTGTAATATATTTTTTTACTAATTGCAGTAGTAACAAACTTATAACGTTGTAACTATATAAAGTATCTACACCTTTCAAACTCTTCGTAGAAGTGTTGTAAAGTGTATGTTTAAGTACCTATATTATAGGTATTATGCTTCATGACTATAATGATACAATTTTGAACACTGCGTGATTTTATATCGTGAGAGAACTGTAATAAATTTAACTCAATGTATAATATCTTTTAAGCTTTAGTTTCCCTCAATTTATATAAAAAACAACAATTCAAACATTTTAGCGTACGTAGCCAACTGATGTTCAAGTGCTTCACTTTTATGTACAAAAAGAAAGGGAACGACAAGCTTACGACAGAGTTTCGAATTGTTTATTTTTATCTGACACTTCGCCAATATGTTTCAAACAATTTCATTTTGTAGAAATATGAGTTATGACCTAAAATCTTATTGCTGATTTACATGTAGCTTGAAATATATCATATAACATGTTGCATAGTTTTCATTTGCGGATGTTTGGGATGTAAATGAAAATGATTACAAACAAACGATTTAGGTACTAGAGAATCGTTCAGTAGTTAATCCTAAAACTACTGTTAAAATGTAATATATTTTTTTTTTTGGTCTTTTAAGTCTCTTTAACATCTAAGGTCATATCACGACCGTGTAAACACAGAGAATTTCTGTTGGTCAATTATATCTTAGGTCTATGAGCAAGTCTAGGTTTCAATTCACATGTGTTGTTATGAAGGTTAATAGATTTTTATTAAAAATTTGAACTACTTAACGTAAAAAAGATGGCAAATGTTTCAAATTTTCAAGTGATATCATTTGAACTTTATAAAATCGTTTTGCAAAATTTGATTTACTACATCACGATTGTTGAAAAAAATTATAAGTAAATCGAAAACCTGATTTTAATTTTAAAAACATAATTAATTAAATTAATAATTAATTATTCACTGTCAAAGTACTTAAGTAAACTTTTTTCGTTTTATGCATTTTTGCTTATTTAAATCAAGATCAATAAATTTCATGCATTGTTTTATTGGGTTGTTCGATAATTGATGTCGTTTTTTTCATATTTTTCAAAGTTAATTTATTTATATTATCAACAAACATTAATCAATAATATATTGACCATTTTGTTGGATGACCTTTTGCCATCTTTCGTTAAGTTGAAAAATTCCACGTTCGAAGAAGCTTTGGTTTGTAGAAGCAAAGAACTGGTCCAACCCATTTTTAACAGCCTGATCGGAATCGTAAGTTGTACCATTCAAATGGTTTTGAAGGGAGCGAAACAAATGGTAATCTGATGGTGCTAAGTCAGGGCTATAGGGTGAATGTGGCATCAGTTCCCAAATGAGTTCTGTTAATTTTTGACGGGTTATCAATGAAGTATGGGGTCTGGCGTTATCCTGATGGAACATCACGCCTTTGCGATTGACCAGTTCAGGGCGTTTTTTCTTCATTCAATTTCGATAGTTGACGACAGTAGACATTCGAATCAATAGTTTGGTTTCTTGGAAGCAGCTCAAAGTGGACTATACCCTTGTAATCCCACCACACAGAAAGCATAATCTTCTTTTGGTGAATATTGGCTTTGGATGTCGATTGTGGGGGCTCATTTTGCTTGGTCCATGATCGTTTTCGGACTACGCTATCGTAAACCATCCATTTTTCATCACCCGTTATGATTCTTTTTAGAAATGGGTCATTTTGGTTACGATTCAGAAAAGAGTCGCATATGTTAATGCGTTTGGTGAAGTGGATTTCCTTTAATTCGTGAGGAACCCAAACATCCAGTTTGTTTACGTAACCTAGCTGTTGTAAGTGCAAGTAAATGGTTGAATTCGATACGCCGAGTTTCTCTCCTATCTCCCTAGTCGTCATACGCCGGTTAGTTTCGATTAACGCCTTTATTTTGTCGTTATCAGTAGTGGTTGGACGACCAGTAAAGACGACTAGTATGTGGTGCATCTTGCACATTAAAATTTTCAGAACGAAAGCAAGCAAACCAACTCATCAGCAAACTGACCAACAAACCAGCTGACACTGGCGTTCAGTAGGGCAGTCCTCACCATAAACTTCAAATAATTTTTTCCGAGCCTGCACCGCATTTTTGCCCTTTCGGAAGTAAAACAATAAAATATGCTGATAATGCTCTCTTTGATTGTCCATTTTCAACTTAATTTTAACCAACTTGTTTTTCACTAATGACGCTCAGTTTTTGACTGAAGATAGTCTAAAGTCTAATATTTAAGATAATAATACTATAATACTGTAAGCCATGCAATACCTACTACCTGAAATATGCAATTCATGCCATCTATGAGAAAAAACGACATTAATTATCGAACAACCAATAGTATTGAAACTATTTTACTTTGTGGGAAGCTACAGTATCTATTCATAAATTATTATTAGTGTTCAGTACTTTTGCTTTTCATTGTTTCTCCTATTGATCCTTAAAATCGACATTTTTATAATAAGCCTTTCACGTCATTTATAATCACAGTTAACATATTTAAAGTTGAATATTTCCTGTCATCAATGAACTAATAACTTATTAGCTAAAAAAGAAAAAAAAATGAAATATAACTGAAACCTTGTCCTCAGTTTATAGAGAACAGTGGTAAAATTTAATGAAGGTAATTAAAAATATTGCAGACCATTTTTTGTAAGGTATCTTGCTTTAGAATTATTTTGACAATGGTTTTATTGAAATGATTACGTTTGATATTTTGACGAATAGAAAGTTGGAAATATAAATTAACTTTGATGTTGAATATTAAATATTTATAATATTTTTTTAAAATAATTTTTATTAAATAAACCTAAATTTATGTTTTCTACATTTATTTCGACAGTCTAGTAAATTTTAAGTAATTTTGACGGAAAGTTATGTGAAAAACTTGGATTTTTAGAAATACATTTTTATTACAATTTTATAATTTTTAAAGTCAAACAGACTGATTAGTTTTATTCAAACAATAATGTTAACTGTCTAAATAGTATAAAATAGCGCAGTAAAAATAGCGATAAATTAATGTTGTTAATTGGAAGACAGATTCTAAAAATAATTGCAATGAAATCCTTGATACTAGTTGTATAAAAAAAGATGACATGATAATCATTATCTTGAAGAAGAAATTTTTCATGTCGTTACTCAGAAAAAATATCGGGCCGCAAGGGTATAATATGTCGCCATGTCTGTGTGCTAAATACAGATTCTATTAAATGATTTCTGCAGTGTTTTATTTCACGATTATTACTAATAAAATTTCATATTAGGAAACTACGAACAATTATCAACTATTTTTTTGATTTAGATACAAGGTATATCGTATCAAAGAGTTTAATCCTTAAATTTTTCAAAGAAATTCAGCGTTTGATTATAAAAGTATCGAGTATTGCTTGAATCAAGTTTAGCCAGAAAAATTTGTCAGTTGATATGTTTTCTAATCTTTAACTTTGATTACTTCGATTATATACTACGTTATAATCATGATAAAAAATATTTAGGTAAACTTATTATTACATTAACATACTTAATATAGTTGGGTGGCGAAGCTTTTGGTTAAAGGCTATAGCAGGAAGCCCCCCCCCCCTTTACTCTGTGGATTTTTAGGTTTTTACAATTTTTTTTCGAAAACGGCTCCAACGATTTTCTTTAAACTTGCTGTTGTTATTAGACTTATCAAAGCCTGCAACTTTTACTTGAAATTTTTCTCTGGGAAAATATAAATAAAGGAGGTTTTAGGGAAGAAGCTGGGAGTCATAAAATAGAATCATAACTCAATTTATGCTTACTAACGAAGCCTAACGGTGACAATTATTATGAAACATTTTATTCGACTTATTTTATCGTGAGCTTTATTTTTGTTCTTTCAAGCGGGTTTCATTAAAAACAAAAAAAATGTGACGCGTCACAGCAGGTATTTTATAAATATGATTATATACCCATTTGAACATTTTAGCATTTAATCAGTAGAATTTTTATTTGATTCTGATTAAACGACGATTGCCCACATAAGTTTTTTTTTGAATTGTATGCTAAAGATAGTATCGTTTAAAATTGTTTCATGCTTCAGAACTTGGTAAAATTTTATATACCAATGTATTACGTATCTAGACATAAACTCTGGTTTCAAATATTAATTAAACTTACGATTGAAATACATTTGTATAAAATCTTCCCTAAAGCGAATATATTCACTGTATAATTGTCATAGCACTATATAATTACCTATTCCCTTTTCTAAAATGATAGAAAAAAATTTTAAAATTAATATTCCTATTTACCGTAACAAGCAAAAGAAAAAAATAACTAAAATAATTGTGTTATGAATTTTAAAGTTTTAAGTATCATCATTTAAAATAATTTGCACTAGTAAACGTAAAAAGTATATATAAAAGAAGTTTTTATTGTAATTTTTAATTGCAATAATTTACTAGCAGGTAAATTGTTAACCCCTAAATAAAATCTTTTTTAGTTTTATGAATTTTTAAAAGAGTCCAATTTACTATCTTATGATACAAAAAATGGATTTATGATGTATCTATAATCATGGCATATACAAATATTTTAATATCTACTTTTCCAACCATTTCGTTAAAATTTTAGTGGCTTCAAATTTCAATATACTTCATATAAACCACTTGAAAATGTTGCACAAGGTAATTTTCAGAAATGAAATTATAATTTATTAACTTAACACACATGCAAAGTTCGAGGTCTGATTGTAATTTTCGTGTCCATGAATTGAAATGTTTTTAAAGCAGTTTGCTTATTTTATATTTAAAAATTTTCATTCAAATTAAATGAAATTGGACGGAAACGGTTTTTGAATACATGAGCAAGTTACCTATATTCCGTTTATTGCATTTCCGTCGACGTATATAAGATTGTAATCATTGGAATTTTTTAATAAGACAATAAAACTAATAAGAACGAATAAGTAAAAAGAAAATACATTAATGAGACATTAAATTATAATGTAGGAAGCGTTAACGATTTTTGCTCATCGTTTAAAAATTAAAAATCGTATCAAATTTAAATACTGTTCAAATTAATTAATTAAATTTATTTGACTTTTAAAAATAAGGAATTGTAAAAATTTAAGGATCTATTGTAATAGAGTTTAACATTTATTCTCAACTTTTTGACTTTTAATTTTCTTCGATTTATATTTAAAACGCAGATCGAATAAGAAGCATCTAATGAATCTCAATATAAACACAAATATATAGGTTAAGCTTTTTATTCTGACGAAAACATTTCTGTTTAAAGATTTTGTGCATGTTTTTCCAGATAGGATAGACAAGATTAAAGTTGTCACTATTTCTTTATTTGTCAGAATAAAGTTTCTTCGTCTATTGCATGTTTCCGAAATTCTTGAATATTATATTAAAGTACATTCTCAAATAACAGCTTTTCGGATCCCAATTTGACACTGAGCTGTATTATGTTCAAGAAGGAATATAAAAAGAGTTAAATCGGCATTAAAGTGTCGTTATTTTTTAAGTTGAATTGTAGGTAGTTATAGGAGGCAATTTCATACCATTAAAAGTTGATTACTATAACAATGAGTTCGATAAAATTCTCTGAAATGAAATGGGGTGAAGCTATCAAATGAGATTAAATACTAGAAACAATGATCAACCACTATTTAAGTATCTGTATCTACTATAATTTTAAGCAATGAAAAGTAATGATAAAATAACATTGACAAGCGGTTTCAAATAAAATGGTTTATTATTATTTGTTGGTTGTATAGAATTGAATCAAAGAACTATAAAACGAGCACACATTCATATTTTATAACCGGTTTAATACGCCTAATATCCTGTTCTATTACATCACCATTGGTAACATCAGTTTTTTGATAATTTCAATGAAAGTAAAAATATTTTATACTAATTTTTTAATTTTTTTTTATAGTTGTTTAAGGCCGCATACACTACTACGATCATTAGCTATCGTCGAATCCGAACGCCCAGAAAAAATCATGGACTTTCATTGGGATTCGAACCCAGAACCACTGGCGTATAGGGCAACTATCTAGTCAACCACGTCACTAAGTGACTTTAAACTAATTAATATGTCTCAAATTAAAGTAAAATTTTGCGTTTGTAGGTTTCATTTGCATTTTTTTATGAAATAATCTGAGATTAGAAGTTTTTAAAATAACTATAATAATAAAGTTAATGGAGTACTCTACATACGCTGTTTGTGTAAACGTTTAATCAAAGAAAAAGATTCGATATATTGACCAAAGATGAGATCAACATAAAATTTTTCTCGCTTTTCTTTCCGACTATGTTTACTTTATTTACAATTGTTTATATATCTTCGATAGTTTTCAAGTATTTAAAAAAAAATGAAAAAGGAATGAGGCTCATAAAATTGATAACGTAGATCTCAATACAAAATATGTATATTTAATTCTGACAACTAAAAGCATGATGGTCTCCAATTTCTATGATATTCTGAGAAAATCATAGTTAATACTAGTTATCATTGGCATATAGCATAGAAAGGGCGCTTAGGACTTTGTAGCTTTTATGCACTTTTTAAATACCATCCAAAGGACACCAAAAGCGCATATTAATGTTAGATAAAATACCTAGTTAAGTGTATTCCTTAAAGTTGTTTATCATAGAACAATGAAACTTACAATCATTTTTATCTCGAAGAAAGTTAAAATATTTTAAGGCAATTAGAAGTACACACTATGAATTCATAGTAAGAAATATAGCATTAGAAATGGAATATATGTTTCATTTCCCTATACTACCCTACAGTTTGTATTTATATCGTGTATAAACACTATACTATAAAGTAAATTTCCCTATAACAAAAGCTCGTATATTTTCAAAATATGGATTTATTTCAACATTAAATAAGAATTATTTTTGTCATAATTCGTCAATCCTCAAAAATCCGACTTCTTAGGTACTTATTTGTTTTATCTTATGTTAAAGGCAGTATGCATAGTCGTCACTCTAATTTGAAGAAACACTCAACTTTTAACAATATATGCTCAACTTGTAATGATGAAAACTTAAGGGAAAGCTGAAGTTTTCACAAGTAAATACTTATTGTATAGTATACTGCAAATATTCAATAAGTAATAACTTGAGGGAACTTCAGCCTTCACTTTGGTTTTTATGATTACAAATTGAGTTGATGTGTTCAACCTTCTGCAATGATTATGGTGAAAAAATTTGTGGTTTTTCTTTAATGAAAGAGTTCCATGAAATAAAAATGGCGGATATTTATAGCCACTTTTGAGTGTTTCTTCAAATTTAACTGACAACTATGAATACCACCCTACATCTTGCCGAATGAACATACCAAAAAAAAAAGGTCACTTAGTGGCGGGGTAACTAGATAATCGCTCTACAGATCAATAACTCTACGTTTTAATAGAACCCCAAAACTTTTCTTGGGTTTTCAGATTTATCGATTGCAAATAACCATAGTATTTTTGCTATCTTAAAAAACCAAAAAATATAAATAAAGAAAAAAGTACATAATAAATAGTTATAAGTATAATTGATCAACAGTTTTGGTTATTGCAATTTTATCCAAGCACTAAAATACCTATAGTTATTTCATTTACTGTTCCAGTTGCTTTTATTTTTAAAGTTTTAGTTATGGAAGTAATTTTTCTGAAAATGTCGTTTTTATTTGCAGAATTTAACTGCCAGGATTATGGATTATCAGTGGGATGTTGCAATATTGTATAAAACATCGCTGAAATGGCTATTTGACTATCTCGTAAGGTTAGATACTTTAATATAGGTGAATTTCGAGTTGATGTCGAAAATGTTTGGGTAAAAAACCGCATGAGCCTCACGAACCGCGGGTTACCGACTCCTGCAATGTGGATATAAGACTTCATAATTCAAAAATTGTATAGCTTTGTTTTGTCTGCTCTCCGTTTTATTTAAGTTTTTTTTTTTTCGAATGGTCAACATAAACGCGGTCAATTTTCAATATAAACGCAAAAGTTTAAGCAACTCGACCTACAATAATTTAAATTCTTATGTTACTTCACTATAAATTTATAACTATTTTTAACTGATTGTGAGCCAAACTCAACTCCATCAGTCTTGAATTATTGGTTAAGGTAAAAAAAGTTATTTATTGAATATTGGTAACAGGGGCATTATTAAAACAAATATTTATTTTGTCCCCATTTTCCAGCATGTGCATAATTGTGTACATTAAGTCTCAAGTCTCTCAAAGATTTTTAAATAACAATTATATAAGGATTCACATGTAATGTGCATAATTCTGCACTCAGGGTCTGAAGGGGTTAAAATAATAAATTTCTACTAGTATATTTTTAACTACCCATTTCTGATAAAAGATTAGTTCCACGTTCCTTCAATCATGTGCTAATGAATTAAAACTACTACCATTCAAATTACGAAGAATAGGCAGTTTTAAATTTTCTTTAGGTGAATACTTCTCACTTATTTAATACAACATTTTTAAAGAATTACGTATCACTTTTTAATTTATTTATTATGTTTATTTTTGCGTTACGTAATTGTAGAAGATATCTATTTGCGATTTGAAATAAATTTTAGATAAGTTCATAGAAAACGATCCGTATTTTTGTTGTATAAGTCATAAACTTGCGTAGGTACCTATCTATAAACTTAAAACCATTTACATGTTAAACACATTTATGACTATACTTTTAATTAGGTAAGTTCAATAATCTTCTTACCAATAATACTTACAAAATGCGAATTCTGAATGTATTCTTTAAGTTGAGATGAGTACAAATACAGAGTAAACATACCTGAAATGAAAAAAAAATCAATTAATCATACATATATGTTAATAATTTAACTCTTAAATTAATAGCATACTTAATGGTTTATGGTTATATATAAAATATGACTAAATTATTTGCTATAAATGATGGAAATATGTTAAATTGGTTTTATAATATCAAGAGAATAATATTATATAAAAAAGAGATTTTTTTAAGCTGGTTGAAAATCAAAGGAAAAATATTAATAACGAAAAAATCAAAGAAAGAAATTGTCTGTCAATTAGTAAATGTTTTGTTCAATAATAGAAAGAAGATTTATCTTCGGTTGCGTGGAAGTTTCCTCTTACTCGAGAGAATATTTCTATTGTATTTGCAATGCTTTTATATGCGTATATATTGATTGATCGTTAATCATTTTAACAAGCGATGCGATAGAAGGCATTTATTTATAAGAAAAATTAAAATTCATTTTGAGTTTTATCATTGCAATAAGAGAAGAGCAGTTTTAATTAAGAGTAAGGATTTTTAACGAATATCAAGTACCTTGAACGGTGTAATATTAATATTTAACACTTGTAACTTTAACACTTGTTTTTTAAAGAATGTTATATTATATAAATCATATTCAGCTATAGATAATTTAAAAGTGAATTTTGAAACAGTAAAACCTTAATGTTATTAAGAATTTACAAGATACTAACAGAAAAACTAATCAAAATTAAGGTTTTTGTGTTAACGATCAGTAGGTTTATAAATATTATGTAAGTAACAATATATAAACTTTTGTATTTTTTTTTCTTCGGTATTGGGGATAATGACACTTTTTATCAAGGAAGTGTACCTCGTTTTTATTTTCAACTAGCTAATCCCCACCCGCTTCGCTGAGCGTTTTCAAGTTTAGCGATATATGTTTTTCGTTGCACAGTTTTTATAGCTTTTATATTTTTACTCAGAAAATCAAAATCTTTTCGGAATAAAAAGTATTTAATAGCACTTTTTCTAATGTTTACTACCTGTTTGTGAAAATTTCGTTCAAATTGGTTTTCAAGTTTGCCAGGAATAAACAGGCAGACAGACAAAATTATTTGAAATAAAAAGCAGCCTATAATGTAAGTTACATTATTTAGTAAATTTCTGTAAAAAATTCATTTAGATCGACCCAACCGTTTTCAAGTTTACCCTGGACAAACAATGTTTGTTTGGGGAAAATTACAATGTAAATGACATTAATTTTTTTGTATAAATTATATGAAAATGTAGGTAATAAAAAGTTTTTAACAAAACACATTTTTTAGATTGGGTAGATAACGATAATTCCGTTTTTGTTCGCTCCCGCGTTTTTAAAAAATAACTTTTCAAAAAGCAGAAATCTTCAATCTTATTATTGGTTTAGATTAACAGGGACAATTTATTCACATCAACTGTTTCACTCGTTTTTTCCTATCGATGAAATATAAGTACATATCGTTTTATTACTTTTATTGAAATAAATTTCCTTGTACATTGTACACAATAGGTTTGTTTCAGATAATAAACAAACCATACATATTATCATACATGAACGACAAAAAAGCGTTCCAGATGGGTTAGTTTGTGTAGCAGATAAACTTTTATGATTGGCCGAATGATTTCATATTGTACGAATTTGAAACCCCAATATCTATCTGGATCTTACTGATTTTATCCCACAAAAACATACACTTAAATATTATTGTTTATTGTATAAATGATTCATTAAAAATTTTGGAAAGATAAGTAATTTGTTTAAGATAAATATTATATTAAATTATAAATTAATAATTTAATTGAAACGATATTTGATTTAAACATTTTATTTCATAAATAAAATGTATTTAATTCCCCGTTAATTCATAACTACTTATAAGTGAAAGATAATAGCACTGAAATTGTTGAGACTTCATAATTATCCCTGAGGAATATTTTAATTACGTGGTTTAGTTGAATAAGGTCAAGAGTTCATATTCTTAGAGACGATGTGTTCCCATTATAATGTATGGCTTTGCCACCACAATCCTTTATATGAAATTTTGTTCGATTTCTTTTAGAAAATTTATTTTAAACGATTACTGAAATGAAAAATATTTTAAGCGACTTGTTATAACATTTCAAATCTAAAAATATTACTTTTATTATACGAAAAGTTTAAAAGTGTAGGTATAAATATTTAAGTGAAAAGTTGAGACTAAAGTTGAGGTAATTATGTCATAGACTTTTCAAGAAAATCGCTTTTTGTTAGATAACTTATCGTTTTTGTACTTTGAGACGATTAACAGAAAAACTTGGAAAACATTTGAACCTTCTTCGACAAATAACAATTCCCAACGATAAATCCCTAGAAACCTTTTAAAGAAAAGCACGTCCAAAAAAGAATTAAGTCAATATAGTTTGAGTAATTACTCTTTTAATTTAATTTTTTTATTTACAACATATGTAGGAAACGCCCCTTTATTTTATTTAAATTTAAATTTTACCTGTCTGATAAGTAAAAAAGCACTATAACTTTAAATAACTAGAAGTACCTACTAATATTTTAATACTTAGTAAGTATTACATTTGAATGGAAATTTTTATACTTCAATTAATAAGAATCTTTACGTGGTTCAATTAATTTAGTATTGCTGTGTTATTAAATATTCTATTAAATAAAATGAAGGTAGGGTTCCAATATTAAAATTTAATTGCTTTCCTTTAAAGTTGAAAAAATTATATATAAAAACATTTATGATTATATGATTTAAATACGATAAATATTTGGTAAAACAATTTTAAAAAAGTATTTAGTAATTAATTTGTTAATCTTTTGGTCAATATATAACAACAAGAATTAATTGATGCTTTTCTGGGTAAACACCGGTGGTCAGTATTATTTTATTACATTCCATACACATAATAACGTACATATGTAATACCACATATGAATTATATCTGACGATAAAATGAATCGAAGAAAAAATACTTGCATACAATATTGTGGGAGTAGAGGTATGTCGCGTAGCATTAATGGACACTGGCCACCAACACAGAGAGATAGCCGCTTCCGAGAAGCAATATTTAAAGGTTCAAAACGTTCGGAATACCAAATGCCTACTTACGGCTGTACACAGCATTGTGTCAAACCTCCTCTCAATGCGACGAATAAACATTAAATCGAAACTGGTATTCGATATAAACACTATGGATAGATGTAGCAGCATTTTTACGCGTTCACTTTATATGGTTTATGGATTTAATTTATTTTTATTTTTTTATAATGAAATACTAGTTGTTGGTTGGGCTAAAAAGGCACAGTTTAATTGCAGATAATGACGGATAATTTTTCTTTACTTCCCCTTCAATTAAGCTACAGGCACAAACAAAAAATACTTTTCAGACTGACAAATGCTATCAGTAACGCGTATAATATTGCCGGATGTAAGATTTCAACTTATGTGCGACAGATAAATGACGGTTCAAACGATCATCGTTAAACGAACATGTTAGCTTTGTTTTATCTTATCATTGAAAAAATATTTTTGTTGTACGTGGAAATCTTCGAATTTCATGTGGAAAATGGACGAAACTTTTAGTTAAATCGTTAAGATTTTTTAAATAAGTACTAAATAAACAAAATAAAACTTTTTTTATATTATTATATAAGTATAAGAAAAATATGATCATTATTTTACAAACAATTTGATTTATGTGGTTATTTTCGATATGAATCGAAAAGAAAATATATACAACATTTAATTAAAATGTGGCGAAATAAACTACTACTTTTATAATTGAAAAACTCAAACACCTAATTTAGGTATTCAAAATTATAATTATTAGTTACTAACTTACATATTTAAGGGCGATTTATATTTTGCAATATAGAGGATTGGAACAATAATATTTATATAAATACATAGTAATTCAGTAGAGTCTCACTAATCCGGAACTTTAGCAGTCCGGTACGTCCGATAATCCGGTACTCCTTGGTTTTTAATAATGCCGGATTAGTGAGACTCTACAATATAATGTATTGATATTAATATTAGTAATAAGTATACCTAATAAATAGTATAGTAAAGTAAAGTAATGCAGTTTTCACATTAAAACTAGCTGTGAAAAAGAATGACAAATAATTATATTATGCTAAATTTATTTAGTTTACTGGTATACCAGGTATTAGTACACTAAGTTTAACTACTATAGTATCTTTTTATTAGTATTTGTTGTTTCCAAGATAAGCTCGTACTTTAATCAATTAATGAATTAATTAATGTTTTCTATAGTATTTACGAAGTATGCAAAGCTCATCAAGAATTAATAATTTTAATAACTTTTTCTTCATTGCATTTTGTTATCTAAAATCTTTAAACGTTTAATATGTTAACACTGTTGAAGATCGTGATGTTGTGGAGTACCTAAAAATAGGCGCAATTGTTACTATTTTCATTGTTTTATAGCTATCTATAATTCAATCATCTGTAGGTATGTAGGACGTTATTACTTCTCAACAAATGGATTGATAAATCCTCTCCTTAAATAAAAACTTGACTATCACTAAATAATTCAAGTACCTAACGTATATTTTATCTTTATAAAACATATTTTTGTCCTAGAGGATCACTATGTCCTTTTTAAAACCGATGAAAATACTTTTATAAAATTAATAACTTAGAGCTTGAAGAAATACACTGAACAGTATATCCTAGAAATATCTGCTGCAACGCGTCACAGAACTTTTTTTACATGCAATTCGCTGTTTATTAAAAGAACATAATTAAAACTCACTATTGGTCTAAAAAATTGATTAATACGAGTATATAAATATTTTAAGAGCCACCTATTGGCGCAGTGGCTAGAGCAGTAGTTCTCTCCACTTCATGCGTCAAGTGGTACGGGTTCGATTCCCGTTGAATCGTCAACTTAAGATTATAGACCTAAGATTAAAATTGACCAACAGATATTTTCTGTGTTTAGACAGTCGTGATATGACCTAAGCTGTTAAAGCGACTTTAAACACCAAAAAAAAAAATATTTTAAACAGAACTATTCTGCTTCAAGCTTCTTTCAATCAAGCATACTAACCTTCTTTCTTAAATTCCCTTTTATTTGATTTTTTCCAGAAAAAAGTTTCAAGTAAAAGTTGCAAGCTTTAATGAGCCTAGTAACTATAACACTTTTTAAAGCAAATCGTTGGAGCTGTTTTCGAAAAAAATTGAAAACTCAGAAACCCATAAAATACAGTGGAATTTCCTGTAACCAATTTCAACCAAAAGTTTCGAATACCTAAATTTCGGATAAAGCTTTGGATACTATATTGTAGTCACACACATAATTTTTTCTAAAAACTACTTTGTCAAACTCAGGGCACCTTAAAACGTGTATTTCCGGTAAAGACCCAAAAATTCGGCCCGATTTCAATACTTCCTTTACAATATAGTAAAAGAAAATACAAATGCATGATTCTAATAGGATAGCTATAAATAAGAAATAGTGTCGCTTGGTCCCCATGTACAAAAGGAGAAATGAATCAATCGCATGATTTTTTGTTAAGATTAGATTATAAAACAACAAAAGCATGGGCTACGTTATATGATATATCTAAATAAATTTCATGGTCCCTTCAGAATAGATAAATACAAGAAATAATGTTTTTGTTCTTAACCCGAAATGGAGGGAGAAATTACGTAATTTTTTGTATACCTAAAGAACGTATCTTAACGAGAAGTGTTGAAGCTAATTTTGTTTCAGAAATTGGAAACAAAGAATAGAGAAGCATTTAATGCAAGTTAGGATTGCTGAGCCAAAGCAACGCAGTGCGCCAGCTATTAATTAGTATTTATAAAAGAATCAGATGATATGATATTCGTTAAAACATTGATTCCTATTATATACTAATTTAGTTGTTATTAATTAAGTAACTATAAGCCCTTTTTAAAATATCTTTACAATAACTTCGGTTGGTAAATTTAGAGAATCAAGTCAGTTGAACATTTTTTTAAATGAATTATACTTATTTAATATTTTGCTTTGTAATTAAAATAACTTGCGAAGTTAATAGTTAACTGACTTGATATGAGATTTTAATATTTGATTCGAGTTTGGTTTGATTTTAAGTCAGTTCCAAATTTTACTTATTAAGGTGATTGTCATGCGGATGAAAAATAAAAAAATTCGTTCATTGCAAAATAAAATAAAATTAATGCTTATTAAAGTAGATAGAAAGCATCGAAAATGATAGAAAGAATCACCTTTTGAATATTGTTAAATAATAAAAGAAGCGTATTACTGGGTTATGTAGATAATAGTGATGTAACAAATATTAGCATTCGCGAATATTTGCATATTTTTTTCATTCGCATTCGCAAGAAACGACGCGAATGTTTGGCGAATGTATTTAACAAACCAAAAGGAAAATATATGGAATGACAATACAACTGATAAAATGTATATTTTTTATTTCATTAAAACATTTGAATAAATGATTAGGGAACAGTTTTGAGATAGGCCACAAAATTAAAAATACTTTTTTATATTCTTGTTAGTTTAATTAATAATGAAAAAATCACAATTTAATTCCTTCTTTACGTTTAGGTACAAAAACTCCATTTCTAAATTTTTGTATACCTACCTATATGTTGAAAAACAAATTTGAGATTCAATCAAATAAGGTAGTAGCTAGTAATATTATTCTAGGTCTAACAAATCTTGTTGTAATTTATAATGTAAGATTTGTACTTATTAAGCAGATTATAACTACGATTTTAATTAAATAATAGAGTTTATATCTTTTAACAGAAAAAAAAATTGTAACCTAAGTTAAACTTCTAGTAGGTATCCAAATTGATCTTTCGCTTTAATTATAATATATTTTTCTATTTAAATAATTAACAAACTCAAAAAAAGAAAACAATTAATATTATTAGCATAGTTAGTATTTTACGCGCACTTTATTTAAAAGTCAACATTCGCATTCGTGAATGTGAAAAATTGGACATTCGTTACATCACTAGTAGGTAATCATTTTTATTATCACTACTGAAATACGTCATTTGGTAATAGACCCTAAACATGGCCATTATAGATTTTTTCGAGCACGAGATGCGTAATACATACGGTCATACCTACCAAAAATAAGTTATACTTTCTGCATATTTGCATAGATTTTCGCGTGAGGAATTCTGCATCGCAAATAATTGGATTCGACGCATATCAAAGATTAAAATATACGTCTCTAAAGGCAGAATACATATTTTTAAATGTCGATTTCATGAAAATTGATATTTAGATAACATTTTAGCATATAAAAAATGTAAATTTGTAGATATATTAAAATGAACGTTTTAACATTCATATGAGTCAATAGAGAATCCAAAATGATTTGTGTCTGTATGTGTGCAAGAGCAATGGTGGAATTATGGGGGTATGAGAGGGTGGAGAGAGTCGCGGGCTCAGTTTAGGTACAATGTTAGTTTTGGTTGAAAGGATGAAGATTGAAACCAGGACATTTCGGCGGGGTGCAGACGGGAAGACGGAACTGTAGTGGTTCATATGAGGTGCACACGGGTCGATAGAGCGCGCGCTTGCAGCACCGCCAGAGAGCGCAGCCAGACATTCCATGACCCGCGCCGCCCCAACTTTACCAAAGAGCCGTCAACAATCTTCCGAACGATTCATTCCTGTTTCAGAGATAGAATCTGCACCACACATTTTCGTTATTCGGTGAAAAAATTTATCCAATATCAATTTAAATAATTTTGTTATCTTATCTCTATATATCGTTCCATCAAATATTTTTTATATTAAATCTCTACACGCATCTTAAAAATAAAACTTTAATAAATCGTGTATAGGAACAGCTTTTTTTCATAAAATTATACCCAGTTGAAAAATTATTTCTATACATAAAACAGTACGATGATTGACTAACAGACTAGCTGAAGGTTAAACTACAGAAGAAAAAAAATATGAAATTTGAAAATGTTATTCCTAACAGGATTGTGACTTCCACTATGGAAGCATCTATAGACATTCCACTTTTAAGTGGTTCAAACAGAGGCTTTAAAATTTTGAACTTCTGAGTCCTACTCTTAAATTATCAACTTTCTCAAATTTTATTTTAACTAAAACCCTCTAATTGACAGAACCTAAGTTTGTATTTTCTTTATTCATTCATTTAAGAGTTGAAAAAATTACTTTTTAATGAAAGTCTACTAATAGTTTTAAGTTAATCTTTATGCTTAACGTATTTTATTTGTTTAATTTTTGTAATGACATTTTCAGCAGGTGATTTTGTAGTTACGGTCTTCAAAGACTGAGTTTTTTGCTAAAGCATAGTTGTAGTCATAATATTCACACAAAAAACTCTAAAAACAATTATTCTTAATGTTTTTTTTTTTAATTTAATGAGAAGTAATATGGTGGGATATATATTTGAACTATGAGTTAAACTAAAATGTATATCGAGATAATTGTAGGAATAGTTTCACGTTAAATTGTTTTAATCAGCTTTAAAAACTGCTTTTAATAGCAAATTTAATCGTAAGTTAAACTTACTGGTGTTTAATAAATTTTTAAAATTACGTTTTTTATACAATACCGTAAAGTTAAGTATATAGATATCAATACATATACAAAGGACTTTTTCTTAGTTTGAAATACCCGCATAATAAGTTATTATATTAAGTAGGCATTTTAAGGCTATAAAATTATACAAATAAGTCGATTGAAAGAGTAAATACATAAATTGATTCATCGAGAAAATATACATAAATATGTTTTCTTATACCTAGGGGCCATTCTAAACGTCACGCTAAATTTTGCAATTTTTGACTCCCTACTACCCCCTTCGTCACGCTGCGTCACATTTGTTGCGACCACCCCTTGTTAATACTCTCTTAAATCGAAATAGTGACTTTAGTGACTATTCACTATTTTTTCAGTGCAGAGTATACCACTAAATTCAACTAGTGGTATACTTTTCACTACAAAATAGTGAATAGTCACTATTTGATAGTCGAAAGTCACTATTTTGATTTAAGAGAGTAGTTTATTTTGATTAATAATATAATAAATATTGATATTTTGTCTAAATAGTGTAAATATTACTTAACATTCAATCCGAATGACATTTCTATCGTGACAGAAAAATAAAATTAAAATATCTAGAAAAAAATAGAGGAAGAATTCTTTGATGAACTGTGAACGTCACATTTATAAGACCCTCGTCACCCCTTGTCATATCTAGCGATCCTCCCCCTCTGGTATGAGAACGTATTTAATGAACAACCCCTTTAGATATTGAAAATCATACTGTATCTTTTACACAATCAGCTACTGAGGAATGCTAATAAATCGCAGTAGATATCAATTTGCAGAAAAAAATTTCCTATCCTACATTCTATAAACTCGTACATATAGAGTACTATACAACCCTTTTAAGTTTATTTTTATTTTATTTGCCTCACATAATTTCCTTAACCGAAGATTATTAATTACGCTTTCAATCAATGATTCCCAGATGTACAAAACATTGGTGACCAATGCTATTACATTCATTTGTTTTGTCAAAATCCTTATGATAAAAATGCAAATACTAATTTTCTTAATATTACTTAATTCGTAAGAAGTAAGCATTTAATTTTACCTTTCTGAAAATGATCATAGTACCTATACCTATAACGTTTTTTCATTATGCTAACATAAGAACATTTAATGATTCACTGCTTTAAACTTATTATTTTAAATATTTTACCTGTTTTTCAAGCTACTTTCGAAAATTTAAAAGATAACAAGTTAAATTCTAGTTAAAAATTAGTAAATGACTTCATTAAATCTTAAAAAAAAAACACTTGATAATCAAATCAACAAAATCACGTCATTATAGCTACTTTAAAAGCTCAAAAGAAGTGGGTTAGGACCACTAGTATTTTAAATAAATGTATGTATTCAAAATTTTAAAATAATTGTAAGAAAATTTCTTTCGTTACGCTGTACATCCTTAGTGATAACGTTACACTTCCACATAAAACGACCTTTCCCCTATATATTCTGTGTACTCAACTTATGGAAAACTGACAGAATACATTTAAAAAAAGATTGTACGCTAAAAAAAAATTGCTGACTGTAGGTAACTTGATAATCAAGAAAATTAAAAAAAACTTTTAGTTTATAAAGAAATTCTCACAAAGTTAATATTGTTGCATTTGATATATTATGCATATCCAATATTTTTACTATACACAGCTGTTGTGTTTTAAAAACATGTGGTTGAAAATAAACGGGGACAGAGTAGAGCCGTAAAATGTTTTTACTCGACTTATTTGAAGACATACAGAAATTATACTTTCCGACAAAGAGACGGAAAATCTCAGGGAAAACTAGAAACACTTATCTTTTCTTTCTATGTTCTTTTTACAACACAACATGTTATTTTGTATCATTTTATGTAATATCCCTAAATGCACACGTTACCCATACAAACGACTTAGAACTTATAAAGTTTTTCAAAAGCCGTATTACAATCTGAAAAGCCATTCTTAAGTTTGAATATCATTTTTATGATTTAACATAACTTAAACATTTTCAATTTTACTCCTTTTAAGGTTTTTACTTCTTTATTTATGAGTATTTGGTCCATTTTTTGTGGAATATTTCTAATAGGTTTATTTTACTTCTCCTGTTAGAATAAAACTATCTTAATAAATTAAAAAAATTTAAATCTGAAAACATTAAAAACAAATTTTTTTCAAGATATTAACTAATTATTACGTTTTCGAAGATATTTTTTTTGTACTCTCAAACCGTTTTGCAAAAAATTTAAATTTTAAAAGACTAGGAAAAATTAAATAGCTTTCAACAAACTTTATAATTTGTGATAGAAAAAAAGTAGAACATAATATAGTAATGTTAACTTTAAAAGAATAATAAAAATATTCGTTATTCGATAACGCTATAAAAGAATTTTCTTAGTTTTTTAAAGTCGTGAAAGAACAAACGACCAAACGAAGATAGATGGACCACATACGGATTCTGTTAAACGTGCAGCACCTCCCTCGAGAACTGTTTGTCGACCATATCTTAGTGCCCGTCTCGTTCCATTGTACTCGCGCATACAAATCAACTTTAAGTGCTTCATTTAGGTCCAAGAAAAGCAGTAAAACATGCAATAAATAGTCATCGTTTCTGAATTATTGTTATCATCATTAGTTTGTGAAAATTTTTAATCATTTCTTCGTCCATAGAAAACTTCTCACAAACAATAATAAAAGGTGCAAATTGACTTGAGTTTTAATAAACAACTAATTAAGTACCTAATTTCTTACGAAAACCCACCTCTAACTTTTTTTTTTCTCAATATGTTTTTAATTTAAATTTTCAAGCAGTGTACCTTTCGCAGTTCACTTGTAAAATAACTTGCCGTCTTAAAAAGTTGAAAAATATTGTTTCTGTTTATATTTAAAAGTTTGATACTACTTAATAGATTTGTGTACCACTTCTAAAGTGCTAATTTAATTAATAAAGCATTTAAAAATATGCAAGTACTCAAATTAATGGAGGAAATATGTGCCCGGAATGAATCGTTTCCGTAGGTATCTATATCTTTGGAGATTTTTTTTTGAACGGGTTAAGTGAATATGCTATATAGAAATATAAATAAAGCATGTTGTTGTAATCTACTGTTATGCTTCGGTTATTATTAGTAGACTACTTAAAATTTAATTTAAATAAAACATTCTTTTAATAAACAATGCAAATGTTATAAACAATATACAAAGATCCATTATTTTTTAAATCCTATAATGTATTAAAAAGGGTTCTTTTAATGATATACTATCAGAACTTACAAACGTTATACTATCAAGCACTCAAGTGTGATGATAAGTGTCTACCATTTGAAGTATAATATCCAATAAAATTTACTTAAAGGAGCTCCAGCCTTCGCTTAAGTTTTTATGGTTACAAATTAAGCATATTATGTTGTTATTCTACGGTTAACAGTTGATATATCCGTATATATCCGATATAGTTACGTAGAGTGCTTCCTCAAAGAGTAGCAATGATAAATACCGCTCTTATAATGTTCAAGTTTGTTGCATTACAAGCATCAACTTTATAAAAGCCACCCTATACCAGATTTGGAAAAATTCCAATGTATATTTTTATCAGACGGATGTATAAGTTGAGAAAATTGACTTTTGAAATACATTGTTATGCAAAGGTCAAAAAGCTCAGTTGTGTTCTTTCTGCTTCATGCGTCATGTATAGCTCTGGGTTCGATCCCTATTGATATAAAACCCTAGTCCTAAAATAAAAATTGACCACCAGAAATTTTCTGTGTTCGGACAGTCGTAATATGACCTTAGATGTTAAAGCCACTTAAAACACCAATAATAATAATTATTTAGAGAGCTTATTATTAGAATAATTTGCCTCGGTTAGATATAGCTAAGAGCTATCAAAGTGTTTTGACATGAAAATTTTAAAAAGTTGAAAAGGTAGAGTTAATCGATATGTGCACTAAACGACTCAATTATATCATTATAAGAACATGCAAAAGTTTGTATGGCAACACTTAGAGACGGTTTGTATTAATGTTTTGTTAAACATATCAGTGATATATTTGTGGCCCAGCGATTAAGGTGACGGTCACACATGCAAGAAGTCTACAGAACGAATCCCGCTATCGATAGATTTTTTTTTTATTTTAAATGTATATTCGATATTTAAAAATTACCACAATTTACCTTAGAAACCAATTTAGCAAAACACTAAAGTTGCATTAACATTTTGATTAAGATTATCATAAGCGAGTCTAACAACTTTATCTTTCTATTATACCATAAAAACTTCTCAAATAAATCGTTTATGTTTAGGTCAACCATGTGCAATGCAATTCAAATGATGTCTTAAAAGAAAATATGAAGTAAAAGATGCATTAAGTGTAATAATTTATTATCAGTCATATGCTTTAATATTACAAATGAATTCTATAGAATCTTTTAAAAATGGTAACCTATTTACTATCATTACCATTTTTACGTTTTGTTATATACTGAAATGTGAAATTGGAAATTTAAGATTTAGTAAGTACGTACTACATCAGTTCGATGAATTATATCTAAAATATTATTTATGTAACTTATAAAATACGCAGCTCACATTTCGCAGTTCAATGATAAAATATTTTTGTAAGCTAAGATTTGGTTGGGTACAAGACCGACAGGTAGTCAACTTTTCACATTTTTGACACATGTAATCTCACATCTAAATTTAGTGAACTAGAAGAGAAGTTAATATTTCTTAAGAGGAAGGTTTTTCTTAGATAATCTCCTACGTATTATTTTTAGAGATAAATTGTACTCTTTTTTATTTTGAGATATTTTTCAATTCTTTAAATCCCCTAAAACATCGAAGAAATATGAAATGCATTAATTAAAATGATACTCTTTGTTAGTTAAGCAAAAAAGTGCCCCACAGCCTGATTATTTATTTTATAAAGAGTTTTGTTCAAAATTTGAAACTATACTCAATATGTGTAATATTACAAGATATATTGAAAGGGTTTAAACGTGAAGCCTTAAAGTTAAGTAATATATAAGCGACCGTTTACGTGCTAAAATATAAAATCAGATAAAAACTATTTTTTCAGATTAACAATTTTTTCTTTTGATTTTTAGCGATAAAATTCATTGAAATAAATGAGCTTTAAGCAAAAAAATGAAGCACGAACTTGTTTAACATTTATTTTCGCACCGTTAAGTTAATGAAAATGTCTGGAATTGGAAAATATTTTTTACAGCCATTTGTGAGCATATTTAAAAAATGTTTGAAAAAAAAACTTTGTTCCGTCAATATGTCTAACATTACAAAAAAATACCAACTCAAGATAATGGTCACGTTGCTCACCATAGAGAATCTTGAGCAGCAATCTCTAAATTTTTATATTCTATGCGCCTTTTAATGAAATTGTTGAGTGCTATTGTCAGATAATACGAATTTCAGTCACGTTTATAAGAATACATTTACTTCAATTCTTTTTGAAAATATCATTATTGGACGCGAAAAGGAAACAATGTGCCTATGGCAATTTCACTTTTTTTTAGCGGAATTATTCACAAACCAAATTAGAAGAATTTCAAGCAATTAAATAACCAATACCGATGCTTTGCGATATGATGAAAACAATTGTTAATTGCATCGTTTAATTAAATTATATTCTACACCATTCGTAGATACATCCTCTAACAAAAAAAATAAAAACAAAAAACAAAAAATACAGATTTTTACTTACTATAAAGGGCATATAATTAATCTACTTTTTATTAATAAGCTATGCAGTTTTTAATTGTTAAAATATGTAATAGTTATTCCTGTTCTTGGAGAAAATCATTTAAAGAATTTCAGAGTAAAAAAAACCCTACAAATACTGTATGTAATTATTTATAATACGGCCTGGGTTTATTTCAATTTATTTTTAACTAACGAAAAACTAATTACACAAAACAAGCGTCATATATAACACACAAAAAGACTTTAATATTCATTTAAAGTTTATAACCAGCTATAATAGTTACTTTATAAAGCATTTTAAAGAAACACTTAAAGTAAATTTAATTGAATAAGTTTTTGAAAGTATTTCATTTAGTTAATTTGGATTCGATTTTACATGAAAATTGATGTTGGTTAAAAAAACACAAACAAAACCCCTGACTGGATAAAAAATGATGAGTACAATTATACATAAATATCTATATAACCAGAACTACAATATATTATTATGAATACAGCTTCTATTTATACACAAACTTACACCCTCTTCCCTAAAACCCCCTTTATTTGAATTTTCTCAAGAAAAAGTTGCAAATAAAAGTTGTAGGCTGTGATAAGTCTAATATCCATGGCTAGTTTAAAGAAAATCGTTGGAGCCATTTTCGGAAAAAAAATATGAAAAAACTCAAAAACCCATAGAATAGAGTAGGAGTCGGCAACCTTTTTTGACTGCGGGTCAAAAGCAACTAATATGCGAGTATTAAATAGACGTTTGGACTTGGGTCAGTGGTATAGGTAGATATTAATTTTAAAAGAGTCTTTTAGTGAATAAAAGATACATTATAATTTATATCAAGAAAATAAACACAATACGCTTTTAAACAATTTTTTTTTATTCTTTTATTTATTTTATATATTACAATTAAATTTCGGATCTAAAGTGGGTCACTCATAATTATCAAACTGGTCACTTGGTGACCCGTGGGTCATAGGTTGCCGACTCCTGGAATAGAGGCTTCCTGTCAACCGAATTCAACCAAAAGCTTCGTGGTACAACAAGATGAAATATATGAGGTTAAAATTCTGATTTGAAGGACTTTTGGATAAAGCTTTTTATACGATATCGCTCACACATATAGACATTTCTAAAACCCACTTTTTCGGATTCAGAGGACCTCAAAAGATCTATTTCCGGTAAAAACTCAAAATCGAAAAATCGACCGTATAATCCGATTACAATACTTTCTTTACTATGTAGGTATTAGTAAAAGAAAGTGAAAAGGATTGGTGATTAATTTTATGACAATGAAATCTTTTTATATTTTGGTCCATTACTAAAAATACAAAGGTACAACTATATACGAGTATTCGTTGCAATTTTTTTTTCAGTTGTCTATTTATTCGGTTTATAATACGCTTTGTTTATTGTTATTTTAGCAAATATAGTCCGACAAAAATTGTTATCATTTTATTGCAATTGAACGGGTTAAAGAAAAATAAAGCAAGTTATATCAATAAACATACAATTTATATGCATTTTACCCACGATACTACAAAGTTTCTATTATCACATTAAAGCATTGAAAGAAGACTAATAAGTTTCAGACGTTGATAATTATTCATAGTTAAAAATATTGAAGTTTTCTAATCATAGCGCCTGACCTACCGCATATACCACTTAGAACAAAAAAGTCGTTATCCCTTAAACTACGTGAATCCCTTGAACAGTTAAAATACCACCTTGAAATGAAATCAGATTACCTTTAATCGGATTTTACTATAATAAGAAAATTAACATTACTTATAGATATTATGAAAAATATTCAATATTTTGGTAAACTTATCAGTATTTTAAATTTTTAATACTTATTTGCTATATTTAATATACAGTAGAAATCGTTTATAACGAATTTCAGGGGACCGTCAAATTTCGTTCGTTATAAGCGATATTCACTATAATCGATATGTATCGCATGTATCGTCTTATCTAAGACATATCACGGGACCCGAAGGTTTTGTACGTTACAACCGGTTGTTCATTATATCCGGTGTCGTTATAAACGATTTATTCTGTACCTACAGGTTTAAGTAAATTCAATAAAATATTAACAAAGTTTACCCATTAATGGAAAACAATTTGACTTTCCGAATGTCCTGATGCAAAAATGGCGTATTAGAAAAAAATTATTTAATTTTTTTTTATCTAAAACAACTTTACATAATTCATCGGTAGAAAAATGCAACATGCAATAAATTGCAGATTGTTACAAAAATAAACCTGTTTTATCGAAGGATGGAAACTTTTTGATCCCGCGTGATAAAAAAATATTTCGCAACAAAACTGACTCGTTAAAAAGCTATATTTGAGTATCCATAGTTATGAATTGTAATGGAATATTTTTATAACTTTAATCTTTTAAGAAATTTTGTTTTTTTACTAAGTTATCCCATTATCCTATGTTACCGAGATATTTACAAGAACCTAAACAAATCCTTAATTTCTTAAGTAATTTGCATAGTTAAGTATTTGTGCGAAAGGAATAAAATAACAAAATATTCCTTAACTATCTTAAAGTATCACAAATATATTATATAATTGAAATCGATAATTCAATTGTGTTTTAAATGTTAATTTGGAATTAAAGGTCTTATCTAAACAACCTTTAAATTCAAATTAACAAAATCTTGTAAATTAGATATAATTAATCTCTTAAATGTGTATAATTTAATTAACTAATCTAAACTTGTAAGGCATCTCATAACATAAATATTAAGTTGATTTAGTTTACCTAAACAATATCAATTAAGTAACGAAAAAGATTAATTTAAGCCTATAAAAATAATTGTCAATTATTTCTTAGAAACTGTCGTGTTAATAGGTACATAAAAATTAACAATTATCTATATTTAAATAATGAACGCATAATGTTGATTTCACAGATTTATTTCATCTGATTTAACTTGAACATTTGTACAGCTTAGAAAAATAAATCATTGACAAAAATTGAAATTAATATTAGGAATTGTATAAATGATTTATAATCGTATGAACAATAAGATAAATTTGATTATGTCTCATTAATTTTTTATTAGTTTTCAGTCTACGATCCTTAATTTTCAAAAACATGGTTTTGTGGGTTTGAAGCACATTATCATGTTACCTAGTTTTTATGGCTTAATTCTTTGTGTTTAGTCGAATGAAAATAGAAAATGCCCACGCAAATTAATGTGTTCCGTTGTTATCATTTATTAAAGGATACGTTGTCTATCTCGAATATCGATTCGGTCTTTAAATGTCACGATTGTGAATGTTCTACTTTAAGAATTAGTCATATTAGCCTGTGTATTCGCCATGTATATATATATAATATAGTATATCTTTATATAAATACCAGAAGATAATGAAAATCTGAAACTACAAATACGTAAAACCTTTTCGTCAGAATGGTTCTGTTTTTTTTTAACAAATTGCTTTACACTTTTTAACGTATTTATTCATTCAATTACAAAACATTCATCGTCTTTACTTCTTAGCTATATAAAGAAGTTAAAGCATTTTCGCTTTAAATATACCTAAGTAGTTGTATTTAAATGTCCATGTTTCAGAGAGAAAAATGAAATTAAGGTAGTATTTGAGATAAAGTTCAAAGAATCAAATGCACAAATGTACCTACGTCTATTTTTACGTTTTACAAAAAAACAATGACACTGATAAATGTGAATGTTTATTCTACCTTTTGAACTAAATGCAACGCAAAATAACTTAAAAATTATTCAAAATTCCTTCTTTAATTGACACATATGAAAATAGATTGTTAACATCAATCAAGTTTAATTTTATTTTCAGATGTAAACGAATGAGTCGCAAGAAAAATACGTTGGTGTAAATAATATGCACTCGCAAAATAAGTGCATTAAAAATCATTCATTTTTAATCTGTTTTAAGTAGGTTCTTTTATCGATATACAATATTTCAATATACAAAAATTTGAAATTAAAGTTTTGTACTTCCTTCAACCCTTTTGTAGATGGTTTTTAAATTTATAAAAAAAGTAATTTTTGAATTCCAAGACCCATTTTTCAGTAAATTTATTCTTACTGGTGTTACCCTTTAAACATAAATCAGTTAAAATTTCACTTATGGCGTAAGTAAAGCAGTACTCACTTTTTAACCAATGCTTTTCGCAACAAATCAGTGAATTTTTAGTAATTTTATCTCCCCTATAATTTATTTTCATTAATAAGCTAGTGAAACATTTTCACTATTTATTTAAGTAAATTATTTTTATTTAAAAATTGAATGTCTTCAATTAGCTATATCAGGAGTTCTTAAACTTCTAGTTAAAAAATTGGTTGTCTGTAAAGTCGGTTTATAGACGATAGTTTTACGTGATAGCATCATAAAGAAATATTAATGAAGAATTGCATACTTTTATGAATTGAATTATTATTATCATTGAAGGGTCATTTTTTGTATAATACAAAGGAGTTAATTGAAAATTAAAAATTTTTTCAAAATGAAATCAGACTGAAAATTATGAAGGAAGTCAATTTTAAATCTTATTAAGTAAATTGTAGAAAAAACACAAAACACGTTGTCTAGGATTCAATAATTGCCTCTCTATCGCTTGTATCGCGTTCTGGCTTGCACTCACAGCCTCAAATGCAACGTGACACTTTTTCAGACTGGCTGTCGTAGTTCATCAATTTATAAGACGTTATCACGTCAAAAAATATTTGTAATATAAATTTAAAAATTAAGCCTCAACAAAAGCTCAATAAGTGGTCTGAGAACTACATATATGTTTAAGAATCCCTGAGCTATAAATTTCACTATTGTTAAAGTGAACTTCATATTCACTTATTGGAAGTGCGGATTTTCTAATTTTAAAGTAGTGAATGTCATAACCACTTAACATATCAATGAATTCTTAGAATCACTAATTCATTTTGTAAGTGTTCTCTTATTCCAGATAGCCAGGTTTTAGTTTTGGCAAAAAGTAAATATGCATGAGAGTAAGTTTTATTAATGGACAAAGATTTTTTGATTATTTTTATAATAACGAATCTATTCTACCTGAATGGTATCCAGGTATTCTTTCGGTCAATATGGGTAAATCTCAAGTTCAAATTTGGCATGGTAACTACCATAAAACTTGAACAGGATTTTTTAATTTTCAGATTGATCAGATATCTTTACTGGTGGGTAAAGCACATTTTTTTTTAATTTAAGGTTGCATCAACTACTATGGTCATTAGCGACCGTCGAATTCGAAAATCCAGAAAAAAATCTTGGCCTTTCATTGGAATTCGAACCCAGGACCACTAGCGTATAGGGCAACAATCTAGTCAACCACGCCTTTAAGTGACTATAGCACTATTAATTTAAATGATATTTCTGGAACTATTACATAGTGCATAATAACATGCTTTAACATTTGAGAACTAACAAAATTACAACGTCTGACGTCACATTGTCAAAGACAAAGTCTAAAAGGCTCTTCAACATTTCAATGTATATATAATATATAAGTATGAGTTCTACTCGAATACGAAAAACTTATTATACCTAGTACAAAATTTTATGGATTTGAGAAATAAAAACTATCATTGAATGGTAGAGAAAAAATCACTACTTAATTAAAATTGGGAATCAAAATACCATTAATGTGTAATTTACTAATTTACAATTTTTTTTCATTTTATGGAAGATTATATCAGGCAACAATTTTCGTTCTTATATAAATATCCACCCATATATTGATCGGAAGAAACCACATAAAAATTTTGACACAAAACTTAAGTAATTATCGTCGAGCAAAACCAACATGACAGTATTGATTTTAATGAAAACGCACATTACGTGGGATAATTGAATCCGAAGCTTAGACATTATTAAGGAAAACATAAATTAGTTTAAGTTTAATGAATCACAATTTATCCACAGTTCCAAATTTCCTCATTTTCAGAAAGTTAACGCAATATACATTATGGCTTTGTTCGTTCAAATCTTATTTTCGTAATAAATATACGTAAAATACCTTAAAGTGATAAATTACCCTCAGATATGCCGTTTTGCATTACGAACAAGAAAACTAAGAAAATAAAGGTCGTTTAAATTATCACGTTCAGACCACCAATTCGAAGAAACTGTTAACGAAATCTTATTAACACGTTTATCGCTCCACGTCAAATTGTCATAATTTCTTTGATTGTTTGCATTTTCCCTGATAGGTATTATATATGGACAAATAAAAGTGCCCATTGAAAACATGAAAAATGTTTTATTAAAATGATATAAAAGTTTTTGTTTTTCGTTCCCGCTTCTAAAAATAAATCAATATCTCCTATGAAGTAACGAAATAAGCATACAGACAAACGCGTGGTAGCTAAAAATAAAGTTTGTAAAAAAAACAACACGTTTATTGAGTTTTATTAATATTTGAACTAATTCCTTAAGAATTCGTTGAAAAGTGCAACGCTAAGGATGTTCGTAGATTGATCTCTGTAGGGAAATTAATTTTTGAAGCTGAATATAAAAACTACATGCATAGCAAATTCGTAAAATTTTATTTTTACGCATAATACTTTAACTTAATAACATGTAGGGGAAGTGAGCCTTAAACGGGTAAACCGCCCAAAACTGAGCCTGTTTTAGGCTTATGTATAGGGCAAAACGGGTTTTTTGATAACTTTGTTATTTTTTAAAATCAACAAATTCTGGTCATATAATGTGGCCAAATTGTGTTTTATTTTAAATTAACTTACCATATAATACGACTGTTACAGTTTTTTTTTACCTTTGCGCTTAGCTTTCTCGTTTTGAGCTCACTTCCCCTATATAGAACTAAAGATTTTTTTTAAATTTAATTTTGCAATTACACAATTTCTGAATAAATGTAAATACATGTGAGTATTCACCTGATATTTCAATTCAAATAAACTGTGATCTTTCAAAAAATTATATTTTGAAGAACTTGTAAAGTTTACTTATAAAAATTATTAAAATGGCTTCGGAAAAAATATAATCAAAAATAAACTCGAAACTGTGCTACAAAAGAAAAAAAAAATGGGAGTTCCGTATATATTATCGCCTTGTCCTAAGAATTGCTATTGTTAATGCAAGTAGATAATAATATATTGTATGTTAGTTGACATGAAACAATTCATACATCAAATTGAAATACAACACAAGCTGTCATTTTCAGTTCTATTGTGATTAGTTAGAGAAGTAGTACAATCTATAGTCCTTGATGTTGACTAAAACAGACTCAACTCTGTAGGAGGTTCAAAAGCTATGAAATAAGTACTTTTGCAACGATTGTCAACAAAACCTGCTGCTAACATTTTCAACTGTTACAGGAACAATTTCTTTGAAAATAAAATAGATTTATATCATTAAACGTTATTACTGAATTTTAGGTTTATCAAAAATTAGTTGACATAAAGTAGCATTCAGTATACTGAATTTCATATATATATATATGAAATTAACAAATATTTACTATAACTTTAATTATCTTAAAAGGTTTTTGTTTGTATATGTACATAATACATATGATAAAAATTGTTAATTATAGAACTATCTACTTACTTATTAATAGTTGGAATTCACTTGGGTTTGAATTTGATACAAATGGATAGTAACTACAAGAGTAATCAAATTATCGTCGTCATACGAATTTTTTAATAATTGATTTGAATGGATAAATATTTATATATTAATTCGATATTGATCGATTACTTTGAACGCAATATTTGAGAGTAATTTTCAGGTGACATAAAATATTTAATACCACATTTGATTTTATATATTATGCTTTTTTAGAAGGATGTAATAAAATAATACTATAACAGTTGGAGAGTGAATTTTAACTAATAACCTTACAACACAATTATTATTTTATTAGACATATCCAAGAGTTTGAAAAAATTAGTTATAATTTTTTTCAAAAAAATGTAACAATATAGTCAATTTTCGTTATTGAATACAAGCTCGAAGATGAAGTATAAAAAGGACAGTTTGCCATCATACTTAACGTCGCGTGCTGTTACACGTTCTAGACGCATTTGTCATGCTCGTTAGGCACAAAGTTTAATTAAAATCTGGATATTGAGTGCAAAATTAAAAGCATCTGTAATGCTAAAAAATTTCGAGGTGCCAATTAATATTTGATTGTGGACATTTTAAATTATATAACTTGGTTATACAGCCGAAAAGATAGTTCAATATTGGGGTCCTTAAATTAAAAAAAAACTATTTCAAAATCAATAAAATTATAATTTTATGTCCACCAAATCGCTACTCTCTGTGTTGGTGTAATTGATGCTCGGGTAAATATTAGTTTTGTCTAGTCAGTATACAAAATGTTCTATATTCAAAAATTTGTGATATGATCGGATGAGAAAAGACCTATAACAACTTTTGTAACCAAATTACATCGCTTATTTCTTGAAGAGCAAAATACAAACTGCATCGTTATAGGTAAATAATAATTATACTTAAAGTAATGCATATTTCATCTTTACACAATATAAAACAAAGTTGCTCCCGCTGTCTGTTCCCTTAGATCTTTTAAACTACAAAACAGATTTTAATGAACTTTTTAGCAATTGATAGAGTTTTATAGATTATAGATATATTTATAGATATTATAGATTCAAGAGGAAGGTTTGTAGGTATAATACATGCATATAACAAATATAATAATATAGTAATAATAAATAATAATAAATAGTAGAAAAGTCGGTAAATTCAAAGATTTGTACTGTGATGTCATAACAGACATATTTTTGATCACTTACATTGCAAACGCTGGCTAAACCTTACGAGATATGTATATCAAACTAATATGCGGCAAAATTGTGTGTCTTAAAATGATTGTAAAAAGTCTGCGACGGGATATGTCTATCTCTTAAAGATAACCCACAGGAACCATTTTATATTTTACATATTACAAAAAAATTATTGGTTATTTACAAAGTTATTTTAGACAATACAGTTTTATTCCTTATCCAATTTTTAATTTTACACAGTAACGAAAGAAATCTCTACAAAGTTTAAACTAAAAAATTAACAAAGTTCACAGGAAAATAAATATGAATTTCAATTAACACTCGATAAAATTAATATATTTTTTTAAAAATATATACTCTATTTGAATTCCTTTATTATTCATTGTCGAAGATATAAATTAGAAATATACGTATTAAAATAATATACTGAATTTTTAAATAATAAACAATTATTTAAAGGAACTAATTAAATTAATTTTTGTTATAGATACCTCAGATCTCAACGTATTGAGTACCATTTATCCTAAAAGAAGGCAAAGTTCCTGTCGGATAGCTACGAATCTATTCACGGAAAAAAAATGTGTTGTAGATTTAACAACATTCCTTTTTAATTTTACAACATTAACTAGTATTATATAGGATGACACCATGTGTGGTAACGTTTACCAGTTAGGTGTAATTAAAAAACTGTAGGATTATTTACAACACGAACTAGTAAAAATGATTGAAATTTATGACACTTGCATTTATTTGTCAAAATTATTGGTTATGTTGTACGCGGCGCATTCGCACCAGTAACAGAAACGCCAAAATTTGTTAATTGTACAACACTCAGCAGTTGTAACAGCTACATATATTTACTACACTATGGTAGTAAAAAATACTATATATTAGAGCTTATAGTGAACACAAAGTGCAGTAAAAATATTACTCGTTTAGTGTTGTAAATTTTACACCACTATTTTTTCCGTGTTCTACTTAAATAGCTGAACGGTTATAAATGACATTTGAAATGAAAACTTGTCAAGTCTAACGGAACATTTTATATTTAAAATTGTAATGAATCTGTAAGATAGCTAATATCTCTTCATAGAAAAGTAGTTTTAAGGATTTTGATGAACTTACTTTGGATCTATCTATCTTAATCAATCAATTACATTTAGATACTCTCAGCAAAGCGAGCTGGTATCAGTTAGTTATTAATGAAACTCGTAATCTTTAAAAATAAATCTAATGATGAAAATACAATTTGAAAAGATTTTGAAAAACTTTGAAATGCTTGTTGTTGCTTGAAAATCTACATGGGTACTAAAATTTCTAGTCAAATACAACTCTAGAAGTAGTTCTATTAACTAGCTAATTATTGTCGCATTAATTTTTAAATTTTCAAATTTTTGAAATAGATAAGCATTTGTTTTAAATGCCCAACAAGTAACGAGATTAAAATTTAATTATAATACATTTTACATCACTGCTCACAGAAAGTATTGTATCAATTCAAGGATTTCAATATATTAATTACATCCTTTGAGTTTAGAAAAACACAATGTGGTACACTATAATTTCCATCTCAATAAATTTAAACTAATACAAGGTTGAGATAAATTTTCAGATTTTAACTATGAAAAGTGACAATTTAAACACTCTCATAATATGCTAATAAAACATGAAGCAAGGACTAAACAGTCTCCATAACCTAATTGATGAAACGATAAAAGTTATGCCAAATTATAAGCCGGCAACTGAAAAAATCGTATGAATGAACAAAGTTAAATCTTTTCAATATGACAAATTAACCAAAAAGAAATATTTGGTTTAAACTTGAATGAATTATGAAATTAAGATTTTTAGCCCAGGTTAGACTATACTGTTTTAAACTCGACTAAACTTAGGTTGGCAGTAATTGGTAGAGAGATCAAAACATTTACAAGGAATACGACTTTGAGGTTTTTATTTTCGAAATTTAAATATAAAATCACCATCAGAAACTTTCACGAGGAAGAGGCTTACTAATCGAGCTATCCAACTCTCACATACATACTAGGTCTCTGAATAATTATTCATACCTTCCAAATAATTTCATTACAATTTATAATTAGTTTAGAATGATATCATTGAATTATTTCAATGTTATTTCATTTATTTATTATATTTTTAGAATAGAAAGTTAAAACTGTTTAACTAAAAATTATGCAGTTGTAAATGTTACCGTTGTATACAAGAAGTACGAGATTACTTTTTCTATTGTGTGCGATCTTAAAATAGTAAACACGCAATATCTTAAGGCTTTATACCTAGGTATTTTAATGAATCAACCTAGGTTAGTGTAATTTGTAGCACTCCCACATTTTACTCTAATAATTTTTCAGATAAGATTTCAAATTAAACGTAAGTGCAGTGAATGCAATGAAGCCCTAATATAAACACGCTAAAAATATCTACCAATATCGATCAGAAAATAAATTCTGTTGTCGTATATTTATAACAAAATATATATCGTATAATAAGTATATCCTACCTATCTGATTCAAAATGAATAAATCGAGAGCAACATGTGGTTCTTGAACTAAAATTAATCTGTCTTCGAAGTCAAGTTCAATCCGTCAGTTACAAAAATAAATAAGATATGAAATATTTCTTCTATACATCAATATCAATGATTCATTTAAACTGTTAAGAAATTAATCGTTTTCCTATCCTTCAACGAAAGGGAATAAATTGTGTCATTATTTTCTTTTAATTCGTACCTTTATTATTTTATCAATGATTTTCACTTTTATATGTCATAAGTTTTTCTGAAACTTTTAATAATTCAGTAACTTTGTCAAGTTTGGATTAATATATTCTATTAGTAGGAAATGGTTTACGCGTAACATATATAATTAAATTTTTCGTTAAATGTTATTTTATGCAAGTTTAATACGAATCAACTAGGTCATATAATTACATAAATATACCCCTAAAGACGAACATAAAAAAGAAACAATCCACAGGAGAGACGACGATATAGTAATAATGAGATTTTAAGCTTGTTCATTATTTTTCGATTACTGTTCTCAGAATATCCCACGTAACGAGTAATCTTCACATCCTTTTTTATTATTTTAAACTTTTATGAATCGGAAATTACTGTTGCAATTATTACTAGCTTTTATTCTTATTAGGTTGCAAAACTGCATCCGATAACTAATTATTCTGTTTTTTTTTCTTACCTATTATTTGCAAAAGCGTAATTAAAATACCGCTATTTAAACGAACATGTTTTGTAAATTAGTTATTAATATATTCAATTATACTAAATATTTGTAAAAAATCAATCGAGTCGTTATTTTTTAAATCTCATCTAATTGAATTTTTAAGAATGAGTCTTTTTTAACCAGTTAGTAATTTATATGACTACTATTTACTATTCAAATGATCTTGCTATGAAAGTAATTATTAGTGCCAATAATCAATGTTACTAAGTATACCAAATATTGGATTAAAAAATTGGTTGTCTGTAAAGTCGGTTTACGGACGATAGTTTTACGTGATAACGTCATAAAAAATACCTAATTGATGAAAAATTGCGTACTTTTATGAAATGAATTATTATCACTGAATTACCATTATTTTGTATAATACAAAGAAGGAGTTAATTGAAAATTAGCAATTTTTTCAAAATGTAATCAGACTGAAAATTATGAAGGAAAATCAATTAAATCTTATTAAATTGTGGAAAAAAAAAATCAAAACACGTTGTCGCGGATTCAACAATAATATCGTGCCTCTCTATCAGTTGTACGCGTTCTCGCTTGCACGCACAGGCTCAAACGGAACGTGACACTTTTCCATGCAGGCTACCCAGTGTTCATCAATTTATAAGACGTTATCACGTCAAAGCAAACTATGAATCGTTATAAATCAATTTTAACAAATTTTTGAAATATATTTTTGGTCAGTTAATCAGTAGCCTGTAGTTTGTGGATCAAAGTAATCAATAAATAATTTCAGGTGGCTACTTTGAATATACTCGGTATATCTTTGCAACTTTATATAAGTATTGTTAGCCATTTTGAAGAAATCGATTGAATAAGAAATTAATAATAAAATTGCTTAATAGGACTGTCAGTGGGCAGCTACCTAACCTCATGACTTTACTGTGATATACGTACAAGAGCTGAACTATGTATATATGTAGTACAATGCATGTACAAAAACTGTTAAATAAATTAAATTTAAAAAAAATGCTTAAAACTTAACTATACTTATATGAAAAAAATTTAATTTAGCTTTTGAAACTTTTCGATGTCCATTACAGTGATTACAAAAAAGTTCTATACCAAATCTATTCTTTAAATCAATCGTTTAAGTCCAGTTAATATAAATAATAAATGAATTGATTTTTTAACAGCCTATACAGGTGATGGCGATTTTTTTTTCTAGTGAGGGTCAAATAAATAATAAAGAATTCGTTTTTAAAATTTGATACTGAGTTATATTAAATCAACTGATTATTTTTTTACTGTAATTATTCAGTCTTCAAATTATTGTGAGACAAAGATTAACATTTATTTCTTCTTGCGTCAATTTAAGCCTTCTCGTGGGTCAGTATTTAACCCGTGAGTCATAGATTCGTCATCACTGACCCATACAATAAAAACGATGTAAAGGTACATCATCAATTACAACTATGTTTGTTACATAAGGCGAAAGGATTCATTAAGTCAAGAGCTGAACATTTTATGAAATGAATTGAGCTTAGCATTTTGACTTGAAAATGAAATAACTTGTGAAATAGAGTGCTAACATAATTTGATATTTAAACTAATTTTCGACTTTAGTTCTATTTAATTTTAAAACAAGTAGCTTGAAAATCAAGTCAAGCAGGGAATCTTTAATAATTTATTTATTTCAATCATAACAACGACAAAGACTAAAAATTAATCTAAGATCATTTAATGAATTAAAAATTACTTCAGGATATCGTTTTTACAGCCATGTTTCATATTTTTGTTTAATCAAAGACTAAAAATAAAAACAAAATTTGACCCAATCTTAGTCTTGAACTTCTGTTCCTTGAACTAATCACTAAAATATTTCTAGACTTTACATATTATATATAAAGTTTATGTTTTTAAGAAAAAATTTCAGAGAAAAGATAATTTAATATTTTTCTAATAATTGGGAATAGTGAACAAAAAATCTATGATCTTCAAATATATTTAGGTATAAGTACAACGCCTTTAGTACTTGAAATAGCTATGTAAATAAACATTGACTCGAATCTTTTTTTATCAGTCACATTTTGGATTATCCTCAATAAAGAAAGTTACCGACGCCTGGTATAGGCATAATACCTACAAACCGTTGAAGTGGGTATTCTAAATAATGCCGATAATATAAATTTAAAATCGTTGTCTCTTCTATACGTAAAAGAATTTCCATTTTATTACTGACTGTTTATACGAGTATATATTATATGGATCCTTCATGAAAATACTATTATAAATTTTCTTTCTTTCATTAAGAGTATTTAAGAGAAATTTAAGCATCAACCAATTTATATATACAATACATATTTATCAGATATTAAATTAGTGAAGAAAATATGTACGTATAAATTTTATGTTCCTTCTAAACAATAGTTTAATAGATACATTGCTAAGTCAAATATATTTATGTTCGTATTAGTTTCGCAAGTAAAATATTTAATTATCGATTTTCACGCATTGAGAACAATACGTAAAAATATTAGATACAGTAGAGTTGGTTTTTAAAAGGCGTTATCTTGAAACAAGTAAAAAAGAAGAAAGATATTGACCAGGTAGAACTTGACATTGTTCAGCCGAATGATAGACACATATTTTGTGAGGCGCATTCCAGAAAATCCTTCGAAATGTTAAAATGTTCGAAGAATACTATATGTTATTCAACTCACAAATCTACCCTAACTTTCGATTTTTAAGACATTGACTCACTAAATCTTACTCCTTAAAGTTTAAACGAAAACAAAAAAGAATATCTACTTAACAATTTATGTGACTTTCAACGAAGACAAATGTATGAATTCGAACAATGTTTTAACACAACTAAATACGTTTATGTATACTAATAGAATATAGCTTTAATCAATTTAAAAAAAAATAGATAAAGTATATTTAACACATTAATAATGTGAAACAAGGAATAGTTTTAAAAAGGTTTTAAGATGAATTCCTTTTAAGTAGTTTATTTTGGACTGAACATAAATGAAATTATAATTCTTCATTTATTGTTCATGTCACGTTTTTTCCTTATTATTTTTAATTCAATGTTGTATTCGCTTTCAATCATCATTCCTTGGAGTCTATATATATTGAGTTTATTATTTTTTACTTATTTACTTGTCAGAATATTTGAAAATGAAGATACGCACATATATGTCAAGAAATACGACATATCTCATTGATAATGCTTTATTTTACCAGGTGTTTTCATTGACAAATATGATAAATATTGAATAAACATTTTAAAAATGTTTCTGTTCGTCCTATTTAAATGATAATGATTTGGTTCTTACATAGCAATTTAGTCTATTATGAAAATTACAGGTATATAAAGGACACGTTTTCCTTTTTCAAAAGTTTGGTTTGTTATCACGATTTCAATGAGTTATCAATTTTATTCCTGACGTGTTCTTTGAAATTATTTTGACTGGAAAAACTTGTGACTCACCCAAATATCTAGAGGATAGCTACTAAAAAAGAATATATCCGCGTGTTGTGAGTGGGTGATACAGTGATAATGTGTAGACTAAATGATGGAAAAATTCTATTGGACGTGTGTTGCTTTTACTCATTTTTATTTGATCTTGTTGTGGCTGTCAATGTGTTACACGTGGGTGTAGTTTTTTCTTTAACAAATCCCATAACGATTGTCGTGCGAGAAAATGAACGAGTTAGAGGCAGTTGATATCTTAAAATGTTTACGATACGAAACCATAAAGAAGTTAAGGTCATGTAAACTTCACTCTTTTGAAGAACTATTTCTAGAGAAGTGAATATGAATGCAAAGTAAAAAATCTTGAACATTCAAAATTAAAGGACATTATTTACTTTCAAAAAATTATGTAACACGCTCGAAAATAAAATGAAGAAGAAACCTGAAAACTGTGATGTGATAAATTTGAACTAAAATTTTTCAGTTCGCCGTTAATGCAAAGTGAAACAGGTGTGATTTAACGATTAATTTGTCTAGTTCATAAATTTCCTTTGGATGTTTGTACAGTCTTTTGCCAAACAGTCGGGTTTAAAACCAAAACTATATTTCAAGGCTATATTTTTTTTTTGAAAAGAAAATTTATTGACCAAGATGAGAAACATACTTTTTAATCGGATACTCTGAACGGAATGGATAAAAAATGATTATCTTAATTAAATTTTTTATTTAATTTTTTGTTCGGTTTTTGATTTAAGAAAACTTGCCACATAATTAATTATATTTAAAAAATAAAGAAAATGTTTTTTTACATTTTGGTTCTTTACTTGATGCTTCTTAAATCAAAAAATAAAAAACTTTTATGTTGATTACTAAATAATTGTTATAAAATCTTTTTAATTAATTAGGCTTTGGATGATAATCAAATGAAGGTTACGGATGATAAAATTAGAAAACATAAAAAGCTTAACAATCTTGAAACTTGGCAGCATAAATACGAAAAATTGCGTAAAATAAAAATAATATGTTTGATGACCCAAAATTGAGTTTAGCCCGTTTTTGTCATTATTATTTTTAATTTTGATTGTACTAATTTTTTTATCCTTTATATAGGATTTTTGAACACTAACTATTGAACATTCGATGAATCACAGAAATAAGTCAAAGATGGTTCGCAGACCCCAAATAACTTTTTCTTAAACTTTGCTTTCATTAAAAAAATGTGTTACCTTTGATATAACAACATATTCATACATATTTTAATTAGTACTTTTAAAAATAAGAAATAAACATTCTTATACGAAGATTATTGATCCCACAACAAAGTAAGTAAAACATTAAACCGTTTAAGTTATATAAAAAAAATTTAAGCTTTGATTTTAAAATGTTATCATTAGAAAAAATCAGGAAAGAAATTATTATCTTATAAAAACTTAAAGTAGTAAAAATTTAATTGCTCTCGATGATTTGAAAATAAATAAAAAAGCACACCCTTAAATTTTGAATTTTAATGTGAAATAAAAATTTAATAGTTTTTTAAGATAAATTTTTTTCCTAAGCATAAATTAACATTCTAATTAATTTTTATCGTGTTTCACTGTATTAAAATGAAATGCAACATGGAATATTTGAGACGAATGTTATAGGGTGAAAAAGTCGCAAATATACGTGTATTACGTTTTACGTGGAGGTTGTCACGTAAAAACATACAGCAAAAATTGCATTATGTGTGAGACATATCCCATATATATATACATTTAGATATATAATCTATTATGTTATGTATATATGAGACTTGTATTTCAATAGCTTGTATTGCAATCGTGCTTTTTCCGTCCAGTTCAACACGCTCATGTGACAAGGTTTCACAAATAAGACTTCCATTGAAGCAACAGATAATTTTTTATACTCTAAAATACGCTCACAACTTAACAAATCCATCAAGTTAAATAAAAATTTTGTAATGTTCAACTCATTTATTATACATAAGTAATATAGAACATGTCTGCTTTTAATCTTTTATACGGTGTAAAAGAACAAAATTTTTCAAAGTTAAAAAGGCATCTCTATTATCCACTGCTTTTATTCGGCGCGTGGTACTGGGGCACAACTCGCACCACCTAAGCTTGTGGATATAGTTTCCTTTTTTACATGCTAAAATTATTTCATGAAAAATTGAATTCAAATGCGACAAATATTACTTTATATACATATATCCGTTATATCTAATCAATAAATTACCACCTTTTTGAACCAAAGACTAAAGATTAGGGAGACTTAATCCATATCTAAATAAAATACTGAAAGTTCAACTCATTTTGATGATAAAAACGTGTACATATTTTTAATAACCAGTTATTTGATTGTTTAGTAAAGCAAAGTATATATTTGGTTTTCTTTTCCCAAAAGCCAAAAAAAGAATATGCTACACAATTACTGTTAAAAAGTCTTGCCTTACAGCGAAATTGCAGTTTTTTGCAAAAGATGTCATGGGTTTCAGTAAAAAGATAAATTAACTCGTTAAGCTTTAGGCTGTATGGTTTATAATTATCATGTTAGCCACACAATGTCTTATGGACAATGTGAGACGACTATTGTATTTTAATGAATTGCTTTAGCTCTTGCTTGAAATAAAAATAGAGAAAAATTATTCCAGAAAAAGCAAGTATTGCCATATAGCATATAATTTTGTGACATCAAAAAAAAATATATTTGGTTTTTTAACGCGTTATAAAATAATATTTAAGTTAATGGACATCTCTTCAATTTCATCATAAAATATAACGAAAAAATCATTAGCGGCAACGGCTAACCATTTTGCAATGTTGCTTTTATCCTTTTTCAAAAATATTTTAAAGTGTGCCAAACAAAAAATGTCATTTCATAATTCATAGCAAAATCACAGTATGATTTCTTTGAATAAATACATAAATCTGTCAATCATAATGGATTTAACGTTCACGATAAGCCGCTTTATTATTTAAACTTGGAAAATTGATATTAGTGACTACATCACTGAATGTCTCCTACTTTTTTTACATTTTTGCAAAACTTTTAACGAATGGGATGGGCTAATTATTTTAATCTGATGAAGAGGAAAATGAAATTTCAAAAGAATAACAAAACTTTCCATAGAAAGTTTGAAAATTGATTTAGTAAGTACTTTTTCCGGAACGTTTTCATAGACCCTGATAAGTATTATGCCCAGCTCTTAATATTCTAATATTTAAAAGAGTTTCAACAAAGTTTTATTTTCTGTATAATTTAAACGCATGAAATTTTTTAGTTGAATAAGTTGAAATAATTGTTACCTATTCTGGAAGGAAATTTTACACTTTACTAAAATGTATGTAAGTATTGGTTTAACAGTTTCAATGATAGTAGTTATTTAGTAGTATATTAAGTAGTTATTAACGTAAGACAAACTAATTAATTATTTGGCCTAAATATTGGTACTTATATAAAACTAATTGATCGCTATAAATATTTTATGACTGTTAAGCCTGAAAGTAGCATTTTTAAAAGTACCTGACTTCACTGAAATGGGTTAATTTTATTTAAAAAGTGAAGTTTGGCATCATTCAAACAGACTGACTTAAGCGTATACACCTATATTATGTACCTACCTAGATTTTTAATCAAAATTTATTGGGATCAATTAAAATTTTTTTAAAACATATTCAATAAAAGGATATATTTAAAACACAATATAAGAAAAACTAAGCATGTTTTTCTTTATTTGATTTTCGTGTTCTCTGAGGTAAGGCACTAACTTATTAATTATTCTACAGTTATTAAGCAGGATAAAATAAAAATATTGTCCGTAAATATGACTTAAAATTTTTAAGGATGATTTATGGAGATATAATTGAAGGCACTATGAAAACTAACAGTTCATGAGTATCTACTACTTGTAACGAGTTATGACGTAAATAAATAATTTTTTTTTTTTTTTTTTTTTTTTTAAATGATAAAACCTTTTTGCCCCTCTGGCTTTATGGTTAGGCCAATATGTCTTAGAGCTGGCATATAGCCAGATTAACATGCCACCTGACTAAGGTTTCCATCCATTGATGGTCCTTTAGATTCTTTTTATATTTTGTAATTTAATTTTATTTATTTATTTTTTTTTTTTTTTTTTTTTCAAATAATTAATAAATCGTTGTGCCTCTTTCTCTTTAACCGCCTCTGATTTCGAGGTGGAGGCGAACCAACCAAATTTTCTCTTATAGTTGGATTTTCATGACTGTCGAACGTTTCCCAGAGCTTGGTGTACTTCCTCAGTATAACCTCCTCCACCTCTGGTATTTCCAGATCCTGATGCAGTGAGGTTCCTCTTACGTACCAGGGGCAATCCGTTATTAGCCTCAATGCTCTGTTCTGAAACGTCTGAATTTTTTTAATTTGGCTTTTTGATGCCGTTCCCCAGATTTCGCATCCGTACGTCCATACAGGTCTTATAACTTGGAGGTATATAAGCCGTTTTAGGTGAATTGACAGAGCCTGGTTCCCAATTAGCCATTTTAGCTGTTTGAGACGAAAACGAAGTCGGGTCGTAAGTGACGTAATATGGGCGTTCCACGTCAGTTTGGTGTCCAGTATCAGACCCAAATACTTTGTCGCGCTCTCGACTGGTACAGTCCTTCCATCCAATGTGATGGGAAAGTTAACTGTTTTGGTCTTTAGGCTAAACTTTATAATTTTAGACTTATCTGGATTAAGCTTGATTCTCCACTTCTTGCACCATTCCTCCACGAGTGTCGTATGAGCTTGAACCTTTTCTGCTGTTTCATAACAATCTCCCTTGCAGAGTATCGCTACATCGTCTGCATATTGTGCTAGAATAGTTGAGCTTGTTTTCGGAAAATCGTAGGTATTCATGGTATACAGAAAAGGCCCTAACACGCTGCCCTGTGGTACACCTGATTGCATTTCCTTGTAAGTGGAATAGGAGTTTTCAACTCTTACGTTAAAAATGCGCTCAGTGAGGTAGGATTGTATAATTCTGTAGAAGGTGTCATTTAACAGTGGCTTTAGTTTATACAGGAGTCCTATGTGCCATACTTTATCGAATGCCTTTTCTGTATCCAAGAAAAGACCCAAACAGACCTTCTTTTCCTCGTATGTTTCCATAATCGTTTTTACGACCCTATGCAGTTGGTGTGGGCAAGAGTGCTGTGCCCTGAATCCATATTGCTCGTTCAGGATTTGGTTAGTTGTTTGCTGAAGAAGGTGTGGTAACAGTAATTTTTCAAAGATTTTTGAGAACATCGAGAGCAAACTAATCGGCCTATAGTTTTCGGGGTCTTTTTTTGGTTTACCCGGTTTGGGAATCATTATAACTACGGCTTTTTTCCACAATTTTGGAAAGTATGTGGTTCGGAGTATGGCGTTATATATTTGGGTCAACTGAACAATAGTCTTTCGTGGAAGTGCTTTGATTAGTGGTTGAGTTATTAAGTCATGCCCGGGAGTTTTATTTGGGATTCTTAATATAGCATTGTAGACTTGAGCGGGTGTAAAATGTAAGTTGAATGGGCTTAAAATAAGAGGCTGCTTTAGTACATTTTCTACCGTCGTTTCGTGTTCTTTGTCCTGGCAACTATAGGGAGTAAAGTGATTTTGGAGTACCTCACTAAAGAGATCTGCTTTTTCTTTTGTTGTCGTGTACCATTGATTGTTTTTTTGTAAGGGATGTGAGTCTGCTTTTCCGTTTATTTTTGTTTTTATTTTTTTCCAAAATGTGGAGTTTGGTTTATTTATTGCTGCCAGTTCTATTCTCTGAGCATGTTCACGTTCCTCTTTGATGGCTTGTCTCAGGTCTCTTGTAGCTTGATTGTAAGCAATCTTATGCATTGGATATTTTGTTTGCTCCCATCTTCTTCTGCAATTTTTTTTGACCGACAAAAGTTGACTGATTTGGTCTGATATTACGTAACTTTGTGACCTATTCCCTGTATGCTCCCGATTTGGTCCTCCAGAAAGAATTGTTACAGCTTGAACGTTCCTAGTAAGAGTTGCTACCGCGACGTCTATTTCTTGTGGTGTTTTAAGTGGGATTTTTAAATTTGTGATTGTTTGAATTGCGTCTTTGTATAGTTTCCAGTTGAAGGGGTGTTGCATAAGGGATGTCTTCTTTTGCTTTTGATTACAATTGATATTTAAGTTCATTATGAGTGGATAGTGATCAGAGCTCAGTTCGTATTTTACTGAGGGTTCGTCGCAGACGCTCGCGATATTTTTACCAATATAAAAATCAAGAATATCAGGAGCTGCGGCTGAGTCAGGGAAATATGTTGGTTCTGTTGAATGCATAACTACTAGTGACAGTCGTTGTATGATGTCGAACAGTATTTGTCCTCTTGGGTTAGTGACGTTTGAGCCAAAGTGTGGATGCTTACTATTGAAGTCCCCTCCCAGCAAATAATTCGATCCCATGTTGTTAAAAAGGTGTTCATAGTCGGCCGCTGTCATTTGATTGTTCGGAGCAGAATAAAATGATCCAATCAGGCATGCTTGCTGGTCTAGGCAGATTTGAATGCGAGAGACCTGCATTTTTTCCTCGGACAAGGGAGGCAAAGCGTCATGTTGTATATTATTTTTAATATAGATTGCGGATCCGCCTTTTCTTCGTCCGCTTGGATGGTCTGCCCTATAAACTGTATAGCCAGGGAGGAAAATGTGGATGTTATTGGACAGCTTTTAATATTGGACAGCTTATAAATAATTTGAATAAGAAAAACTAAGAACATTAAGTAACTTACTTTTGGTATATACCTCAATTTGCACTACATACTAACAAGTAAAATCAGGTTTTCGATTTATTTATATTTTTTTCACAACAACCGTTTAGGAAACATTATTAAAATTTTATAAAATTGTTTATTCATAATCCAAATGGTTTAATTAGAAATTTAAGTGTACAACTTACTTAATCTAAGGAGTGCGCAAATTTCCATAAGACTACATATTAATATTACTTCATTCTGGAATTGTATGTAATAACTTTTAAATTATGGCTTATAGTAATCAATCAGTTAATGAATATTCCACTAAATTTTTGTTCGTTTGGTATGATTTTGATTTGTATCCCATACATTCTTAAGTAGCTAAAGTGATGTATTATTATAGCTAACTTTGTGGTTTAATAAAAAATGTCAAAGTCTTGAATGTAATGAAATCGTTGATGTGTAGCGTTCTTTTTATTAGAAAGGCAATAAAATGTCCTTGAAAATTAAATATAAGGGTTAAAGCTGTATTGCATTGAAATGGAAGAAACCAAAGTGGAAATAAAAGGAGAAAAGAAGAGTGTTGAAGGCTGAAGAGAACGGAACGAAAAAAAAAACACTAAGAAAAATAAGAAGAGAATGAAGCCGAAGCCAAGCCTTTACCTGTCAGTGGGCAGAAGTCCAGTGTCGATCAGGGGTCCATCGAGGTATAAGACGAAACTGGTCTCCAGTTTTGAGGCGTATTAGGCCGCTCCACGATATCGGGGAAAGTAGTTTTGATAGACGCCAGCGTACTCTTCGTTATTGAACTTTATGAACTGTACTATCAACTTTAAAATGTCACATGTCACTATGCGAGTGACAGAGACAACAAATATATTATTATTGTTGTGCACTCTTTTTTTTAAAGTATACACTTAGATGCACTCTCACAAATATCGCATGCACTTGTGCTGAATAACTTAATATATTTTTCTTCTTTTTCACAGGAAAATTTTTATTTCACTTTTATGGGTAGCGAGATTTGGTCTTCCGTTGCCAACCCGCTTCGGTGTTTTATATTCTCGTGCTCGAGCTGAAATCAAATAAATTTCATTAAATTCTCTCCAAAAAAAAACCGAACTAAATTTGTTTTACAAGTCAAGTTTCAATTATGCAAAATATTTTTAATTAGCTAAGATTATTTGTAACTCCACCAACATAGAATATTTTAAAGAAAGTAAAACAAAGGTCTTTTATTTTTTAACTCCACAAAAGTTGCATTATATCTTAAAAAACTGGCTATTACAAAAACAAAATTGAATTTTAGAAGTTGAATATTTGAATAAATAACAAATATTCAAAAAGATTTTCTATGAGAAAGTACTCAGAAGAGGGCGTATACTTTTTGGTTGAAGAACCATAATAAAAAGTGTAAAAGTTCGGTGTGGCAAACCACAGGCTATATAAATTTAAAGGCAAAAATGCATGCAACAATGTATTTATGAGCTCCATTATATATTCTACAATGGAAATATTTTCGTTTCAATACACCTAGTTTGAATTTAATGTTACTATATTTTGAAGGTAGTTCACTTTTGGTTACCTACAATCAGAGCTTGAAGTTTAGGTTGATAATAAATGTGAAAAATTTGAAATATTCAACGGAAGCTTACAATTTTACACATTTGTAATTAAAACCGTTTTTAGTAGAAAAAGATTTAAGAATATACGGATACAACATTCATACAAGCAGGATCAATTTTGAATACAAATCTTCTTTTCTGTTAATCAAGAAATAATAATTTATTTGACAGCTTTTTTTTGGTTTTATAAATATTTGTCTCAAAAAATGGATAAGAAATTTTCTCAAGAAAAAGTAGGTAAGTACCTTCATAATAGTTACACCTTTATATCTTCTTTATTATAGATACAGTGATACCTTGAGATACGAATTTAATTCGTTCTGTGATCATCGTCGTATGTAAAAAAAATCGTATCTCAAAGCAATTTTTCCCATTTAAAATAATGTAATATATATTAATACGTTCTCGCGATATGAAACTAACCGAAAACACAGTTAAATTACATATAATATACACAATTTGTAAATAAATAAACGACTAACAACACACATAATGTTTGTTAATTTATTTATTTCGTATTTTCGGTAACTTCGAAGCAACGCTTGAAAAGATGCTTCGTAAAAAGTTTCTTAAAATTGGAGATACATAACTTGTTGCTCCATGGGCTGAAGGGTAGACGTTGTATTGGGTGGCAGGTCGACAATTTTAATAAATTAATATTCATCTAAAAGGTCATCCTTAAGGCCAGGAGGGTGAGCGGGAGCATTATCCAACAGAAGCACACATTTAAGCGGTAAACCGTTATCGATTAAGTATTTTTTCACTGAAGGTCCAAAAACTTCATCCACTCAATAAAATCGCACTTCGCAAATTAAGTATGACGAGGTATACATTTTAGAATATTTCATGTCGTATCTCAAAACATTCGTATGTCAGGACATTCGTATCTCAAGGTACCACTGGTACTATATAACATATTCGTTTCAGTTCCAAGATAAAATAGTGATAGTGAAAACGTTTCACTAATTTTAATGATTTTAAAATCAAATTAGTATAACCGTTATTTTCTATCAGTACCTACAATTGGAGTACTAGACTAAACTTTTCATCATTAAAATGCACCAACTTTAAACCAGAGAAATTTATCCTTATTTTTATTTTTTATATTCAAAAGGATTTGCCGTGATTTGGACTCACTTTAAACCTAAATTTTATCAAGTTTTCTAAAATAGTTATGAATTTTAGTTTTAATATAGGTAGTCTGCTGTTTGTCAGCAATAAAATTAATTACTCAGTTTCATAATAAAATGAGATTCGAAAAGTGATCGTATTTTAAAATTAAAATTGAATTCAGAGCAAAAATTAAAAATTTGCAACGGAGTAAAAAAATCAATTATCTTCATTATGTTTAAGGTATAGACATTCTTGGGTGGGTAGAGATACAAAATCTGCTACAGAATAGAAAATAACAATAATTATTATACATAGCATGTATCTATAGCTTTGATACACTAGATATCAAGCTTTGACATAATCCATAATTATTTTTCTTTGAAATTCTTAACGTTTTCAAGGTATGTCTTTTCCATCAACGTTTGAAAACAGTGGCAATTTATTATTACTTAAAGCATGCCTAAAAAGGCAGTAAAATAAAAAAAAAAAACAGAAAAAGTAATTGCGATTAAAAGAATAAAATCGAATGTTTCAAGATAGTTTTAAAGTTGATAAAACCGTAAACGAGAAAATTTATTAAGCAGAACTTCTTTAAAAGAACAATCAAGGCTTAATGGTCTGCAAAATGTAATCACTAGCATGTCAATATCTCAATTTTCTAGATTTCCCTAAACCGAGCACCAAGATTGTGTCATGTAAAATATCAACAAAATTAAATTTGAATTAATTGTTAGCGTTTAAGATCAAAATATTTTATCTCATTAAATGGCTCGTTGAGGTATGCGTTAAAAGTTAATAACATTTAAAAACTAATGTTCAGCTTAAGAAAATCTTTTTAAGAGCTCATTTCTTACGATAAGTAGATGATACGTAAGTAGTAATTTTATAAAAATGTTGACTTTCTTCGACGTTAAAATGTTATCGAATCTGAAAATGTACGGAACAAAGCCATTGTTACTTGGTGATTTTTAAAGTTGTTAAACAAAATGCTTTTAAGAGTTATAAATTAGGTTCTAATTAAAATAACAAGCCATTCTTATGGTTTGGTTAAATTAAATAGTAATTTTATGTTTTCTTTTCGGTAAAACGTTAACATCCTGTCGCTGATTTTCTTTATCTCGTTCGTACACTCACATCTGTAACTCATACAAACGGAAATAGGACGTAGCGAACGTTTGGTATTGATATTGTTGCAAAACATAGATATAAAATATAATATTGTAATAAAATGAGCAAATATTAACAAAGGTAAATTTGTATTCTCTAGTAATAAAAATATGTTAAGTAGAGAAAAGTAAAGACTGACTGCTTGACTTGATTTTCAAGCTACTTGAATGCTATTTGACTTTAAATTTCAAACTTAAGTAAAATGTTAATATTTAAAAAATAAAGTAAGTCAAGCGAGGATTTTGCAAGTTGTTTCATTTTAAAGGCTAATATCTAACTTATTTCACAAAATGGCCAGCATAGGTAACTTGGTATGATGAAACCTTATAATGAAAAGCATCTATAAAAAATACCTCAGGGTATATCTTCTTTACTAAAGTTAGACTACAATAAATGTAGTAATATTGTGTAAAAAATAAATTTATACTATGTTCGATATCAATGAAAAATCAAACAACTATTTACTGTGACAATAAAACCAATAATAAAATCTTTCGATTCAACTGATTGTTATACCTAGGTACAGCTTATAGTTTATGAGCTGATTCTTTTGTAAGTCTGTTTTATTCTTTCACATGCTAAATTCGTATATAATAATATCTATTTACAAATTTATTGCAGATTATTTGAACGAATTTAATTTCGGTAATAAAATTACGTATGTTATCATAATGCATGTAAATTTGCTTGACTTGCAGAAGTTCGAATTTCGTTTATAAAAGATTATACCTTAATTTACTGATTGAAGACATTTGAAAAGTGAAGCTTTCAATAATCGATAAGGGAACGGTTTACATATATAGTTTGTATATAGCATATAAAGTTACACTAATTTTCTGCGAAGACACAATATTTATCGAAGGACTAAGTTTCCAACGATAAAACATTGAAAATCTAATTTTACTTTAATACGTAAATTCATCATACTTCAATAAATATGAAAAATAAAATTCCATCAATTAAATTTTAATTTCATACTCATGACTATTAACATCTATCAATTTTTTTCTCTCCATTTTAATGTGCTTTAACTACACGGTCATTAGCACAAGTTAGTTGGGTATGGTTGGTTCCTTGATTGTTTTAGATCGATAAATCTCACTCCAGATTCCCAGATTTTGTAGGAAACAGCGCATACGTTGTCCCACTGACTATCAATATTGTATAACATATTTCAACTAAGTTCTATAAATTCAATATCCATTTAAAGGAAATAACTACGTTTTTATAGAAGACACTATTTTGATCATCATGGATGTTACACAAAGATATCGAAAATTTGCAATTTTGTCATAAAGGCGTTTGACGTATAAAATTTACCAAGATGAAAGAAAATAGAAAATGCAACAAATTTGGTCAGCTTGTATACTTTAGTCAAGTTTAACTTATTTTAGAAAAATAATAATTTGTTACAATAACGACAAAGGATGATATGGATGAGGATAAAGGTAAATCTGTATCGGAATCTTACGTTTAAGACTTTGAAATAATGTAACAATTTTGTTCAACTTTCAATTGAAATTCTAAAATTCTGAAGAAATTTACTACGGTTAAATCTAATTTGCACGCTTTAGTATCTACTTAATTTAGAAAAAAATGTACTCATAGAAAAATACGATTGTAAAATAACTTGAGAGCAGCAGTTCTTTTTTTTGTTTCGAGAAATAAAGAGTCTTCGGAAGATTTTTTTTATTCTAAAAATTCATTTTTTAGTAAGTAGATATACTTTGCTCATTCAATTTTCTGCTAGTTTTATCTTTCGATGTATACTTTTACGAAACCTGGATTGCAAGTCGTTCAATATAAGTACCGATAAAAAAAAGCATTCAGCCTAGTTGATGTGCCTAGTGATGTAATAAAATTCCAAAGTTTCGGTTATAGGTTGTGTAGTTTAAGATAAGTTTAGTGTTGAGCTTAGAGAAAATGTTCGTTCAAGATTGTACCTAAACGTGTTTCACATAATTGATTAACACCTTACTAAAACGAAACTTGCCAAAAAACTTATTTTTACTAAATTCACCAACTTTAATTTAGATTATAAAAAAAATCATTTTTTTTTTGCTAAGCTATTACTAGATATAACTAAACCAGTGGCACCCAAAATCCCGACAGCCGGATCATATAATCCGGAAAGTACAATAATCCGACTGCTCATAATCCCGACAACCCAAAATCTCGACAGCCCAAATGTCGACAACGTGATATTAATATCTACTGTATCGTTTTTTTGGGGCAAAAAACTTTACGATATTGTTAGCTGATGGTTTATCCGAAAAAAAAGTAAAATCTATGTATTCAATATTAAACTTACATGCAATGTTTATTAAAGAAGAAAAATCCCGATAATGGAATATTTCCGAAAGTCTGAATTTTTCGGAACAAAAACCTATTGTTATCCTATGATTATGGTTCAAGTAATAATTTTATAATAATAATTCGAATGAACCATTATCTAACGATATAGTAAAGCTTTTTTCTCCAAAAGATCGATCACATTATAATATCCCATTGTCGGGATATATGTATATTAAATATTAAATTACTTATGTTATATTACTTATAGTTTTAATAAGTTATGAAAAGTGAAAAATTCTCCCTACAACACGTTTTCCGTCTCAATACCTTACACCGTTTTGTACCTTAATATAGCTATTAGCTACTCAATGAAATGTATATTTATTGTCAGTTCTGGTTTTCATCAGTTATGACTATCTTGTTAGTTATCTCGAAGTTTATAGAAATAAATGTTAACAAACTTTGGTATTGGTTAAAGGTTGAAAAGTTTCATTGCTTGCATCCGTTATAAAATAGACCTTTCCTAAAGAAAACAGTTAAAAACCACACCCTTGACACATAGGGAAAAAGCAATGTTAACAGGTAGGCATATAAGCTTACTAAGAATCGGCTAATTTTTTGTGTTCTTAATATTAGTAATGGTTATAAAATGAATCTCTTGTTTAAGTATGATTTTAATATTCTTATGTTAAATATATTTTTATCTTAAGTTATCTGAATTCCAAGATCTTTGTATGATAAATTTCTTATTACTTCTACAATAGTATCAAACCCTACTGCGTTTGTGTTTTAAATATTGAAATCAAGTCCATTTGATTAATATTGCTTCTTCTGGAAATTATTATCTTGGCTTCCATTCATTTTAGATGTCATTAATTGTTTCCAGATCAATTAACTGTCGGTAATGATCAATATTTTTAATTGCAACTTTTAAGAAAATTTAGTAATAAATTAATGTAACAAGCAGAAGATGGTTCTTTTCAAATATTACTAATACTTTCTTGTGTGTTAGCGATTGATTCATTAAATAAATACATGCTTGAACACGTTGAGAAAACTTTTAATTAATTCATAGATAATATATTTGAAAAATATTCAAATCTTTCCTTTTATTCATTATAAAGTAAAATAGTTTATAGGTACGTTATAATCAAATTGTATATACACTCACAAATTTCGCAAAGTAAAACTCGACGCTTTAGATAAATGTTCTCGCGCGTTTCCCACCTTTTGTCAATTTTAGTAGAAAGTTTTAAACGCCATACAAAATAATTTACGAGGTTGTTCAACGTTTCAAACTTTCAAGAACAAACTTCTTCTAACATTCTTGCACTGAAAATTTCCATCGAAGAGGATGAGATTTAAATGCATCGAATTATATTCGTTCTGTAACTCGATTGAATTTAGATTGCTCATTTATGAGTAAATAAAGTGCACTGTAGATGAAGTTGAACTTAAATATTTGTATTTTAACTTATTTTATCAAATAAATTGTTTACCCCACCTCAAATATACTATCATATTCAGATATCATAAATCACATGGCGTGAACGTTGTAAATATTAGTGCTTCCCAAAGTTGATGTATTCCAATGATAAATAATTATATTACGTAGTTAATAATCATATTAGAAATACGAAGCAATCGATGCTATACCGACTTGAAGCATCTATTTAATTTTCGTTGCATAATATGCCCGGGAGTACTTTATTTAAAATGTACATATATATAAAAAAAGGTTTGAAGAAAATGTCGATGCGTTCATATTACCGTCATTGATAATCATAATTTTATTTGTGAGCACACTTTCGTTGATTAGATTTGAAATTTCGGTGGTAACCGCTCGTTAAAAATCTTTCTTACATAAATCACAATTATTATCCCCAACACTTTAACTACAACCAAGCGTTTGAGTCAAAGATTTAAAGCCAGCTAAAAACACCGATTCTTGAACATTGAATTCTGATCAATTAGATTCTTTTTACGAGATTCAAATTATAACCTTTGTGTGTAACGAAAAAAACTAACTCACAGGAGATTGTGATCAGTGGGAGTTCGCATTTGCAGACTAGTAAAAAGAATCACAATCATTTCGTAAATATCGTTGCTTTGAAGAATGAAATGATGTGCCGAATGGACGCGAAGATAACATGAAAACCATCCGACGGATAGTTCTCTTGTTGTATCATCAATTTTGAAATCACAAATAAAATACATCTCGAAGCCACCGACCGTAAATTACACAGTAATTTTATATATCCATCGTCGTTGAGAATCATAAAATTTTAAATTAAATTTAATATGGACGTTAAGATCATTAAAAAGGAAGAGGTATATTTGTACAGCTAAAAGCTCAAATAAAATTTTCATTTAAACCTATGTATTTAAAAAATCTAAATAAATTTCTTACACTCAGACTCGTAAAATATTTGATACTATCGTCGCTTCAATTAACTTTTTCTATTGATATCATAAATTAAAATGTACTTGTTGTGTATTTCTATTATCTATTCTTATTTTTTTTCAATGTTATTTTATGATTTTAATCTAAGTAATATAGAAATATATTCGTATAGCTTTAATATAAATGAACTACAAAAGTTCATTAATTTTAATTTGTCAAAATAATTTTTTCATGAAAAATAAGATTTACGGATTTATTTAGGTTTTTTTTTAACTTCACTAGTAACAAAACAAAACAAGAAAGGTCAAGGTAGTTTTAATTTTTTTTTTAATTTAAAACTTGCTGTACCTGCTACTTCTTTCACGTGAACTTGAGAACATTTTAGAGCTCAAAATTTAACGAAATTCATATTAATCGTGAAAAAAATAATGAATACAACTGCTAACACAAATTTAAAAAGCCGACAATAAAAATTCAAAATTGTGTGTTTCAAAATGCTGCTCATGTGCTTAAAAAACGTAATGTCTTAAAATGTCAATAACTTTTTATTAGAGATGCAACGAATAGTGATTTAGCCGAATACCGAATATTCGGCCAAACTCTCGGCCGAATAGCCGAATATTCGGCCATTTAATTTCTGAGTAAATCGTATCACAAGACGCATTATTTTTTATTAAAAAAAAATAAAAATTTAACGGCAACCGAAATTGATTTTTATTTACAAAATATTCGCCTAGATCGGACACTACATCCATATAAGTAGTGGTTTCTAAATTCAAAGCAGGTTCCTCTTCGAGGAAACTTTACTCAAATGCAGAAAACACTGTTTTGATTCATCGTAATTAATTCTCCCTAATTGATTTTCAATTTTAATTGTAATTTAAAGAAATATAATTTGAAAATAAACATTTATTTTGTTATGATTAAGTATTCGGCCGAATAGTAGATACACAATATTCGGCCGAATAACGAATATTTAAAAATGCAGCCGAATAGGTCGAATACCGAATAGTAGCCGAATATTCGTTGCATCTCTTCTTTTTATTAAAAGAAGATATCGTGATAATTTTTTTTTTCAGATAATGATCAAAATCTATTCAGTAGTGTTTGCGTTATTAGCGCGCAACGGCAGGCCGTTATCATTTTATTTATATATATTTCCACACAAGGAATTCACCATACTAATAGTAGCCTTTTTCTATAATGCTTATGTTTATTTGGAATAGATTAGTTTGTAAATGCTACAGTAGAGTGCGTAGAGTGCAATTGTTTCACTTCAGGTTGTGGAGAAAAATTCCTATGTTTAACCAGGTTTAACATTCTTAACACTTTTGTGTAATCACATTGTTAGGAATTCAAATTGACTGTAAGCGTTCTTAAGCTTGCATCCCTTAATGTATATATTTAAGGAGAGTGTTTTATTTCATTTCAAAAATTTCCACACAATACGATACTTAGTAACAAATCGGCACACAGTCATAAAACGTTATTCTTCTTAATTAACGCTAGCTTAAAAAATTCAAAACCCTAAAAACTTGAATTCGATAAAAACCACTTAAAGGTAGTTTAAATTCAAGGATTTAAACTGAATACTTGAACAAACCAAATGCAGTCAGTCCTTGATTTACAGGGTTGATACATTCCCCAAAATTATTGCACGAGTTAAAACTACCAAATAAAGAAACTTATTTAGTCTATTGTGATATTCGTCGCAAATTTTGGTTAATAAAAATTAAATTATCTTGTTTAAAACTTTGTTTCTACCTGGTACATGTTTATACTATATCTTAGTCAATAATATAATATTTAAATAACATTTTAATAGTACACGTTTTATTAATGAATCATCATTTCTTTTTTATAATTCAAAATTTTTCAATCGAAAAATTTTAGTTGCTTCGTTTTAATATTTCTTATAAGGATAAAGTTCTGCTTTTTTATTTCAATTTCAATCATTCTTTTAATCACCGACAATTAAATCTGAAGCGGTCCGCACGAAAAAGTAAAACAACCCGTATGTATTAAAAAGATGTGTGACCAATTCTCTAGAGGCGAGGAGTCATGACCCTTTTTTTAGTCTCATGCCTGATAAGAACTTGTATTGTTCTGTTAAGTGCATATCCATTTGGCAAATTTAATTTGCCTACGTCATAGGATTCATAAAACCAACTAACTATTACATTACTCAAGATGAAAAAATAGCCATAGCTAATATGAGAAGAAATATTCAAGTATAAAATCAACGAAAAGAAATATTTTCAAAGCAAAAGTTAGTTGTTCTAATTTTGCTCGACTAATAAAATAATTATTTAGACAAGTATTGTAAATAGTCTGACTCATATTATAATTTTATTTTCGAAAATAATCTTGGGATATCTTATGACAAAGTAAAAACTGGAAATCTAATTAAAATTTGAAGCGAGAAATTTCGATTAATAAGAATTTTGCTCATACAGGTGTCGCGTTATTATAATTGCCGCCAGGTGACTTTAAATGATCAACTATTATCGTTTATTCATTAGTACTCGTAACATTTTTTCATTCACCTACCAGGGCTTGAATAAAAAATAATGCAAGATGGAGCCGAATTGAATTTGCACATAAAAAGTGTAAGCAGCGAAAAATTATAATTAATAGATATACATAACAAATTAATTTTTTTGCATTGTTGTTATAAACGTATAAAAGTGGATAAATATCATGGTACAAATGTCGTTAGTCTCTGGTATATTTTGTTGTCATCAAAAAGGTTAACAAATTAACTGTTCATTGTATTAAAATTTGTTATCATAACAACAAATAAATATCCTTCTTTATAATTGGAGTAATAAGCTAACGAAATTGGGTACTTATACCAATTTTTTGATTTTTATCAATGATTGTACCTTACAAGAGGAACTTCACATAAACCACGTTATTATAACCTTATTATGGGCGATAATAAACGGTATTTGTACATAAACTAATTTGCATTTTTTTCAAATTATGATGGCGAGTTTGATTCTGATAAAACAGAGAAAATTGTTTGTTAAAAAAGTACTTCCTAATATATTTCAAAGATAGAAAGTTATTTTTTCGAATATCAATTATACCATTTAAAAATGTTATTTCGAAATAGATACAGCCATACAGAACTTTGAGTATTTAAGATAAAATATCGCACAAACTATGATTTTGATACATCGACAAACTAATTAGTGATTTTAGTTTGTCAAACATTGGTTTATGAAACAATTATACAACTAGGGTTTCATTTGAATGACATCTAAAAAATCGTAGTTTCCATTTATTAGACATTCAAGGCTATTGATCAGCTCGTCCGTATATATTAATTACATAATAAGTAAAAGTTAAAATTTAACTGGAAGAAAAAAAGAACCTAAACTTACAAAACATATAATTTTAAAATAAATTTGCATTGAACATAAACCAATCAGATAAGAGAATAAGGCTTCATCGTGTAAGTATTATGATTGGTCCATTGAAAAATTCAGCTATTCGTGTAAACTGTTAAATGTTTCTCTCATCAGAGATTTAGGTAATATACAAAATGTATACGTTTCACTAATATTATTATTATTATTATTATACAGAAATAACGAACACGAACTTGTTCAACACCGCCCATCGCTAACGGTCTCTCATTCGTCAGGAAGTTCAACGAAGTCTTTGTTTGCTATTTTCATTCGAATTTGCTTTCGTGCAGCACGTGACAACTCCATCAAAAGATTCACGAAAATTATCTAAATTTTGAATGTCCTAGATTTGGATGAAACTAATCAAATAAATACACTCATAACGACATTAGAATTACTATAGTCAAGTGTATCAACTATTGGTATTTTCACATAATTTATCTTCGAGGTATATGAAAAAATGGTCTCTTCTACTTAATCAGTAATAGGTATCTACTAATACAACTCCATTTGATAAATTATTCACTTCCTCAAACGTTTCAAACAAAATTATTCTTACAAATTTCAATTATATTACGATCTAATAAAAAGATTCGCCTTTTAACTGACAATAAGCTTCATAATTACATACAGTTTTTATATTTTTACACATAAAATATTTATGATAAATTCGAGCATGAGACAAAAATTTATGGGCGTATAACTATGATGGGCACGCAAATTAAAGATTTATTAAAACTATATAATAATTTAGATAAAAAACAGTTAATCAATTTTCGTTTTTTGTTACTACTCCAGTACTAATTAAAATATCTGCTGCGACGCGTCACAGACCTTTTTTTTACATGTAACATCGCTGCTGGTAAAAAAAACATAAATAAAGCCCACAATTGTTTATAGAATTATAAGTAAAATAATATACCTATACCTAAATATCTTTTTACATAAAGTTATATGTATTTAGTCTCTAAGTATATACTAACTTCCAGCCTTTTCCTCAAAGCCCCTTATTTGAATTTTCCTTAGAAAATGTTTCAAATAAGAGTTATAGACTTTGATGAGTCTAGACTTTTCCCCTCCACTTTCTTATTTAACCATTAGTTCAGCGTCAACATCACAACAATAATAAATTTTTTAATTAAACTAGTTTATTATTGATTAAATCAGGTTAAATTTAAAATAAAATGGTTACTTGTCAATAGAGTGCGCAGCATAACAACAAGGTTCCCACCAAATGTGGTGGGAAACTAAAAATTGAAATTTGAAGATTTTACGACTAAAGTGAATTGAGTTGGTTTGTTTCAGATATGGAGGGTATACCAGGAGGACAACCATTAATGAAAGATAAATTCAAATTTCAAAGAAAAACCGTGACAGTTGATTGGCGCTGAAAATCCAATATATATTCCTTGAAGTTGCCTACGTATTCCCTACGGCTCCCTATATACTTTAGCATTGAGTGGCAACCCGCTGCTAATATCTATAATAAGTTAAAAGAAAACTTTTGGACTCGTTTTGAAAAAAAAATTAAAGAAGCCTAAAAAGCCATAGCATCAAGTGAGGGTTCCTATCAACCGATTTCAACTAAATGAAATATGAAGGCAAAATTCTAAGTTTTCCACACACATAGTATAAAACCACTTTTTGGAACTAAGTGGACCTCAAAACGTGCATTTCCATTGAAAACTCAAAACCGAAAATTCGTCCCGATTACAATACTTCTTTGACTTTACACCTTGTAGTAAAAGGAAGTAAAAAATGTGATTTAAACACCTCTTTTAGTTGTATTAAAATCTAAGCTGTAAAAATGGATTAAATCTTTAATCCTGAGAATCCTTTTTAGGCTTTATCCGTTCTTAAAATTAATGTGAATCAAAAGTTAAAAAAGTTGTAAGATACTTGGTCTAACACCTTAAAATCCGATTTATTTTAGTTAAATTTTGATTTTACCATAAGAGAAACTTCACATAAGTCATGATATTAATAACTTAATGAAAAATTGTATTGAACGTAGTTATTATTCATTTCCTAAGCTTTGCAAGTTGCAAAGTTATAAAAATTATATAACAATCTGAGGTAGATGAGAAATAAAAGTTTATAATAGATTTTTAAAAGTTATATAAAAATTTGCATTTCATAGACTTAAGTTTATGGAATCTTCATAAAAATTAAATACTATTTTACAATTAGTGTTGTTTTGTTATGTGAAAACTTGTTAATAATTTATTAAAATACGGCATTAATGTTAAATAAGTAACAAAATATTCATAAGTGTATACGATGGAGGATATTCTCCTTGCTGATTGTATTGTAGAAAACGCAGTTCTATAAAAATATGCAGAGCTAAACCACATACTAAATATTTGAACATTGTGCAGATACAATCGACTTTTTAAAACACGTTTTTAACGTCTCTAATTTCGTTAACCCAAGCTACATCACGTGTAATAAGAAAAAGAAACATAAAACTTGGCTGTTGTCATTGTGATTTGTCCGCTAAATTTAAAAACGTTGCAAATATATCAGATAAAAAATACCAACTAAGGATATCCTTCCTTTATATTTTTTACTGTACGCTCAGCTCAATTTATTATAATTTTTTTTTTCAATATCTAAGATTTTTCAAATATACTATACATCACTCAAATACTCATATGAGGTATAATTATAATACAAACTAGTCGTGTATCTGCAAAGATTTTGTCAATAGAATTATTTTTATTATTTGTTAAAAATAGCTGTTTAAATATTTAAATAGACTTAAATAAATGTAAGTGATAAAATTTAAATAAATCATAAAAAATATTTAATGATATAACTAACACGCTATGAATTTTATAAGGAAATCAACTAGACTTTGTATTGTATTCCCAACTGAAGATTTTATTACTTTTATGAAATATATTTTTAAACATATTTAGACTTACAATTAGACTAACAATAAGACTTAATGTAGTTGTGCAAAAGGCGTTGTTGATAGAATTGACTGAATTTCTCAAAATTATAAAATATGAACACTTGGCTCTAAAAGTTCACAAATATTCACCGTGTATTTTTGGTAAAAATTATATGGTTAGTATATTACAGTATAAGAATAAGAAGGAAAATCACAAAAGGTTTAATTTTACTTTAAAGATAAGTCAATAAATTTGGTTAAAACGATAAGTTAATGTAAACTGATTTAATATTTATATATATAGCTATTTAAGGTAAGAAACACAATTGATCGTATAATGTGGTTAATGAGGTTACATTTTTAGTACAATCTCAAAATAATATTTTCTATTTCAAACTGTAATGCCTAGTTCCACAGTGATCGTTTTAACTTGAGTTCAGCTGAACCTGAATTTGAGTTCAAATTTGAAGTTTAAATCATTAAGTTTCTGAGTACTCTCTTAAATCGAAATAGACTTTCGACTACAAATAGTGACTATTCACTTTGTAATGGTGGGGGTGGATACCCACGTTTATTTACATATATATTATATACAATTACATAGGCCAGCGCTGGCCCCGAACAAATAGAATTGTTAACGGCTATAGTAGATTTCCGCCAGGACACATGCGAGAGACAATACTACAAAATCGGAATTTCCAGTCGCCACAACTTATTTTGTAGTGAAAAGTATACCACTATTTGAATTTGGTGGTATACTTTTCATTACAAAATAGTGAATAGTCACTATTTGTAGTCGAAAGTCACTATTTCGATTTAAGAGAGTATAATTTAAACTTCAATTCAATTGAACGTCGTTTAAATGACAATTTTATGAATAAATGTAATATAGCACTGAATGTATAGTTTTTATTGTTTCTATGGTATCTAAGTAACTTTACCGGATAAGCTATGGCTAATTGATTACGTATAAAAAGACAGTAGTCAAACGTTGAACTGTAGTTTAAACTAAAGGATTCTGTCGTTTATTTTTAAACGACTGATTGAACTCAGATCAAGGTTTAAATGAAACTGTTAACCGAACGATTTGTTGAACTGAAGTTTAAACAAAAAATGGAGTTTAAACGCCCACTGTGAAACTGGACATAAATATTAAGTGTTAGAGCTTACTTATACCTATATGAAAGAAACTTTAGAATCTAATTAACATAAGACGACTAATTTAGGTAACTATAAACAAAAAGCGAATAAGCAGTTACGATTTGTACTAGAAGGCAATTTTCACACACAGTGAAACCTGTCAAATTATCTCAATTTTTGTCTATCTGTTTATGTTCATTTCATGGGATGTATAGGCTTGTATAGGATCATTGTAGGCAATACATATTCGTTGTATCTGAGCTTGCTTTAAGATGACGTACTTAGAATGGATGAAACATGAGTTAGTTTTTGTGATGTTGAATAAATGTTTTGAGAAGCGTTTTTCTATAGGAATGAAGGAAAAGCTGCACAACAAATGAACCGTTCAGTGCACACATTGTTTAACTCCAGAAACTCAAAAGTTGAGTAAATTGATGACATTGAGTGAAATGCAGTGTTTGTCATGCAAAAGCTAAAAAATTGTTATTTAAAGCTGTTACTGCTTATTATTAGAAAGATTTGTTTCGGATTTATGCACTTATAAGTAAAGTAAGAGGAGGTCAACATATACAGGTCTCACTGCATTTAAATCGTTTACTATTGATCTAAATAAGCAATTTCCCTTAACCCGTCACGAAAGTTTTTTGAATGGAAGTTAATAATTAAAAAATCAATAATGAATGAACATTAAAATTTATGAATATGTAATTAATTTCAATAAGTTCATAATTTACACTCTTACTCAAATAGCAAAGTGTTATAACTAAGGTAACAAGTTACATTGTTTTAAATTACATTGTTTTGTGCGATTCTGCCTTATTACTTGATTCATTAACTAATTATATAGCAATCAACTCTATTGATGATACTATTGGTTTCTTTTTAATTTTAACAGTTTTTATGTCTTTCTAGAGATAACGTAGGCTTAAAATATAAAACAAAAGTTATGTTAAAAATTATTCATACATTGATGTCCTATTTACTTTAAAAAAAAATTGTGCGAATGAAAAATATCAGTAACGGAGCTTTTTTTAAGCGGAAACAATATAAGTAAGCACATATATTATATTATATACATATGTAATTATATATTAATGGCTTCAAAATAGAAATTTGTGTAGGAGAACATTTCAAGTTCAACGTAAAAAAAAACTACCCACACAGATTTGAGTAAGAGAAGTTTTGATTTCATATTCGATTGAGTTCTAAACGTGAAAATATAATATGTTTAAGCGACATATATTATTTTTTAATTTCAGATTAATGAAAGTTATGGTTCAAAATTAGGAATATTATTTTAAATATTACCTACAGTTATAATAGTACTTAATATCTATTTAGGTATATTAAAATTCTCCTAACTTTAACTAAGGTTTTTTTTCGACATTCTACTATTTAGCTTCTCTTTTTCTCATTTAAGATATTGGCATATTAAAGTTTCCATTTCTTATATTCTACAATCTACACTATTAAATATAAAAAGTAAATTTGACTTAAAATCAACTCAAACTCAAGTTAAAAATTACTATTAAAATATTAACATTGATTTCACATGTTATTTCATTTTCAATCAAAAATGTAAATCTCAATTCATTTCATAAAATGTTCAGCCACTTGTCTTGATTCATCCCTGAATAAGACTAAGATCATGAGACGCTACTGGTCATCAAGTTGTAGCTATAGATAGCGTTTTTGTATTCCAGCTTGAGTAGATAAAAGCAGAAGTATTTTGCTTTATCTTCTGGAAAACGCTATCACTCTGATTATGCCAACACTTCAAAAAAGAAATCTTTTTAGGAATGGGACAAATATTAAATTCCGGAGACTCTATAGACGGAATATATATAAATTATTAATTTGTTCCCTTTTTCAGGATGTAATTAGTTTCCTTTTTCCATTAATAATGATTTATTTTATGAACTGAAGTCTGAAGGAAACTTTTATTAAGTGAATATTTTCATATCATTCGATGTTGTGTATATATATCTATGTAATTACGCTACAAAAAAAGGATAGCTATATCTACTTATTGCGTTGAATTGTGTATAGGATAAAATCAAAAACCAATTAAAAATGTCGATAAGGGAGGGATTGCAAGCAATTCAACGTGTAAGTGTATTCGGAAGAACTAGCATTTATCACATCCGTGATACCGCGGGCTCCGCCTTCATGCTTCAAACAGACCTTTCAAGTATTATAACACCTGCTTAGTATAAGAATAATGCGGTCCATACAACGTTGGCGCTCCTTTAAAAAGAGATTTTAATGATATTCCGTCGAATTTGTACTATAATGAGAGGAATACAGTCATTTAAATATATTTTACGCGTTGCAATTTTTATAATTATAAATTGTGTCAATGCATTTCTTGCGAGAATACAGTCACACTTGAAATACGATATAACCAGCGACTGTGAAATTTGTAAGAATTTGAAAAAAATGATACCTATTCCGTTAATTGTTTTGAATGTTCTATTCTAGTTTTTCAAATGAGTTTTTTTGATTTGAATAAAAGAAATTTTATAGTTTTGAAAACGATTATTTCAAATCACTTTTTCTATGTTTTTTTTTTGCAAACAGTAATGATATTGAGGTCTGTCTCAAACAGTTTCGAATTGAATCTCAATTAAAACCTTTCCAAACAACAAATAGAACAATATTTCCAATGTTAAATAAACTTTCTGAAATGTTGCTTGGTAGTTCGATAATTAAATAATAAACTACAGTTTCGTTACCAAATTAAAGTTACTTTTGTAATTTATCTACGGTTAAACATTTTAATTTTTAAATATTGATCTGTAAGTTGAAAACTTATCAGGAGTTTGTTTTTACATTTTCTTCATTATTCTTCAATTTAAGGGGATTCTTCAAGTTAAGTAACTGAGCATTTTGCTCATTGTATTGAGTTTTAAATGAATGAAATACTTGCAAACTCTAGATTTAAATTTTGAATATGAACATTCGACTTAAGTTTGTCTTTATTTTAGGCTCAATTTAAGTTAAGTCGCTTGAAAATCAACTAAAGTGAAATAATAAATTTTGTTTTATTAATATTAATTATTTTATTATTCCAAAAAAAAATCTTTCTTCTTTCTTTGTTTCTAATTAATTTTCATCAAGTGCATGATTAACATTTTTAGCAGTTATGCTATGGATATGGAATTTCGGATCTGAATGCGGATACGACATCATTTCGGATTATTCTTATATTAGTTATGGTTATAGATATTAGGTTTTTAAAAAATAGTATATTAAGTGAAACACAAATACCAATATTGTGAATATAATATTTCTAGCATAAGTTAATGTTAGTTACTATAGTTCCTCAATATCAAGTGTTAAAATGAAGTAGCGGTAGTAATAAAATTATAATAGACTCCCCTCTGACCGAAACTATCCGAAACGTTTTTATCGGATTCGGTTACGGTTACAGAGCTCCTTAATATCTCTGGTATTTAATATATTGTAATTACTTTATAGTGCAAGACTATTTATTGATAATAAAATATATTGATAATAGCAATATTTTTAGCCATAATACTAATTTTCCGATCTTAATAGTTTAATATTGTAAACAATAATTAGGTGAAAAGACCAGTTTTTTATTTTAACAATTTATTTCCTTTTTACACAACGTTTCGTCGGTGTTATTCCGACTTCAACAGGTATCTTGAAAAGTCTGTTAATTTTTTCTTTTATTTGGGTGTTTTAAGTCGCTCTAACATCTAAGGTCATATCACGACTGTCGAAACACAAAGAATTTCTGTTGTTCAATTATATCTTAGGTCTGTGATCTTAAGTCTAGGATTCAACGGGGATCGAACCCAGAACCACTTGACGCATGAAGCGGAGAGAGCAAGTGCTCTAACCACAGCGCCAATAGGTGGTTCTGTTAAAATTGTTATACCCTATTTTATTACGAAACAGTTTTTTTATTATTCACTTATTTTATATGTCTATAAATTATGGTTACATTTTTTCATAAATAAACTGTGTCGTAATAAAATAGGATATAACAATTTTAACAGACTTTTCAAGATACCTGGTGAACTCGGAATAACACCGACGAAACGTTTTGAAAAAAGATAATAAATTGTTAGAATAAAAAACTGGTCTTTTCACCTGATATTTGCTTCAAATATTGTTAGCTATAAGTGCCTATGGGAAAGACTTTTGAAAAAATGTCCTTTTCTGCTGAAAAGGTAAAACAAAAGATATTTCAAGTAGATAATGAAATGATTTTTTTTTATTTTGGTAATAATAACTTGTCTATGAAACCTATATCACTAAGTTTTCGAAATACAACTTAAATAATATCAGATACCTACTCCTTAATCAATCCATTATTGCATTACAATACTTTTGTAATGTATTTTATTTGTAAAAATATTGGTCTCAGAACAAAATTGTGTTACAACTTTGATAGATAATTAAATGCTCTTAATTTTTAATAAAAACACATTTTACTTAAAACCCCCTCATTTTTGAGAAATAAGTAAAATAGCTTAAAAATTCTAAAGCTATATAAAAGAAAAGCTCAAAATTGAACAAATTTGTCAGTAATAGTTAATACCTACAACGACTTACAAATACTTAGTCGATTACCAGGGGCAAAATTGAAATTTGCAAACCAAACCAAAATTTGCCCTGGGACGCGCTTCCATATCTTCATATAAACACAATAAAAATGTTTTTAAGTCAATACACTTTAAGAGTCTTTACGTAAACATTTAAACACTTTTTAATGTCATTTAAACACTTTTTAATGTATAAATCAACTTAAATCAAGGATAACTAAGGAAAAATCAGGACCTCACCACCTCGTGAATGAGAACACGGCCGGGATGGCGTCTGTTGATTGTCAATTGTTCTTTCAACAAACGTGAAGACACGGTGCGTGGTTTCTGTAAAGCACAGCTATGTTTAATTTGGATTGGGATACAAATATGATTATGACATTTGATAATAATTTGGAAAGAATTATTGAAGATCTTGGAAATTTTGACTTTTCTGAACCCATGGAGTTATATTTGATGCTTACGCCGTTTTAGGTTTCATTCTACGATAGAAATTATTGTAATGAATGTTGTTGATAAATTGCGCTTAAACTCGACCTTAAAAGTCAGTAATACATAAGGCAAAGACAATAAAAGCCTTTTTGTACTATTGGTTATGCCATTGGTTATCAACAGTAAAATTTAACCCAAAACTAGGGAAAAACATATTCATTAATTTTTTTAATCAAATACAGTGAATTTAAATAGATTCACTCTTTGATTATGGGTAGGTACATTGTACTGAAATTTTTCCTTCACATTATATGTTTCACATATCTTATAAATATTAATGGTATGTAGAATGTACATAGCTGGTGGTGAGTATAATCTTACAATAAGTTGTATTGTGTTGGTTGGTGTCTCTCAAATTTTCACTAAAGCCTTAAACAAAAGAAGTTAAAGAAAGCCTTTGTAATATTTGTTAAACTTGTACGTGTTCGTGAGTGAAACATATAAAAAGGTATAAAAACAAGGAAAATGTATGAAATAAAATTGATTAAACATACATTTTTTACAAAGGAAAACTTCCATTTTCCTACACCGTTATTACAAATGTAGTTGGGCTTAAAGCAATTTTCAAATATTTAATAATTCAATTATAATGTTAGAGCTACCATTAACATTTTTCTGTTTAATTAAGTTTTAAAGGTCTCATAGAATGGAAAGTAACATTGACTCAAAAATTAAATAAATTATAAACAAAGACAGGCAAATACTTTTGAATTTATGTTATGGTGGTTATAAACCTACATTTTTTTTTATATTAAATTCTAAAAACATTATGAACAAGTAAATTCGAAGATGAAATGTAAAATGAATATCTGTTTAACTCCTTCGTGTCGATGATTTATTCCGATTACGATTTTATCCTATTTCAATTGTATCTATTAATTAAAAAATTATTTAACTATTTGGTAACTGAAACATTAATTAATTGATACTTATAACAATTCAAAATTTTGTGAAGCAATACAAAAAAACAAACAAACAATGAAGAGGTACAAACTGTAGTCCACGCTTATTTATTATTTGATTATTTCACATATTATGAAAGCATAAGTATAAAATTATTTAAATTCAGTATTCGTTACTGGTGGTAATTAATTCAATATTTTGAAATGGAAAATTTGCACAAATTTTATACCAAAAAATTGCTAGTTTGTACTACTAGTTTTGTAATCAATGTAACATATTACAGACGAAATTTTAATAGAAGTTTAAAAAGGCAATTACTTATGTACAACTTTTGTAAGTATTTCGTTTACGTTCTATCAATATCTATGGTCGTTAGCTACTGTATAAATGCTTTTTTTTAGTCTAGACCAAACTCTTTAATTTTCGATCACACTTAAGACCTAAAAATAATTAAAAACGTTGGATCACTTGTTAACTTATAGAAAGTGTTCAAGAAAAATAATGAGGTAAGTAAAATAAATAAGTATATACTTAAAGCAAGGAAAAATTGTATATTTCCTTGTCAGATACCTATGTTTGTTGAGTGCACTTAACCATGAGAAAACTAATAAGAATCGCATTACATAAAGACTCTTTTTATAAATATATAATAGTGAACATGTGAATAAAATCGTGGATTAAAAGCGATCAACTTCACATATATCCATCTTATTGCTTCCCAATAGTTTTCCCAATGCGAAGTTGTAGTAATATAGACTAAATATCATATGGATTATAAACATTTTCATGTTAAAACAGTTTAAAGGATTTTAATCAGATTTGATATAATAAAATTTAAGGTCTTATACAATAATACAGAAGAATTGTTTATCTTAAAAAAGTATTATAGGTACACGAATTGTATGGAAATTAATTTATATTAAGACTTAATTCGTACGTTGATCTTAATACAATTAGATTTTGGATTGATTTAATAGTGAAATAACTGTAATATGCTTTTTGTCCCATAAAAATAGAAGCGTAGGAATAGAAGCTAAACTTAAAATCTAAACTACTGCGAAGAGTTTAAACGTTTCTCTTTTCTAGATGCGGTTCCTTTAACTATAAAAAATTATTTCGATATTGCTATTTAATTTAAAGTATCCTATAACCTATATTATATTTTAATATTGAAATATTGAAACAGTGGTTGAAATACGTCAATGGGCTTGAAATTGCATTAGTATTTGTGAGTATGCTACCAAAAAGACATTCGGTTATATGTATGAGAAAAAAATTATTTTCGATTTAAGTCTCAACTAGAGAGAACGAGAAAGAATAAGCTTAAATATCAACAATGAATGTTTATGTAAACCATTAATATGAAATTAAATAAACGTGTTTAAGTAAATTTGGTTATGGTTTCGTTATTAATCCTTTAGAATTTTACCTATAATAAATTGCCCAACTCGGTTATGTAGGCAAAGAAATCAAGTAAGTAGGTTTCATTATAGTTTACACGCAGCGAAGCGGACAAATAACAGCTAGGTGATTGATAAATAGATATAAATAATTTATTGATTGTTTATGTAATAATTATCTAACAACCGACAATTTTTTTTTTGGTTATTTAAGATCGCATCAACTACTATAGTCCCATGGAACCCATGGAAAACATCTCAGGCCTTCATTGGGATTCGAACCCAGTGACTAAGTGACCTAACCGACATTTGTTTTTGATAGAAATTTCTAAAATGAATATTAAAATCTTAAAATAATAAATGTCGTGGATACTTGCAACCTTATAAAAAACCGATATAAAGATTATAACGACTCAAAAATTCCTAAATGAATCCGTACCTTAATTTAAAACCTTATAATTGCCGGTTTTTACGACCACCGGTTTTTGCAATCTACTGCAACTGGTCCTTTTGATACCACTAAGACCGATTTTGACTGTAATTATCTACTAAATTGTCCTTATAAGGGTTGTGCTATTTTCTCCCATAAATATTATCTATAACACATTTTAAAAGTAATATCAGGAGTAATCAAAGTTCTTACAGCGTAGTTTCAATTTAATAGAGAAATAGTTATTATGTGAAAATCATTGAAGTTAAATGAAATCTTATTGGTCCATATTATGGAAATTCTAATACAAACAGATAAATAATCCACGTTAGTCAATATGATAATAAATAAAATTATTCGTAAAATTAATGTTTAAAAACTTGACAATTAAATAAGAGACGAGACATCAGACTATTTTGAGACACGGGATTTCCGTTTAAAAGTTTGGTTTGGAATTATAACTATTTGCTAATTATTTAAATAATGCTTTTGTTGACATTCAATGTTGAACAATGAAAATAAACCAAAATATATTAGGTATGTAAATGAAAATACTTGGAAAAAGCCTGGATTAGGAATCATCGTATATCGTAAAATGTATACCCATGATCAATAGCTTATAATTAAAACAAAATACACGTCTGCTTTAGTTGACTAATGCTTAAAATTTGAGCATTTTAAAAGTTGTGATAAAACAACGTAACAATACGTCGTTAGAAAACGAAATATAATACACACCATCCTTTTATTCTGCTGGAAGACAAATGGACATTAGTTAAGTGTATTCATTCATTCTATATATTAAAAGTGAGAACGAAAATAAATAGGAAGAAATGAATAAGCTCGAAACTTGTTTTTTCAGTTTTGGCTTGGTCCCGTCTCCATGTTATAGAATTATAGATAAAAGGTACCCATCCCATATGTATCATTCTCGACGCTTAAATTGACTTTTCCTAAATCCATGAAAAGTAAATTCGTTTAATATTAACAACTGAATAGTGATTTTTTCACAACGAATCCCATGATATGTAAAATGAACGATGATAATTAAAACATTCTCATAATGTATAAAAATATTTAAGATTCTCACTTTTAAATTATATATTGTCCGCATAAAAACCTGTTTTACAATCGCTATTCGCAAAACGAATAAAAAAAAAAACGCAAGTCAAAATACTTACGGTAGCCATTTGTAAAGTTGAATTTCTAACTCGACTTTTAAAATTAGTTTTGCGAGAAATATTTGAAAAGTTTTTCGAGTTTTACTTACTAACTTTATCAAAGTGTCTCGTCGTTTTGCTACCCGTGTCTATTTTTAGAGTTATCGCTATGTACGCAGCAACGATTTCGATGAAACTCTTAAACAATAGATTGTTAAACGAAAGAGAAAACAAAACGTGGAAAACACATACATGAAAATTTACTCATTTTCACATTTCCTTCGTATAAGCAGTCATAAAAAATACGATCAACTTTTACGCCTATAAAGATTTCACGTAAGCATCCAGTTTTCGGGTTTATTGTACATTGAATTTTTTCAAGTTCTTTTATCATGTGAATATTATTTTTGTAAGTACAACAAATTCTAATTTTCTCGTTAATTTCAAAAACTTACGTTTAAGTACTTATTAAACCATTAGAAACTACAATCATTGTTTCATTTACCGTTGATTGATTGGATTGCGTTAAACGTAATTTTCCTGAATACAAATTTACCTTTTTTATGTGAAACAATAGAAATAAATCACACAGTTGTCACTCCTTTTATGTAAGTGTGATGTTAAATATTTTCATAATCTATAGGCTATAGCACATACTATCATTTCTCGATCCTACATTTTCCATCTATGTGCTCTACGTATATAGAGTTCGTATATTTATTTAAAATGGATGTCGTTGAACGAATATGCGGCGATTGCACGTTCATGGAAGAGATTGATTTTATTAAAAATTTAATAAGAAATCACGAAGTAAGTCAGTAACTTAATAAAATACATACACCGGTATTTATTGAAAAAAGTAGTTACTACAAAATTGTTCCTCTGTCAACAGTGGCGGATTTAGATTTTATACCGCCCTAGGCTCGGTTACACGTGCCGCCCTTTTCCTATATATAAGAGTTATTTTAAAAATTATTTTTCTAGTTATGAACTTTTATGTCTTATCAAATAGAATTTTCAATATAATTTAAGGAATTTAAGTGAAATTGAAGGAAATGTGGAATTTATTGCATTAGAGTATTATATAGAGTTTTCATTAAATAGAGTTAAAAAAAATTTATAAATAAGTTATTGGAAACAGTAATGAGGAGCAGTAAGTAAACACATGCTAGGTAATTACAACTAGTAAATGAACATATGTTTATAAAACCCATTCTTATACGAAATATTTAGGATTCTATATCAGAACTGTGTTTGAGGTTCAGTGATTAAATTTATATCAAAGTCTTAAAAGTGAAGTATTGTTTCAAACAAAATTTAACAATTTATTTGTTTTTAAAAGTTTTTCGTTAAAGAGAACTTCGCTACGTAGAGTTAAAATTATTTCAAGTTAGGCATTTAATTTTAACTCAACATTTTCTATCAATAGAAAATAAACCCAAATCTATTTTTATTTTATCTTTATAATTTTACACCTTCGGCTTGTTGTCGTTTGTAAATGTTTGCCGCCCCTTAAATTATAGCGCTCTAGGCCAAGGCCTCACGGACCTATAGGCAAAAAACCAGCACTGTTTGTAAATAATTTTATTAAATCTAAACGTTTTTAGTTAAAGTTGAGACATTTTTAATATTTTTTCGTTAGCGATTACGGTGATTTTACATATTTTCCGTGTAAATATAACATTAATTTAAAAGTATTTTACTACATTTTTATATCGCTCAAATCAATTGATTATTATAAATACTCATAATTCTAATGTTTGTACACTACTACCTACAGCTACTTAATTTTATATTTTAACCAAAATTGTTGCGTTGTATATTATCTATTGAATGTAGTTTGCGATGTTTATTTCTCTAAGTTGTGTAAAAGACTGATATTAGACAAATAAATGTAATATAGGAAAGCAAATTGTTAAAAAATTCAAATACCTCTTTTATTGTTTCTAAGCACGATGTGATACATCAAACCGAAGTTATTTTTATACATTTCGGTAGGTTAGTAGAGCCTGAGACTTACATATTATAAATTACCCTAGTAATAAAAAGTAAAAGTGAAATAATCTGACAAATAAATATAAAGGTAGATATTGTGAGAAGTTTTATCAAATATAAGGATTATAAATCAAACATTAAAAATGCATTTATATTTTCGAAATGAAAATCCGACTCTGAAACATATGTTTTACATTGAAGAACTGGTTTTCTATTATTAAAATATAATTTGTTTCTTTTCCAATCACAGACGTTCAGAGGTATAATGAGTTAATATAATAATTATAATTAAAATGATTTTAAGCCTCAGAAATTTAGAATTTTGAATTGATATTTTTTTCTATATAAAAAATCATAATATCTTTTACTTATCTGCTATATAAGTGGCACAACTATGGTACAAAGTAATATAATATGTAGATACTAAAATACTAAAATTAGCCTAATTTCAAAACTAACCCAAACAAGAAAAAACAATATATCAAAACCACTGTAGGTAAGTCCAAATCCACTCCAAGTCACGTTTTTATTTAAAAATTCGGTACTTAAAACTACTACAACTATAAAGTAAAATTCAACGCGCGCTAAGTTTGTGTTAGTTTGGCCATTTCTCAGAAAATAATTTACCTTTAACTATTTTCTACGTTTTCCACTACTGAAAAGAGAAAGGCTAAAGACTTTAATTTATAAACACTTTGCTAAAATAAATTTCAATGCTACTTGTGAATCAAGTCGGAAAAATTGTCTCTTCTGGGAAATTTCGTGGCGTACGCTCTATATAAAGTATAAACTTCATGAAAATAATTAAATATTTATTGTTTGTCTTGAAAAATTCCAACAAAATCGCAACAATATATGCTTATCCTCTAAGGATAAAATATAGTAACCACAGATTGTCAAACTTTCATGAAATTGGGTTTATGAAAATGTTGAATAATTTATGTATTGTAATGAAAGTTAGTTTTGCATATGCATATCGCGATGCGTTTTTGATAAAATATCCTTCAAATACTATAAAGTTCACATACAACAAGAGAAAAGAGATAACCAAACAAGCTGGAGAGAGAAAGTGCGTATTTTGATTTAGTGACATAGAAGTGACGTAGAAAGTAAAATGTGTATGAGCGTATATGTCAACACCTGATACATATATACATTTTTATTGCAGAAACATTATCAAAATTGTATGAGAATATCAACCTTGACGTAATTGTCTAAAAAGTAAATATCTAAAGCGCTTTAATTTTGATATCTTGATGCTCGTTTAAAAAAATGCCATTAATTTTTTTATACATATCGTTATCAAGTTTCTGCATAAAATTAACAATAAAACTATGGAAAATTATAACGATTAGATATTCGGTAAAAAATTTCAAATTTTGAAGATAATAACTCAAAAATAGTCGGGTCTGAATCTCTTCAAATGAGAAGTGCAGTTAAAATAGGAACATTAACGTTTGGGTAACAGCTGACCAAAATGGATTAAGTCACATAGACATCTATACTACAGATATTTTGTTGATGAAAAGGAAAGTACCATTCAACTCAAATTCATCTGAACCTTTAGGCGCATACAATATGATGATGACAACCCAAAATTGGATTTTGATCGTTAACACTTATTTCAAAATACAATATTTCTTAAGATTTTAATATTCAGTCTACATACAATTGATGTTTTCTCGATAATAATTGTATCGGAGTTAGTAGGTAGGATTCTTTTTAATTTCAAGAATGTTCATTATATATAGAAAAACCCGATTTAATGATGTCCATATATAAGTTTTAACTGATTTTACCTACAAAACAAATCAATTTAAGATGCAGACTGGCAAAATAAACAAGATAAATAGAACAAAAGTTTTATGAAATAGAAACTCGGTTTAGATTGAAATTAGTTTGAACGGCAGTTCAAACAAACTTAATAAGTTTGGTCGAATTAAACATAATTGATTGTTTATTTATGATATAAACTAGAAAAAAAATGATTCACTAATGCTAAAGCAAATGTATATATAGGTAGATATAGATACGGTGTAAATCAATGATCAATTACGCGTGTGAAAAAAAAAATAATACGAAGTAAACCAAATTTTTTATATTAGTACCACATATTGATATTTATGAATTTCAATTTAAAATTATAAGTTCGTATAATATTAATACAATTTTGTATCTTAACAACTTAAAAGGAAAAATATGACTTAGCATAGCTCAAAGGATAATAAACAGAATAAGGTATAGCCTTCAAAAATCAAACGATACTTTAATTTATAAATATTAAGTTGTTAATTTTATCAAAAACGATCAAATGTAAATATTATTTTTAATTTTCCAGAATCTAACGAAAGACTATAAGCATCCTGTTTTTAATAACTTATATATGGAGAATTCATTTTGTCAATTGACATCTATTTGAAACCTGATTTTAATTAGGGATAAATAACGCTGTAAACGTTATTTCGAATCGTAATTTATATGCAAAATTTTCAATTAAAATAGCTCAGTTGTTGTGGCCGTAAAGGATTAGCATAAATTTAAAGATTCAAACACAATTTGAAAATTATTAGTACCTATGTGTAGTAGGGCATTGTTAGCATATTTATCGAATCAAAATAAATAACAGAATTTTAAACTTCCATGTTTTTGAATTTTAAAATAAAAAAAAAATTACTTTACATTGATATTGAACAAAATTAATACAACTGGTACATAAATAGGAATTCTGACTAAGACGATCGAAACTAGCAGAACTAAAAATCATAGCGATTATAAAGGAATTTTAAACAAAAAAACTAAAGAAAATAGTTTTCGTTGTGAAACCACTTTCCGAAACGAATTAAATGAATCAAAAATCGTTTGCTTATCTCCGCAGCACGACTTTTTTGGCCTTCAATTGAACCGAGTTTTTACATTTGTAAATTCCATTAATTATATCATAATCAGGAACTAATGAAATGCGGGGAAAAAATATGTTTTCAGAAGGTAAAAATTATATTTCTCATCATTCGAATTCCGTGCATCATCTGAAAATACCGCCGTTTTTCTTTTTTTGGCGATCTGCCACAGAATGCTATAGTATTACATATCCACTATACGTCTAACATCAGTTTTACAAACAATCTAATGATGTTTACTGTATTGCCTTAAGCCTGTTATTTTTCGAAAAGTACATTTTTATTCTCAGATTTTCCAAATGAATTTTTCGTTAACAATGAAATATAAGGGAGCTGTGTGTACCTATATAATTTTTCAATTATCTAAAACAAAGCCAAACACGAAAAATTTTGTTTGTATGAGTATGTCTGTGGATGCGTGCTTTATGTAGATAATGTCATTTATTTCAAATGATAAACAGACTCTGATAGTAATCATAGAGTTTTAAACTTTGTTGGGAGGTTATTTGTATTAAGAAAGTAAAAGTTTTTCGTATCCTAAATTTTAAACAATAAAATATTATATAACTCCTTATAACTCCTAAGTTAATTAGCGTTTTTTTTTTTTTTGACAAACAAAATTAATTGCTCCAAGAAGAGGTTTTTGTTTCTTCTTATAAAATGTACAAGAAACCTCTAGAGACTAAACAACGGGTATTATAAGACGCTACTATTGATCATTGAATAATTACAATATGAACTCAAAACAATTGTATATGGTTCAGTAATGCGATAGAAAAAAATTTTTTTGGTAATTTACCCTAACTATAAAGTTAGTACCTTAAAATGAGTATAGCCTAAGTTAAGTTTGTCTAAAAAAGGAATATTTTCATTTTTTTTAAATTAATTTATTATAAAGAATTTTTTTATGGAAACAAAACTTCACACTGTAACGACGTCATACTAAACGGTTGGTATTAACGGATTCTGTTCTATCTAAAAGAATATACTTAGATTTTAAGGTATATAAGAAAAAAAAGCTAATACGGTTAAAATTTCTAAAGGCCCATTTACACTTTGATTAGTGCAAGTGAATAGTGCAGGTGATTAGGACAAAACACTTGTAGACCGCAATTGGTTAGTGTGAATGATTAGTAATCAGTGAAGAGAAGCGTGTTTTATTTTATTGCGAGTTGTTCGTCTCGCACGTGTTTCACCTGCAGTTTGCCACCAGAAAACATCCCTAATAATTAACCTAAGCACAACAACTAAACTGTACAGTGAGCACTACTCGCACTACATACTTTAACTAATCAACCAAAAAAATTACTAATCGCTAATCACTTGCACCCGCAGTAATCAAAATGTAAATGAACGTTGAAAATAAAGAGTTAAATTAATAAAAATGCAGGTAATAACTTATAAATGGTTCACCTATACTTTTAACATCATCATCCATAATTTAAATACAATTCAAAGTTCTATAGAATACAACTAAATGTCGTAGGATATAGGAATTTGACTTTATGAAAATATAAAAAATATATAATCTATATCCTACAATCTAGTCCTACAGAGTTTCTGGTTTCTCGATCGGATTTATTTCTCGAGGTACGAGAATTCTTGACTAGGATTTGTCGAGAAATGTTGAATAAAACACGATATGGTATTTTTAAAGTTTGTGCTTTATTACAAATTAGACTCATAGTAAAAATCAAATAAATCAAATGGTAAATTTTAAGTTACTATAAATTGCACTTATAATTTACAAATCAACATCAAACAATAAATTTAACAATCTATACCCGGCTGGTTTATCTTTACATAGTATAAAACGAAGTTGCTTCCGTTGTCTGTTCCCTTGGATCTTTTAAACTACTAAACGGATTTTAATGCAGTTTTCAGCAGTTGAAAGAGTGATTCAAAAGGAAGGTTTGCAGGTATAAAACATGCATATTATAGTTAAAAAAAACTCGGGAAATTCAAAGATTTGTAACCTGATGTCATAACAAACATATTTTTCTGCACTTACATTGCAAACGCTGGTTAAACCTTACGAGATAGATCAAACTAATATGCGGTGTAATTGTGTATCTCAAAAAGATTGATATAAAAGTTCGCGACGGTATATGCCTATCTCCTAAGGATAACCCACAGAAACCATTTTTATATTTCACATATTACAAAAAAAGTATTGGTTATTTACCAAGCTATTTTAAACAATAAAGTATTATTCCTTATCCAAATAAATACATTAGATACGTTGTGGATTTCATGTAGATCGAAATTGCCCTTTACAGCATATCATAAAAATAAATATCTTAGAAGATATCACAGATTTAAAAAGCGTTGACAGAGCGACTGGATATTGCACGTCGTACGTAGTGGTTCTTTATTGCTATATTTTTTTTATAAACATAAAAATGTTATGTTGGTCCTTATTTAGGACAAAAACTCGTAAAAATTACACTAATTAGGTATGTAAGGTACATGTACTTTTAAAAGAGTACGGTTGGTCACCCTACATAGGATAGCATAACAATTGAATCCTAAAGGAAACGTGTATTTTCGGTAAGTTTTGTTAAAGTTCGTGAAGTAACGAAAGAAGTCTCTACAAAGTTCAAATTAAAAAATTGACAAAGTTTACTGAAAAATAAATATTATGAATTTCAATTAACACCCGATAAAATTAATAATAATTTTTTTAAAATTTATTTGAATATCTTTATTGTTCATTGTCGAAGATTTTAATTAAAAATAAACGTATTCAAGTCTACTAAGTTTTTAAATAATTAACAATTACTTAACGGGACCAATTTTAGTGTAATAATTTAATTAATTTTCCTGTAAGGATAGCTACGAATCTATTCTACTAAAATAGATGAACGGTTATAAATGACATTTGAAATGAAAAAATTTCAAGTCTATAAAGGAACATTTTATATTTAAAATTGTAATGAACCTGTAAGATAGCTAATATCTCTTCCTAGAAATGTAGTTTTAAGGATTTTGATGAACTTACTTTGAATCCTAAAGTCTGAAAGCATTTATCATCTTTTTTTGTTAAAAAAAAAATTAATTTTTAAATTTTGTTGTGAAGGTAAGGAATCAATGAATCGATTAAATTTAGATACTCTCAGAAAAGCGAGCGGGTATCAGCTAGTATTTTATAAATCTAAGGCATTTTCAGTTTCAGTTAACAGCAAAATGTGTGTTTTGCTAAAAATATTTTTACAGTTATCTACTCTAGAAAAATGCCAACTCGAATATTACCAATTTTTATTATGGTGCTGACTAAACTTAAAACATGATTTCTCGAGGCGTTGGGTTTTTTTTTTCCCGTCTCGTCTAAAAACAAATTTCTCGAGAATTCTCGAGCAGAGTCCCACAACTACAAAAAGTGCATATAGCTAAGTTGATTAGTTTCCAAAATTTTCTATTTGACTTTTAGAACTATGTACACAGACAGATTGTCTGAGATAATTGAGTATCATTTAGGTCTAACCATTAAATGTATGTGATGAATTCATATTTCTAAATTCATATAAATAGCCATAATTATAAATTTCATGAAAATTCAGATAAAATAATAATTAGAAGTGTATTTAGAGCGTAGTTGTTTCCTAAACGTGAGAAGAGTCAAGTGGCGCCGAACTATAAATGTCTCCTCCAAATAAAACGCATTCAATGCAGGCGTCGTATTTTTGCACAAAGGCGCATGACTATCTAACGACAGCGCGTTCTTACTGTACCACAAGTAAAAGAACCATTTTGGGAATAGAATGATGACCTCTGAATACCCCATATATACATTATTTAGAAAGAAGATATCCTTTGATTTTTTAGGCACGAAAATAACAAATATTGTGGCGATCAAAGTATATTAAACATGACCTAAATACTAAAAAAGTTATTTAGCCACGAATATTTTAAATAAATCGATATATAATTGCAACGCAACAGTTACAAAAGTATACCCTCACAAGGAATTCCTCAAAAGATAAATTCTACTTAAAACTTTGAGTTTCCAAGCAAACTAACACCAAGTTTTTTTTTTGGAGAACAAGTTTTTTGTTGTTTCTTTTTCCATTTAGAATCATACCCAGACCATTTCATATCTATTTACCCGACGGAATTCATATGAACCCAGTACATTTGAGATTTTCGACTCAATCAAGTATTCTCAAATAATATTTAAGTAATGTTTTAGGTTTTATATTTCTTGTATGAAAATATTAAAATTATTTGATTGTTCATGTTTTTGTGCCTATTTTGGAACAGATTAAATCTATAAATAGATTCCTATTATATAGAGACGTTTTTTTATAGAATTTAGATGACGTTTTACACTAAAAAGGATCGAAAGCGGAAATGAAAATATAAAGCGACCAAAAATAAAAAATTTAAAGTTAAAATTGTTTAGAAAATATAATACGCAATTTCTGTTTTGATAACAAGCATTAAATATTGAAAAAAATATTTTTTAAATGATTAAGAATGTTTTTTTTTTTTTAAATAAACTGATGAGATTAACGAGAAGAATTTAAGATTGAATTGAATAAGGAGAATGGATCGTGCATTCTGCACAGACTTAAAATGTATCGTAATTCTAGAAAGCTCGTTTTACCTTTGAGCGTTTTATCCTTGTAGTAAATCACACAAACAAATTAAAGACACAAGTTAAATAATTGTAACTGTGACATTCAAAAGGAAACTTTTCTGTAACTTTTTCACTTCCGATTATTTTATTTATAAAATGTGTAAACTTGAATGATTTTATTTTTAGATAACACTAGAATCAAATATCACCAGCACAAAATTTTCAAATTGTTAGGTATAGCACTTGTCACAAATCAATGCGATGGCTAATTATATGCGAGTGATTGCAAATTGTTGACACAAAGGGAATTCTCTATTAGCATATAGGGTAATAGAATTTTTTTTTGAGAAACAAGGAAATACAAGACGCGTAGTATTTACTCGTGAGTTCCCCGCTTTGTACTGAAGAGCGTTGAATCCGACGGAGGAACGAGTTGGTCGGTTGCGTTTATTGCACTATTCGTGCGCTTCCGGGAGGGTACGAGCGCAGCCGACACCGCCCGCTGGTGGGCCTTTGTTACCCACCCAAAGAACAAGCCCCCGGGCAGTTTGTTCTCGATACACACAATAACATTTATTGCATATATATATATATATATATATATGTGAGGCCCCATCACAACGCACACATGCACACCACTTGGTAATTTCCTTCTACTTTAAACACGGAATTATAATCAAAATTCAAATTCATTTTGGTCGAACTTCACACCTCCAACCACTGAAATACTCTTTGCTTTTAACATTGTCTCATTACTCTTTGAACACTTTCATATAGATACAGGTAGGTATATAAGCTTTTGTTTAACGATCCTGAAAAATCCCATGGTGAATTATAAAATCATAAGCCGCTCAATGAGATGCTCCTAAAAACTATCATAACGACCGAGTGGATTATTAATATTAGGATATAAGAAGTCTTTTTACATGTAATTCATTTACTTTATATACCTAATATAGCTTGCTGGTATCTATATAAAACCAATGTACATAGTACTTAAACTTTCATACAGATTAAGCACTTGTTTATACACAAAGACTTTTTGAAGTCTGACAATTTAAAGCTTGCTCAACTATGTATTTCTTTACACGAGAAATAACGTTTTTTACATATACAAATAAATGAAAATGTATGTGCTTACATGAGGTTTATTATAACAAAAAAATTTTCTTCTTTTAACTTAAAAATCAAAATTTAATCTTTCTCACATTGTACCTATACCTACTTACCATTATACATTATTATATATATGGTCAAATTTTTGGACTTAGATATCAAAACAAGCATCTATATATTAATACGTGAAGCAAAAACTTTAAACCCCTTTTACCGAATATTATACGAACGGAGGAGTATGAAATTTGGCACAATTGAAGTTTATATGGGGAAGTTGCGTTATGAGATAACATTTTTTTATAATAATGCTTCAAAATACCTTAAATTAATGAAAAAAGACGTCACAAAGACACACAATACACACAAATATGTAGATTTTTAAATCTCAGTTGTTCAGTTTGACCACAGACTTCAACCATATTCCAAACGTCATTATTTAAACAAAATATTATGAGAGGAATTTAAATTTTGAAATTGTAATTATTGAAATTGAAGGAAACAAATTTAACCGATTATTTGATTATTGAGTAATATTATTAAAATATATATTTAAAAGATACGTATAACTTCAAATACACAACGTTTCAACCATTTTATTTGGTCTTCATCAGGTGTTTCTTGATTATTATATAACGTATAAATAACTCATACTATATTCTTTTGGCAAAATCATTCAAATAAATTACACAAAAAATTAATTTAGGTAGGTAGGTACTATTTGAAAAAAAAAAAAAAGCTTAACTTAATTCAAAGTTTTTTATCATTAGCTTTTAAATGAAAAAATCTAAACATAAAGGTACTTTTGTTTTACTTTTGAACGTAGGAAACTCACTTGAAATTACTTCTGATGTTTCATAGTCATATTTTTTTTTTGTTTGTCTAAAAAATATTTCAGAATACTGTAATTTGAATTGACATACAACATTATAAAAAGAAAAATATCTGCTGCGTGGCGTCACAGTACTTTCTTTTACTTTCATCTATGAAACTCGCTGTTGGTTAAAAGAAATATATAAGCACCTTACAACTATACATAGCAGAACTATATGCATACAAGTATACAACATAATATATATATATATATATTATATATTATATGTATTTATGAATTCCCAACCTTCACTCCAGAACCGCCCTTAATCGAATTTTCCGAGGAAAAAGTTTCAAATAAAAGTTGTAGCCATTAATAAATCTAAGAACTCTCGTAAGTTTAAAGAAAATCCTCAGAAAGACCTCAAAACATGTATGATATGAACGAATTGATATTTAGTTTTGAAATTTTTAAAGAATATTCTGAAATAATTTTGTAAAAGATTTATGGAAGAAAAAAAATAAATATTTTGAAAACTTTACACCTATTTCCTTCCTTAACTTAAAATAAATATTTTCAATCATTATATTATGCACTTTCTTTAAATGAACCTTGAAGAAAAAATTAGTCAAGAAATTATTTTCCAAACATTCGCAAATGCAATTCATTATCTGCTGTAGTTAGCTTAGTAACTAAAGTTTTTGAGGCAGTTACAATTGTGAAGTGTACCCTTAGGTATGTAACGAATTATGGTCGAATTTCGACCACTGGGCGACCTTTAGTACGTTTAAATGACGCTTTAAAAATTTTTAAACAATCCTAATTTATTTTCATACTACCTGCATACTTTCATATATGACACATATTCTTGACTATATTTCAACGTGAAAACCTTTATAGAGTAAATGTTATTGAAAATATATAATAATACTATTTAAAAAATACTTTTTAATATACCCCGCTTTTCTAGTGAACTAACAAGTAGGAAATAAAATATATAAAAAAAACCTTTTTAAGATAAGTACCACGTTTAAGGTGTACTAAAAAGAAGAAAATAACTTTTTCCCTGGGTGGCGCTGGTACTGCTTCCTTCTCTGAGCTGTACCGAAGCTGCTTTTGTTTGACTCTTGTGTCCATTATGAAGATGCATACTCTTAATCAAACCAAAATATTTAAAACTAAAAACGTTGGGCGCATTTGACTGAAATTATGATCTAAAAAGGAGACTTATAATTTCAGCCAAATGCGCCTGACGTTTTTAGTTTGAAAATATTTTGGTTTAATTAAGAGTATGCATCTTCATAATGGACACAAGAGTCAAACAAAAGCAGCTTCGGTACAGCCCAGAGAAGGAAGCAGTACCAGCACCTCCCAGGGAAAAAGTTATTTTCTTTTTTTTAGTACACTTTAAACGTGGTACTTATCTTAAAATGGTAATAAAATAGATAAAAGAACATTTCAAGCGTCGTATAAGCTCTTAATGAAACGCACCTTAGACTAGTTCTACCATAGAATATAGAAATATAGACAAGTTTCAAATTGTGCTTTGCAATAATAGGCTTCTACGGATTTAGTAGAGGTACGGGTATTACCAGTGATGCTTTCCCAAAATTTTACCAGAGGGTTCCTATTCGTAGTGAATATTTTAATTTTTTTTTTTAATATCAATACATATTTCCGTAAAATTTGTTCGAGTAGCACATAAACTGATGCATATAAAAGTGTTAGAAAAAAAGAAACAAACAGTTCAAAATTGAAAGAGTAGTAAAAAATCACCGATAACTAGGAATTGTTCTGATTAACAAATGATGATGAACTTCCAATTAAGTGAGGGTTCGCACGAGCCATAGCATTCACATCAATGAATTCGCGCGAACCCCCAGGAAAGCATCCCTTAATATTACTTAATAGTTAGCGGCATAACAAATACTGTCAATATTCTTATGAAAGTGAAATACTATAGTTTTTATGCAACGATCGAAATGAACCGAATCACCTTCACCACTTTTAACGTAAACAAACGTCAACTAATAAAAAATAAATACAAAATTACCAAATTCAACTATGCTTTTAAATTGTCTCAAGCAAAAATTTGAAATATGTTTCAAATAATAACATTAGCTTTTTTTTGGTTTTTAAACAATTCTAGCTATAAAATTAGTCGAGGTAGTTTAGTTTTTTTGATATATTTTTTTGGTTTATATAAGGTCGCATCACCTTCTATGGTCATTACCTGGTGACCGTCGAAACTGAAAACCTATGACAACAATTTTGGTCTTTCATTGGGATTAAAATCATTAAAACCCAGGACCAACAGCGTATAGGGAAACTATCTAGTCAACCATGCAACTACGTGACCTAGTTTAGGTTTTATTTTACTTACTTTTAAATTAAGCATTAAATAATTACATATAGGTACCTACCTATACTCGTATGTACATATTTTGCAGTTTTTGTTACAGATAGTAACAGTATACAGTATACAGTAGAATCCGTTTACTGCCACTCCACCTGTAATGACCAATCGCTTAGTATGACATCATTACCTACGAGTACAGAGCGAAGTTGGGTTATTTCATATAAACTTCTATAAATAAAGATCGGATATAACGACTTTGCTTGTAGTGACAGTTTGCTTCAAATGACTTCTTTTAATTAATTATGCCCGATTATAATAACCGATGTAATTTTAACCCATCATTCCTCTCGACAACATTTGGTTCATTTTTGTCATCCCGGGTCGAAATTTTAGACCTATTTTCGCCCTAAAAATCTAGGCTATTCAGAGGTTCAAGTAGATTGAAAAGAGGACCATTTATCAGACAAAATACAATGTTTAGGTTCAAATGAGGTTCAAACATTTTTTTATTTACTCTCTTTCTTTTCTCCGCTCTTTCTTTGTCACTCTCTTTTATTGTTTAATTGGTAGGGTTTTTTTCAAAAAGAATAACATTTTTATTTTAATATTGTGTTTTTTTTATTCATTAATAAATACAAGTTATATTATTATTCATTATATATACAAGTTTCATTAATATTAGCGATAAATTTAAAAGTAATAAGAATTACAAATTACAAATATCAGTTCTTAATTCTTAATTTCCTTGTCCTCGTTTACCAGCTCCTTTATTGTCGCCATTGCCGTCATTTTTTTTCAGGATTTTCTTTTATTATAATCCACAATATACCCAACCATGTGCATTTCTTTAGAAATTTTATTTAATTCTATAACATCTCTCTGATTACTGTCAAGATAATAAATGAAAGCAAATTTCTTCACACTTTTTTTTTAAACTCGGTTTTTTCACTTTTAAATTTTTTATATTTACACTTTTAGGCCTTTTGATATAGATAATATTGAAAAATAAATCAAATAGGTAGTGAAATAAGGTTATTCAATTGTTGTATAATGACTAACGTAGCCACTCAAACGGTTGACAAGAGACTAAAGCTAAGTAAAAATGAACAAGAGTGAACAGGATTAAGGATCAAACCAGTAATGGATCATATCCAGATACACAATAAATTCTATGCTAGTAGAGGCTACATAATATTATATTAAGGATCCAAGTATAGGAAAGAGAGAGATCAAAAATTTGGGTTATTAGTAAATAATATTTGCAACATATTATTTACATATTATTATTGTATTGTAAAAAAAAGCAGATTTACAACCAAGTTTTATGTTTTATGATGATAAAACTTTTTTTAGGACAAAACGAGGTTCACATAATATAATAAAAATTTCATACGGGTTAAAATGAGGACGATGCAATATCGTTTAGGTTGAGATAAGATTCATTTTACTCTTTGTAGGTTGAAATGAGGGTAAAAGATCCATTTTAGGGGCAAAGAGGTCTAAAATTTCGACTCGGGTTGATTCTCGGGTAGGAGTTATTAGGCCAACGCTAAGCATTATTAGTGATTTATGTACAAAGTAATAACGCAACGCCGTAAAGCATTTCCTATTGAAAATAAACACAGACTAGAAAATGGAAAACCAAACTCATTTTTCGCAAAGAAGTTTTTAGGTTTGCTGTTGCGACAACAGCAATAACTTTTGAAAACAAGAATCTGAGTAAGAAATCGTTTAATTCAAATATTTTGAAACAGAAGATGCTTCAAAGATCATAGAAAATGTTGATCAATGAACTGAAATCGTGGGAAATATAAAAGAATATACTTATCAGTGGCTCAATGATAGAAAAAGCCAAAAGGCAAATGATTTTGCTCTACGTTTCGCTATGCTTATTAACTTCAATTGTTCTGCGATTTAAGGAATTGATTTTTTTATGTCATTCATATTGATTTTTCTCTCTTTTATACTTACAATTTTTAGTTTTTCTCTCTCTTTAACTTGTTTGTTACTTCACTTCGATGTGATTATCAGCGAATTTTGTTATTGTTGGTTTAATTAATATAATTTACTTTTCCAAAATAATTAATTTCGATTATAGTTTAAAAATTGTAATACGCCTCAATTAACTTATTGGCAGAGTTGTAAAGCGTAAAATCGAAAAGTAATTGATCAAAAACTGTTTTCATTGTAATAGAAATTAAAAATAATCGTTCTTATCGCTATCGGTGTGCAATTAATTAATGAGGAACGTATTTTACATGCATTTTAAATCTTTGTTTCTAAACCATGCTTAAAAAATGGACCTACCTACGAAAAAAAAAAACATTTTTGCTCAAACAAATTGTCTTATGCTGAAAATAGACTGCAATGCATAGTTGCACATCTGTATCTTTACATATAGATATTATAGTTAGATATGTTCTTTCAAACTTAAAAGTACCTACTTAAATCAATTTTCGAGTATTTTAACATGTACATAGATTGTAGACGTATTCAACGTTTTCTTACGTATTTATGACACATACATAAAAAAATACACACCTCTTAGGTATATAGAAGTGCATGTTCTTTGTTGGAACTGTTCGTATATTTTTTCGAAAACTATAAGTCCTACGTAAAAAATTATATTATGTTTGTATAGAACATTTTCCAAGCTAAAATTTCAATACTAACTATGGTTTTGATAAAAGTGACTTAAAGAGATATTTGCGAAATACGGTCTATTTGTATGCAATTTTGCTAAGATCCATCAAAATGCCAGCTAACCCCAAATTTTTTTAGTCGGATTGTTTCTATCTGTTTCTTTGTATTGTTAATATAACGATATACGGACAAACTCAACTAACAAATTGTTGACAAAAAGAATTACGCAAATAGTAAAACAAGTTGATCGAATATTTTTAAAAAATTAACTAAAGACAATTAAGTGACAGTTTATTTACTCTAAGCCAATTAATTGATAAAAAAAAGTTTTGAAATAATAGTGACTGTATTATCATGGATTTAAAGGGGCACTGCAATGCTATTTGTTCTTAAAGCGAAATATCTGTAGGTATCATATATAATTGCACTTAACACGACAGAAACATTTAGAATCAACTTACAATTCGCATGCTTTATTGCTAAATAAATATCCCTAAGTTTTAAGTAAAAACAGTAAAACAGAGAAACAATTAAACTTTATATAATTTAACACAACGTTTTTAATTAATTAATGGGCTTATTTACATTTAAATTTACTAAAATAATCTTATTCATGATATCAACATATCCATTGGAGAGAAGGGACAAATGTGAATTTATCTTTATTTATTCCATTCATTTACTTAAACAATATTAATAATAATAACGTATTAACAATACGTTTAAAATGTTTAAATCAAATAAGTAGGTATATCTATTATTTGTTTATTATATTATATCAAATCCTTAATGCAAGGATATGACTTAGCTTTGTTATACTTTATTAGTTAATAATAGAAGACAAAAGTTGTAAAAAATAATTTAATTAAAATATGTAATCTTACGAGCATACTTATGAGATAATATTATAATGTACATTGTACGTGCATACACAAGCTCATAGTATACATTAACTGCGTAAAAGTTACATCGTGACAGAGACTTAAATATTCATGGAATTCAACATTTAATTTCCCTTTCTTTTCAACTTTCCGTGATTGCGTTGTAAAATAGCGCTTCAAACATCTCGAGTTTTCTTCCTTTGTGACGTCATACGAACTAAAAGCTCTTACTGGGGGAGCTGTGTTCACTTTGAAGATTTTATGATTTAGCAAATTTATGATAATTATTTATACACGCTGCAATTTATAAAATTAAGAATTTTGTAAAAAATACCTCCACCTACATACTTTAGATGTTAGATGTACATACTTTGAATGTGCTTTGATATTAATTTTTTGCTTAATTTGTTAAAAAATATACGAACAAATACAATTACTAAATATAAAAGCGAGATGTTTTCTCTTTTAGAAAAAAAACTCATTTCCATTTTTCTATAGCAGTTGCAAATATTAAATCTCTACAACAACTTCATAAAACTGTACATTTAAATTCTAAATAAAACAAAAAATTAACTCTGTTCATTTAAATTTAAATAAATTTTACTACCTATGACACAAACTGTTCTTCTCCATAGTTAATCATGAATACATGTTTGTGGTTTTAACAATATAAAATTAAATCATTGCAAAAAATAATTTTTATCGTTATTTTTTACAAGAGTAAATATTTGAAAAGTTGTCCTTTAATTTTATATATGAGGCTTTGAGTCGGAATCAAAGCATAGAAAGTAATACTCTTCTGTGTTTTTAGTTTTACTGTATAAGAACTATAGTTAAAAAAGTGTCCAAAGCTTTCGATTTGTCAAAAAATATCAATTAATGTAACCCCTTAGGATTAATCAAATGAAATTGCTATTATATAAAAAATAAAAAAGTTTAATTTTTCACACATTAATTTAAATTAAAATTAATTACCATGATTTAAACTGTTCTTCTCTGTAACTGCAGTCAACAATGCATTTTTAAAGTTTTAAATTTTAACCATATAAAAATTAGTTTTAATCAATTGCAAAAAAATTTATGTTCATTGTAATTTATTTTATTTTTAGTTTTATAGATTAGATTAGTAGTGGCTTAGTTTTATGAATAACATCGATTTCTGTATTTTAAGTTTTACTACCTATAAAAACTGGTAGAAACAGTACCTTAAGCTTTCGATTTAGTAACGTTTACTTTTCAGACTATTCGATTAAAATTTTCATTTAAAATACATAAAAAATTAAATGCTAAATAGGTAATATAAAAGTATTTTCAATTATAATTTATGATGAATAAATATTAGTTATTGTTTGAATTTTTAATAAAACATTTAGTGATAAAACTTAAAAATGTTTTCGAGATACAATAGGGAGTAAAAGTAGGTACTGAACACTAACAATGCATATGAGTATCTACTTCTTTAACAACCGTGCTATAAAGGTTAATCAAATTTTGCAAAATTGTTTGATATAGTTAAAATGATAAAACTTCAAAATTTTAAACAATATTTATCTTTTTAATATAAATCATATATCTATGTATCTATAAATTAAATCTATTTAGTGAACAAATCTTCATACAAATACTTGTCAAAATGCGAGGCTTTTGAATTGTTATAACTTAAAAACGGTGTAGTAAATGATTTTAAAACTTTAGCAATATATTTAGATAGATTAACTAAACACCACCGACTAGGCTGTGAGCATCTCAGAAATGATGATTAGATTTCTGCCTGGGCCAAATTATACATTTTTATGGAAGCATTTGAGAAAGCTTAGATTAATCCTGCTTTTTAATCAAACATTAAATTCATTTGTCTATAACGTAAAAGTTATTTACACGAGGCTAGGAGCTTTAAAATGTTACTATGCCCAAAAATAATAACATATTACACTTCCTACTACTAATCAATGCTACTACTGCATTTATGTAAATAGAAATTAACTGATAAAAAACTAACACAAGGATTTAAATTCTTAGTAATTTAGATGAAGAGAATTAAATTGTTTCCTTTATTTTATTTGAAAAGTCATATTTTTATAGTAATTAAATCTTCACTGCGCTCTCCATTTTATAGCTTTTTATGTTAAACACCTAGGCGAAAATTATCATCAGACCATAAGTTTTTGATATGATTAAAGACGAACAAAGATTTATTAAAATCTATCGAGCGCTATATATTGTAAAAATTATGCACGTAATTTTAAGCCATCACGAACATTAAACGTTTACGCACATTAACACGCAAGGCTACATTTATGAATTAGTTCAAGTAATTAAAGCGGATGACATTCAATTTTAATGACCATCTGCTTTAACGACTGTACCGAACTAATTCTGTAGTCGCCGATGCTTATAAACAATAAATATTTACTGTTTTATTATGAGAATATTTATAAAATACTTACATTATTTATATTTATAAATACAGGATAAAAATATCCTAATAATTTTGGAAAAAACCTTTCGTATCTGCAGCCTATCACGAAGTAAGAAATATTAATAATTATATATGTGTCATAGATCCTTAAACATATTTTATAGATTTAGGTAAATATAGGGTATTAAGGATATTAGATACGTAGTATTTTACGTCGTCTGCAATTGTTATGAATAATTAATATTACTTAGAATTTGGATGCTAACCTACAGTTACAAAGTTCATTTGCTTATATCAAGCCCTTCCTCTCAAAGATACCTGAGAATAGTTGATGAAGACATTTAAATATTTGTTTTTATGGCATATCTTATATTTTTATAAGTACTCAGTAAAACAATGATCTTACTTCTTAAGTAAAACATTTGTTTCAAAGTGCTTAGAATTGTAGAAAGTTTTCTTTGTTGTACCGTTTTTTGACGATCATTTTGAAACTCTATATATGGCGTAGAAGGGATAGTATTTTGATAAAAAGTCAGATCAGTGCAAAATCTTAAATTACATTATAATTAATCTCTTATTAAAAAAAACTCAAACAAAATTCAAAATTTCATTTCTGAATCAACTTGAAATTCTGACTTCAAATATTTTGCATGTTTATTATTTAATGTTACACAAATATTTTACAATTTTATTAACTATCAAGCATAATTAAACTTAGCCTTGTCAGGATATGAAATGGAAAGCCATGCGCATTTTTTATAAATTGCTCATGTTTTATAATAATATTAAAAAAACTGTTGATCTGAAAAATCGATATGAATAGGTCAAATAATTTAGGATTTTGTACTATTTACCAGAATTTAACAATTTAAAAAATATACAAAATTGTTCAAAGTTGATATCTAGTTGTTCTTTTCTCTTTCTTATTCAATTTCCTAAGAGAGAACACCTACAGTATTTTCGTAATTAATATACGAAATATCAAAGAATTACAGTGCACATACGGGGAATTTTTGAATCTGATTTACTCCCTTTAAATTTAAATTACTTTTTGACTACTGGTGCGATTTCTATAGGAAAGCGAGGTTTTGTATACCTACTAGACATAGAAGGTGAGTATATTTTTCCCAGCGTAAGTACATCCGTTGAAAGTGAAGGACAACAACTCATGGGGAAAACTTTTTAAAAATAATGCTAAAACTAAGATATATGCTATATATAGGAAAGGAGAGTAGGGAAATCTCTCAGGATTATATGGCGTTTACATTTTGAAAAAATGTAAAAAAAAAACAAAAAATATTTTTTTGTAAAAAACTTTATTTTACGATTTTTTTGCGTTTTTTAGCATGTAAAATAAATAAGTATTTAAAGAGTAGATATTTTAAATAAATGAGTTCAAATGCTTTTCCTACTTTTTTACCCGTAATTGATATAGTAATGATAGACCCCGGTGCTATGAAAACTTGACTTTCCTTGGCAACAAAGGGTTAAATAAGTAAAACAAGATCTTTATGCATGCTTTAAGGGGGTGATATTCTAGTCTAGGATTTTGAAAAAATTGAAAAATTTTTTTTTTCATAATCCGATAGTTTATATATTCAAATTATTTCCGAAGTTATAGCCGTTTTAGTGTCGTGCCAACTGGACCGGTTGAGACTTAACGTAAAACTTTAAACGCGTTTTTCTCGAAACTACTTTTTTCGATGCGGTCGCCATAATATCTCAAGTTCTAATCAGCCGATTTACTTGAAATTTGTCATGAATATTTTCTAAATATCTCTCTATCGCATGAACCAATAAAAAATGAAAATTTTAAATTTGTAATATTTTTTAAAAATTTGACAAAGTTAAAAAATGAGTGAAAAAATCGACCTTTATTTTTGAGTAGCCGCCATTTAATGAAAAAAAATTTTTTTTTTCAGTTTTGGAGGTTCATGCGATAGCGACATTTGTATTTATCAAGAATCCATCATTGTTTAATTTTTCAAATGACCACAAGGGTAGAAATCATGGCGACAAGGACACGGTCTTTTTTTTTCCCCCTCTACTTCAAAGTCGCATAACTCAATGAAAATTTTTTTTTTTTGTTTTGAATTTAATTTTGTGTACTCTCTGAATATGAATAAGCAAATGATAAAAAAATGGACAGTAAAAATATCAAATGCTTTTTTTTAATCAATTGTCAAAAAACGCTTGAAATTCGGGCCTCTAGACTAGAATACCCCTTAAGAGTATCTACTTTAAAACCTTGTCTCCAGATTTTTAAATAGGATTAGTTTATATAGGTAACCGTTTTATATCTATCGTTTTCTTATTTATGCCACTCTTTGCCTCCCTTATGTTATATCAATATTTTGTTTCACGTTACTATTTATTTCAAGCACTTTTCTATATTTTAAAAAAGGAAAAACTTTACCTTGATCATCTTGAATTTCTAGACTGCTATGTTTTTTTGGCTCCGTAAACTTTGACGCTAATCCAGTATATTCTCTTGGGGCTTTGACGAAAGACGGCTTGGCGAATTGACGTAAGACGTCGCGGGTCTCTGCTAAGGGATATATTATATTATCCTCGGGTCTATAATTTTGTTAAGTAGGTACGTGTAGTGTGTACACTGTACACTGTACCGACTGTACCTATCAATGTGTATCATACGATCATAGAGAATATAATTTTGAAACAATGTAGAAATGAAGAAGATTTTCAAATTTAACATGTATCTGCCCAGAATTATCATGCAAAACTGTCTTCTGCGAATGCAAAAACTGACCAAAAACCATTGAGATGAAAATATATTTAACCAATCGCTTCAGCTACTTCAGCAGCTTTTAGCGACAGCTGTAACATAAGTGGTAAGTGCTGCCAGCTATTGAAATTTCACAACACTTTTCGTAATATGACGTAGATATAAACTCGTCCAACGGTCTCTAGCTTAAGCCGCTTAAGCGTGTTACAACCGTTATAACTTACAACCAATCATTAAGTTATTTTATACTTGCTGGTTGACATAAATAATATTAATATTTTTTATGAGCAAATCAATTTCTTCAAATCAATTTCCGTTTGTAGTCAAATGGTTCATTTTCTTTAGTTCTGTTTTATAATATTTATCACACCCCGCCCCCAGGTGGGAGGTAGGTAACTATGCCTTGGCGTATTCAACACAAGCTTGAAAATATCCCAACGCCCCTGCTTATTACTAACATTTACTAATATATTAAATTGTATTTCTGATGAATTACTTTAAAAATCAGAAAAATCAAAGAGCGAGAAAAAAATTTTCTTCGCATTATCGAAAATGCTTGAAAACTGTGATAGTGTTGAAAACATCTTCAAAGGATTCATTGACTGTCTTTCGTAATAAAACTCCTTTAGTTACAAGTTTGTATCTACGTATATATTTTTATTTTTCTAAGGATGAGGATCTTATCTACAAGGACAATAAAATCAAATAAATACTCAATATATTATGAATTGTTTGTTCATTTATTAAAATAATAGATTCAAAAATATTGTGTGCTTAAAGCAGTAAGTACATTTAATATACATATATACGCATCAAGATCATTTACAAAATTTTGTTTTAATGAAATAAAGAATCACGTTTTAATTAGCTTTAAAATGTTTCCATTCAGTGAAGCTCATTTACATTGAATTTTCAATGTGTATAAAGTTCTTTATTTTAAATTTCATTAAAATAGATATAAGCCTTTGCGCTTGTAATAATTTTATATCAATAACAAGATAGGTAGCTAAATATAATTAATAAATATTTATTTGCTTATGAAATAAAATAAATTCGATTTTAATAATAATTATTTTAACAAATAAAATTAAGAAAAGTTACTACTTATAATATATTCTATATTATTAGGTCTCTGCCTTTTCTTTCGTAGCTTATTTATACTTAGTACATTTTATTTACACTTCAGTATTCTGAAGCTTTTGAGATTCTTTTTAGTTTATACATTTACATATCCTTAATTTTAATATTGTTAACAAGCAGGCAATAGATTTGAATTTGTGTAATGCGAAAAAAATCAGCTATTAGTTTATGGATTTGAAAAGATTTAATATAAATTTTTTTCTTAAATGCAATGAAAAATTTTCAAATTTGTATTTTCTCAGGTCTTTGTGTCCTAATTTGAATAGCAATTTGAATTACATTTTTTTTTTAGAAATGAGAAATCTAAAATTGACTCAAATGTTTCTTAACAATATTCTGCAGTAAACTTGTTTTATGCAATAAACTTTTTACTAATTTTTATTGATATTTTGTATAATTAATCGAAAGATATAAATGATCGTTCAAGAAATTGTGGACCTTTTTGTAGTTTCTTTTATAAAGAATAGTTCTAAATTTTAGATTGTTACGAGCATTTCTTTAGCGTTTTATAAAGAAGTAGAAATCTACTGAAAATAAGACGTTAACAAAATTAAGAAGTAAGTAAATAAATTACAAAAATAGGTGGAAATGTGAAATACTTCATCTTTTTGAGAATTGTTGTCCATCTCTCGACCAATCAGAAAGACTGATAGCAATTTTTTTTCGCTATTTAAGATTATGACAAGAAGCTCGAGAATTTAATCATTGAAACTGGTACTGAAATTATGGCTATATTTTATAAATAAAAAATTGCAAAGCAATAATCGAAAAAATGACTTTTGAAGTGTTTAAATACAAAAAATTATGATAAGAACAACAGGCAATGAGAGAAAGAAAACATTCGGGCTCGCGTACTCCTACAGTGCATCTAAATCTATGTAAACTCTCGACTCTAAACTCAATGTAAGAATGTGGACACACGATGATCCGCACAAAAGGAAATCGGAGAATAGGCCTGCACTGTGTATTAGATATACGAACGTAACTCTCTCTCTTTCTGTCTTTACCAACGTATATCTCCCCTCTCAACTTCTCGCTTCGCCGATCACACTTTTCGTAACGCTTCTGTAACACAGTTTACTCCTCAAGTTCAGCTATCGTAAATAAGTTATACTTCAAAAAGCTTTATTTTATCTCGATAATTCTTTTAACAATGGTTTCTTACTGTCTTTCAATTTTTTTAAAGTTATTTTCTTCGCAATTACATAAATTAAAATCTATTAGATGTTATAACAATTATACAACATTGATAACATTTATATATTTTTCATTTTCCATTTGAATATATTTATTTAATTTTGATTAAAAAGATATAACTACGTCATATTATAATAATAGTTACTAAAATATTAGGTGTATCATTTAACTTAGAAGAATATAATTTTAGATAACCACCCGTAATAAATAAATTTTGTTAATTTGGAATGACCAATCATTAAACAATGATTACCTAAACATTTTTTTAATAATATTAAGTAACATTTTTAATATAAAGAATTAAAATATTTGCTTTAACTTTTATAGTTTTTATATATTGGTTTTATAAATGTTCCTTAGTATTTTCATGGACAGTTTTCGCAAAAATATATAGGTATATATATTTATTATAATAAAGTATATTAAATATATTTTTATTTAAATCATACATTTTAATATATACATATATATCTTTTAAGGGCGGATCTGCAACAGGCATAAAATATTTTTAATATATTTATTTAAATTAAAGCTTTAAATCTTTTTTTAAATATTTTATTAAGTTAAAGATTCTTAATTTAGTCTTTGCATAGTTCTTCTCATCGCTTAAATAAAGGCCTTTAAGGAAGTTTCAAATAACTCGAAGACATAAACTATATTATGAGTTAAGCTAACAATCAATTGAACATTGACATAAAAATCTATGGTCAACAATAAAAGCTGTGTACTTTTTGTGTTTTTAACTTGAATTTTTGTTTTAACATTTTCCATAACATTGAAAATATGACAAGATTGAAAATCTGGTTGTATTCTAGATTAGTTTAACGGTTTCTTAATAAATCTATTACCTACATGTAAGAAAAGTACATCAATTTGTAATTAAACGTAAATGTGCTGTTAAAATTTTTTCTCAAAATTGAAGTTTCTCAGTTTATTTATTTATTTTTTTAATATTTATAAAATAGTAAAATTTACCCTTATAGTTATATTATTTCAGTGCGTTTTGATAGGACCTATTAAATACGTTTCTTATTATTATAGTGCAATCTAAATATCAACATAGTGAAAATATGGTGTATATCAAAACTTAGGAATTTATCTTTTCTTTAAAAACTTATCAAATGGCAAATTTGATCTTGCAAAATTTTGCAGAAGGAAGCGAATATAAAGAGGGTAAAATATATCAAAGATTTACAATTAGATTTTTTCTGTGATAAGACGAAAAATTTAATATATTTAGAGTGAAAAATATTCTTAAAGTTATAAGATTGATTAAAATTTTGGAAGGAATTGGCAATTAATACATTGAGCGTAAAAATAATTTACGTTTTAATTTGTACAAATATTTAATATAGGTAGAAATATAAAATTGAAAATATAATTATCAAATTGAATAATATAAAGTTCAATTACAAATAATATTATATAAGAAAGCTGAGCAGTTTTTCGAATCAAAATATTTTTCAAATTAAAATGTATTTTTGAAATACATTGGCACCAAACGAATTTTTGCGTAGTTAAAAATTAAATTACAAGTACACAATAATGAAAATATTGGCAACAAATTTTTTGGCATTAATTAGCAAATAGAAAGATATAGAGAGATAGAAAAATTAAAATTATCATATTATCAGTAAAATTACAATAAGTAAGTAAGTAAGTACTTTTGGTCACATCTTGTTTAAATCGAGGTACAATAATTAATATTGATATAATATATATAAAAACAATAAATTGGTAAAATTTTCTTGAATTATCCATTTGTATCAAGTTGAATGTTTCGTTTTGTAACTCATTGACAAAAAAGTAGTATAAAATTCATAGCACTAAAATAGTAAATAGGTATAATAACATCATTAAAATTTACAGATAATTACCGTAACGACAATTTTAGTAGCAACTATACTTTGAAATCAATTCTACTACAATAGTTAGTGTTGTAAATAATACTACAATTCTTTCAAAGAAGTTATATTTCTATTATTCATTAATAAAATTTATATGACGATGGTGTAACGCAAGAACTATACTCGACAGGGTTACACATTTCACTAAGATTGTAGTTAAAACCAATTTTTTTTCTTATCTACTTTTCAAGTTTAGAGTAAAGAGAATCAACATAACAAAAGTAAAGTTTATCAACCCAACAGTTCTTTTAATTTAATCAGGAGAGACAGCAATTAGCTGCATATAAGTAGGTACAATACCTAAATTTTTAAATTATTGAATTTCGATACAACAATCAATATTTTCTAGGTCAAGATTATTAATTTTTTTCAATGCATTGGAGACACACAACTTTTTTACAATTTCTTTTATGGTTTTCCACGGAAGTAGGACACCTTTCCCACCACCCACGTTTTACTCTGTACCTATTGTACTACCAAATTGTTACGAAAATTAACGGTCGACCAATTTTCTCACTGAATTTGCATACCCCAAAGCAAATGAAGATATTTTCAGTGGCGGCTCTTTCATAAGAGATGCAGCCCATCCAGTATAAGTTAATAATGTTTATTTTAATATTTATTAATTTATAATGTATGAAATTATTATTAAAACTACCTACTATCTCATAAACTGGTCAATATGCGAAATATTCTAATGATAAATCAAATAAAAATATGCAAAAAACAAACTGTAAACGGTGTAATTACCTCTGGTCTAATATTCCACCGCATGATGTAGATTCATCATTTATACGTGAAATTAAGGCTTTTTTTTTCTGTGCATGTGATATAAGGGTGCCAATGTAAAAATGCCTGCAAATGAGCAAAAATAGCTGTTAAAAATTCTGTACATTAAAGATAAAGTGAGCTAGAGCGCGCAAAGATATTTGCCAGACTAAAATGCCAAATAGCCTCGCGAGTTTTTAAACCCTTTGCATGTCTCAAGAGATCGAGGAACACCATCGAGATAAAACTTGTAGCGCAAACATTCGCTGTTTTCGTCTGACAACTGGCGTTGCGCATTGACTCTCTCTCACTTCATATAATCTTTAATACTTATTTTCGCTTATTTGCGGGCACTTAAACATTGGCACCCTTATAGCACATGCACAGAAAAAAAAGAGCAATTTGGTATATAATATAAATGTCTAATCTACATTATGAGTGCGATCATACGGTGGGATCTTAGGCTGTGCTCTATTTTGGTTTTGCGGGCTGTAATTTACGTAGCCCGCTAAGGTTGTATTGAAGCTTTTACTGATAACGCTATGAAACAAAAAAATGAAGTAGGGGTTACGAAAGGAACTAAAGCGAATTTTCTAGGTGGCAAAACTAACAGCCCTCGCCATTTGATTAATAAGTTAAACAAGGATGGAAATACATTTCGTTCGTACCATAAACGAACACATTTGAACTTTTCATTGTTTATTTGTATATATTTTGTTACTTCTATACTAGTTTGTTGTAAAAAAATATACTGGCAATTATAGAAGATTGTAATTACAAAGTTAGTGATTTATTTATATATAAAGATCGAAGAATAGAATTCGAATTTAAACAAAATTGAAGGTTTTGTAATTAATATACCTATTTTAATGTAGACAATTTTAATAATAAAAGTTTTTTTTCAAAAAATCGCATCCCTGCCATTACAAATTCGCATGAACCGCCACTGGTTGTTTTACATCAAATTTAATACGATTTTAATGTTGTGCACCCCCTATGTGCTGTGTTAATATTTCAAAATTTTTTGCTGTTCACTATTTTTCCTTACACATCTACATTCAACAATACGATGCAAATAAATAAATCATTTTTAATTGTAGATTTGTTTCAAATAATTTTAAGTACAATGGACCCGTGAGTATCTTTTTTATCATTTATTTGAAATAAAACTTAGTTGTATCATGTTAAATATCTATTAAGGTTAGTTGTCTAATTAGTAGTAACGTCTTTTTAATTATCGCATAGTTTCAAACGCAATATTGATTAGAAAAAATTTAAACTTGTAAAAAATAGTTTCTCTTTCAATAATTAATATAATTTTGTCAATTTTTAAATTCCGCAGTTTGTTAATTATATTTATATACATATATTTGGAAGAAATCACAAAACAATTTAAACATTTAATAACAAAATCTTTAAATCGAAAACGTCTGGTTATGCGTCAAAAGTTAATTAACCAATCAAGTATTGAAAATATTCATAAATTGTTTAAAATGTATGTTGAATACTTATTCATGTTTCCTTCAAGTGTCAAATATATCTCCTGTTTCCCAAACTACAATGATTTTTTTAAGAATAAACAACGTTTTAATAGGTTAAATCATTTTATAGACCAGTTCTTTTAGCCTTTGAAAATGGTAAAAAGTGAAAAAAATTATAGTAGGATGAAACCCATTGGAAAAGGAAGAGAATATAAAAAAATGAAAGGGAAAATAAATTACGGTCGATCTGAGGTGGGGATATGGAAAAGGGGGGTTTTTTAAGGATATAAATGGTTTATCTCGATTTCCGACCAAACAACAAGTCCTATGAAAAAAAGTTAAATAGCAAAGTTGGAGATAACAAGTAAATCTATACTTTCTGTACTAACACTTTTTTCACATAACCTCAAAATTTATGTGAAAAATTCCAGTTACCAAGTTTTTGGTTTTTAATTTTTATCTTTTACAAAAAAATTCTTTTTACACGAACTCTGGTGAAAACTTACCTTTTTATGTCCCAAACACACTGTTATTTTTTTTTAATTTAAAATATTTCTTTTTTCATCTTATAATGACTTAATATCGAAAAAACACCCTAATTTTCAATCGAAAATTCTCACGTCAAAACATCTGATTTTTAAAAAAAATCTGCAAGCTTTTTGTTTGTTGAAACCTCTACTTTTTGATGGTGCCAAAAATATATACATTATAATGTTAAATATTCTCAGAAAATGCAATAATTAAAGTGTAAATTTTAATAAATTGTTCAAAATTGTGTTATGTACAATTGTATTATGTAGGTACAATTTTGATCAGTTTATTAAAAATTTACACTTTAATTGTTGCAGTTTCTGAGAACATTTAACATTGTTATGTATATATTTTTGCACACTTTTACAAATTTTCATTAAAAAAAAATTTTTTTGTAAAAGATAAAAATAAAAATCTAAAAGCTTGGTTATTGGAATTTTTCACATAAATTTTGAACTAATGTAAAAAAAAGTGTTAGCAAAAAATTGTATATCTACTTATTATCTACAATTTTGCTATTTAACTTTTTGTCAAAAGACTTGTAGTTTTGTCGGAAATCGAGATAAACCGTTTCTACCCTTAAAAACACATCCCTTTTCCAGTTCCCCACCTCAGATCGACCGTAATTTATTTTTCCTTTCATTTTTGTTATATTCTTTTCCTTTTCTTATGGGTTTCATTCTACTATATTTTTTTTTCTGTTCAAAAATTATCTTCTCTGGTCTTTCAGGGTAAAAAGAGTATCTGAAACATTGAATGTCTTCCAAATAAGTGATCATTTTTTTATAACTTACATAAATTAAAAAGATGCATGAAATGTTTTAAAATTTGAACATGTTTTAATTTACGACCTCAGATTATGTAAGTTGTTTAAATGGTTAGTTAAAGATAGATATATTTTAGATTGTATAAAAATGTATAAAAGATAAATAATATTATAAAATTTCCATGTGTGTATCATCAAAAAGACGTAAGTATATAGTATATTTATAAATAATCTTTCAAATATGTAACAAGCTAAAGTATCATATTTTTCAAGTTAAAGTATTTTTCTTATTTAGAACGTTACGAACTTTTACTTAACTACTTTGAAAAAAATAGCTTGCACTTGGCTGTGTGCTTCAAGTTGACAAATATTCTACCAAAAAATGTTTTAAATGCACGTTTAAAAAAACGCATTTCTCTTAATTTCCTATTTGGATAGTTTTTAAAATATAATTCACATTTCTAAAAACCAACGGTTTACGACGCAAGATCATTTTATTTTCAAATCGACCGCGACGTAGCAATAACAATATCGAATGCTGCCGTTCAGTAATTGTAAATATATATTCAGAATATATAACTCTAACCTAAATAGTATAAGGCTGAGAGAAGCAACATTGTTCATGTTGTTTTTATATCTTTTTTATCGTAATCTGAAGACGTTTTTCACTACGCATCATTTCCTGGACTGGTCATTTCAGAATGTTGATGGTGGCTGTTATGCTCGTTGTGACATTGATGATGATGCAACGGTCCGACATGGCCATTACTATTCCGATGGTTATGGCTTTTTATAAGGACGTCTAATTCCGATGGTGACGTGACAACACCATCTTTTACTAAAATATCGATACTACTGACGCCTTGTGGCTGCTCCACCATTACTTGACTAGATTTTCTAGGGCAGTGAATACAACAGCATCGAATCGCGGTCAGTGCTAAGCCCAGTGCTATTAATGAAGTTCCAGCGCCCATTAAATAAAACCTATGATCAGCTGCATCGGCCCCCGGTGTCAGTTGAACCAAGCCCACAACCAGGACAATTGTACCAAGCAACAACGATCCAACCACCAACTGTAATGCTGACACCTGTAAAATAATACCCAAAAATTAATTATATGTAACAATTTAATTTCATATAATAAAACATATCTTAATACACTCGTAGTTGCATTATCAGATTAAAAAGGGTAGAATAATTTATTCCGACGCTATTTGAAAAAAAGTAGATCACAATTTAATTTAGTTAATGTTTGGGGTGGCTTATATTACACAACAAGTTATATAAATATATTCTTTCGAAGAATTATTTTTTCTGTTTCTGAGAAAACATTTTATTAAATTATTGAGTATGTAATTATATTTTATCCTTACAATGAATAAAATTTGCACTCAATAAAAAAATTAATTAATAACTGCTTAAAACCTGAAAACTCAGTATCACAAAAATGAAATTTTTATACAAGTATGATTAATGATTATAAGTATAAATATTAAGTATTCAGAACTGAAATAAAGATTTAAATAAAATTAAAAAAAGCATTACGTTTCATACTAAACAATAAACAAGGTAAACGCCTCAATCCAGTATTAATTATTAAATAGTAAAACTGACGCTACGGCATTTATGATTTCAAAAAACTTATTTATCCTTTAGATGGCATTTCTCTCCTATCTTTTCGCAGTTTTTTGGAAATGTTTCCATTGTTTAAAACAGTGCTAAAAATCTTGGTTTATAAGCATTTTGATAGCGAATGCCGTTTTTAACAGCTAGAATTTTTCTTATAAACGCGCAGTTTTGACTTAAAGGCTTAGAGAAAGGCTAGGTAAATGGTATAATCTTGAAGTAAAAGGACTCATACTCGATTACTTATTGTTAAATGTTAAACTTTGCAATAAATTTAAGCTTGCATACGCTGTGTAAAAATGCCTTGATAAAGAACCCACAATAAAACTCACAAACAGAGTTCGATTTTTGATTTTTTTATGAAAAGGAAGATCCTCAAAATAGTCATGTTGTTCAATGTCCTTAAGAAAACTAGTTAGTAAATACTTTCGCTAATGTAAAAAAAATATTATTAATGTTGACTGAATTTCCAAACGGAAAAGTTTAAACTTTCGGAAAAATAGAACTTTTCCAAGACCCTGATATTTAACTAATGATTTTTGGTAAATAAAACCCTAATTGTGTCCCTATTATTTCAGATTTTTTAATATTCATTTAATTAGTTACGGCATGTTCATTACGACAAATCATTGTTTTATCAATATACAAAAGGACTTTAACATCCATGATTAATTGTGATTATTATTTCGATTACCTTTATTTCAACTATACTTTTTATTTATTTACTAGTAGTACCCTAGAACTCTGAAAAATGTACGATTACCGAGGAATAACTTTTATAGTTTTATGTCGAATTGCTGACTGCTGAAAAGTTTTTTTACTTTCTTTTACTACTATATAGATAGTAAAGGAAGTATTGTAATCGGGTCGAATTTTCGAATTCGAGATTTCACCGGAAATACATGTTTTGAGGTCCCCTGAGTCCAAAAAAGTGGTTTTTAGAAACATGTCTGCGTGTGGCTGTGTGTCTGTGTGTGTGCCTGTGTGTCTGTGTGTGACAGCCATATCGTATCGAAAGCTTTATCCGAATTTCACCAAACTTGGTATTTGACCTCCCTATTATACCTAGTTGTGCCGCGAAGCTTTTGGTTGAAATCGGGTAACCGAAAGCTCCACTTTATTCTAGAGGTTTTTATGTTTTTTCAATTTTTTTCGAAAACGGTTCCAACGATTTTCTTTAAACTTTCTATAGTTCGTAGACTCATTAGTGGCTACAACTTTTATTTGAAACTTTTTCCTGGGAAAATTCGAATAAGGGCGGTTTTGGGGTGAAGGTTTGGAATTCGTATACCTATACCTATGTACATATAGATAAGCTGTATAGTGTATTCATATTACTTTTTTTTACTACTTAATAGTAAAGGAAGCATTGTATTTGGATTGAATTTTCAAATTCGAGCTTTCGCCGGAAATACATGTTTTGAGTTCCCTTAAGTCCGAGATAGTATTTTTTAGAAACATGTCTGTGCGTGACAGCCATATCTTATCGAAAGCTTTATCCGAATTTCACCAAACTTGAAATTTGACCTCCTTAATATTATACCTAGTTGTGCCGCGAAGTTTTCGGTTGAAATAGGTTAACCGAAAGCTCTACTTTACTCTTGGCGTTTTTGAGCTTTTTAAATTTTTTTCGAAAACGGCTCCAACGATTTTCTTTAAACTTTCTATAGTTGTTAGACTCATTAATGGCTACAACTTTTATTTGAAACTTTTTCCTGGGAAAATTCGAATAAGGGCGGTTCTGGGATGAAGGTCGGGAATTCGTGTATATACATATAGCCCTATAGGTTGTTTGCATATAGTACTGTTTATATGTATTGTTACAAAGTGCTTATATTTCTTTTAACTAACAGCGAGTATTTTCATAAATGAAAGTAAAAGAAAGTAGTGTGACGCCTCGCACCAGATATTTTTTATTTTCCATGCATGATGAAGGTTTCATGTTCAGCAAAGCGGGCGAGTATCTACTAGTTAGTTACATTAAAATTATCTCGATCAATTGTGGTTTTCAAATTATCCGTTTGAAACCATCCTCTTCTATCTACTTCTTACCTACTGCATTTATGAATGTATAAATTATACAAACGGCAATTTGACAGTTAAATGGACAAACTGACAATCAGAATCAGTTTAATATGTCTAATAATTTGAAATAGGTAACAATTAAGAGAGAAAGCTTTAGGCTCGAAAGCTGTCAATTTTCAACTTTGGTGCAAGCATATCTCGTTCGTTGTTAGTTATATCAGTTTCATCAATAAACAGATACATTCATATACTAAAATTTGGGACTATTATGGATTGTTATGAGTATAAGAAAAGATAAACTAAATTTATTCGGAAAGAAAAAGGTCGAAACTGGTCGAAAAAGCTAGTTGATTGTTTGTTTGTAAGCATAGTCCTTCACAAATAATGGAACCTAAACATATTTACATACAAATTAATTATTAAGAGATTCAAGACAAGCTAAAAAGTCTCATATACAATAACATTGTGTTCGTTAAAGTTAGAATATAGATTATAGAGCATATATAATTTTTTTAACGATTTATTCTTTATTATTGTGTCATTATAGGTTCGTCCCATTTAACAGACAAACTGTACATTTCCGTACATTTCGTTCATTTATCACCACGTTAATGTACAAAACATGTTTAATGGAACGAGTCTTATAAGTTTTTATGTTTGCATCTATATGCATCTGCGTGCATTGTACTTTATTTTAAAACTGAATTATTTTATATCATTCAAAATGAAATACAAAAAATACTAAGTTAGCTAAGAGCTCATAAGTTTGAATTACAGAACTTGTTTATGCTTCGATTGTGAAATTACAGCAGCGTGTTGCCTAATTAAACGTTTTCATTCGCTAGACTGTAATATTTAAAACCTTTGATTCTACGAAGAAATAATACAAATGAACTTTGCAAGGATTTTAGAACTAATAAGCTTACATTGACTTGAGTGAGACATATGTTGCATAGAAAACGAGGTATTCATAAGAAACTTCAAATTTTCGTAACTTGACGTCTCGATGTCACAAACACAATATGTACTGTATGGTATAACTCTGTAACAAGTCTTAAGAATGTCAAAACAAAAGTTTCTATAATTAATTAGCTTTATGACTTTCCTTTCGAGATTTTTCGGTTATATAATTTTGTTTGACTAACAATGAGTTAATTAGTCAAAGTAATTTTTTATGAATAAAATTACATTTTCTTATATAGGTATAATAAATAATTCGATAAGTTTTTGTGATATATATACCGTATATCTTGGTGTGTAGTACGTCCTGGCGTATAGTACGCAGTAACATTTTAGACAAGTATTTACCTATTTACAGGTAAATCGGTATAATACGCAAACATTTTTCCCATGATTTTTTATTTGTTTTTTCTTTGTAATATGTGCTTTATATTTTTTTTTTAATTTAAAAAGTGTTTTCAGCCGTTACGACTATATATACACTACTGTACAAAATAGATTAAAATACCATGATGTATATATATTAAAATAATGTTAGTTATGGTTTTTTTAATGTAAATTGTTCTAATTAAATACTTTGCAAATATATATTTATTTAAAACATGATGACAAAAATGAATTATTGTTTATTTTTTTAATTAAAAAAATGTCCAGGTAGAATTTTATACCCAGCGTATAATACGCACCTGAAAATCAAAAAGGACATTTTTGATTTTACAAGTGCGTAAGTACTTTACCTACGCCGTGATATACGGTAATAATTAACAATAAAAAAAATAGGTTTATAAAATGCCTAAGTTAAAAAAACGGACAAGTCCGTGTTATTCCACGTACTTGTACATACAAATTTTCGTTGCTGGAACAAAATTTTCTAACTAATGTTCTATTTTCCAAGTTTAGAAAGGTTGTAAAAGCCTTTACCTATTAGTGAATCTACTTTTAAAGTTTACAGTTGGCATATGTTATTAGGAACACGAAAATATTTTTAATTTTTAAAAGTTTGTTCTAAATTATTTCGTGTGAAATAATATTTCCAAGAAATATTTCCAGGTAAATATTTCATGGCTATAATTTCAACTACCCCATTTAAGAGGTTAGTGAAATCAAATAAATTATTAAAAATATCATTAACTAAACCTTGACATCATTTTACAAAGCGAAAATTTTTCAATTTAAGAAAATATCAAAAGTGAAAAGTGATGTTTGAATGTGGGGTTTTATTCAAAATATGCCTTTGTCATACAATAATGTCATCTCACGCTAAACGAGGTCACGAAATCAATTCCCTATTTTTTTTTGAGCTACGAAACGAATAGCATCAAACAGATCACATAAAAAAAGAAACCTCGTACCTTTCCGCAAACGTAGTATTCAGGAAGTCGATCTACGTCAGGACTATGATTACCGCCTGGACTTGGTGTCGTGGAGCAGGGGCTGTGTGGCGCTGGCCAAATGCCTCCCACATACAGCTGACTGGGGCGAGAGCAAAGTCCTCCCTGATGGTGGCTCTGATGGGATCCGCCACCGCTGCCTCCACGTTTCTCCTGGCGACGTCTTTCGTGACGCACGGCCACCGCTGGCATTGCCCCGATCATTTTCTTGCTCTTCTCTTCAACAGTTAATTACTCTGGAAAAAGGTAATTTTTCTAAATTACTCTACTTTTCATAATTAAAGCTCACTACGTCGCTTGATTAAAAATAAATTGTTTTCAATTTAATCTATATATTAATACGTGAAGAAAATACGTTTAACCCCCTTCTAAACGATTTGAAATCGAGAAAAAATGTTAAATGTAGCATAATTAAAGAACATATGGAGAAGGAGGCCAAAAATATAAAACTTACTAACAATATAAATATAAAATAAAATTTAAAAAAATATGCAAATATTAATTATAAAATAAGACTTGATAAAAGAACCTTAAAAAAATTCAAACTTACAAATTTAATGAATTACTGTTGAATTTCAATCAATGCGCAATCACTAGTTACTATAAAATCTTCATTACATTTGTTCAATCGTAAAACCCGTAGCTTATCTACTAATAAATTATTATCTATCAAATGTACACATATAACTAATGTTCACTTTAATAAATAATTTTAATTCAACTGAGGGAAACTTGATATAAAAATTATGTTTCAATGCATAAGAAGATTAATTGGTAACATTTATCACCCACACATAAATCATAATAACAAACATTCAGTACAATTTCAATAGTTTAATATTGCATGACAATAACCTATATCCAATTTTGATAAATAACTTGTCGAAATTCTACTTATTTATTGTTAGGTATCAACTCGTTTAGGTATAGCTAGTAAATTATAAACTAAGTTTTTTTCTAAAAAGATTTATTTTGAACACTTTTTCATTGATGATAGTGGCACAATAATTAATTTTAAATGTTGAATTTGTATTGTCATCAAGTTGTAAAATAAAACGGAAGAGATCATTCAGTGTCTGGAATTGGTTTTTAAATAGTTATATATCTAAATAGTTACTGGTTTGAATGATTGTATTATAAATTTTTTTTTCTTAGAAATTATTTAGCTTGATTTGCTAATAACGAACCTCTATCCATATCTTCTTTACATAGTATAAAACAAAGTCGCTCCCGCTGTCTGTTCCCTTAGATCTTTTAAACTACAAAACGGATTTTAATGCAATTTTCAGCAATTTCTAGAGTGATTCAAGAGGAAGGTTTGTAAGTATAATACATGCATATTACAGTAGAGAAAAGTCGAGAAATTGATAGATTTGTAATGTGATGTCATAACAAACATATTTCTGTGCACTTACATTGAAAACGCTGGCTAAACCTTAATATATCAATCTTATCAAACTTATATATGCGGCGAAATTATGTATCTTAAAAAGATTGGTAATAAAGTCCGCGACGGTATATGCTTATCTCCTAAGGATAACCCACAGGAACCATTTTTATCTTTTACACATTACAAAAAAATTGATGGTTATTTGCCAAGCTGTTTTAAACAATACAGTATTATTTCTTATCCAATTAAATACATTAGATACGTTGTGAATTTCATGTAGATCTTTGCCCTTTACAGCATATCAAAAAATATATCTTGAAAAATATCAGTGATTTAAAAAGCGTTGGCAGAAAGGCTGCCTTTATTTCGTACGGCATACGTAGGGTACGTAGTGGCTGTTTTATTGATATCGTCTTCTTATATATGTAAAAATATTATGTTGGTCCTTTTCTAGGACAAAACTTGAAAAATTCTACACCAATAGAGCTCAAATTTTGATACAATATCCGCTTCCATGTGATAGTTAACGGGGCAGAGAATAATATAGATTGCTTCTTATGCCGGAATAATGGACTGTTCCCCTAGGATAGCATAACAATTGAATCCTACAGGAACCGTGTATTTAAAAGAAGTTTCGTTAAAGTTCGTGAAATAGCATTTTAACGCATTTTCCTCAAGAAGGCCTGACCAATTTTACACAGTAACGAAAGAAATCTCTACCAAGTTTAAATTAAAAAATTGACAATTTTTACTGAAAAATAAATATAAATTTCAATTTAACATCAGATAAAATTAATAATGAAATTTTATAAAATATTAGAATTTCTTTATTGTTCATTGTCGAAGAAATTAATAAGAAGTAAACGCTTTAAAATAATAAACTAAATTTTTAAATAATTTACAAGTACTGAACGAAACAAATTTTAATTAAGTTTTGTTAAAGATACCTCAGATTTGAACATATTGAATACCATTTATCCATTCTTCCATTATACGGTTCCTGTAGGATAGCTCCTGATCTTTTCTACTACACTGAACGGTTTTAAATGAGATTTTCAAGTCTTAAAGAAACGCAGGTACTTCTTATATTTAAAATCGTATAGATTATAGAACCTGTGGGATAGCTAATATCTCTTCCGAGAAAAGTTTTAAGGATTTTGATGAACTTACTTTGGATCTAAAGTCTGAAAGTATCATCTTTTTCTGTCAAAATAGATTAATTTTTATATTTCGCTCTGAAGGTAGGGAATCTATTAATCAATCAATTAAATTTAGATACTCTCAGCAAAGCGAGCGGGTATTAGTGAGTATACCTATAAAAAGAAAAGATTTGTTTATAATTACGTATAAATTAGTTTTTGAAATAAATATAAAAGAAAGGAATATCCTGGAACCCATTAAACAACAGAAAAAACGAGTTAACCTTTGGTGCAATGAAAAATTAGTGGTTTATTCGATAGTAATTTTGAAATAATATACCAGATATTTTTATCCCTAGAGAATAGTGAAGGATTAGTTAATAAAAAATAATGGAAACGTTTATTTGGGTTTCAATTTTTTTAATAAGAAAAATTAATTTTTGTTCCAAGTATAATCTAATAAAAAATATTTTGACTTCATCCAAATGAATTGTAAAAATGTTTCCTCCATTAAATATTTGATTTATTATTTAACAAATAATTAATTAAAAAATTAATTAAATTTGTCAAGTTTTTCCATTTTCACAATCAAATGATTTGTTGATTGTTTTACGATATTCGTGCGTATATTTTAAATATTGATTTGACATTTTTTCAATATTTTTTTATTTATCAAAAAATAATGTTTTGACTCCGTAATGTATTAGTAAATAGCTGATTTGACAGGAAATTAAAATAGGTAGAAGTAGAACAGATTTCGGTATCAATCACTTGAATTTTGAAGAGCTTTCATAACCAGATGTGTTTGTGTTGTATTGGAATTGAAGAACCGAGTTGTATAATATGTGATAACTTAAATATCAAATCTGATTAATTTATTTTGATATAGCTCATTGACAGCATCAAAGGGAGACATTTTTAATAAATATTGAATAAACTCAATTCATGAATAATAACTTTTGAAAATCAAAATGCTATGTGAACATTTCCCATTTCCATATTTAACTTTTATAAAGGTTTCCTTTATATCATGTGAATACTTACTTGTTTCAAATGAATAGATTTACGTATATTTTGGTATTTTAATACAATAATTTGAAGTAAAATTTGAAATATTTTCCTTGTATAATACCTATATAACTTACTTAGATATAAATCATTATAATAGTAGTAATTCTGAAACAAAATTGAAAAGTTAAAATAGAAACAACTCACGAAATTTGTTTTAAGATATATTTGAGATAAAGTACGTCATTGGTTTTATAAACTTTTTAAAAATGTAATGATTGTTTCTTATATAACACATTTAGCATGCAAGCAATTATTCGTAATACATATCTTTATATAATTTTTATTATTTGTGAAGATATTTCATAAGTAACAAATTTAGGTTTCTTATAAATTTTATATTAATATATTGTTTACATTTCGCATAATTTATATTAAAGTAGATTGGAAACAATTAATTTAAGGCATGAAGTCAATAGTTGAAGTTTTTTTTAAAGATTAGATATAAAAATTATTTTGGAAAAAAACTCATGTGTCCAATCCATTTATTTCATTTACTTTTCGTACCTTATAACCTAATAAATTTAGCTAACTATAAGTATGCTTTTGCATAAAAATTTGTAAGTAAACCATAGTTATATATAATAAATTTATATAAGGTTTAAGTGAGATGAATAATAATAATTTAATACTCATGCAAAATATTGCATTTGAACTTATATAGAAATATCTACTTATAGATAATGAGACAATACTGTGATTTCATAATTTTTTTTTCTAAGATTTAAGTATAACCTTTTTGGAATTCCTCACAACATGACGATACATTTTCATTTATAATTTATGACATGCACATATTGATGTTAGCTAAAAATACTTTTTATTAAAGGAAAACTTTTCTTGATAGATAAATCAATTTTAAAATTTGTGGAATGCATTTTTAAACAGAACAAAATTTAATATAAAATATCTAATAAGATACGTATACGATAGATTTCTAGTTATAAATGTAAATGGAACAAAGAAAAATTTGCCCAAAACGTTTTTGCTTTTAATCACAGAAAATAGGTCGGGAAAGAAATTCTTGAGGAAAAAGTTAAATCGTACAACTCAAGTTGTAATAATAACGAAAGTTCACAAGAAAGTGGAATGCGTCGAGTATTCATTTCCGCCTATAGACTACTTAAGAAGTTTAAAGCTCCATATAATTTTTAGGCCATAAAGATTTTGCATCTAAGAGAAAGGCATACTTAAATAGAATTTTTAGGGAATTTTCTTTTATGTTTCTAAAATGATTGATGTTATTTCAAAATTTTATTAAAGGTCTTAAGATGGTCGTTAAATAGGTATAGAAAACGCTTGTCCAAGACAATACCCAAACTTGTTTCACATAACCGAGTTTTGAATATATTTTTCGTAAGATATAAAACTAGCATTTGCTTACTTTGAACTAAATTTTAACCAAATTGTTTACCCCGTAGTTAAAAATAGTTTTCTGGATTTGTTTCATTAGGTAATACAACAATTTTTTTTAAACAATTTAATCAAACCCAAACGAACAATTTTACACGAAAACTATTTTAAGTTGTTAATAGGAAATTTTTATATTTTACATAAAAAGAAAGTTTCATAATATATTTTTCAACTATTGTTAGTACATATCCCAAATTTTTCATTAAATAAGATGTTGATTCCATTAAAATAAACTTGTCAGGTCCTTAACTAAATCAAAATTATAGTTACTTAAATTTTCTGACAACCTAAGTCAATTTTGACCACATACAATCTTTATAAGATTATTTTTAAGCAATTACCATGTGAAAAGAACAGTTTTTTTTTATTTTAACAATTTATTTTCTTTTTACTCTACGTTTCGTCGGTGTTATTCCAACTTCATCAGATATTTTGAAAATTGTTATATCAAATATAATAACAATATAATTTAAATATCATTAAATTTTTTAAAATTATATTTTTATTATATTTGGTATAATCATTTTGAAGATACCTGATGAAGTCGGAATAACGCCGACGAAACGTAGTGTAAAAAGAAAATAAATTGTTAAAATAAAAAAAAATGTTCTTTTCACATGGTAATTGCTTAATATATTAAACTATTAAGACCTGAAAACTACTTTTGAGCAACAAAGGGGAAAATTAAAAAAAAAGCTAAATAAAATGTCTATATCTGTCTTGTGAGCACAACACCCCAAAGTAATCTTGAATGTAACTCCCGCAACTTCTTTTAGAATTGTTTAACGCCAAGCAAGAAGAAAAGAAGCAGCAAAACGGAATGCTTTAATGTTTATATTAGATAATTAAATTTAAGTTTGATATTTTGATATTTTGAGCAATTTAGTGATTATTTTCAAGTCCTTTATGAAATCAAATTACCAATGAATTCCTTGGAATAAGCCAATGTATTTATTTATTTATTTTTCCTTATAATTTTAGCTAAAACAACCCATAATATTAAGCACATAATTATCACACAAAACGCTCATCTTTTAAAATTTAAAAACATTGTTGATCTATCCTTGTTTTGAATTTAAGTTTAAATGTAAACCGCTTTAGTGAATACTAATAACAAATAATTACCCATTCTGGAGGATTTAATATTTTCCTTTCTTCTTATATTCAACAAACTGGATGTTTTTTTTTTATTTTATGCAAAGAAACGACGAATCTCATTCCATTGTAGGCTTAATAAATATAGGTCACGAAAGGGAGGCTTCTTTATTTTAATTTGCATCGTTTTGTTTCGCGTGTTCTGAAAATAATTTGAGGCAGCTCCTATAAAATAATGTTAACCCAGAGGCGCATTTCCTTCAACGTATATGATCACAGAAAATTCGCGAAAATTAAGAAAATATATGACATATATGTAAATATCTCAGTGGTTACAAAGAACATGTACAAATGGCACAAATCCAGCTTCCATGTATTTCTTGATAAAATGTTTTACATTTTTTATTTCAAATGGTTTAAATATGAAGAATGGAAATAATATATATTTTTAAGACCTAATTTAAAAGTGATTAATTTGTCTTAAGGCTTATTTATGTTTATACTTCAAAAAAGCAACTACAGGTCTACGCTTAAAAATATATAAGAGCTTTTTAAGGTAAAAGTATTTTTAATAAGGTACAAATAATATTACTTGTCATAATACATACTCTCACGTTCATAAAAATTGGAATATTTTTATAAAATTTACAGTAGTGCTATTATATCGACGGTGCCAATTTTATAATCTCTGAATAAGTACTAAAAACGTTAATTGAGTTAAACAAACAAAAAATTATCGCATTTAAATACAACCATTGTATTCATTTAAATTTTGGTCTATTTTCATCTAATAACGTTATTCATAGCGTTAAGAAAATCTGTTCGAATGTTCGAGCAAAGGGTTCGAGCACTATTCTTTGAAATAGCGACTGTTTTCCCAAAACAAGTTAAATGAGAAATGTAAATTAATTTACTGATGTGAAGGGCGGTTTTTAGAATAAAATTTGTATTTGTAATTATTTACAGAAAATGTCCAAAAATAATCCAATTTATAAGAAAATTTGAATAACAATAATCCGTTATAAGAATAGCTATAGCGTGTTGATTATTATACCTAGTATACATATAAATAATAATTTTCATTCATATCACATTAACTAGATTTATGGCCGAATTGCAAACATTGCTTAATTCTTCCATAATATAAATCCTGCTTTAACATAACCAAGCTTTTGTTGCAATTTCAAAAACACAACTTCGTACTCGTATATTACATATTATCACCGTCAATATAAACTAGTTAGAATAAAGAGAAAAACAGTTCATTTTAAAGTTGAAAATTATTGGTTTTTGTAAGACAGTGTTTGTGTAAGAAAAACAATGTGAACAGGTTAATAGTAAAATAAATTGTATTGTGTAACTTACATCTAGAAAATATCAGCCTTAGCATTTCATAAAGATCACTTTTTTGAAAATTTAATAAAACATTTTTTTAAATTAATTTCTTATATTAAAATAAAACAAGCATAATATATTTTTTATTTTTTTTTGCGACGTTTCATCACAGTAAATATTTTGTATTGTATATATAAATCCATTAAATTAGTTATTTTTAAGTGTTTTCTTCGTTGGATTATGTAGTAGATTAGTTAAAGTAAATGATCGGTAACTTATCAATCACTTAAAAAAAATCATATATAATTTTTAATATAAAGATATCTTTATTAAATAAAGATACCAAATACAAGAGATATGACTAATAAAAGCTTTTAAGTATTGAAAATGCCATAGAACTTTATTTTTTTAAAGTTTAAAAGCTTCTCTTGTTGGTATTGAAAAATCGAGTATCGAATCTTAAAAACTATCATTGCATATGAGAAGCTTTAGGAGTTAATTTATGCATTTTTAAGCTAAATAACATGGGATAAATGGAGTAAAATTAACAGCACTAGAATAATTATATTTTAACTACATTTTATATTAACACTAACAACAAATGAGGTTCGTAGCAAACATAGTGTTAAGAATACTAGCTGCTTCTTTAGAGAGGACAACTCTTCTTTTCCAAACTGCTTTTTGTCAAAATAATGCCTTCTTAAATATATTTTTAAAAAAATGTATGGTTGAATTTAACTAAACAGTTCTAATCAATGAGCTTTTTTTGAATTCTCTATGTCCTTGAACTTTTGTGGTAACTTTATGATGAATTTTTCATTTCATTGATAGAAAGTTGTTCATCTTAATATTACTCAACACACTATGAAGCCAATTTCTTTTATGTTAGTGTTATAAATTGAACTGCCGAATGTCTATATGAAATGGGTTAAGTTGAAGAAGTGAGATTAAGTTTTTCTTTGATAAAATTATCTGGAGATAATTTTGTACCCAATTATTAATAGCTTATTGGTTGACATGGTAATATCGAATGTAACTCCAATAATATATACTGTTAAGATTCAATTTCTATTTAAGTTGTTAAATTTACATTTTTTTTGTTTCAAATAATGGTAGGATTTGCGCTTATTACTATGAGAATGTTATTACAGGCCAGAGATGCCCAAACAATGGGCATGTGGGTGAATATCGGTTCGCAAGTACTGACCTAATATTGGTCCATCCTAGAAAATAATTTTTATAAACTTCTTTGTATTAGTTTATTATCATAGATGAATATGATCTTTATATACCTTTATAATATTTTAATATTCTTCTAGACAGCCGTTTCAAATAATTAATTTAATAACTAAAAGGTAAAATAGTGACAATCAAATTAATGCCAGTGACCGATTGAGTGAGTGACAGACTTTAATTAGACTCCAACAGTGATGAGCTTTAATATTTTTTAAGATATCACTACCAAGATTGAAAATTATAAAAGTTTTTATTTGAAATTCTGAGACGAGGGTTTCTATATATAGGCATTAAACGGATTCTAAAATATCTTGATCTCATTTGCAATTTTACAAGTGTGTATTAAAAAAAAAACTCAAAATATATTCTTCCAAAGCCCCGAAATGGAAATATAGATAAACTTTAATGCTCAATGTCGGTTTAAGCTTTAATTTTGAAAACTTTAATTCTATCACGTATATCTGATGATAAAGATTTTGACTCTTGAAATTTAATACAATGATTATGCTGGTTTTTAAGTTAAGAAGTTTGGAGACCCTATACTATGCGATGTTATAAGGATGTAGACGGATGAATGAGTAAAACAAATTCAGATTTCTATAACTCATTGAGCTTAAAAAAGCAAAGACCTGTAGAAGTACCTACTATACGTTTAAATACGTTAGTTTTACTCATTTATTTGGTCATACCTTTGCTATTGGGTTGTTTTAAAATCAATACCGATTTTTTAAAATATTTTTCAAAGTGAATTTATTTATATTAACAACAAACATTAATCAATGATATATTGACAATTTTGTTGGTTGACGTTCGAAGAAGCTATGGTTTCTAGAAGCGAAGAACTGGTCCAACCTATTTTTACCAGCCTGATCGGAATCGAAAGTTTTACCATTCAAATGGTTTTGACGGGAGCGATACAAATGGTAATCTGATGGTACTAAGTCAGGGCTATAGGGTGGATGTGCATTCAGTTCCTAATTGAGCTCTGTTAATTTTTGACGGGTTATTATCAATGAGGTATAAGGTCTGGCGTTATCCTGATAGAACATCACGCTTCTTCATGTTTGTTGTTAATATAAATAAATTCACTATAAAAAATTATGAAAAAATGACATTAATTATCGAACAACCCAATGATATCTATCATCATAAAAGATCATAAAATTTTAAATTATTGAAAAAAAAAGCAAAAGTAAAATTTGAAAAGTGTTTTCTGTTGCGAAATGTTAAAAGGTTGATATTATCATGAAAGAAGTGCAAACAACAATTTTCACAGTAAAAATTGAGATAAAGATATCCATGTGTTAAGAAATTGAAATAAACTATGGCCGCTAAACTTGTTGTTTTTTTAAATTATATAGCAAAAGAAATAAAAAAGAGCCTAATGAAAGTGCTATTTTATTTATTTAAGGATTGTTTTAGTAAACACACAAACATCGTAAAATTATCATAAAATCCTAGCACATACTTTTTTAAATAGAAAGTTAAATACTTTTTGCTAAGTATAATATTTGTGTAACTCATGAATTCTAACATGCGACTGCATGGTTTCATTGACAGCAGGGTATGTCACGCTGTTTTATTTCACCCCATGTTTTCCAATTTCATCTTCCAGAATAATCTAGCGATTGTTGACTGAACGTGATTGATGTAATAAGATCTCTTCAACAGTTTCATTTACGCCTAGTAGGATTTCATTTAAACGAATTGTACACGGATAGCCACAGCTTTTTTGTTCGTAAGCTTTGGTTGTTCAGCTCAATTTTTTTTTTTCTATTAAACCCACCACAATTTTACGAGACATGGAAATTACTTTAGCTAGTAAATTGGCTGAATTTAGTACGAATATACGGGAATAATTTCCATAGCACTTTTATCCTTTCAGAATGAATTGTACAGTTTTTTTTTACTTAGTTTACTTTTTACTTTGATTTACAATTTGATTGTGGGATGACGAAAAATTTGAAATGTAAATTGGCATTTATTTTAAATGCTCATAAATACTTTTGAGTTGTACCCAATCTGGTTTGGTGGTATTAAAAATCGTAGGCTTTTAAAATGTTTGAGGATTTATAAAAATGGTTGAGATCAATTACTTTTATTTTATTTATGTACCTACTCAAAAAAATTCTATCGTTTGAAAAAGTTAAAAATGCTTTTTTTTAACAAAGTAAGTCAATAGGAAAATGTTCAGCTTCCCTGGCTCGTTTTGTTGTTTGATCAATACTTACTTTTTTTTTTAAAGTACCATCATCCTCATCCTCATCCTCACCCTATTCTTATTATACCAAATACAAATGTATACTAACGATCAATTACGCTTATAAATTATGAACATAGGTACTATTAAAGATACGAAAGCAAATAAACATAATTTCATACAAAATGATTCCAAATGATGTCCTTGATTCAATATTGTTTTAAGTACCACGATTATTCATGATTTATTTGCTTTTTGTAAAAAAAAAAAAAATTTTAAATACCTACAGGTAGTTCACAAATGTATCTTTATTTTTTACATCAAATAGTAAATCAATAAATAATTTAAAGAAAAATTTATAAAAGTAACTGTAAGAAGAAATGAAATCAACTTGGCACGTCTTTAAACAAACAGCTTTGCTTTGATCTTTAACATAACCATTTTTCATTTACAAAGGCTTCTGTTATTATGGGAGCATCTTTACAAGTGTTAATTAAGAAATTTTTCTTATAATGAAATAACTAGTTTAATGGATTTTGTCATCGTTATTAAATATAAGAATAAAGGCAAGAAGATTTTAGCACAATAACACGTAAGTATTTAAAAATGCACCGTAAATATAGTGCAGTTGTGCCATAAGAGAATTTTTTACGTATGCAGTTTAAAATATATTGTATATTTAATATTTCTAAGCAAGTTTTGTGCAGTAAGTTCATAGAATATTTTTACTGGCGCTTAGTGGAAACATGAAATTTGAATATTTGTATTAGTTAAGATAATAATAATTGATGAGGTAATTGGTAAATGAAATTAAAATACTCTTAAATCTATAAGATAAAATATTTTAGATATGCTTACATCTTAGAATTTTAATAATAGGGTCCGCGTAAAAAGTTATTTCTTAAATGAATTATTTGAATTTTTTTCATTTAAAAGAATAACTTTAATTTTTAGAAACTTCGATAGTTAATTGAAATTAAGCTTATAATTAACTTATCATATAGAAGATGAAGAAATGTTTTTCAAGTACAATACTATGTAGTTATGTTTATGTCAGTTTAAAATTGTATCTTAAACGTAGTGCTTAAACAGTTTCTTTTGGTTTACGTATAAAAATCCAAATCACACCAAAACTTGTTACCATTACATTAATAAAATAGAGGGGATTGTATTTTTTTTGGCAGCCTTCATAAACAAAGATAAAATTTTCATTGTAGCTTAGAGATTGAATTTTATGAAAAATCAAAAACATTCTTTTTCTATTTGAGATACCAACAGTTAACAATTGTTACAGAGAAATGAAGAGTTTGAAATAGTTGTTAGATGAAGTTCGAAGAAACTTTGGTAGAACGACACCATTTTCATTCAATGAAATTTAACAATACATTTAATAGATTTTTCAATATTAACAATATACTTTTGACACTGAAACACTGATTGAAAAACAATTGACGTGAACCACTTCTTTGATTTTCCATTTTCCAAATTTATACTCTTCCTGAAATAATATATCGACCATTGTTTGCTATGAGATTTTGTGTCTCCGTTGGAGATCCGGTGCTCAAGCTAGCGATAGTCGATTCGGAGATGGCTTCTTGGCACATCATTTCCATTTCCATTCGACGATTTTCATCCTCGGCTCGTTCAGAAGGATCCTCTTCAATAATTTTCGTTAAAGTATGATCGATTCCTTCGTCCATTTCGTTATCTATAATATGATGGGAATGTGTATGGGAATGCGCAGAGGTCGGTGGTGGCGAATGTATTCCTGGCAGTTCGTCCATTGGTGACAAATCGGTTAAACCCCTTTCCAAATCCTCTTGCCGTTGCTGGCGGGCTCGTCTATGATGTTTTGTCGTTAAAACTCCCGTTTCCACATCTCGTTCTAAACGATGTCCGGATCGGGAACGAGTTAATTGTGTTTGTACATAAGCGTTTAAATCGTCCTCTTCCTTTTTGCTAATTATAAAATGAAGAACGACTAAAAATATTCCAACGCCAATAGCAAAGGCCCCAGTTGCTACGAGTTCGTTCCACCATTTGTCACTACTCCATGAAGACCAATCGTCTGGTAAAATTCCAGAGCACAACAAAAATATTCCAAGAACCAAAAATACTACCCCGATATGAAGCATTCCAATGCTGGATACAACCTTCGAGTCGCCAGCGCTGCCATGGCGTGGAGTGCGAAACTTTGGTCGTCCTTCAATGCTTCCAACACTGTTTCTCGGAGACGTGAGTCCTGATTCGGTTGAATGAGAGCTAAATCGTCGCTCCCGGGCCCGTTTTTGTTCATCGCGACGTTTTCTCTGACGCTTGATCGCTAGAGCTGAATGTAGTCCGGCTGATCCGTGCATGATTGATGAGATCCCTTAGAATCCAGGAAAATGAACGGCTCCTCTTCTTCCTGCAACCCGAGGAAGATGATATCACTGCACTATCACATATATACACTATGTGTTATTAAATTGTACACAAATCCACTGCACTTTGACAATGCACTGTATCAATCAAAATTCTTTGGAAATAGATCGTTTTGATATGGCTTAAAGAACACGCATGCAACTAGAAAATGAAGAGGACTTTTATGTGATCTGAAATGAACGATTATATGCTCTAATTAAACAATTTATTCTAATACAAACAATTAAGTTCATTTAATAAAATTATTTAAATACTTAAAAAAAACGTTATTTTATGACGCCATATAGTTCTAATTAATCCGGGAAAAATTTAATTTAAAATTATTAAAGGTAAAGCTAAAATTAAATTACTTCTAACAAATATTACACTGCAATGTATTCAAAAAAGAAGAAATCAATAGACATAGCTTGGAATTTTTAGAAGCAAATTTCAATGAGATGTCCCTATATATTTCATTATTTCATTAACTTTAATGGTGAAATGAAATTTTTAATTTACGTCGATATGTTGTCAGAATTTTAATAAAAGCGTTAGTGAGTGTCACCCCATTTAATTATAGCCAAATTGAATTAAATTTCTTGCTAAAAATTAACGTTTTCAAATAATAAACTACTCTTGTTTTAATTATAACATTTCAAAGATTAAATGTAATATTGTAATGAGCAAAGGCAAAGACAACGAACAGAGATGGAAAAGAGATTGTCCTTTGGAAATTCTAACAATAGAAATTTGAATCTACCATGATTGACAGCCAAAGATTTTAGAAGTAAATGGTTCGGCAATCGAAGTTTCTGAGTTGTTCGAGAGCACATAATTTTGCCTATATAAAGACAAGCATTCATTCTAAGTGATTCATTCAGTGAATACAAAAGTAGTGATTTTTGTGAAAAATTGTTTATCAACTAATTCAAATAAAGCAGTTTGGTTTGTTAAACGTTTAATAAAATTTCCCTCGAATAAAAGAACCCTTAACGAGAAGCACAATACAAGTTTTATAAATCCCATTATTGCAGTATTGTGTGTAGGTATGTAAAATTATTCAGGATTTAAAGATAGATATTCTTTGATGAGAAATGCTAGTTTTATTGGTCAAATTATCAATAATAACAATGAAAAAAGAGAAATTTAATTTAAAATTAACTTATGAAAATATTTCTGATTGCATTAAATGCACTCAACGTTCTTATAAATAATTTGGAAAAACTCATCTAAATATTATAGTCTAAACTTTTTTATATTACTTTTACTTCATTTAGTAAGTTCGCAAGTTTTTCAAATTACGAAAATTTTTTATTAGAGCTTTATGAAGATTTATTCATCTAAAAGTTTATTAATATTAAGTAATCTTCCAAATTTTATAGCCCTATGGCAAATTAAGTACCTATTTCAGAAATTTAACGTAAAATTAACAATTTATTTAACTGGCAGTAGTTTTAATATGCATTTGTCAACCACAATTTTTAATTAATATTCAAATGTCTATTAAATTTTCTGATGTTTAAGTACTCAGAAATTGATTACGACGTTAAACAAATTATACTATATCGAGTTTAAAATATGTACATCCAATCTGTAAGTGCAATATGATTTATTGGCTTCAGGCCAGTTTTATATCTTGACTGTATTTTCTCTTCAAGTCAAGCTTTGCCTGATCGAAATTGTGTTTTTCCAATAAAGTTTACTAATTTCAACGGTAAGTATATTTTCAAAGAGATATTATTCAAAAACAAACAACAGTTTCGAATCTGCTTCTTGTTAACTTAATAAAATGTTTATTTACTGATTTCATAAGTTTCATTTTTACCTATATTGATTAATGTTGATGTTATAGGGTGAGTTAATTTCCATATTTTAACGATTGTTTTTCTGTGTTTATAATAATATAGAAAATGAACATGTAATACGAGTACATATTTTCAGTAGAAACCTTTAGTAAACCTTTGAAAATTTAATTTAATTTTAGGCAAGAAATAAATTGAAACATTACGAAAATCAGAATCTGATTTTATTTCTTAAAATATTGAGGACCGAAAATAGTCAATTAGGACTAGAGTTTGCAAACCGTTTTTTAAAAACCGTTTTTTTTTTTAGTATCAGAAACCGAAACCCCGGATTCAATAAAAAAAATCGGGATTTTTTTTGACTGTGTTTAATATTATATAAAATAAAGTTTACAAAAAAACTTTGGCGAAGTATTTAAAAGACCTAAATTATGCAAAAATCAAATTAATTATTCACCCGGGAGTTTCTCTGCCATATTCGTCAAAATAAGAAATGTTAAATTTTGGCAGACGATTATTAGAAAGAATGATTGAAATTGAAACACAACCAGAAAATTTGTAGGAGAGGATAGTGAGATTCAAATACATCATACAAATGTATGAAGTGGAAATGTCGCTAAATGATGAACGTTATTAGAAAAGAATGCCAGTTATTTGAAACAACCGGAAAAAGAACGAGCAACTTAGAATTACTTTTAAATGTTAATGCCTTAATCACAGTTAAACCAACTTTGACGGATTCAGAAAGAACATTTTCTGCATCAGGAAATTTTGACAACAAAATTAGAAGTAAGTTAGAGTAAAATTACTCTTTAAACATGTTTTTATCAGTTTTATTAAATTTTGAAATTCGCAAATGAACTTTTATAACTGAAGTTCATTTAAAAATAAAATAAAAAATCATTAACTAATAGTGTTTTATTTGTAAATAAATACAATAAAGGTGGGGTGATTTTATTATGGATTTAATTTTCTTAAGAGCCCGGTTTTTAACCGGTTAACCGGGTGTAAGATAGGAAAAAACGGAAAAACCGGTTTTAACAAAAATACGGTTTTTTTCCAAACCCTATTAAATAAATAAGACAATGAATGAACATTGATAGAGAAGTCTTCTTTAGAGTTACGTTTTCCCTATCCCTATATGATATTTGGATTTCTTGTATTTAATAATAAGCAATGATAATGCTACTAAAAAAATAATTTCTAAATGATTAAAAGCTTTTGTAGACTTAAAAAGAATCTACACGTGTAAAACTTAAGTTTAATATTGATTTTAAAGAAACAAAGACCACGATGTAATAAAACTTTGAAACAATACAAAAATAAAATCAAAAATAAATATTTTTAGACTTACTAAACAAATAATGGGTTTCCCTTAGGATTCGTAGGGGAAATAATAAATGTATAAACACAATTTATACGATACTTATATCGGAAGGTAGATCTAAATAACCCTAAAAGTAAAAAAAAAACTCGATATCCATTAAATTATTCCATAAATGTCTATAAATGTTATTCTGTTTTAAATAACACAGCTAACACAGAAAATAAGAAAAATCATGAATAAACAGATAAAATATAAACATCAAGAAAGTTTACTCGTTTTTGGAGTTTACTTCTTTAAGTATGTTGAGAAAAATTATGGAGATAAATTTTAGCGATCCTAAAATTAACATAACAAAGTAAGCTGGTAACATTTTCTTTAGTAGGTATTGTTAAAAAGAGTCACAAAACTAAAATAGATACAGTCGTCGCCTATATTCTATCACATACACCGATAATTAAATCCAAGTTTATTCAGGTATTCAGACATTTTTATAGGTGTACATTAGACGTGTTTTCTATCGATACAAATAAAAATTTTATGTGTTTTTAAATTAACTACAATAATGATTAACATTCAATGTCTGTTGATTTCATTAAATTATTGACTGATGGTGAATATTAATCATAAACGTTGTTTCTAATAAAATTTTACAGGTGCTTTTATACTCATAATATATATACAGTAGAAATTAGAATCCGCTTACCGCTAAATATTGAACGAACGTCCATACCAAACTAATTTTATAATAATAAAAATAAAAAATTCTCAGAGTCTATTTAAAAAAGGGAAAATAAACATACCATAAAACATTCAATCCTTTGAATCACAGAATAGTTGAAATTAAGGATAGCAAAACGTGACGCAAAAATATTTTTGCCTTTTGGGTTTTTCAGTAATATAAGATCACTGGAAGATATTTTTTTATTTCTCATGATTTTAAACCATTGAAAACGCTTGATCAACTTTTGCTGCCATGATTTTCGAAGACTCTTCCGTTTCAAAACATTTGATTTGAATGATCTTCTAGTTCTTGTTAAAAATCAATGACATTGGTTTAAATAACAAAAACTATGTTAGGTAAAGTTTAATTGCAATGGACAATTAGAAGAGCGTAAAAAATAATCAAGTTATAAAGAAAGTTAACTTATTAAAACAAGAACTTTATTTAAAACTTAATTAAGGCCGCGTTCAGACGGATCAGCTAAACTCGCCCGACTATTTTCAATCTTGTAGACTGTAGCAGGGTAAGCGACGCGAGAAGTGAAGCACAAGCGAGTTGAATGGGAAGCAAATTGAGCAGAATTGAAAGAAAACTGATCAACAAAACTCGTTCAACAAAAGTTTGATTCAGTCAATCTTTTGTTGAACGAGTTTAGTTGATCAGTTTTCTTTCAATTTGCTTCCCTTTCAACTCGCTTGTGCTTCACTTCTCGCGTCGCTTACCCTGCTACAGTCTACAAGATTGAAAATAGTCGGGCGAGTTTAGCTGATCCGTCTGAACGCGCCCTAAATATGGGTTATACAAAACACTTTAAGTCAATTAAAAGAACATAACACAGTTAGTTAAAAATTATCTAATTTACCGGTGAAAATAAAATGCGTGACCGTGTCCACTATTTTAGTAATTCGGTCTTGGGATATGAATTTTGGGGTTCAAATTGATAGCATCTTACATTATCAGCAAAGTTCTCGCCCCTTTAAGTTGTAACCTTCTCATTATACGATTGGTTTTTACTTTCTTTTACTACTTTATAATAAAGGACGTATTGTAATCGGGTCGAATTTTCGATTACTAGTTTTCACTGGAAATACACGTTTTGAGGTCCTCTGAATCAAAAAAGTGGTTTTTAGAAAAATGTCTGTGTGTGACAGCGATATCGTATCGAAAGCTTTACCCGAATTTCACTAAACGTGGAATTTTTCCTTTCTATTATATTACATCTAGTTGTGTCGTAAGCTTTTGGCTGAAATCGGTTGACCGGAAGCTTTCACTTTATTCTATGGGTTTTTGAGCTTTTTAATTCTTAAACTTCTTAGAGTTCTTAAACTCAACAATGACTATAACTTTTATTTGAAACTATTTCCTGGGAAAATTCAAATCAGGAGGGTTCTAGGGTGAATGGTGGGAGTTCGTAAGTGTAAATATTATACATAGAGGCTGTAACATTCAGTTTTGATTATAAATATAGATATTAAATATTATTCAATTTATAATTTTTTTACCAATTTGAGTTTTTGTATGTTCTTTTAACCGACAGCCGGTTTTATAAAAAAAGTACAGCTACGCCTCGCAGCAGATATTTTTTCTTATTTTGTTGTCGTCATCAAAAAAAAAATATTCATCAGACATATTGCGGTGCAATATATAGACAACGATTTATCAGTTTTATCATTCTCTTTGAAATATCTATCTTCCAATCTTCCAAAAATGTTTCCCTCTTTCAAAAGCAAATATTATTTTTTTTTTTTATTTAACTTTATTTATAGTCGCATCAACTACTAGGGTAATAATTTATAATAATTTATTCAGAAAATGTCACTTTAATTGAAATGAACAAATTATGTACTTTGATATAGGTACGACTTAAACCCAACTGATTTTCCAAATATTGATCAATAGTATTTAAAGAGACAATATTATCTTTCTCTGTTTCAAAGTTTATTATGATATTTAAATAAAACCAAACAAATATAAATGATTGATTACTTAAGATATAAAGTTTGCAATATAAATAATAACCTAGAAAATAAATGTATAAAAAAAGTTATTGTTATTACTTATTATAGTAATATAGTTATTAACTAAAAGTTGTTACCTAACATCTTTGTTAGTTATACCTACTAGTTTTTGGGCTTAGATTGTTAACACGTTTAATTTATATTTTTGCTTTTCTTTTATTATTAATTAAATGTTCTGTTTGTTTCTCAGAAAGAATGTATTGAGTATTGATATACATGTATTGCGTAATTAGATATATGATGAATTGTTTTTAGTTAATGATACAAGTAAATAGGTCAAATGTCATTTTTTATTGAAAAAACTACTTGAGAAACTTCTTTAGAAAATATTTCATTGTTAGTTGTCGTCACAACTTATTGTTGGTATATTAAAAATGATATAATACTACAAACCACTCAGATAACATACATTATATAAAAGTTTCATAAAGAATTAATTGAAATACTTTTTCAGACAACACCAAGAATATTGAATAGCATAGATATATGTATATTGTATAGGTGTTATTACATAGTATGAAAGTTTAGACGATTCAATTAACACTTATCTTACACGAATGAAACTATAATATAATAGACTGTATATACTTGTAATATACTAGAAAGTTCAAGATTTCTTTGTTGAAACAAACTTTAGTCTGTACAGTGTAGCTTTTATTTTCTTCCATGAAACCAGTGACAATAAAGATTAAGTTAATATTTCTAGGAGCATCTAATAATGCCTACAAGCAAATTCACTTATTTTTTGTTATAAAAAAAACAACACTAGAACTGAGAGAACGTGTCGCTTTTGTAGAATGCACATTTATTATGTCTCAAGATGAAAAAAAATCAATGAGAATTGAGTGTCTTATACTTTATATACACAGACAGTGAAGTAGCTTACGGAAATATTTTAAATAATATTGTGATAAAAATAATAATAGCTAAATACAATAGGCACCCGAATCTCTCTATATTGTAATTGCCTCATTTCTGAGAGAACGTTCGTTCAACATCAAAATAGAAAATTATATATCATTGGCTACATTCTCAACCTCCGGTGTTCCTTAAGGCTCTGTTTTCGGCCTTTTTTTTGGTTTATTTATTTAGAGTCACATCAACTTTAACTGTCCTTAGCGACTGTCTATTAGGAGCAATCTTTAAGTGGATTCAAAAAGCTGATGTTTCTTTTAAATGGTCTTAAATTCTTCCACGCTATTTTCGCCAGTGAGTATAGCTTTATACTCATGGGTATTAATAAGGACGAATCCTTCTTGTATTAGTGAGAGGCATTTATGAGAACGTAGGTAACTGTCAGTACTTTGTCACATCGGTCGCATTGTTTTGGGTTGGATCCATTTAGCAGGTGCTGGTGGAAAAAAGTGGTGTGTCTAATGCTCAGCCTGACCAAGAGACACTGGTCGGACCTACTACAAGGTCACGACCTCCTATCTTAGACATCCTCACGGGTCCGATTCAGTTTGGTTTTTTGTATTTTCCACTCGGACTTCCAACGTATCATGACGTGGTCCCTACTTTCTTAAATATTTACGTGGCTGATCTTCCTCAGTGCGAATAATGCACACTCGCCATGTTTGCAGACGACATATCTATCATTAGCCAGGATCTCGACCTACCAATACGATTGAAAAGGCCCAGCAGTCGCTGAATATATTCTCAAAACATGTTTAACAACGGGAAAATTATTATAAATCCAACAAAAAGCATTGCCAAGGTATTCACGCTGAAGAGGTTTGATGTACGACAAGAAAATCTAGTGTACAAGAACAGACAAACCCCATGGTGCCCCAGAAACACACCCGTAATATACCTCGGAATGTACCTTGACTACAGGCTAGGCTGGACTGATCACTTTAAGTATCTCAAAACTAAAAGAAGCAACTACCCGCTTAGTGCAACTCTACTCACTTATAAATAAGAAATCAAACCTCCGCAAAGAGAACTCCATCATGATTTACAACGGCATTATCAGACCCATACTAACCTTTGCCTGCTCAATCTGGATCAACACTTCTGAAGGTAACTATAAGAGGTTGCAAACCTTTCAGAATAAAGCACCATGGTATGTTCGTAACTCTCAAATCCATAGAGAATTTAGCATAATAGATATAAAATATATAAAAAATCACACAAGGGCATCAGCACAGAGATTCTACGAAAATATTTCCCTCTACCCGAGCGCTACAGAATAAAACCTGGGTCAATGTAGATCCCAGAGAGAGCTAAAGAGAAGGCTCCCACAAGAAACTCTCTAACCTAGCCTTGATATTAAAACAGGTCGCTAGAGGATAGATATAAAACCTCCAGTTAAATCGAGTCAGCTAAATCTGTGACACTTTGCATAGCGCTACTTCGGCTGCTGATTTATTGTAAAATGCTAAACAAATAGCAAAAAAAAATGATACCCGAAATATAACCTATAAGAACTACAGAAACATATTTGAGGCTTGGAAATTTTAACTGCTTAGATCTAAATGATGCTCCCATCTCATGCTCACATTCAGAACTAAAAAGGAAACAGATATTTATATCATACATATTGATTGAAATAAGAAAACAATAAAATGTAACATTTTATAGGAAATCAATGGAATATATTTAAATGAAAAAATAAACAGACTATTTACTGTTATTACTATTAGTGTTATGCAGACTTGATGTAACGCAAAAGGAAAAAATCAATGCTAAAATTGTGCGTTGTTGGTAACAAATGGAAAAATTAGTTTCACTGTTTTAAATGGTATTACTTAACTATCTATTTATTTTTCAAAACTAATAATTACCTTAATTATTATAGTGCATAAATGAAGTCAATTCATAGAAATTTTATTAAATTAAAAATAAGCTTAAGTTGAGAGAAATTATTGATTGGCTCATTTAAAATTTATTCAATGCTATTAATATACTTTTTTATAGCTTTAGACGGCTACACGTAAAAAATTAGTACCTACCTAGTAAATATAACTACAAACACTATTTATTGCACTAATTTAAAATGTGAATTCTAGAGTATATTGCAGCATATAATTTTAGGGTGGGAGATTTGAAGAAAATGTGGTTTGTATGAAACACTGAAAGTTAAGTTTATATACCTACCAAAAATGTATTTTGAACTATTTATTATCTATCAGATTTAGTACCTATAATATGATGACTGATAAAATAATCATTTTACTATAATTTTTTTCTACACCAAATACATTCTGTTCCATTATTCAACCAAATGCATTTCCTTCAGAAGGGGTCCAGTTACTTATAACTAACGTGTATCAATTCGTACATTTCAAATAAAATAAAGTGGAAAGTGTGGGACATAAATAATATATACAATATATTATGGCCCAACATTTTATGAGATTATCTCAATTTCAACTTTATATATTTGACGATGTCGTCTTAATGTCAAAAAAATGAACCGAGCTGCGAAATACGAAATAAAAGCACGTAAAAGCTTTCCATCAATATCATATTTTACTTTAGAGTATGCGAATATTTACGAATTCACTAAATGTTTTTTCATTTCTTTATTCTCATTTTTCTGTGCTCTCAAAGAATTCTATACAAGTAAAAAAATTAGTACTATAATTTTAATTATATAAAAATTGAAATGCTCTTTTTGTGCGCAGGTTAATCGTGAATTCTTTTTAAATTTCATATGAAATAAAATATTTAAAAGGTGATAAAAATAGGTTATTAAGAGATAGAAATTTTTTGAATACCTCATTAAAATGTATCCCTTTATAACTGAATAGAGTGACATTTAATTATTTAATTTTATAATCTTTTTTATAAATATACGAACTATTTAAAGACTTCAATTTATTTTTTTAAATAAATTATTTCTATTCTAATAAAATCCCGTTCGTGGTTAAGACTAAGATTAGCAATAACATAACAAAAATAGAACTAAAATATCTTTGTCATGCGATTTTCCTGATTTATTTAGCAAAAATATTACAAAGCATGCTAAATAGCGTGCATTATTCTATTTAATTTTGCACTTAAATAAGGAACAGTTATCATTTTTTTATTGTAATCAATAACCTTTTAAAAAAAATTTCACAATAAATTTTTTTTTAGATGAAGATTTATAGATAATATGTTTTTAAATCTGTTGCAAATTTTACTTTTTCTTTTGTCGACGTTCTTATATTATTCAATGTGTTATAGTGAAATATTCTATTGATTAGGGGTAGGTATTAAGTAAGAAAAAGATAGGTATTATTAAGTTTAAGGAATTTTTGGTCAAATATAGTTTCCAAGTACGAATTAATTTAATTATTGATATTCTCATTATTGGATTAAAATTTTTGTTCTTTATATTAAATTAATTTTAAGGAGGAAATAGTGTATTTTGTAATTTGTAGAGTAAATGTATTTTTAGATTTTAAATAAACTCGAATGTACATTTTATTTTGGTCAAGATTGCAAAAAGTACCCAAGTAGTTATCTATAATTTGGATATTTATCGTTTAACATCGCATCTTTCGATACTTTCAGTCTCCTGTTGACTCTAAGAATATTAAATATGTTTTTATAATTAAATATATTTTTCATTTACCATTTGTAAAAAAACATTTTTTTTCGATAAGCAGTTATATAATGTTTCACAAGGTTGAAGAGAACTTTGAAATATCTCGTAAAAAAATTACGTAAATATTATAAAAAATAATTTCTTTCGTAATGATCAACTGAATCTTTTACACAATCCGATTTTATACGTACATCTGGTCAAAAATGCGATTACTGTATAGAGGTGAATACAAACTAAATAACTTTGAATTAACGGTTCATTTCTTTCTTTGACATAATTATATGCAGAAAAATCTCTTAACTACGCGGTTTTGATTTAGAAAATAGTTTTAGGGATAAAATTAACCGCGTGATGTCTGTATAAGGTTGAAAAAACATTCTTTGACTTAATGTTTACGAAACTAAAAGATAAAATTCATTATCACAAAGCTTTGATTGCGTTAAACATCAACAGAACTTAAATCGGTCAAGATTATTTCGATTTTATCTAAAAAATCTTTTAAGATACCATGAATTTGTAATTTTTATTGACAGAAACACTGAAGCTCTCCAGAGTGGAATCTTTAAACTTATTTGATTAAGATGTTTTCAAAGAACAACATTCAGCTTTCAGAATGAATTCTCGGTTGTTAGCTACCGTTAGTTAAGACTTCACTGATGTGAAACCTTTACAGAAATCGACAAAACTATTTACGAGTACGACAAAATTATTGAAGAAAGTGATAGGTAATAAGCTTCTTTCTGTCTGTATAAAAGTTGTGTATAAGTTCATGTAGTATAATGCAGCATAAGTGCATTAATAAATATAATATTCTTCAAATACTATAACGTTCACAAACGACGAGAGAAGAAAATGAATGGGAAAGAAAATATACGGATCCTAATCTAGTAAAAATAAGCATAATCAAAAACTTTGTTTTTTTGTTTGTTTTTTCTTTTATAGAAAAATTGTAAAAAATCCATTCATTAAAGTCTATAAAAATATATCCCTTATAAAATATAGTCTCTAAAATATAACCCCATTCTCGTTTATTGTTTTTCTGATAAATTTTTTCGATTTATGATAAACTTTTAGTCTTGTTCTTCAGATTTAAAAAAAATGTGTAAGCGATTTTAATTTTATGGTCATGTACTGTAGTCAACAGTGCAGGATTTACGTATATAGCTTCAGAAACTATAGCTTAGGGCCCCCCTTTCTTGGAAGCCAAAAAATGTGTTTAAGTGAGCAATTGCCATATACTTGTAATATATTGTAGCATTATTTGTCCAAAGTCGCACGTCCGAAACGTTCCATACTGGTAACCAACATACCTAAACATAGAACTTATAGAAAGCCCCATATTTCAAATAGCTTAGATCCTTATCAAGTCTACACCCGGTCCTGGTCGTGAAAGATTTGAGGTTGAGCGACCATTTTTCCAATGCCAGAAAATGTTTATATTTTTTTCACCCGAAAAGCAACTTTTATTTCGTTATAAAAGAAAAAAAAACGTTGTAATGATAGAAATATTAGCAAGACCACAAATAATTTCGTAATAACATTGTAAGCGTTTTTCATTAAAAACTTTTCTTCTGTAAGATTGTACTTATTTAATTCTGTCTTGTATTAAATGTGTGAGTTCATTTTTTGAAAGAATTACAAGTAAACTGATTCTTTGAGATCTTCAGTACGTCTTTAAAATTATTTTTTATTAAATTGTTAAATCTCCGTTATGTAAGCGGTCCATTAAAAGATGCTTTTCAAAAAAGCTTTTTAGTTCACGCATTATGACAACAATCGTCAAGAGGTGCAATCTATATTAATTTCGACTACTTATTTTTCACCAAACAAAGACGCAAAAAATGCAATTAGTGGTGTAGTGATTAGATTTGTTAGACCTCCGCTTCATGCGTCAGTGGAATTCGGTTTAATTACCGATAGATATTTCCAGATTTGTGAGTTATAGAAATTTTCTATGCTTAGAGAATTGTGTGATATGATGGTAGATGTAAAAACGAATTTAAACAAAACTAAACAAAAAATAGATGCAAAAAATCTTTATTCAATAACTAATTAACTTCAAACTGGTAGATTTAAACTCCAATGTTTAAAATCTAAACAATGACTTCAACTGACAATGGGCCATATGTTTTGTATGAACTACATAGTTTGCTTATTGTAACTTGAAGAACATTCATAATAGTGGAATCTAATTTTAAAACTTTTTTTTTAAATAATGCTATTTGATTATTTTCTTTTTTAAGTGCTGGATTTAAGTACTTTTTGTTCCAGATCAAATAAGTCGTTGTGTTCTAATACTTTTGGATGCCAACGCTAAGACATTTTTTATAAAGTTATAAACGAAAGTACAGTTCAAAAGTCAAACATTGCGACGAAACATTGAGTTGTCTCAAAGAAAGTATTTAATTGCACCGGTTTATTTTTGAGAGCAAATGTTTTAAATTTTTCGCACAAAAATGTAAACAAACCATGCCATTGTAAAGTACAACGACCAATTTCGTAATTTATTTTTATTTGAAGCGTTGTGAAAAATGGGTAATTTTAATTATTCACATCAGACGTAAGTTCAACATGTGTGCATACGATTGAATGGTCTATTTAATTGTGGGAGGTATTTTTAACTTTAAGAGTAACAGGATGTCTGAAATCAAGTGCACAATAAAATATGAATGCGCGAAATTGTTTCACCAAAGCGTTAAAAAAAAAGAAGAAGTTCCCCGAAATTTTCAAAAGGTAACATTGTTCACGTTGTGTGACGAATGATTTTCAAAGGTGCACTTCCAAAAATTGTAAGTAGGATTTTTTTTTAAACAAAACATTTCATTATTCAAATTCAGTGCTTTTTTAATTAATCACTTTATAAATACATTTAAAATATTTTTTTTTTATAAAAATATATATTAGCAATCAGTACAATAAAAATGAAATGTACAAATGAAAGTACATAATAAAATGAAAATATTTTTCTGACATTTCCTTATCAGATATATTTTGTTAAAATTAATTATTTACTATCAGATGATTTTTTTAAAAAATTTACCTATAGTACCTATAGTAATATGAATTGAAAGACATGCTATTACCATTGATTACGTATACAATGTTACTACTTATATCGTTAATCTAAAATGGGAAGTTTATACGGAAATTAACACACTGATCGTAGTTTTAAATAAGCTCATTTGGTTTTATTTCTTAGAAATATTTGAACATGAAGCTTTTGTAAAATAGTTTCTTGATAATTAATGAATAATCAACTTTTCTCTTGAATTATTATCTATTTAAATAAAATGATAGCTGTTTTCCAAAGTTTACATTTAACTCAAAAACTAGTGAATAGATTTCGATCAATTTTTTTTGTTTTACTTCTTATTTACTTGGTCATTATCTAAAAAAAGGATTATCACGGTATCTTAATTAAAAACAAAGTAATTAAAGTTTAAAAAAAATTGATTTAATTACAAGCAAAACGCGTGAAGCGGTGAATTTTTCGTCGCCTTGAGAGAGTGGGACAAACGATGTATTGCGCATGGGCTGGAGAGAGGATGTTTCTCTTTCTACTGCCTACTGATTATTTCATATTTGAGCGTAGACTTAAGGCAGTTCAGGGAGATATTAGATTAATAAGGATTTTTTGAATTCTTTTTTCTATTTGCTTAGCAGTTTTTGTAGCTTTTTTAAAATTCTCTTTTAGCATTTTTTATATTTTACTGTAAATACAGATTCCAAATACATTTTTAAGTTACAACCGTTATAATAATCAAATTACATTTCAACACTCCCTTTTATTATTGCATATATATTTTGCATATTTAACCAGAAAGAGTTACCTTAGTTAGCGAGAAACATTTTTTTTAAATTAAACTATATGCCAAATCTTGCTCCCTCAGAATCCGAAATTTCTCCAAGTGTATAGTTATTAATTTATTAATAATTAACTTTTCAAAAATTTGCAAACTAAAAATTAAAATTGCTGTAAAATACAAAAAAGTTACTTTTTTAAAGTTTTTTTTTTTTTTAATTGATCTTTAAATGCTCTTTCCGGATCCGCAATTGCTCTAGGTGTATATAACAGTTGATAGTATATTAATAATTACATTTTTAAAATATTCTCAAACTCAAGAATTAAAGTCGCTATAAAATCCAAAATAATTTTCAATTGAAGTATTTGTTTTTATTAAGCTCTCTATTGATGAAATTTTTGGCAATATTTTTAATAGTTAATTATTTTTAACTATTTATAAATGTATTGTTGTACTATGACGTTATCAACTGCCGATGGATCTTATAAACATAATTAGTTTAAAAATTGAATTAATAATTAACAATACACCTGGAGCAATTCCGGATTCGGAATAAGCATTTAAGGCACAATTTTTTTGAAAAAAAAATTAAAAAATGGATTATTTTGGATTATAGGGCAATTTTATTTTTAAATTTACAAATTTTTGAAAAATTAATTATTAATTAACTATACACTTGGAGCCATAGAGGATTCTGAAGGAGCAATTTTTTGGCATATAGTTAAAAATGTTCTACGCTAATTTCTTTCCAGTTATTTTTTATATATTTTTACTTTTAATTTTTTAAATGTTTTTTCTCTGTAAATTAAATATGTTATTTACATAATAACCTACGCAGACGACATCGCGGGTATCAGCTAGTACTACTATAAATAAATGAAAGGAACCATTTGCTAGGATTTTGTCAAAAATTATTATTTCAACCCTTTACATGGATGAAAAATAAAAAAATTAAAAAGCAATGTCTATGATAAACTCAAACACAATGCAAGTTTCATTTTGATGTCATCAACCTTTCAATATTAAAAAGTTTAAAATCATAGATTTATTTGATGGTGTAATATTTTTATTATATTTCCAGCCTCAACAGATGGTGTTTTATTGAGAAAATATTTTAAGAAATAAATGTGGTACATTTCTAACCTAGATATAATAAGTGAATTGTTTTTTTTTTTTTTTTTGAGAAAAGAAAACTAAGGGAAATGAAAATATTTTCTTCAAGTGTTCAATACATAAATGAATTTGATATCAGATCAGTTTACAGTTTGGTAGTCAACAGATGGGCGTTCACGCAATACAAAATGAAGTAATTTCAAATTGCGCTGTAATCTTTTTTTGCGTGATAGCCTTTGACCTTTTCTTACTAATTAAAACACTTAAGTTCATTTACTAGACAAGGTGTTTCATTTAAAAGAAACGCTTTAAATATCGTTAAAATAATATTTTTGGTACTCACCAATGAATCAAACAATGTTTCTCTTGTCCTCCAAATAATATTTACAACTGGTTGTTTCGAGTTCGCACAGTGTTACAACTTAAATTAATCATTTTAGAGAACTTAATTTGGTCAGAAGTCTAAAATTTATAACAGTCTATTAATATTTTTTAATATAGGTAAATATTGAACACAGTATAACAATGGATCCCGGTATTTTCCTTTGACTGTATGTTGAATATTTGTACATTAAAATTTTTGTTTTGCACAATTCGTTTATTTACGTTAAATGTATAATGTTATTATGTCTGTCGAATATAATAGATATTTAAAGGTTTCAAAAAAAAAAGCGTACAAATTTTAACTTGTCTTTAAATTGTGCTATTATTCATGTTATAGTAGACGAAAGTATTGTGCATTTGAAAAAAATCACAGACTCTTTAAAGTTTAATAAGGTTATTATTTTATTATAAGTTAATTGATGCTTGTTTTGCATCTGCTGTTTAGTGGGATTTGAACAACAATTCGTTTTTAGTAAATCTTCGTTTTTTGGTTTTCATTAAAGATTTTTCTTGTTTTTTAACATTGGTTTTATAAATAAATGTTACAAGCACTTTTCACATATTGTATTAGATGATTATTTATCCCGAGCTGCACCGTATTTCATGCGTGCTCCGTGAGCTTCTGCAACGTTTTGTGTCCGCAGGTAAAACACTACGAGTACAACGACGCTTCCAGACGCCTTCGCTGCTAGCGGGTGAGCAAATGGACGACGAGTGGTTCCCCAAATTTCCGTCGCGTTCAACATCGTTTCACTCACTCTTATTGGCGTCGTATCGTAAGATCATATCAATCTATCTTCAACTCAAGAATTAGCCAATTTATGAAATTGCAATCAAATATAATACTGATTATAAAAACTTGGATAAAAATGTAAATACTGTAAAAATTTATTTTTTATAGACGCGTTTTTTATCAGTTTTGTGCTTTCTATTTTTCATTTGTATAAAAAATATATATTCCTAGACATTAATATTACTCAAAATAAGTGCTGTGTACCTATAACTAAAATAAATGGTTATTAGACCAGCGCTTTTAGCCTTTGAAAATGGTAAAAAGGGAACAAAATTATAGTAGGTTGAATCCCATTGCTCAAAATTGTACATAATACAATTGTACATAAGTAACATAATTTTGAACAATTTATTAAAATTTACACTTTAATTATTACATTTTCTGAGAACATTTAACATTTTAATGTATATATTTTTGCACCAACAGAAAGTAGAGGTTTCAACGAACAAAAAGCTCACCGACTTTTAAAAAAAAATCATATGTTTTGACGTGAGAATTTTCGATTAAAAATTAGGTTTCTTTTTCGATATTAAGTCATTATAAGGTGAAAAAATTTATATTTTAAATAAAAAACATTTCAGTATGTTCGGAACATTAAGATGTAAGGTTTTGCCAAATTTCACGAAGAAAATGTTTTTTTTGTAAAAGATTAAAATAAAAATAAAAAACAAAAACTTGGTTATTGGAATTTTTCACATACATTTTGAGGTAATGTGAAAAAGTGGTAGTACAAAAGTTGTAGTACAAAAGTTGTAGATGTACGTATTATCTACAAGTTTGCGGTTTAACTTTATAGGACTTGTAGTTTTGTCGAAAATCGAGATAAACCGTTTCTACCCTTAAAAACACGCCCCTTTTCCACTTCCCCACCTCAGATCGACCTTAATTTATTTTTCCTTCCATTTTTGTTATATTCTCTTCCCTTTCCAATGGGTTTAATCTTATTATAATTTTTTTTTCTGTTCAAAAATTATTTTCCCTAGTCTATATAATATAAAGTATGTCGACAAAAATTAAAAATGTATAAATTTATTTGTGAGGTAGGCATAACGGATTTACACTTCAAACTGAACATTTTACAAATCAAGTTGGGCACTATTTAAATCAAATTAAACATTATCCAAATCAAATGGAACACTTTACAAACCAAATTACACATTTAACCGTCTATAATATATCTTATAAAACACCATATTAATTAGAGATTATTGACGAAAGGCAAAGTGGAACAAATATACTCGTTAGTAAATTGTATTTAAACAATATTCTTTTACAATAGCTGCTGGTAGTTTCATGTACATACCCACTCATAAAAACACCATGAAAGGTTTTACACTCCAAATTAGACATTTTACAAATCAAATTGAACGCTTCATTCATAAGTGTTTTTTTTTATAATAAGTAATTAAAGATTGATGAGTGATTTATATTATTATTACATAGTGGAATATAAGATATATACCTACAAGTAAATATAATTCACAATATTCTTTAGTGGCCGCTGCCATTTTATGTGCAATTTTATGTACATATTTTAAAATAAATATAACTCACAACTAGTAGAAGTAATGTTGGCAAAAGACTTGTTTAATTGCATCTTTTAAGCAGTTTGTTGGATTCGTTCACAAATTTCCTGTTTGATAGGACACATCAATTGGTAAATATGGCGGTAAAAAGTTAATTTACAGTCTATTTGTTTAATATAAGCTCACAAGCATCTTCGATATGATCAATGCTTGTGTTATCCATTATGCATTTAAAGTTAAACATTGTCATTAAAAATAGCAAATTTAAGAAATTACAATTACAGTTAAAAAATTCAATTTGATTTGTAAAGTGTTCAATTTGGTTAGTAAAATGTTTAATTTGGAGTGTAAAACCTACAAAAGGAGAAGTAACAGTGTCGTTAGACTGGTTTGTTACATCTTACCAACAGTTTGTTAAATCCACCAAAAATTTCCTAGTTGCAAATTTAGTTTTCAAAAACTCCTCTTTGATAGAAGTCTTTAATAGAAATTCATTATGAATATGATGGCTAAAATAAAGTAAAATTAAGATTTATAAAATTTTGCTCCACTATTTTATAAATAATATTAATAATAATAGGCAAAAATTTGTATGTCAACAGTTAGAGAAGTTTTTTTTTTTTTTTGGGTGTTTATAGTCGCTTTAACATCTATGGTCATATCACGACTCTCTTACACACAGTAATATTCTGTAGGTCTTGAATCTTAATTTTTAATCTTATATCTAGGGATTCGATGGGGATCGAACCCAGAACCACTGGCGCATGTGGCAGAGAGAGCAGTTGCTCTAACCACTGCGCCATCAAGTGGGTTAGAGAAGGTTTGTACTAATGCTTTGTTATACCAATCAGTGTTGTATTTGTGGCCTAGCGAGTAGAGTAACAGTCTCATGCGAGAAGTCTACGGATCGAATCTCGCTATTCAAAATTTTTTTCTAAAATTATACATTCAGTATTTTAAACTTACGGTCGTGGATATTTTATGGGGTGCTACTAGTAATCTTTAATTAATATATAATAATAAATGCCTAATAAGAAAAAATATTCAATTTGATTTAAAAAATGTCTAATTTGAAGTGTAAAACCTTTATTAATTAAATAACTATATTTTTTTTAAAATATAAATTTTAATGAGCAACAAAACTCCAAACTTTAATTATAACTGCCATTATTTATGAAAATTCTGTTCTGTTTTTTCCAAACCAAAATAGGTTATAAGCATCTTTTCGAAAACTTTTAACACTAAATTGTATTATATAGTAAATTTAATAACATAGTCCTTTTCATCAATTGAAGTTGAAATATTCATCAATAAATTGAATAGTAACACGGTTTTATTTAATTAGACTTCTATTGACCGGTTATTCCATTAGTTATTTATGATAGAATCAATCTAAATTATTCTCTAAGCCATTTTCGTATTAGTATTCAAAACAATAACTTTTATCACGGATAATTAATTTTGTCTGGATATTTCACAAGATAAATAGTTTAAAAAATAAACGATGTCTTAGCATTTTAGTGTTTAAATTTTCTTAAAATTATAAAATAAAATCGACCAGACTGAAATTTTAAAATTCAAACCGATGCGGTAATAAAATTTTTAGGTACATAGATGAAATGCTTTAAGTATTTGCGTTTCTCTTTAAAAACGTAATAATAAATAATGACGTAATGCAAGCGTATGAAAATCGGTGGAAATTGAAAAATTAAATTAAAAACTACTTTGAATTTTCACGTGTTGTTCTGGCTAAGAAAACTTTTCCATGTATAGTTGAAATATTTGTGATTTTGCCAAATCATATGAATAATCATTGAATTTAATTTTCAAGTTCTTGTGCCAATTATTTTATCAATGGGATCAAAATAAAATTAATTTACCTATTCTTGCCGTCATTAATTAGAAGTTGACAAAAGATATAGTAAATTTATTTTTCATTCAACTAGCAGTAGTTTTCTTAAAAAATAAAAATTTCAATCAGTTCCTAAAGCTACAATAACATATAAAAATAATATTTCTTTGAAAAAATATTTTTTACATGAAACATTGATACTCTTTGTCTTGTTTTTAAATATTCCTTAAAATGAAAACATTTTGAAAATCTCGGAGGATTGTAAAACAATTTTGGTTATGAAATCGAAACAAGATTTAAAAATTGAAAATTTTCTTTTAAGAAATTCCTACATAGTTATAAACTAGAAAATTTTACACAATTTGCTCATGGAAAAATGTTGTAGGAGTTGCAATGTTCTGAATAGATTTGAATTATTTAATAACTACCTCTTTATTTATTTCTCCTCCTGGCTTTCCGCTGTCTACATTTCTCTTTAAGTTCGCTCATGCTTAATTGAATATTAAATGACGAAACTATTCCCATACCTATATCGTACATACATAGGTATCCTCATCTATGATTTCCTCAAGTGCGGTGTGATGTTTAAGCTAACATCTTTGGCCCAATTCATCCAAACTAAGCCATCTGCCCTACATCTTTAAATTGGTCTATTTTTAAAAGCGCTATGCCTGGCCTTCATCTTCTTGATTTCATTATACAAAGTCTCAATATTTTCACAGTAAATAACAGCATGTTATAGATGAAATTTACTGGCTTTGTTACATTGAAATGATAACTTAATTCAATTGGTAATTAAGACATATAAATAATAAAAAATTTTAAAAAATATACCAAAACAGTTACACGATGATATATTAAGCTTTTCATGTACTTGAAAATTGGTTTTCAAAAATACATATTAGCAGAGAAATAAATCATCGAAAAAGCGGAAGTTAGGTGTGCCAAATATTTGCATTAATCTTGTAGTTGATTTTTTTCTCGAAATTTTAAATAGGTCATCTTTCAAACTTGCCTAATGAAAACATAATTTTTAGTTTATATAATATAAGTAGGTACTTAATATTTTGTTTTTGATTATTTTATCAGTAAATATAAAACTGAATACAAATATTACTGAAATAAAATGTGGTTGTTTAAACATGCTTATAATTTTCCAGAATTAACACAGTGGAACACGTTTATAGTAAAAACACTTTAACCGAAATTCGGATTATACAAAAGTGTGGTCCCAACTAAATATTTAAGAAAAAATTTAAAAAAAATATTTTGGTTCAATTTCCTAATAAACGTTTTCCTATTTATTTATTAAAAGTTTTAAGCTAAGAATTTTATACTTAAAACATGAATGGGAAATTGCGCTTGCTTAAAAGTTTTTTTAGTCAATATTTAAGGTTTTTGTTAAATAAAAAAAAAACATCGACTTAAAAGTTATACCATGCATATCAATAAGATGAGTAAAAAATTTTAACGTTTTAAAAGTTTGGAAACTACTTTAACATTCATGTAATATGTAAAATCAAAAAAATATTACCTACATACCTCTTGGAACAGTTAATGGTTTCCTTCTTTAGTTAACCGATAAATCAAAATAAATTCAAAATGTAACAAATTGATCGATTATTCAATATCATAATATTCCATGTAAAAAGATTTTATGAACGATAAGCATTTAAAAAGAAATAAAACAAAAAATATTCAAAATGGAATCATAGTTTCCCAAGATTGGTAAAATGATAAAAATGTTCTAGATAACAATAAAACTTTATAGATCTTTTACTGAAAATAAGAAATTTTGAAATAACCACTTAGATTGTGTTAGTGGTTGAATTGGGTGAGTCGAATTTTTGAGAGTGCTATATTATAGATCTGGTGTAAATTCAAAAAAATAAAGTAAAAAGTTCTGTTTTAATACATACTCGTGTGATATGAGTTAAGTACTGCTTGTAATCATGGAAACTCAAGTAAAAGCTGGAGCTCTCTAAGTAAATACTTATTGGATATTTGTCATAGAGTAATTATGAGTTAAGTATATTATGTTGTATTTGTAACGCTTGTAACTATAAAAACTTTAGTGTAGGCTGGAGCTTCTTTTAGTTAATGTTTATTCGATTCTATATATGACAAATATCCAATAAGCATTTACTTTAGGGAGTTCCAGCCTTCACTTAAGTTTTCATAGCTTCAAGTTGAGCATATACTCAACTCATGTCATGAATTTCATCTATGAAAACTATACTTTATTTTGTAATGGAAGAATTTTATGATATGAAATTTTGAAATGACCAATATACTCATCTCCATATTTAAGTGTTTCCTCAAATTTGAATGACGAGTATGACTACCACTTTAGTATTTCTGGATTACTTGGACACAAAATTACAACAAAATTTTATAAAAAAAGCCTAAGTAACCTTATAAAATAGTTACAATTTAAGAGCCTTTAATTCAAACTTCTTGTAGACCATTTGAATTTATAATCTATGATATCATTATCAGTCTGCTATATGGTATCGTTTTTTTTTAATTCTGGACTCAATACAAAATGTATGAATTAACAAAAAGATTTTTTTTTAAATGTTGGTATAGTAACCTAATTGAAACATATATTTCACGACGATAATTTGACCGGCTAGTCTTAATGCAAATTGGTCTCATTGTCAAACAAACTTCTACCAATATAATCGCTGTGGTATTTTAAAATTACATTATCTAAATGGAAACCTCTGCTCTATATAACCAGTTAAATTAATTATCTTGCGCCTCTTTCTTGTGATTAAAACGTTATTAGCATCTACAAAAATCAAAAAGAAAAAAATTAATATAGGTCACTAAGTGGCGTTGTTGACTAGATTGTCGCCCTATACGTCAGTGGTTCTAGGGTCGAATCCCAATGAAAGTTCAACATTTTTTCATGGTTTTTCATAGCAGTTGATACGACCTTAAATAAGCAAATAATATCTACATTTATTTTTGGGACATTTCTTCAACATTATTAACTTTTCCAACAAATTATTGGTGTTAAGAATACATCAAAATCAGTTTCACATGTTTATAAGATTATAAATCAAATTATTTCCTTTAAATTAATTTTATCATATTATTAAAAATGTAATATTTTGATATAAATGTGTGTAACACATAGACTAATTGATTTCAACTTAATAATTAGATCAAAAATTGAAGGAAGTTCGATATAAGTGCAATGACTAACTATTTCCTTAGAGTTGGAGTTATTAATGAGGTGCTGTCTATGATAAACAATCTATCTAATGTTGAGAAAACGTTGAAATATTTGCTGAAAACTGGGTAGAAAATATGTGTGTATATTTAATGAGTAACAGTTCAGTTAGTTATATTTGTTGTTATGGTTTGGCTTCAGTTCTATTAAATGTGAATATTCAGTGTTCTATTGATCGCTAAGAGACGCCGGTTGATTTTCCACTATACGCATGCGTTTCTTCATAACTACGTGACACTAGAACATACCGGGTGTTCTTTTGTAAACATGTGTTCCAAAAATATACATACATATCGTAATTTATATATGCTTAAATGCCTGACTATCATCAAAACGTAGAAAAAAAAATATCAATCGATCAACGTTTGAACTTTAAATAAATGTTATAATCAAAGCCAGGCTCAGACTTAGCTTAGGGGGTTAGCTATTTGACCCCATATAAGTCCAAATATTGTATGTTTATTTAAAAAATTTGATGAACAGTATGGCCCCGGACGTGTGGCACTAAGACATTTTTCCTTAAGGTTATTTAAGGTCGCTTGGAACATCTAAGGTCATCAGCGACTGTTCTAGTTTTAAAGCTCTTGCCACTTGTTTCACTTTCTTGGTGTTTTATTCAACTATTCAATTTAATTTAAGTTCAATTTCTTACAATCTGGGTCACTTTTTCACCTACATTGTGAAAAAATAGTTTACATACATAGTTCGGTGAGATGGTTGGCCTTCTTGAGGAAGTTCATGCTTGCTGTCACCCCTTGCTCTGTGATATTCTTTTAAAGTTTGTGGCGCCGACTACACCCGTCTTAGACTTTTAGTTTCCTGGCACTCCAGCAGCAGGTGCTTAAAGGATACATTGTTTCCGCATCTGCTGCATCGCGCTGTCCCACTAAACAGGTTGCTGTGGATCCCACCCTCAGCCTGCAGAGACTTACGTACTCTCATATTTCTTGGCAGCTCTTGCCCGGGTGGATTTTCTGAGGTGAATACTTTGATGTTAGCGAACTTCTAGGGTTAGGATTGCCAAAAGCCGTCCCACAGCTTTATTGTTCCTTTTTAACACTGCCTAAGTGCATCCTCGACAGTCGGTGTCTCTTCATTAGTGGCTTCTCTTGCTGCCCAGTCTGCTAAGACATTACTGGAGCCCTCTTAGTTTAACTGAGACCTTTCTTGCAGTAAGGAGTTATATACATTTAGGAGACCCACAAAAAAACAACGATTTTCCAAGAATTTTTCCTGGGAAGACTTTTATTAATATAAAAATGTGTACACATTTTATTATGACAGCTTTAAACTGTATTTTAACAGTTTGGATTTCTAAAAATAATAATTTTGAAAGCTGCTATAGCTGATCTACAAAAGCTCCTCTCAAATGAGATATTTTGCGGTGACCACGATATCTCGAAATTGGATCATTTAAAATGAAAAAAGTCAGACAGATTTCGTTAAAGTAACTAATCAAAGGATTAAGCAAAATAAAGTTTTTTGACAACATGGTGGGTTCTCAAAAGAAAAATTGATTTTTAATTAAAATTTTGATCTTAAATTGTTTTAAGTACTTATTGGTGACAATAAATCTTCGATTAATTAATATATAATATATAGTATTTTAGAAGGTTGTGTTAAAATTGGAGAGTGATCGTTCCAGCCGTTTCGGAGAAGTCTTGGTCACCGACTTTAAAACATATTTTTGAGGAAAATGCGCCCTTATAGTTTCAAAATCACTTTACACCGAGTAAAAATCTGTGTTGCTAACCCGAACGGTATTTTGGGAGGCCCAAGAAAATGAGGGGCCTAAGCCTTATTTAACTTATACGTTAACCCTGCACTGTTCATAATATTGTTATTATTCCATTCTCTTTGACATTTTGTTTCAATTCATGCTATTAGAATATAAACGTACTCTTAATAAATGAAGGTATTTGAAAAATTCTTAAAAAAATATTTTTTTTTACATGGAACACTAGAAATACAATTTATTATTATAGAATTCAAAACGTGCGAACTTCGAATATATAATAAATCTTTATCAGTAATATTGTTCTTGGTTTAGAATAACTTTTAAGTCACTGAAGAATACTGTGCATTTCCAATCTTGTTTTATTTATGAGCAGCTTTTATCAACTTCGTGACTATAAAGAAAACTCATAAATGTGTTTTGTTCGACGCGAACATTTTTTTATATCAATATGCAAAAGCTGCACAAAGATTTCACATCCAATTTCCCAAGTTTAAATGTTTGAATTCGTAATGTTATGAAATATAGCTTTTATTTTTTATAAGCAAAAAATAAAGATAAATTAAGGTATTAGAGTTAGATCAATATGACGTGAATATTTTAACGATTTTTCGTGGCATTTTTTCGAAAAGGAAAAGAAAATGCGACCATAAGGTTATTAATATCGTACATGTTTTTATTGCTATTTTAAAGTGTAAATAAGGTACAACTTTACAACTTTTATTTACATTTTACGCGGCTGAACTTAACACTTCCAGAAAAAGTGTAGGTTGGGCGAAAAGCATCCAGGATTGTAGTGATCTCAGAGCAAAAAATCAAAATTTTTATTATTACACTAACTAACAATATGGATTGTTTCTGTAAAAAAATTAAATGGCAGGCTTTTGGAAAAAAAATTTTAAATTAAATTTTTTAATATGCACCTGAATAGACGCCTAACTTGGTCAAAGCACTTCCAATACAAACTAGTCAACTGGACGCGACCTGCCGTAAACTGTGGTGACTATTCAAGAGCAATTCTGGTCTGTCTCTGAACAATAAGCTAAGGATCTACAAGGTTATCATAAAGCTCATCTGGGTGTACGGCATTCAACTGTGAGGAGCAGCTAGTAGCTCCAATATCGAAAGGATATAGCGGTTCCAGTCAAAGGCACTACGAACAATAACAGGTTCCCAGTGGTATGTCACTAATCACGATATACACAAAGACCTTAACATGGCGACGATTAGGAGCGAGATAGTCAGATTCAGCCAAAAATACCTTACAAGACTGGAGGCACATCCGAACCTCCTAGACAACGCAGAGGAGCATCAACGGCTGAACCGTTTATTTTTCCTGGAGCTGCTCTAATATCCATGCATTGCATGAACTACCCCCATCAAGAGGGTATGATCCCATCCCTCGCCTGTACATGGATCACATTCGCTTATTGTCCAGGGACAGATTGCTAATACAAGAAAGAAGGAAAAAAAATTTAATGACGAAAACGTTTTATGAAATGGATTATTTATTTAAAAAACCAACGTTTTTTGGTTATTGTAATAGTCTTGCATATTAAAAATAAATTGTTAAAATTTAAGATCGATCGGCCGGATAATTTTTTGTCAGTACTTTCTCCGCGAGCAAAAAAGACGTTTCAAGGAAAACACCTTTAAAGTTTTTACAAGAAATTTTTCATCAAAAACTAATACTTACACTATTTTGCTATTCCTAGTGCATAGAGAATTCTTTCAGCTTCTTTATACTCATCATTTTTTAGCAGCTTTCAAAGCTTTTTGAAGAATTCTGGCTTCTTCAGAGTTAGTGTCAACAGTTTTCTCAGAGTATGTAATCCGTGCTTCATCGTGGGTACCTACTAGCGAAGTTCTTAGCTGTTTGACCGATATGCACTTCGATAACTTCCATAATTATTTACTTATTTCTCTATAACAAAAACTATTTAACACAATATTTTGAAGATATAATACTAAAATTAGAAAATTAAAAATCGATTTTCTGAAGCTGTCACATTGGTCTAGACTCTAGTACCTTAATATGAAAATAACATTTCTATAAGAAGCCAATTATATTTTTTTTTTCTCAAAATTGAAAATTCCAGAATTTCTTACAAAAGATATCAAATCTTTATTTAACTGAACATGAGATTGTTTGAAAGGCAAAGCATATACAATTAGCCTTAATTGATTTCAAAAGGAAACGCACATCACACATCAATGTTTCCGTTTTAATATTTACAGTTTCTATCAAACAATCAGTTACTGTTGATGCATTTTATTGAGGCGTCAAATGAGTTGTTTTATCATTTGACAACAAAAGAAGCGTAAGAAATATTGATTATTTTGTTGATCGGTGCAAGTATAATTTATTTCGCAGTTTACCAAGAAAATTTTGAAATGTTAATGAAACTAATAAGTTTGTAACGTTTTCTCAGACGATGTAAGCATATCACTATGTGATATGAGTGAATTAAACGTTTCATATGAAACTTCATGCTTAAAGGCAGTTTAATAGTGTGTAAAAGACATTTGGCTGTACTTGTCAGCGACCTACGCTAATCTGAAGATAGAGCTTTGTTGTTTCATCGTGTTATAAACTTGATTATGAATGCATTACGTATGTATGTTACGTCTTTTCTAAGAAAGTTCAAAAATTTTTTTTTTTTTTTTTTTTGGTGTTTTAAGTCGCTTTAACAGCTAAGGTCATATCACGACTGTCTAAACACAGAAACTTTCTGTTGGTCAAGTATATCTTAGATCTAGAATCTTAAGTCTAGGATTCAATGGGGATCGAACCCAGAACCACTTGACGCATGAAGTGGAGAGAACTAATGCTCTTGCCACTGCGCCAATAGGTGGCAAGTTCAAAATTGTATAGAACATTTTAAGAACTTTTAAATATCACATGTTATTGTTATTGAATGTGTCAAGTAAAACGATTAAAATACTTTTTGCAAGTGAATATTTTAAATCAATCTATAATTTTACGAATATCGAACCGAACAACATTAATTCATTTAGAGTTTCTCTTATACTAGGATTTTGTAAATCTAGCATTCACTAATGTTCCTCTTTTCTATTTTTATACAAAAGCAAGTGTTAAATTTGAAAAGACTACAATCGTATAAGTCATACAAAATAACATCCTTACTAATATTATAAATGTGAAAGTTTGTAAGAATGGATGTATGGATGTTTGTTGCTCTTTCACTCAAATTTTTTATCCAGAAAAAATGTACGGTTCCCGTGGAATAGATATTTTTTTGTTTTTTTACAGAGCAAAAGATAAACTTCCTTTTTTACAATGTGGTTGTTTAAGGGTCAGAGAATGATATAGGTTACTTCTTATACCGGAATAATAAACGGTTTTCATGGGATAGTAAAACAAGTATGTTTTCTATAGGAACCGGGTATTTAAAAGCAGTTTCGTTAAAGTTTACGAAATAGAGTCTTAATTCATTTTCCTTAAAAAGGCTACTTTTTACTCAGGAGAGATGTACTATTCCCGTGGAATAGATATGTTTTTTGTTTATTACAGAATTAAAGATTGATATGATTTTTGCAATGTGGTAGTTTGGGGGAGAGTTATACTTTTAAGGCTAGAATAATGCATGGTTCCAATGGGATGGCAAAACAATTATATCTTACAAGAACCGTACATTTAAAAAGTTTCGGTTAAGTTACTGAAATAGAATTTTAACGCGTTTCCCTCAAGAAGGCCTGACCAATTTTACACAATAACAAAAGAAATCTCTACAAAGTTAAAATTAAAAAATTGACAATTTTTAATGAAAATTAAATATGAATTTCAATTTAACACCCGTTAAAATTAATAATGACATTTTTTTAAATATTTGAATTTTTTCATTGTTCATTGTTGAAGTATTAATTAGAAATAAACATATTAAAATAATAAACTTCTTCTTCTTCTTCTTCTTCTTCTTCTTCTTCTTCTTCTTCTTCTTCTTCTTCTTCTTCTTCTTCTTATCCAACGCCCACGCTTGACATTTCTGTCATTCGGTGCCGTGCCGTCCAATAGAGGTTGGAGATTAGTTGGTTTTGGTTGTTTTCGTTGTTCTCTCTGACGTCTGCAAGTGCAGGACAATTGCCAAGATGCATGGCATTCATGGGTTCCCCATTGCAGAGGGAACAGATTGGAGTCCGTAGGATTCCAATACGGTGCAAGTGTTTGCATAGGTAGTCGTGCATAATGAATTAATTGTCTTTTAATTATAATTAAAATAATAAACTAAAAATTTCAAAAAATTAACAATTACTTAACGGAACAAATTTTAATGAAGTTTGGCTAAAGATCCTGTAGGATAGCTCCTAATCTATTCTTTTATGAAAATATCCATTAATTACGTGAGACGTTTAGGCCGATGGGGTCGAGCTGAATCTCATCTAATCTTACTTTGGGGAAAGGGAAGGTTTCCCAAATATCACGTTTTTTTTTTTTTTTTTTTTTAAGAAAACACACGTTTTGAAAAATATCACATTAGATTCCGGGTTGTGGGAAAGGGTTATGTCAAATTTCATGACATTTTACTAGAAGGGAGGGGGTGGGATTTCAAAAATCGCAAAATACGCCTCGCGCAATTAATGGATGTCCCCTAAAATAGCAGAACGGTTTTAAATGACATTTGGTTAAAAGATTTTCAAGTCCTAAAGAAAGGAATACAGGTAATTTTTTACTAAAAATCGTAAAGAAGCTGATGTGAGACAACTAACATCTCTTTCTTAAAAATTAGTTTTACGAATTTTGATGAACTTTCATTAGATCTAAAGTCTGAAAGTATCTATCATTCTTTTCTGTCAAAATAGATTAATTTTTATATATAGCTATGAACGTAGGGAATCTTTTAATCAATCAGTTACATTTATATACACTCAGCGAAGCGAGCGGGTATCAGCTTGTATTAACACATTGACGTCGGGGAACGCATGGGTGCGTCTTCTGCCTTGTAGATTATTTAACATTATAATTCATAATATATTGTATACTTATATAAATATATAAATATTAAATATATATATCAAAATATTTATATATAATATTTAATTATGAATTATAATGTTAAATAATCTACAAGACAGAAGACGCACTTATGCGTTCCCCGACGTCAATGTGTTAAATAAAACGATTATATTTTCAAGAAATTTTCCAAATAAACCGTACTCCCTCTTTCTTGGAAATTTAACCGAACATGTAGGTATACATAATTAATATTTTATTGATATATCTTCGTGATAGCTTAGATACGCGCTCTATCTATATGCTTGCTGTAAAATGTTTACCATTACTTCAATTGACGTACGCTTTTATATATATATATATATATATACATATATACGAGCCCTAATCCTATGACCTACTTATCCCTGTCATTTGCACAAGTTGGCGATATTTTTCTCGTTCGCAAAATTGCTAAGAAAATTTCATTTCATCAATTCCCAATACTGCGGCAATTAGTATAATTAAGCCCAAATATTTGTTTACAGGAAACATCAATATTTCTTTTTTAATTATTTTACTGAAATTTTTTACAATTTAATATTGAAAAATTGGGAATTGTTTTATTTATTTCTATCTCTATATTTTTATTCCAAATGCTATCTAGGGTTAATGGCTAAAACCATAATAACAATAATCAATATATATATATATAATCTAACAAGTAACAATCATTTAATTTAAGCAGTTAAGCAATGGTTAATTTAAAAATTATATCTATAATTTAATAAAACCACATTTCCTTTATTTTTATGTAATATAAGTATACAAATATATATTATTAAATTAAAATTTCTTTTCTTTTTTTAATTTAAATTATTATCGTGTTAGAGAAAATATGAATATTTGTTTTAATTTACAAATAATAAAGGACAAAGGTCATATGTAAATCAATTTTCATATTTATGTTGCTTTCACTTATTTTTTGTTAAATATTATATCGTGATTGCCAACATCCGTAAATAAAGCTCGATGGCTTGAAATGAATTTCAAAACATTCGTCCTTAAAACATTGAAATCAAAAGTAAATCTCATGCCAACAAATAACAATATAACGAGCGCGTTAAGATTTCACATAAAAGCTGTTACCTACAGCTTTCGCTCAAATTGGTCGTTATGAATTGATTTTCAATAAACGAAAATTTTTTACTGTTGATACTTTTTGAAAAGTAATCAACAATAACAATGCATTTTGTTCCAATTATTTATGAAGCAATGCGTTCGTTTTCCCTGCAAAACAGTCGATATTGTATTCTCTGCAGGAGGAGCTTCGGGTGCGTTGCTCTCTTCCAGCTTTTGCCGTTTAAATAAGGAACTGTAGTCTGTAAGTATCAAAAGTTACTTATGTATGTTCTATATATATATATATATTAATGCTACTTATTAGAATTTTTTCTGCAAAATATATAAACGAAAAAAAAAAATTTGTTCGAAATTATTTACCATTTTTTATGAATGCATTCTTTTATAAGAAAGCAAATTTTATTCAATTTATTCAAATACAAATGAAATGTAAATTTTGAATTAAGGCATTTACATTTCTCAATTCATACCAATTTCAATAAGGTTTTTCAATATGCTTTATAGAAATATCTCAATACGAAGGATCGCACATATAGAAAATGTAAGCTCACATTCCCATACTTACAATAAATGTTATTAGAAATTCAAGCAATCTTTTTCAATATTTTGATTAGAAATTCCATCTATCAATTTTATAACTCACTTTGTAGGAATTATTGAAATACCTGAAATTCTACGTGTTGGCTTTAATATTCGAGTATATGATATTTACCTTCCATTAGTAATAAAACTCATTCCCGTAATAAAAACACATTAAATTTTCTAAGAGCTGTAATTCCAAGTACGTACCTTTAATGTCGTAATTAAATTCAACTGTACCTACAAGAACAAATTAGAAGATAAATGATTTAAAACAATTCAATTATTTGTTTTCTCAAATTATATTTTATGAAATATATGAAATTGTGAAAATTAAACGAAGTTGAAACTTTGCCAACAGTACGAAGTGTTAAATCGCTTAACAACTTTTACTTGACAAGGATAAAAATATAAATTAACTACTAGATAGGAAATAGTTTTAAAAACAAAATAATTTTGGTTCGAACTATTGAATTACGCGCCTTGTGAGAAATATAAATAAAAAAATTAAAGTAAAAACTTGTACTGATTTTTTTACAAAATAAGTTTGAAACAAAAAGATATATCTAGTATTAAATTTTTTGTTGATTTTTTTCTGAAACACAATAAAAGTCATATGCTTCTGAAACGTACGATTTTTCTTAAAACAATAAGGAAAATAGTTAATCTACATATTGTTGACACCTCGTTAAAACTTTGTTCATAAATATCAAAATAGAAAAAATTAGTTCTGGAAAATATGAACAAATCAGGAAAGATTTTTTTGCCATGTCATTTAATATAATATAATATAATATAATATAATATAATATAATATAATATAATATAATATAATATAATATAATATAATATAATATAATATAATATAATATAATATAATATAATATAATATAATATAATATAATATAATATAATTAATATAATATAATGGTCATTTAAGTAGCATAAGTTTTGTAAGCTTCTTATCATCCCCAACATTTTGTTCCTAGTAGTAAAAGGTATTTTCTCCATCTCCATATAACCAATGAGGTATAGATTCATTTTTATTTTTATACAATTTTTACTTTCTTTTGCTATTATATTGTAACCGAGTCGAGCTTTTTACATCTTCTAAGTCCGAAAAAGTGGTTCTTAGAAAAATGTCTATATATGACAGCCATATCGCATCAAAAGCTTTATCTGAAATTCAAATCACCAAACTTGGAAAATTGCCTTTATATTTCATTTCGTTGTGCCTATGAGTTTCTCAAATGTTTCGTCGTTGCCTAATATGGATGTATCACATTTTTACCCTATAACTGCTAGAAAAGTAGCTGTATTCTTTTTGGCACGGTATTTTGTAGACCTACAATAATCTCAGTTTAAGGATAAGTTTTAGATGTAATTATTGAGGATTCATCAAGCCAAGTAGTTGGATTTTTTTAAATAAATTGCGCTTGATATTTTGACTTGTACATTAAATAATTTTTGAAGTCAATGCATAACTTGTTTTGACGTTTAGATATTAATCTTTGATCCGAGTTTGACTAACTCTAAGAATTATAAACTAAGTCAACTAGTTTTTTTTTTGTGTCGAAACTTTTAAGTCGCTTTAACATCTAAGGTCTTTTCACGACTGTCTTAACACATAACATTTCTATTGGTCAATTTTATCTTAGGTCTAGGATCTTAAGTCTAGAATTTAACGGGAATCGAACCCAGTATCACTTGACGCATAAAGCGGAGAGAGCAATTGCTCTAACCACTGCGCCAATAGGTGGTAAGGGACCAAATTTTAATGAACAGAAATGAAACCCAAATTTTCTATCAATAAATTACACATGAGTATAATTTATATTTTATTTTTCACTTTCATTTTTATATTCATTAATTTACAATTCGATTTTTCAACAAATAGTACGCTCTTATCATTAAGACAATTTAAAGTGTAATATTTTGAATTATAGTTTGTCTAGAAAGTATCCGGAAAAAAAGCACATTCATAAATTTAGAGAAATTATCTCCATTAGGTACTTCAAGTATAAAGCATCAGTAGAAATGTAACTTATTTCATTCGCTTAGACAACCTTTATTTAACTTCACATCCTGGTACACCCAAAACTAAATTGTTGTTATATTTTTCGGTGATAGTAGTTTAGGTTAATAAAAATTACCGAATCAAATCTTCTTTAGGTGCATAAATTGCCGCTCGTTCCACTTTAATTTTCATTAGATCTAATTGCAAGGTCTAAAGAATTCGCTAGCCTTCGAATCGCTACCTGCTACCAAATAATGTTTCTCCATCCAAATGTCAGTACAACTAGAAATATGGCATCTAGCATTAATATTGTAAAGGAATAGTCATAGAAAAGGATATTATATTCAAGATTATTCGATCGAAAATTCAATATTAAACATTTAAAGCAATTCATTAGTTAACGGTCAACGATCGTATCGAACAATAGGGAAAATGGAACTTTATACTACATTCGAGCAGTTCGGGTCATCTATATAAATACAAGTCCGCCAGCTCGAGTCAGTCTGAAATCAGTCTAATAATAAGTCTGAATAATACAGTTAACAGTGAAAACTGCGATACTAATGCAAAAAGTGATTAATTAGTGATTTGTGTAATAAATTATAAATCACCAAGTGTCAATAAATAAAATTTTTGGTTAATTTGGTGAATATTTCTAGGAATTAAAAGAGCCCATAACGTGAATCTCAATACAGTTTTGAGAAATCCAGTCACAATCATTTTGAAAACGCTACCCATTTGGATAATAACACGTTTCAAGAAGAACCCCATTTAGAAAACCATATCATTAATGTTTTAGAATATTTCAAAAAATAATAATATTGCAAATAAGATAAGTGTTAAATTTCTGATACATTTTAGTTGAATTATATTAAAGTTTAATAACATACAGTAATTAAATTTATTTATTACTAAATATTGTTACCTATACATACAATCGTATTTAGATGAATAAATCTAACAATAATTCTATAATTTCCATACATAAATCATTCTTGTTTATACGTTGGCATGAACGGTAAACGTGAAGTCCATTTCCATCTAAGAAAAAAAAAATAAAAATTAATATTTTAAAAAAATCTCCATGAACAATGAATTTACGTTTTAAAATGATTCTCTGAACAAAGAATGATGCAAACTCAGTTAGCACAAATGAGCGTTTAAAACTTAAATGAATTGTAAAATAGATGCATATTACAAAATACAGACGCACTTAATTGTCGATTCATCTAAAAAACTATTCTAGTAAACATAATAACCAACAATTAGTGTTCTAATTGCTCTTCATGCTCTATCAAAATGATATTTAAACGAACGTTGCTTCTAAAACAAGAAACTTTCGTATAATGTAGATTGTAGACAATATATAAAAAGCAAATATAAAGTAGAGATAATTTCAAATGGTGACTGATTTTTTCATGTTAGTTGACTGTTCCAACATAAATTTTTATTTGTATAAGTTTTTGTTTCATTGTTGAAAAATGTTAATGCAATATGATAGAAATATTAACTCAGATATTTTATGTTTTTTATACCTACATAATATAAGTAAGTAAATTATTTCTATTATTTAATTTATGTAAATCAACTTATTCTACGATACTTTTATTAGATTTTTCAGCAATTGTTTTTCATCAAGATCGATGATATGTGATGAGTAAAACTGTCACGTGTGATAAGTAATGAACATCAGAGTGCTTTACATAGTGTACCCGTGTACAGTGTACACAGTACAAGATGTAAGTAAATAAAATAAAGCTTCAATCACTGATATTTGCTATTTATTTTCATTTATTGAATTGAAATTGATCACATTGTTACAAATAAAAAATGTATTTGATTGAAAAGTATTTGTTTTAAATTGATTTACTACTAGTGGATTTTTTATTAAATATGTATACCGCTTATTTCTTTTTTTAAATAAAGGTGTTGTACGTAAAATATTACTTAGAAAATATAATTTGTGTAATTATTAAGGAAACAAAGATAATCACTAACAGCTTAAAAATTTAATGAAATAAAAACAATTAACTAATTATTTTCTTGATTCTTTATTTATTGATTTTGCTAATGTTAAATTACCGAATTATCTATAAGTGTATAGACATCACATTCCTATAAAATATTTATAATCGCGATAATCTATATTGAAATTAACCTAGTTTCAGGAAAACATTACTTTTATTTTGTAGCTTTTGCTAAATTTTTTATATGTAATGGCCATTTGGAAAGCCACAAATAAAAATTAATTATTTATTATTACACTAAACTTTACTATCATATAATTCAAAACGAACGAATACGATATGAGTATAGAGACTCATAATTCCTTATTATTACTCTTTTAGTGCGTGTATCTTTATGGCATATTTAGACATAATTGAAACGTAAAATTTTTAATGAGAAAAAATATTTTATTCAGTAATTGATTTATCATAAATATTTCATTTGAGTGGGAACTGAACGTAGTTTATGAAAATTAAAAAAAATATATTGATAGGTTACTATTTCTGTACTTCTTATATTTTCTGTAAGGCCAAAAGTTATTTTAACATCTTACAATGTTTAGTAATCAAGATCCAAAAAAAAAAAAATAAAGATGGCAAAGTTTATCTTTGTATCTCCCATGATCTTCACTTTAACATGATATTACTCCTTAAAGTTTTCACTTCTCGTATAAGTGTGCAATTTACAAGAGGAACACTTCACTGAAAATACTTCAGAAACATTCAAACAAGTGCTTTATATACACGACCTCAATTAAAATTGGAGAGTAGGTGCCTATACAACTTGTATAGATATATTGTATACTCACTTATTAGTTCACAACACAAATCAATTAACTCCAATTTTAAGTTATTTTGAAAATTAAATATAATTTTGTAGCTTGTAATCACATTACATTTAGGTCGACACATTTGAATAATAACTCGCTTAAATAATAATTTTTTACAAATATAGCACTTAAAAAAGTTTATAAACAATTTTTTATGCATATTTCTATGTAGTTAACCGATTTGTGCAGTGAATCATGCAATTATGTCTCCATCAAAATCAAGTTGTAATTTATAAGAAAAGCAGTTAAAAGGTAAATTACTTACCGTCGTATAAAAGACATTCCAACTGGAAAATTATAAGTACTATACTCTTCCGAGGAATTTGAGCTTGGGGATTTTGTCAACGCCATTTCCTTACTCCACGCATGAATGCCACGTTCATCCAATGTACCTGAAATGAATCGATTAATATTTGATAATATTATATTATAAGAGTTATTCTCATTTTTTCAATTTTTCATACCAGGAATAATGTTATCTAAGAAACAACCAAGGAAACCACCAACAAGTATAGAAGTGCTTAACAGAACTGTAATTATGCTGTCTAACATTGAAAATCCAGTTTGAATCACTCCAGGATGTTCAATCATCCACTGACAGAGTACCATTGGAAAAAATATTGAAAATCCCAAAATGTATAAGTTCCTCGATGAATTCAAATCAATGTATTGTAATGCAGACAAGCCTAGAGAAACAAATTTTCTCTCAAACAAATCCTTCACAAATTATTATACAAACTTTTACAACTCAATAAATCTAATAGATAAAAATGCAACTAGGATTTTTTCATTGTTATAATTGGATTAAAATAACGTACCGAAAGCTGATATCATTCCAAACATAACGCAAAAGAGACCTCCGACTACGGGTTCTGGAATAATAATAAACACTGCCCCAAATTTGTTGATCACTCCTTGGAGAATCATCAATAAGCAAGCCCATTGTATAACTCGGCGACTGCCCACCTAAATTGTCAAAATCGGAATTAATTGTTTAATAATTCACATAAAAATTGAAAGTTATGACCGAATAAAATACTTATCAAAATTGTTTTGGTACCCTTACAAGACCAAAGAGTAACGTCAAGTGAAATGGATAATCTTTAATATGTAAACATTTTATAGTATAAATTTTATTCATTAGAAAAATTGGGTGGTCAACGAAAAAAATAAGATATAAATTTTTTCTTTAATTTTAATCGGGAATAACTTTTGAAAGATTAAACTTAAGCAATAATGTTAAGAAACTTTTTTGTAGAGCATAAACTCTTTGTAGATAATTTTTTACTTATTTCAAAGGTTCGGCAGATTTGATACAGGAATAGAATCAAGAATCAAATCAAATCAAAATGTGTTTGTGGACTACACACTAGAAATATAACTGATACTGCTACGCCATATGAGTTATAGATATAATGCAACGGGCAATGCGAGAAAGAAAATGTACGAGCTTCAACAGTGCATCTAGATCTATGTTAACTCTTGACTCTAGACGTTAAACTCAATGTAAGAGCGGGGACACACGAAGACTGCACTGCGTATTAGATATACGAACGTAACTCTCTCTCCTTCTGTCTTTGCCAACATATATCTCCCCTCTTAACTTTCGTTCGCCTCGCTAGATCACACTTTTCGTAACGCTTCGTAACACATTCACCAGCTTACTCCACAAATCCAGCGCGCGTATAGAAGTTAAAATTGAAATTAACGTTGATAGACCTTTTAAAGTTAAAATTAAGGTCTCAAACTTAAGCGCTATTTTTATTTTCTCATTTTGAATTATGTATATTTTTGATACACATATCAAAATAGTTGATTTTTTTGTTTTAGTCTAATAAATACTCTCATAATGAATGTAAAAGTTAAACCTCGATTAGATATTTAGAAATACAGTGGATTTCATTTATAACGACCTCTGTTGTAACGACTTTTTGGTTATAACGACGTTATATTTAAGTCCCTTGAATTTAAAATATACTTTCAGAAGAAAATAATGTGGCAATAATGACTTCGCATGTAACGCCGATTTCTGTTATAACGACTCGTTTCAATGAACCATTTGTTCCAGTTCCCAGAAATCCTATTCACCTATTGCGACTAAACGTATATATAAATATTCATTCGCAACAGACATGGCATCATTCATAGCATAATTAAGCTTTCTTATCTTTTGTTTACATGCACAGTTGGTCAGCAATTTATGAATACAGTAGAATTCCTTTACTTTAGAGGAGTATGGATAGTGTAATCAGGTAACATTTTTTTATTCGTTATTTCTTGGTATCTTTGTACCTTCTTATTTAACGACTGTCGGAAATAATGACGAAATTATAGTAGTCCCGTCATCGTCCTTATAAGCAAATTCCACTGTACACAAACATTTCTGTAGGAATAATTTATTTAAGGTTCACTTTTCTTTCAAATCAACCATATAATAGTTGTTTAAAGACTCAAAAATCAATTGATAAGTTAGTGATGTGAATAAGCAATTAAGAGTTACTTATATAATAGCTAGAGCATTAGCTAGTTCATATCTGAACAATAAAATGATATTTTATGTAACTCATGATTAAAGAACAGAGTTTATTACCATTAACTCGTAAACATTCGTATTAGTATACATCTTTTATATTTATATGAATAGCCTGAAAGGAATGTGCAAAAATGTATAACTACCTTTGTAACTCCAATAGCTCCTACATTTTCCCCAAAGGTATTCGTCCCGTTTCCACTTCCCCATAGACCTGCCAGTATTGTTCCTAAGCCTTCTACTCCAATGCCTCGGTTTATTGCATGAACGGGAGGAGGAGGCGCATCTATGCATAACATTTTATTATTAAATATTTTATGAAATTCCATCAAAAAGAATTTTGGCTTTATCATGAAAGATTATAAACTTGTAAGAACAAGACGCAAGTTAGTGCACTGTAATTGAGTTGAATATTGATAAAAATATAGAAAATAATTTACTTGAGTTCATTTCTCGTGTATTGATCTTCAACGAATTGCTTCTGATTTTAAATGGCACTCCATTAAAGTTAGAATTAACTTTCAGCAATTTCAGTGGAGAAATTATAAGAGTAATTATAGGAAAAAGGTTCAATGGGTCATTATAGGGAATTGTATTTATCTGTAATCCGTTCACCTCACGGAGCGTAAATTAAACTGCATGCTTATTGTTTTTCCCTTAGAAATGAGTAAAAATGACTTTCAAAATTCGACAGCTTTACATACGAATTGGTAATATTTTTGTATAAATTTCATGAAAGCAAAAAGTTTATAACGATAAAGTTATAAATTTCAATTAAAATATCTGATTTATACGTAACATTGGTCGGATTAAATATTTATATGTTTCCAGCTTAAAATTATTTTAGCTTTATTAATGCAACAGCCACAGTATCATAAAAAATTCTCTGTTTGTGTATTTTATTCCCTAAACATTTGATTTCTAGAATAAGCTAACAATTATCTCGTTACACTCAATTTATTTAACGTAATAATAAAAATAAAATTGAAAATATGAATGTCAATGGTATAAGAAAGTAAGTCATCAGTAGGTATTGAATTTTTAGTTTTATTAAATTTGTTTACAAACTTACCTACTGTCGTATTGCCTACATTTGTATTGGCACTCGGATTTTACCACAAGAAAGTTAAAAAGCTATGATATGTTGATCGTGGAAAAGAATACTCTTGTCGTGTCAAATCTCAATTAGAAAGAATAAGATAGCAAGAGGGTAAATTTCAATAATGACTTACTCTCTTATTTAGTATATTGTATATCATTTGTATAGATATTAACCACTTATTGTTAGACGAATTATTTTTTCTACCTCGTCGGCTTATAAACATAAAAGCTTTTTAAAAATTCGAACATTTTTTATGGTCAATAAATTATCAACTTCCATCCCGTAATGTTCCTAATTAATTTTAGCTATTAAAATAAATCAATTACCAGTAGAGTTTAGGTACTTTATGCTCACATTTTTGGAATATATTCATTTCTCCGCTCGGAAACTGTTGTTTAAGCCTTGATAAATTAATTGTAAATTATTAATTACAAATTAATTTCTATTTTATTTTGAATTTTCGAAGAATGTTAAATTTTATGTTATCTATAAAATAAGAAATAATTTTTCCTGTCAAAAATAAGGAATAGTTTATCCAAGAAGTCCTTAATTGCATTTAAGTTTTTAAGAAAATATTTTGTGAAAATATTATGTTGAGTGCCATTAATAAAAGAAAATAAATTAAAGAGTAAATACAACAATTTTTCCAAATCACAAAAAAAAATAAAATAAAATAATTTGCCCAAAAAATAAAATAAAAATTGGGATGGACCTTTCTTATCACTGAGAGGTATGAAAAATAGTTAGCGTTCTATTCTCAGACCTATTGAATATACACACAAAATTTCATAAGAATCGGTTATAGGCCGCTTTGTTACTAACACTGTTACATGAGAATTATATATATTAGAAAGAAGATAGAGGATTATATGTATATAATATATATATATATATATATATATATATATAAATGTTCTTAACTCCTACTACTAAATATATAACCCCTTACGTTTTTCAAATCCGAGAATTCCCGAGAATGACTCAGGTAAACACTTGTTTCGTGTCTCAGAATCAAAAAGGTTAAAATAATCAAAAAGGTCGAGACGAGGTTTACGGAAATTAGTAATGAAATTTGTGGTTTACTAAATGAAGACAGAGATCGCAAAAATATTGAATAGAAAACATAATTGTATATTTAAAAAAAATATTACGTTAAAAATTAGTTATTTTATGTAAAATCACAACATAGGATCAGCCATACATCCATCTTGTTTGTACAAATTTGGCCTAAATTAACTTTGCAAATCTTCTTAAATGTTTATCTAAATATTAAAACAAAAGTGCCTATTATTTGAGAACATAATATTAATCTTAGGGTAGCTGCTTAACTGGGTCAAAAAGTCGTATTGTTAATAATTATTTGTTCCACATAAGCAAAGACTGCCTTACAGCATATAATAGAAAGATAAATTAAACTTTTCATTGATCATGGATTATACAGTATGACACAGTTTATGCTTTATAAGCTTTCATGAAAACATTTTTTTACAACATGATTGAAGTTGCACTTTATAATTTACAATCTATATGTACAAGAGTTCAAAAGTGAACGTACCACACATCCGTGCTGTAGTTGGGTAGTAACTAATCGATTCTATAGTACAGGCGATTACTCCTGCAAGCATACCTAGAACACTGCTTACACTAACTGTGGGAATTCCCCATTGACCTAGAACATAATAGCAATTGTAATATCTTCGGTTAACGATTCGCTATAATACTTCAAATAAATCTAATTAAAATGTCAGAAATAGAAACACTTCAATAAGCACTATCGCCTATTCAATTACAAAACGAATGAGACCATTTTTACAATAAATATTTATCATTTAATTAAATTACAAAAGCGAACCGACAATCGCTTTACTGTTCAAGTAATTCTATAATGAATTTATATAATAGTTATAATAAAGTTTACTAATAATAAACTAATACCTTTACAGTTTTTCCTTTGACTCACCTGGATACGGAATTCTAAACCATGATGAATCCTCGAGAATGCGTATTTTAACGTCGGTTCGAGCTGGATGATTTGGTGGAAAGACGTTTGTGAGGGTTAGTAAGCCGCAGAGACCCCACATAATAATAATTGTTAATAATACCTATATAGAAAATTGGTATTTTCATGTCAAACATCAAGAATGAAAATAAAATATCACCTCTAAATCCTCTTTTTCATATTAAGATAATGTGCTTTGTGTTCTTTTGTAAATACAAAAGCTTTTTCGTAGCAACATCCTAAAATGGACCAACGCGTATAATATAATCTCATGAAAGCTCTTATTTCTTATTTCTCTTATTTCTAGCTTTATTGTAAGACTTATTTTAAATAGTCGTATGGGATATAAGTTTCTAAGCTACATAAGCTAACTATAATATATAGGTAATGTGAATTTAATTTTTACAGAAAAAAAATACGATGAGCGATTTTTATAGATATTATATATATATATATATATATATATATATAATATTTAAAATGTCAATACAATAAAAAAAGCCAATAAAGCTTTATACGACCGTCATTAAAAGCCATTGTTTGGCTTAGCATATTATCTATCACTGCTTGAAATTACAAATTTTCACTTATTACTAAGTAAAATGAAACATCGCGTGATTCCTGATCCATTGGTGCATCATGTCTACTTGTAGAATATTAAATATCTATAGGCGTAGTTGTCATTGTAATGGTGGTTTCAAAGAAAAATGTTACCTTGTGGCTTCAATTTCTGTTAGAGTTTGATGAATTGAATTTTTATATTTTTTTTTATTTTAAGGTTTTAAAATGTTAACTCCTCGCTCAAATCGAAAATGCACTTACCGGAAACAGTTTAAACAATGGAAACCAATTAATTGTTAATCCTTCACCTTTACGATAAAGAACTGTGGGAACTTCAATTTTTGTCATAATTTGCGAAAATAGTGTTAGAAAAAAAATGGTTCTGCAAAAAAAAATAGAAAAAAAATCAGCTAATAAGTCATTCGCTTATTTTGAAAATGGTATAAGTTCTTTTGAAGAACAACCGCTTTATTTTGTTAGAATGAGTTGCAATCATGAAATCACATTTAGCTTTTAATCATGAGTTTAGTTTATTATAACTACTAAGGATTTATAAAAACTTCAAGGTATGGACTAGAATATTTCGGAATTTTAATATAAGTTGTTCTTGAAATGGACGTAGGCCACTTTCAAAATAATCGGTTCAATTATGATTAAGCTTACTTGGAAACTGAGCAATTGGGGGATATTTAAAATACAAAAAGAGGGCATAATCTAAGCAACCAAATATAGCTATCGAAATTTTTAAAATCACTAAAATTTAAATATAATTTTCTCCAATACATTCTATAACTATCGATAACAATATTTTTGTCCTCAATACTCGGTGAAGATTGTAAAAAAAAATCTAAGTAGCTTAAAAAGAGAAGAATTTTAAAAATCATACAAAATTTTAAGAGAAAAATTAATTGTTTCAAAAAATTTTATAATTTTCGATTTCCGACTATTAGTTCATATTTATATTCGAAGCTACGCCCATTCTAAAAGCCTTAAACACCCAGGCAGAAAACTCAACGCACAACTGAACAATATTCACACACTTCATACCATGTCTCAAAACCCGACAAAGTCTTTAATAACACTAAACAATTAATTATGAACTTCCATCAAATATGAAAAAAACCACAGGTACAGATATTACTGTGCATGCATCTATATACCAAACCACCAAGGAATAGCGACAAGCTAGCTGACGAGGAAGCAAAAAAAGCAACCACAGGTAGAAGAGCCATCGAAGAAGCCATCCTCAAAATTTTAAAATATCTCAAAAAGTCATCACATACCGCCAACTATAATCCAACATGCTGAACAGTTGGATTTTAGTATAGAATACAATCCCGAGTACCCGGTAACCGGTTTCCCGGGAATCTCGGAATATTTCCGGTACCGAAAACCGGTTCTGATATCTATCAAATACCCGGTTTTTGATTCTATGTTTTGTTGTATAATTTGCATGGAAGCAAAGAAGACTATGGCTCTGAAGAATTAGAACGAGACTCCCAATTGAAGTTATAGGCAAAAAAGGTTAAAAAAGCGATTTTGTCCAAGATAAGTGACTTAGTCGTTGTAGATGAAATCAAATTTTGTCTAAAAAAAACCAGGAACAGCAATTCACTAGGAAGTAAATTCCACAATAACTCCACAATTGAGAACGAAAAATCTTACAATCGATATTATAAAAAAAGAATTTGCTATTTTCGAAGTTGAGGGTAATCGTAGAAAAAATCTGAGTAAGTGCTATAATAGCCTTAAATCAATACCAACTAACGACGTGGAATCAAAGCGCGTGTTTTCTGGTTGTGGAAAAGTTGCCACCAAAATTCGGTAACAGCTAAACGACAAAATTTTGGATATTTTGTAGATCATATTTTAAAATAGAGTTAGAAAAGTAAAGGAAAACAGGAAACCGAATTAATACAGAAATACAAAGGAGTCAACATTGTATTTCAAATTTATCTAAGTATATATAAATAATAAAAATGGATTTAAAATTTAAAATTATTTTTTAATTGTTTTTAACTTAAGAATTTTCATAACTGATTCCAGAACCGGGTACCCGGGTTTGTAAAAATCTAGCACCGAAAAACTGGTTTTGAAAAATGCCTCGGTTCTGGATTCTATAGATTTTAGAGTTATAAATGGCCGTGGATGTTAAAAAATATACAAAATTCCAAGAAAATTATTTTTCCTAATAGTTTAGTGATAAGAGTGATCGAAATTCTATAAGATCTATTAAATAGGTACTTAAATTTCTGACGCCAGTTATATTTCCATGGTTTTCTTTTATTTCCATGAATACAAACCAAGGTAATCGTTGAAGGGAAATCTTTAAGTTCCGATGAATATATATGCATTTTTCAAAAAGTATAAAAACTAATTTTGTAAAAGAAAAATCTGTCTGGTCATCTTTCGTCCGATGTTCACCATTTGGACGTTTTCTCAGGCAATGTTCGTTTATGTTTTCCTAGATGTAACCAGATGAGCAGCGTGTGATGACCAAAGCGGGTCATAGCTCTGGGCGGTAAACAAATGGGGGCGGCAAAAATGATTCAGTTGCCTAATTCTGTCGGCAAAATCTGGCGATGATAATTATTAAAAAATGAGAAAAATCCGTAGAAAACGCTTTCCATCAAGCTCAAAACTTGCGTAAAGAACTTGGAATATCTTTTGAATCTCAAATTGTACGACAAATATAAAGCGGCAATTTTTTGGCTAGGGGAGTAGAGATACTAACTTAATACACAAAAAAAGATGAGTAAAAGTTAGTTTTTTTTTTATTAAATAAAGTAGTCACTAATCATTGAGAAAAGGAAAACAGCTCCTTAGCTGTTTTAGCATTTGACTAAGGGGTAGATTTTAAAATCTATAGAAGAAAGTACTCGTATGTATAATAAAAAAATTTGCGTTGCAAAAACACGTAAACTAAATTTTTATTTTAAAAGAATTTTTATTATTTTGTATATTCTATTCATTTAAAACTTGACTTGATTTTCAAGTTCCTTGTCTCAAATTGGACAGAAATTTGACTGAAAATGAAGTGAAACTTAAGCATTGATTTTTCAAGTTATTTCATTTGCAAGTATTATTTATCAATTAGTATAATGCATTTAAAAATAGTCCAAATATTTGACTCGATGAATTCTTAGAAATTTTATTTGATTGCAAAAATAAGGGGCGGCAAATTCATCGCTCGCCCCGGGTGGCATAAACCCACGCTACGCTACTGAGTGCAGCATTTAAAGATCAAAAAGCAATGAACAAATGTATAAGATAAAGTGTTACTGTATACATATTTATATTATTGTATGTAACGTACGAGTGCATGATTTTTTTTAATGATTTACAAATAGTTCTAGATAAATTTCATTGATGTTGCTTTCTAATATTTTCCCAATAATTACTGTATGCGATATATTTATATTTCTTCCCACAACTAATTATTATTCACTAAGCATTATAATATATTCAGAATTCACAAATGCTTCAGTTTCCAAATATTATCTTGTATTATAGTTGACTAGAAAGTACAAACCCAAAAGCTATTCCCCAATGTTGCGATGCAGCTTCTGCTGCATTTTTAAACAACGACAATCCAACCAAAGACACCGTCGGAACTATCGTAAGTGGCGTCACAAACTTTAAAATATATCCAATTATTCCACAGAATCCCAACAGTAATTGAAATATAGCAGCGACTGCTATCGCACCGGAGAGTTCCCGCATCCGAACCTGCATAAGCCAACAAAGTAAAAACGGTAGAATTATGAGATATATATGAATTTTTCATTACCTCCCAGACTTCAGTCTGCTCTTCAGTTGATAAACTATTTAATTTATCTTCCGAAGGACATTGCCATTCTGGTAAATTAAGAATTGCTAATGTGGGCACAAGGAACGAAATTGTCCCACCTTGCACAATTGGTAATCTACACCCGAATGTAACTTGCACAAAAGTAACAATGCCTGTTACAAAAATCATCGTTGAAATGATGTAACCTCGAGCGGGATCATCTTCTTTCATGCATAATGCAGGACACAAAATAAATGGTATTGATACAATAGCTCCAATCATTGTTAAATAATGCTAAATTTCAAAAGTTTCATGTTGATACATTCAAATTTTGTAATTTAAAATTTATACTTGTAATGCCATAAATATACACAAATACCATGGGGGAACATCATCAATCCCGTAAGTGATATTGGATGAAATTTTAGTCGTTTGTCCATTGGAAATAACATCTTTTGCTGCATCTGTGTAATCATTACTGCTATCAATAGGAATTACTTCTATAGTTGTTCTGGCCTAAAACATAAAATATTACTTACTATAGTTAGAATATTGTTAATAATTATTAATGATCAACAATTGTTGTATAAGAACATTCTTATTACATTATCACTAAGCGTACTAATCACTAGCAAACAAAAGCATTGTAGATTATAATAACAATGTACACAGCTGAAACTACGAGTTCAATCTAGAATAAAGATGAACACATAGATACTACGAAAACATGAGACGTTTAAGGCTTAAGCCTTCAATTTTGGATTACCTTAACAATTTTATTAAACACGTACCGTTTTTATTTCATTCAACTCATTACTTTCCATTGTAATCCTTACAAATTTTCTTAAGAAAAAAAAAACAGTTTAATACAGGAATATGATTTCTATACCTAACCAATTATATTTTAGAAGTGACTATAGTTGTATCGACAGCATTCGTTTATTATCTAACAAAAATAAATGAAATGTGTACTTGAAAGTAATAAAAGGCAATTAAGATAATCAAGGAAAATTTCTTCTTCATGTATTGACTTGAAAATGTGTGAATAAATTGAAATATAAATAAAATGTGTACAAGAAGATATAAACTAGGATATTCTAATTAAATTATTTATTATCTACTTAATTATTACATATCTTTTTATCACACATTTCAATACGTTTAGCACCATAATCAGTACCTAAGTAAAAAACTTATGGCTTATATTTTCTTGACATTACAAAATTTTCATAAATACTTTTATTTAAAGGAAATATTTTTCATGGCCTCAGAATAAATCTAACAACTGTAGAAAATGCTTTAAATGTTAAATTTTTAACACAAAATATAGGTGAATTCTTTGCTATCAAAAGTAAATATTATAAAAGTATTATTTTGATGGCTGAAGGCATGAAAATGGTAATTGTATAGCTACAATCAGATTAAAATTTTTGTAGCTCTGTATATCAAACAAAAATGTGTATTCTATAGTTTTTTATGTAACGTTATGTAGCTATTTAATTATATTTATTTTAGAATTTGTTTTTTAAAGGAAAATTATTTTATTGAAGTTATATTGTAAAGTTTTAGTGATGTAATGTTGGATAACAAATCCAACGTTTTTAATTAACACTAAACGATTACTTATTATTATAAGAAGATATTTATCCCATAACATCATTTCAAGAAATATAATTAAGTTTACATATGAGCAAAAGAACTCAAATTTTTGCACGTCCAAGACATTTTTTTTAACAAATTTCTGTGTGTAGATCATAACTATACGATCAACATGTGAGTTTTTTTCTATGCATTATAAGTATTACCTATGATTAATATTACACACTGAGAACGAGAGGGTCACAACTAAAAATATATGCTGCGAGACGTCTCAGTACTTTTCTTTATTTTCATTTATGAAACTCGCTGTTGGTGAAAAGAAGTGTAAGCACTTAATAACTATACATTGAACAGAAATATATGCATAAGTACAGCCTATATCTATATTCGAATTCCCAACCTTCACTATTCGAATTTTACCAGGAAAAAGTTTCAAATAAAAGTTATAGGCATCAAGGAGTCTAAGAACTAGAGAAAGTTTTAAGAAAATTGTTTGAGCCATTTTCGAAATAAATTTAAAATCTCAAAAACTCCTAGAACAAAGTGGAGCTTTCGGTAAGTTCGGTGTAATTCGGAAAAAGCTTTCGATACGATATAGCTGTCACACACAGACATGTTTCTAAACAACACTTTTCTGGACTCAGGGGACTTCAAAACATGTATTTCCTGTGAAAGCTCGAATTCGAAAATTCGACCCGATTACAATACTTCCTTTACTATGTAGTAGTAAAAGAAAGTAAAAAATATTTGCTGCGAGGCGTCACAGTACATTCTTTTACTTTTATTTATGGAACACTCTGTTGTTTAAAACAAATATAAGCACTTTATAACTATACATATAAACATAACCATATGCACATAATTTATATACCTACGTATAGTATAGAAAATAAACATAAAAAATTATTCTATTAAAAAAAATGAACTAATTACTCAAACTGTTTTTTCATCAAAAAATCCTCCCTTGCACTTTATTACTTTTTCTACTAGCCTCGGCATTCTACTTATTAATTTATTTATGGTTTCTTGAGAAATTTTGTTCCAGCTTTCTTGTAGTAGTCTCCACAAGTCTTCAAGTGAAGAGGGACACTCCTCTCGGACATTCCTATCAAGCTCGTCCCACAAAAGCTCGATTGGATTGAGATCCGGACTTTGCGGTGGCCATTTCATGATTTTTAAAACTCCTTTTGCTTCTTTTTGTAATAAATAATTTTTACATAGCTTGGAAGTATGCTTTGAATCGTTATCTTGCTGGAAAATGAACCCATTGCCAATTAAACTTGAGCCTGATGGTACAGCATTTTTTTCGAGAATTGTTTTATATTCCTCTTTCTTCAAAATTCCATCAATTTTAACCAAATTTCCAATTCCATGGCCTGAGAAACAACCCCAGACCATTATTGAACCACCACCGTGCTTAACAGTTGGCACTACACAATCTGGTAACATCTTTTCTTCGGTGCTACGCCGAACGTAAATTCGTCGATTTGAGCCAAATACTTGGAATTTTGACTCATCAGTCCAAAGAACTTTTTTAAAATCATCTTCTGTCTAATCTCGATGGAATAGGGCCCACTGCATCCTTTTTTTCTTATTTTGCGGCCTTAGTAACGGTTTCCGAACGGCAACACGACCAAACAGTTTAGCGTTCCTCAACCGTCTTTTCACTGTGGTAAGCGAAACTGGTTTATTTAAAGATTTGTTCACTTCAGCACGAATTTTTGGTGCTGTTAAGCGTCTATTCCTTTTGCTGGTAATAACGATAAACTGATCCTCACTAGAAGTAGTAGCTCTCGGTCTTCCTGAACGTGGAAAATCTTGAAAACTACCCGTTTCCTTAAACCGAATAATTGTGCGATGAATACAAGTCTTCGAAAGTTTAAGTTGAGACGCAATTTCACGTTCGGATTTGCCTTCATTATGTAAAGTAACAATGGCAGATCGAGTTTCGATATTTATTTCTCGTACTTTTCCCATTTTTAAAACGTTTTAACTATAGAAACTCCAAGTTAAGACTAAATTAAATTATTCGTACAAAATGGTACATAACTTAAAAAAAAATTTAAAATAACCTGTTTTAGAAAGTCTAAATAATAACAAAGAATAGCCAGTGCAAAATTAAAGAAGAATAGAATTAAAGAACAACTAATACGGAGCTACTTTAAATATAATGATGACTCTTCCACTGGCCAGACACCCTGCGGTCTTGGATGTTTTTAAACAGAACCCATTAATTCTATTTGTACCTGAGAAACATACCTACAAAAGTCTCTTTAGATGTTCATCAGTAATTTAAAAATATGTATGGACAACAATTTTTATTTTATTACCGAAACTTTGAATACAATAAGTGATAGCATAAATATATTACAACTGGTCTCAAACTTTTGGCCGGCAGTGTATGTGTGTATATTGTATAACTATATACAAATTGCCAACCTTCACCCCAGAACTGTTCTTATTCGAATTTTCCCAGGAAAAAGTTTCAAGTAAAAGTTGTAGCCACTAATTAGTCTAAGAACTATAGTAAGTTTAAAGAAAATCATTGGAGCTGTTTTCGAAAAAATTTGAAAAAGCTCAAAAACTCTTAGAATATAGTGGATTTTTGGCTAAACGATTTTAACCAAAATTTTCGCGGCACAACTAGATATAATACGAAGGTAAAATTCCAAGTTTGGTGTTATTCGAATAAAGCTTTCGATACGATATCGTTGTCTGACAAACACAGATACGCAGACATGTTTCTGAAAATCACTTTTTTGGACTCAGGGAACCTAAGAACATGTATTTCAGGTGAAAGCTCGAATTCGAAAATCCGACCCGATTACAATACTTTCTTTACTATATATAGTTCTAAAAGAAAGTAAAAACAACAATTTTCGAGTTATTACCATGGGTAGATTCATTTTTTATAACTGAACATTTTTATCACATTCTCGCTTTCAGAGGGTATCAATTATAAGGCGTCACTTTCTTGCTATATATTCTCACTTTAAAAATGAGAAAACTTCGTAGAAAAAGCTTTCAATCAAGCTCAAAACGTGCGTAATGAACTTGGAATATATTTTGAGACTCTAATTGCACTAAGTATATTCTCACTAATATACTATACTTTCAAACGCATTTTCCCGCAAATCAAGTTTTTTGAGTTGTAACCCTATCAACCCCCGGTGTGCGATATATGATCGTAGCATATTATACCTATTCATTATTAGGTACACCATACATTATTATAACTACCTATATACATAACAAATAGAAACTCTAGTTGTAGTAAGCTTTAATAATAATAACTAGTAGCTACAGTGGCGGACCTAACTTTTTCGGGGGTTGGGGCTAAAATTTTTTTGGGGCCCCCTAAAAAAATGTTGCAAAAATGGCTGTTACTCAAATACAGGTATTATTGGTAATTTAAATAAAAAATTGCTGTGAACTCAAATATTTATTTCAATTGAAAATGTAGGCACAAAAGAAGAATATTAAAAGCATGTAAATAAATCTAGAAACGGGGCCACCTATTGGCGCAGTGGCTAGAGCATTAATTCTCTCCACTTCATGCGTCAAGTGGTTCTGGGTTCGATTCCCGTTGAATCCAAGACTTACGATTTTAGACCTAAGATATAATTGACCAACAGAAAGTTTCTGTGTTTAGACAGTCGTGATATGACCTTAGCTGTTAAAGCGACTTAAAACACTAAAAAAAAAAAATCTAGAAACATAATATTGGAAAAAATTCCTACACTAAATATAAAATGTATATACGAGTATACTTTGCTCTCCTGTTCTACACAATAAGCTTCTTTCGGCACTTTGTCGTAGCACATTCTTTTATCAAATTTTGTATTTTCAAATACTGCTGTATAAAACTTTTATTAAGCATAGCAGGCTAAACTTACCTTAGTGTCGGGGGCCCTGAAGCTTAAGCCTCATTAGCTTAATGGTCAATCCGTCGCTGAGTAGCTACCCGTGAAATATCTTAGACCACACTTTAATAAAAAGTAAAACTAAAAAGTTAACGATTGCGGGATTCGTCCATGTGAGACCGTCACTTTAATCACTTGACCACCAAAATAAAACTGTGTAATGTAAAAAATTATTAATATTAACCCTCTCTACGTTGTCGACATACATATATTCTATTATTATTATTATAGTTGTAACTTCCCGTGAAATATTCACGACCGTAAGTTAAAAATACCGAATGTTCAATTAAAATAAAAAAATAACCGCTGGAACACAAAAATAAGTAGGTAATCTAATGGCATATAAATCAATTCAATGTTAAATTCACCATACATTTTTACATGAAAATTTATTAGTCAACATTTTTTACACAATACTATAATTTTCTTTACACATCAAAGTACCATTGAATAATCGGTAATATAAATTTCCATCAAAGTACGCACAATATGGAAAGTATAAACAATCCAAATCTAATTGATGACCCGATCCAGCCATTTGCAGTAAGAACTCAATATAGCGTTGTGTGATTTGTTTATTAATATGATCGTAATTGGCAACATCTAAAAAAAATATTTTAAAAAAAAGTTTCAATTACTATTTTTAACAATCACGTTCAAAAAACCTTTAGCTTAATACTTAAACTGAAACAGCCCATAAAAGTAAAGGATAGCCTTAGAAAAGTTCTTTGTCGTAATACAAGCAAATTTTTTTTTAAAATTGAATCAGTTTGATTCCCTATTTTAGACTTTTCATTTATTAGAGACATCCTGTATGTAGTAGAATTTTAAACTCAGTTTTTTAAATTATTTTTCTTTTTAAAATTTCTTTGAATCTCCAAATAGCAACCGTTGAAAATATCAACTATGTATCTACGTTACAATCTGTAAAAATTATACTTCTTATATTTACCCTTAGTTTGATCATTTCTTCCTTGAAGAGTTTGACCAGTTTGACGATCTAAACTGTTACCTGTTTCATATGATATAAGTTAAAAAAAATTAACACAAATACTAAGAAAATAAAGCTACATAATATATACCTTTTGAAGATTCACGGCTACTACTTTTACTTTTCTTGCTACTTTTGCTTTTTGAATGTTTGCTATCACCTCTTGACAAAGAATGTATTCTTGCATATTCATCATCATAGAATTGTGGACACTGGTGGTTATTCGATGTTTCACTATTTTTTTTGTTACAATCAGCAGAACAAAACCACACCAAATGACAAGTTGGACAACGAATAAGAAAGCCTTTCTTAGTAAAACATTGAAAACAGGCCTTGTATCTTTTATGTTCCTTATCGGCTTCTGGATGTACAATCCGCACGACAGATTTACTCTTCGGTAGCATCGGTTCGCATAAATAACCCGCTAACTTCCCCAATCTATTCTCTTCAATTGGTTCTTCTTCTGCATCATTAACATTTTTTGGAGCTTTCGAATCTTCATGTTCGTGTTCAATAACAAATTCTAACGTTTTTTCAACATTGGTTGGGTGTAATTGTTCAGAGACATCACCCATTTTTCTAAAAATATGAACCGCTTTTTCGAAGTGTATATTATGACGAGTATGTTGAGGTAGTTTTTTCACTTCCTTGGGATGAGGTACATTATATATGGCTCTTACTATGTTTCCTTCAAACTGTTTAACAAGAGCACGCTTAACAAGTTCCCGCAAATGGGACATTAATTTATTTTCCTTTCGTTTTTTAGTAATTTCCTTCTTTTTTTCTACGCTTCTCTTCGGAGTTACTGTAGATGGACTCTTCTTGGCCTTTTCAATTCGTTTCAAAGCAAATTCATACGCATTTAAGTTCTCTGTGATATTTATTAGAGGATTTGCTCCATACTCAACTAAAAGATTCATCAAGCTTATTGCTAAATCAATAGGGACAGCATCAATATAATCTTCGTGTAATAACAATGTTAATGGTACTCCCAAGTCGTCGAGTAATATTTGATTTGGATCAACTCTTTCTGAAGTTAACAGTTCATGTACCAACTCCTTATATCCTTTTACCATGGCTATAGATAATGGTGTATGGCCCAAAAATGGAAGATTGGGATTAGCTTTATTTTTCAATAAAATATGAGCAAGTTTAAGTAAATTTGGTCCTTGTTCGTCCTCTATATCAGGACGCATACATAACATATGAAGTGGGGCTTTGCCTAAATTATTCGTTAACGATAAAACATACGAATCGTTAATGATCGTTTTATCCAAAGACGACCAAAAATGAGGTACTGCTCGTATATTTGGATCAGTTTTATATTTAAGGAATAATTCCGCTGCTGTACTAAGAAAAGTCGATGGATCCATGGATAAAAGGATATGTAATGGTGTTAAACCTCCTTCATCATCTCTCGTTTTTGTATTTGGATCTGCTCCAGCACGTAAAAGCATTTCAATGATATCCAAACTTTTTGTGAATGTAGCTAAAATTATGGGTGGAAATGGAACTTCTCCAACATTTGGATTGGCACCTTTAAACAGTAGCAATGAAATAGTTTGCTTAATTTTTTCCAGTTCATTCTTTTCACTGAGCAATGCATATAATTTGGAAGTATTGGAATTAGTTCTATCCACTGGTTTTGGACGAGTTTTCTTTTTGGGTGATACCTTCTCAATTTTTTCTTTTTTGGAAATGTCCTTGACGTCTGTGTTGAATAAATACTTGGTTCTTTTACCTTCATTATTGGCTATTTTTTCGTTAAATTTCGTAAAAGATTCATCTGTGGGAAATTGGGAAAATAAAATCGATTTTGCATAGATGCTATCAAAACTATCAGCGCTATAATCGATATTTAGTGACGATGATGATTGTGCATTTGTTGGTCTTACATCGAAAACGTTATCTAACGATTGAGGTTTTCCCCATTCCATAGTTGAAGGGTCGACGTTTTTGAAACTTTTTTCATATGGTAAAAATCCTGCTTCCCAGTTTGAGATATTATTTTGGATCGCTAAATATTTTAGTAAACACATAGTCAATGGTGTTAATCCTTCATCGTTTAAATGATTAAAGTCGGTGCCAAGTTTTGAAAGTATTTTAATAATAGTATGATTATTTTCATTAGCAGCAAAAAACAGTCCACTATTACCATTAGCATCCGTTACATCAGGATGTACATTACAAAGATCCACTAAATATCGTAATGTATTACGTTGTCCTATCGAACAATAGTATAAAAAACGGATGCAATTTTCTTCATGCTCTCCAGGAGATCTAAAACTTTTACGATCACAAGCCAAGAGCTTATCAATTTTTCCGGCCAAATATTTTTCAGATGATCGATTTTTGAATGTATGCTTCAATATTTCAATGGGCAATGGGCCATTGTTCCAAGCGATCAAATGACTGATTGGAATTTTACGTACCCCCACGTTATGTTCTGATTTTTTTGAGAAAACACCTTCTTTGTCAATAGTCGTATTAAACTCTAAACTTTTCTCTTCGTGTTGTTCGAGCGAAACAACTGATATAGTATCATCATCGTCCTGGATTTTCTTATCGAACAAATTTTTGTCGAAAAATAAACTGTTTGGATCTCTACAGGTATCGGAGTATAATAAATGCGACTGGTTTAAGATATCTGTTTCTAACACAGTATCACCTAAAAGTTCTTTTAAAATTTTAGTCGCTAGATCATCTTCTTGTTGTAAAATTGGTATTAGATATTTGTAACGTAAAAGTTTTGCTTTTCCAACTTGCGTGAGGCCAAGTCTAGGAATTTTATTCTCTCGTAGCTTACCACAAAGGCGTCGTATTTGTAAGTTGTCCCAAAAACCAACGTCTTGAAGTCCATTATTGTATGTGAAAATGCCAGGACCAAAACGTTTATTGTTTTTAAAAAGTCCTTCGAACAGATGTCCATTTCCATATGATAAATTACCATAACCATGACGGTTATTCACGTAAAACTGTCCTTCGTAGATAACTTCTTCGTCTTTTAAATTCACCCATTTATACAGTCCATTACCATGCTGACAATCTTGAAAATAGTTTCCTTCAAAATAATTTTCTTTCAAAGATGTTTTCCAAGCACAACTCTCAGTATTTTGAGGATTTTTATTACATACGATTTCAGCGTGAGATAATTTTGGGATATTAAAGCTATTTGGTCGCCAAAGTTCCTCGATTGATTCCATTTAGCTTATGATTTTTATAACAATAATATTTCTCATAAGTAACGTTTAAAATTAAAAACTAAATTGAAAATAGAAACGTTTTTCAGAAACTATATTTTAAACATGTAAAACTACTTAAATTATTGCCAGTTATTGAAAATTTCAAGCTTTTTAAGTCACCTGCTTCAATTATTGAATTTATGATTTTTAAAAATACACTTTTGTAATAATTAATCTTGACAATTTTATATGAAAATTGTTTGCATTAAAATGGTAACTTGATAATCAATTAAAGACTTAATATTTCAGCAAATGTACGATATTATATGAAATTTTACATTTTCCTCATTGGTTTTCTTATATCTAGGTACTTACTGTACATAAGATGAGGAGTTTTAAGTTTGACCAGTTTGACTCCTTTAAAATGAGTTAGGTATCATAAGGATAAAAGTTGAACTGATATTACAAGGCGTTAGACTGGATATATGAAAATACTATGGCTATAACCAGCTCTCTCGGTTGATGTAATATTTGAAGAGTACCTAAACATGAAAAATATGCACAATAATTACCTGCATAAATGTAATTCCTCTACTGAAAAAATTTTTGAGTCATTAAAACAATAATAAGATAACTAACAATGATTAAATTTTAAAATCAAAAGATCGTACACATTAAATATGTGCTTAAAATTAATTAAATTTGATTGAAGATACTATACTAAACAAGATAAATTAAAATAATTTACAATAGTGCAACTTAAAAAAAAAACATTTTTGAGAATTAAATTTTGTTATTTATTAATTAAATAAAGGACCATACAATATAAGGAAATCTCAAATCAATTCGTTCCTCTATTTGCGTCAAATAGGTCTAAAAATAACACTGAAAACAAAGTCAGTAGAGACATGTAGATAGGTTTAAAAGGAAATTATTTGAATTTTTGCAACCCTTATTTATGAAGAATTTAAGAATCTATGTGACTTATTGACAATTACCGAAAGAGAGCTTTAATTTCTAAAAATTAAATCGTAACTTTTGTCGTTTTCTAAGTTTAATATTGTATTAGTGTTCTTAGTCTATGTACATTATAAAAGATGAGGTCAGGGATGTAGCTATAACTATATTAATGTTATGGGACCCTCGGATTGAAACGGCTCCAACATAGCCAAGCAAACCCTAGATTTAATGAGATCTTACACATTTATTTGTCATTCCTATAAGACTTTTCCTTAAGGGCCATCACTGGATGATATTGTTGCTACTGAAAAATATTGGCAGATAGTAAAGAAGACAATGAAAAGTTTCCCATGCACGAGCAAATAGTTATATAAGTAGGTTTGTAGGTATGCAAAAATTTTCATTATCATTGATTTTTAACTTTTGAAAGATAGAACGAAAAATAAAGGTGACTTTTAGCTTCCACATTCTGCGATCTATTTGGGAAACTATTAATTGTATGTAAGAGCCAAAAATTTGGTTCATATTCTAATTTACAATTTTGCAAATAATGAAATGTGTCCTAAAGGCATAGTAAACGTAATAATCACCAACATTTTATTTTTTGAGAGCTTCCGTGTCTCCTTTATTCTATAGGAACTATAAGTCGAACTTAAGAATCGTCATCATTATGTACGGCAAATATAAAGAAGGAAATGCAACGCTATAAATTTTGTTAAAATACTGGTTACTGGCTCTTTAGACTTCGGACTTGGCAAATATTTAATTACAGTAACAGCTACTAAACTACTCGTTGTTCTAGTCTGGTATGTTTCTATGTTCTAATCTGGAAACATTTTGTTGCTTAACGAAGTGCGAACAAGGAAACTTTAAATTATTAGGATAAAAAAATTGGGTAAATATACATTCACAAAAATTTGTAAAATATAGTAGATAGAAAACACTAAATTTCTGAAATGCCACAGCAATAACTTCGTTGCGATAAATATACAATGTTTACTTATAGGCAATCTGCATAACAGATATGAAACGTGTATTGCATGTTTATATAATCTTCTTTTTTTATTTTAGGTCGCAACAACTACTATGGTCATTAGCGACCGTGGAATCCCATGAAAAAAATCAAGGGCTTTCATTGGGATTCGAACCGAGGACCACTGGCGTATAAGCCCACTATAGTCAACTAGTCAACCACACCACAAAGTGACCTAATTTTATATAATCTAACTGGCCCGAAAAAGTTCGTGCAGCGGGGTTCGTATATTTGGATATTTCACTGCATTGATTAAGTTCACTGAGTATAGCTGATATTTCAAACCTTTAAAATTTTACCAACAACAAAAAGGCTTTTTCTGTTACATTGCTCTGAGTGAACATTGAATGCAACAAATTTTAAAGATATTATTTCGGTAACAATATATTCAGTTACCGAAACATCCTTTTATGTGACAACCAAATGAACGGCGAAGTTTTTTTTTTCACAGCTCAAAAATTGTATCCTTATGTATCTGTATATAATCTCTATTACTTAACTCATACAAAACATTGGGTAAAATAATAAAAGATCATGTTTACTGTAATATATACATTTGAAAAACCCGCTACAAAATGAAACATTATGCATTAGAAAATAAAAAAACTGCTTAACATTGTAAATATTTATTGTTAAATAAAAACGTACAACTATTTAGGCCTGAAGCCCATAAGAAAAAGAATTAACAGGCATATAAAGAATAAATTAATAGCAGAAAAGAATCATTAGTTGACAATTGCTTAAAAACTACAAAAAACCTCAAATTTAATAAAATAATTAAAAAATTCAAACATGTTTTGGTATAATATTATAATTTATAACATTTATATAAAAAAAAATAATTGTTGATTACATAAATCAGTGAATCCCAACTTGTGGTATGCGTACCAGTGATAAAGAAAACAATATTTTACAAAATACTTTCATGGTGGTCGACAGCACACGTAAACATAACGTTATAAGGTAAAGTACCCAGTACTTGAACAGATTTTTAAACTTGTTCTAAAACAAAATCCAAAGATTTATTATAAGTAATATGTGTATGTAATGATTATTTATTGGTTCAGTTATTGATTTTAGCGATATTTTTTCTTTATAAATTGAAATAATAATATTTTTGTCACATTGAAAATTGACACATCAAGAATAGCCGATAGTCGCTCCTTCGTTCATGAAAAAGGTACTCAACCGTAAACTGATCAATCAGTAAAAAAAAACTGTTTATTATTATTAAGTAAAAAATTAGTGCCACCAAATGAAATAGTCCTTCCTAAACATCCTAGAATTTTTGCAAAGCTAAAAAATATAATTTTTATATTTAATTTTTTTCGTCTAACTATACCTCCCAATGTTTAAAGCGGTACCCAAAACTTGAACAAGATATTCAAGCATTAGGTATATGTAATTCTAATGGAAGCTGTAGATGAACAGCGTGACAAGTATTCTAGTGCAGTAATAAAAAATTCCACTTAATTGTTTTCTTTTTATAAAAAAGTATAAAAATATACATATATAGTGATTATATTATTAAAAACTGCAGTAATTCCAAAAAATTTTTAGTGCAAACTTATTTATTGAACCGAAATAAAATATAATTGAATTCAAACCAATAAAAGTTGATACAAAAGGTAAGATAAACATTGTGACTAATATTTACTTGTTAATCAACAATATAATCCGATAAAATTAATAAAATTATGGTAACGTTCTAGTTTAGACACCCCGAGATTTACATTGTTGGTGTACATTATTGATACCGCGAAGTTTTACAGAAAACCAAATATCTTAAATGTTTAAAACTTTGCGATGTCACTATTATTATATATTTTTATATAAAACATAATATAATATAACATTTACATTAAATAAAATTGAAAGTTCCAATGTAGCTGTACATAAAAAATGTAAGGTTATGTCTAAATCTTGGGGTGTCTACAACGGAATTTTATCCATAACCCAAATAACAGTTTATATTTTTATATTTTATGGGTAATATTAATCAATTTGTTGATAAAAATTGTTTACAACAATGAAAAACTAATTTTTCGAATGTATTTCATACTTGTTCAAGTACTACTCCCGGGGCGTTCAACTACTGCGGCAAGTCAAAATAGATTGTTCAACTACTGGTGCATTTGATGTATTTTTTCAAAACCTTGTAAAAATATGATAATTTCATAATTTATTACTTTCTCTTTGGTTTTATCTTAAAAAATATCTATATTTTCATAAAAAACCTTTCTTCAATCAATTTATTTGTATTTTGTTTGTTTAAATTAGGGGTAAATAGGTTTTGTTTTGAAACCCGTTCAACTACTGGGTACTTTACCTTATACAGTAGAGCCCCGATTATTCGCAGAATTGTAGGGCAAGGGCACCGCGAATAACCAAAAAAGAAAACTAAAAATGAGGTACAAACACGAAAAAAAATATTCATCATAAAAACTGTTTCATTCTAAAAAGAAAAATTTATTGTTTTCTTTTTTTTTTGTCAATAATCGGAGAGTTTACAACATAATTTTCGACCTTCGCACAGTAAGGCTCAAGTTCGAACAGGCTTTAGGGCATATGGTCGATGGGCCAATTTGGTTGTAAGGGTCGAAATTTAGCCCGGAGCACTGGCTGATTGTAAGGTTTTTGTGGAAGCCAACTATAAAATGCCTAGGCTGCTTTTAGGTCCCAGCCCGGGCCTGGTAAGGCCTTTTGTATTTTCCTTGTGGTTGACTCAGATCAAAAATTAATTTATTATTAAATACGTAATTGGAAATTTTTGTCACGCCACTCGTAGATCATCAGCTAGCGAATAAACGCGGCTTTACTGTAACTACTAATTACAGTAATTTGTAATAAGTAGGTAGATCATCATAATATTGTTTACTATATACAGGTACAATATCTTAAAAATTGGGAACCACTGATTATAATAACTATGAAATGATTAATTAAATAAAAGAATTTTAATACCAATGACTATACGATTCTTCGTCTTTTTTTACGAATGAATATAAAAATATTTACAAGAGTATAAAAATAAAATTCTTAAATTTATTTACACGGAGTTGTGTATTGAGCAAGATCACTACCATCAGCAATTTTGTTGTGATCAATAACCCCGTGTACACTAACAGTAGTAGAAATGAGATCGTTAACCGGAGATTTTACAACCGCTTAAAAATTGTAGTTAGTAGTAGTTTTCGCCCAGTTCATGACTTCTGTGTGAACCCGGTTTTAGACTTTAGAACTAAAACCTCCCACACAAAATAATCGTACCAATTTAGCATACACATATCTACAAAATAAATTTGAGTAGGTACCGTATTTCTCGTTTTATAAGACATTTGTAAATTTAAAAGTATTTTTAATACAATTTAAAAATACAATTTTATTTCTGATAGTTCCCTCTGTAAAATTATTTTGATTCTATACACATTTTTGTTAATTTAACCTTTAATTATAACTTGGTAAATAATCGATAGCTTTTTAATCATTTCATAGATACATATAAACAATGTATTTTGTTATAAGGGTGGGAATTCGATTTTTGAACCTATTTGAAAGCTATTATCATTTAGATCCTTTTTGGATGCGTCTGGTAAAACTAACGTTCCTTCTGTTTTCTTAACCGGTACACTATCAATAGAAAAACTATTCGTTTTTAAATTTAAAATACTCGTATTTTCCAATGGCTTGAATCCATTATCTTTGGCTGCAATACTCATATCAATGATTGGATTTTCGAATTTTGCAGCAATTCTGCATTTCCTTGGTTTTTCTACCTTACCTGTAATTGTGTCATAAGAAGTTTAAAAATTATATTTAAACAAATTTTCAATTAAGGTATTCCATACCTGCCGCTTTGGACCAATATTTTTCAACGACATTGATTGAATATCCAACTCCGCAAGCCTACAATTGTTCAATAAGTTTAATATGTTTAAAATCTAAATCAATAAGTTATAGGTTCGTTCGCGAATCTAATACTGAACCGATAACGAATCAATCCAAATGGATTTAGGATAATCACCAAACGCATACACGCTTATGAATGGGTTATTTTTCTGTGAACGAGTTTGAAAATGTTCTGAACTAAAACGAGGATTAACGAGAACCCACTTGTTCAATTGTTAATTGAATTTAAAATTGAAAGAAAAGATAGAGAAACGGGACTTTGGATCTAGCGATTCTCGGGGTTTTTTTAGGACAAAAAATTCGATTCTCTTACTCATGCGCAGTTTGATAAAATGTGGCTAGTTTTTCTTTTCTTCACTCTCAACGTTAAATTCAATTAACAATTTTCGTGGGTTCTCGTTAATCCTCGTCGTACTTCCGAACATTTTCAAACTCGTTCCGGAAAAATAACCCTTAATCAGCTCATAAGCGTGTATGGGCATGGCGATTATCCTAAATCCACTTGGACTGATTCGTTATCGGTTCAGTATTAGATCCGCGAACAAGCCTAATGGCTCGTCTATGGTGGTAAAGAAGTGATATATTAAATAAAATTATTAACAATTTTTTTTCGAGTTACAAAAATGCAAAAAAAAAAATTTTTTATAGTTATTAAAAAAAAATCCACAAGCCAACTGATATTAATTTCATTTTCATTCAATGTACATACTTCACGGATAGATTGTTGAACTTCATTTTGAATGGATGATCCATCTACTGACGATGGATATTCAAAGCCTGATTCCTCATCGTAAGTTTGCATATCATCAATTAAATTCAAATGCTTGTGTGCTTTTTTGGTTTGTTTTGGTACTAAATCATCGAGGTTCCAATTTTTCGCCGCATTTGGACAGTAGAAATCACTTAGTTCATCGAGATCTGTTAGATTATCATCAGTTGTACTTGAGTCAGCCATTCTAAAATATTATTTTTTTTAAAAATAAGCGTTGATCAAAATATTTAAAGCGGGATATTCATGCTAAAAAAAATTAAAATTAACTCAATAAACTTTAAGTGAAATTATGTACAATATAATCACCATATGGAACCATTAACCATAATAATCCAAAAGTTAGTGACGCACGTTTTATGTACGTGGAAAATATTTTATAGTAGCTTCTACTGGTAGACCAATGCTTTTAGTCTTTGAAAATGGTAAAAAGTGAAAAACATTATAGTAGGATGAAACCCATTAGAAAAGGAAGAGAATATAACAAAAATGAAAGGAAAAATAAATTGCGGTTGATCTGAGGTGGGTAAGTGGAAAAGGGGGGTGTTTTTCTCTACAACTTTTGTGCTAACACTTTTTTCACATAACCTTAAAATTTATGTGAAAAATTCCAATAACCAGTTTTTTTTTTTAATAAATCGTACAAAATTGTGTTATGTACAATTGTATTATGTAAAATTTTGAGCAATTTAATAAAATTTACACTTAAGCAAGTTATTGCATTTTCTGAGAACATTTAACATTGTTATGTATATATTTTCTTGCACCATCAAAAAGTAGAGGTTTCAACGAACAAAAAACTTACCGACTTCAAAAAAAAAACAGATGTTTTGACGTGAGAATTTTCGATTGAAAATTAGGGTGCTTTTTCGATATTAAGTCATAAGAAGGTGAAAAAATTAATATTTTAAATCAAAAAAATTACAGTGTGTTTGGGACATTAAAAGGTAAATTTTTACAAAATTTCATAGCATTTTTTTTTTGTAAAAGATAAAAATAAAAAACTAAAAACTTGGTTATTGGAATTTTTTACATAAATTTTGAGGTTATGTGAAAAAAGTGGTAGCACAAAAGTTGTAGATCTACTTATTATCTACAACTTTGCGATTTAAATTTTTTCCATAGGACTTGTAGTTGTGTCGAAAATCGAGATAAACCATTTCTACCCTTAAAAACACCCCCCTTTTCCACTTCCCCATCTCAGAAAGACCGTAATTTTACTTTTTCTTTCGTTTTTGTTATATTCTCTTACTTTTCTAATGGGTTTCATCCTACTATAATTTTTTTCTGTTCATAAATTATCTGCCCTGGTCTACCCTAGGTAATATTTAATTAACGTTAGGTCAGATGCAAAAGTCTTCAAGGACTTTTCGTCTTAGAACTTCATCCCCTATCTAACCTTTTAAGAAACTTTATGACTTACAGGATTTAACAACCCAGCGGTTGACTGGTAAAGTGCGTTGGAAGGAACATAATTTTTTGACTAAGGGAACTTTTGAGAACGTTTATCTCAGAAACTATCAGAAAAAGAAAAAAAATATGTATAGAAGCAAACTCGTTGCAAATTTTATTGGCTAGGAATAATTTTTTTCTCTTAAGCCCCCCGGTTTTGAGATACAAACGATAAAGTGTAAAGGTTTTGGTTTTTCTTTTGGAGGGACGGAACACTAAAAATCGCTATAAAAGTATTTTAAGAAATATGCCAAGCAGATTTGAATCCAGGGGAGTTACGAGTAAGGAGAGTATTATACATATAGAGAATATTACGATTAAGCTTATGCAGTAGAAAATATAAATAGTCGACAATTTAACAGCCAAATGGACTGCTTATTCATGTAAATAATTATCAGCACTGAACACCATTACCACAAAATAATACACACAAAAATGTTTACATAAAATTCTAATATAAAATTTTCTCCCAATAATGAGTATTTTCCGAATATATAACGTGAACAACTGCTATGTACTAAAATGTTTTGTATTTTATTTTACATACCTTGATGCACAAACCAATAAATTAAAACTTCCAATTACAACTATTATGAGTATTTTTGTTAAAATGAGAAAAATAAAACGTCAGCGCATAAAATCAAAATATTCAACTAACTACGACATTCTCTGACACATGTTATAACTTATTTGATTCCTCGTGCCTCATTTGATTTCAGTTTTCACTGGTGCAGGTGCTTCTTTCTGAAAGATACATACGATACATACCCTTCGTACCCTTCGACCCCTTCGTATTCCAATATTCTTCTATGAAACGTCAAATTTCACATTCCCGACATTACCGACATTACTTGTTATATTCTATGTAGATGGCATTAGTTTTTATTTAACAATTTGAACGATTTGAACCCACAAGAATGACAAGAAACAAGCATATTAAGTAATGATGAAAAACTGTTTAAAACTTTTTTATATTTAAACTTTAAAAACGTATGCTTTCAATTTGAAAGACCTTAATTTTAAATTGTGCCTCTTTCATTTTGGTTCTGTTATGTGTTATAAATAGAGGACATAAAGTTATAACATTTAACAAGGAAACAAATTCAAGTGCCTAAAAGTTCTCACTAAGGTCTTATAATAGACGTGGAAAAGATGTTTTATTGGTAAGTGAAACTATATAGCATTATATATTAATAGCTAAGATGAATGATCATTTAAATTTTTATTGTCTTATGGCCAAATTATCCTTGTAATCATCGATTATAGGTCCAGATATTCTATATAGTAATCTGTACCTTGGTTCTAAAAGAGCCAATGTCATGCCATGTTTACCATTCCCAAAAAATGCCAAGTTAAATGTACACGATGTACACTGTCCTTTTTTGCACCAAGGTTATAATGAGATTGGGCTCTATTAGGTTTATGTTTCTCGTAATTTATTTATTCCAGGACAATTGGCCCTTTTTGTACAGTACTTCATATATAGAGATCATACTTGTTATCATATAACACGATTTCTCCAATTTTGGACATTGCCCCTTTTAGAACCAAAGGTACAGAGTAATATTATTAGTATTCTAACTCCTAAATTTTATTCAAAATGTTTATGGCTCGATTTCTTGTTTTGCTTTTCTCAGAACTATCCCTGCTGGAAAAATCTCATAGGATCTCATTAAAAATACTCAATAAACTCTCATACTCCCATCTTAAAAAATAAAGTCGAAAAAAATTTTATAAGAAAAAGATTTTTATAAGAATATATTGGTGTTTTTGGCTGGGAAAATATCCATAGAAACTAATAAAATGCACAATCTGGGGCCGTTCATAAAATAGGTGACGAAATGTGACAAGGGTGGAAGGGAGGATCTAATGAGAACGTGACGTTCGCAGTTCATCAAACAGTTATCAATTTCTTCTTCATTTGCAATGTTATTTTTTGTCACTATAGTAAGTGTAATTATATATAATATTATGAGTATATTTAAGGAGGGTTCTTAAGTTTTATTAACTATTAAAAAAGTAAATATTGAAATTTCAATATTTATTATACTATTAATCAAAAAGAACTAAATTTAGGGGGGTTGCAAAAAGAAAAAAAAACAATAAATCATAAAATATTGCAAAGTAAAATTTCTTTTCCTCATAAAATCTCATTCAATCTCATAAAATAATTTTTATTATAAAATGTCATGCGAATTCTACTTTAGGCTCAACCTAATAAAATTCTCATAAAATCTCTTAAAAATTAGTAAATTACGAGATTGCTCATAAAAATCTCCAAAATCTCATAAAAGAAAAGAACCAATTATTCTATGAGAGTCTATGAGTTGACGAACTACTCATAAAATATTTTATTGTTTATTTTTTCTTGCTCATATAGAATTCTATATAAAGCCTAGTATAAGCCAGTATAAAGCCTCATACAATCTCATAAAAAAACATAAAAAAGACATATGATATATAGTATCGTACAAATGTATCATATTAGTATAGACAATGTTTAAATACTTGAAGCAACTTGGGGTATAAATAGAAGCATATGGTTTTAATTGTTGTGTTATTTTATATTTTACATATTCGTAATTCTATTATGCCAAATACTTACTTATATACCAACAATGAATTAGTATTTAACTCGTGCGTAAATGCGTTATACTTTACAACATGCTCACTATCCTTTTTACTCCCTTAAATCGAAATAGTGACTAATAGTCACTATTTAGTAGTGAAAAGTATACCACTATTTGAATTTAGTGGTATACTCTGCACTGAAAAAATAGTGAATAGTCACTATAGTCACTATTTCGATTTAAGAGAGTAGAAGCCGTCCTACATAAATACATTGTATTTTCTGTTTAAAAAGTCCCTCCGGGAAACAAAGAATTGATCTACTCGACCCAGGTTCTAAGAACTTTTTCCGCTCCATGCCTTGATTCTATTATATATACTCGCTGATGTTATCACCTTTTATGTTATATAATAAAATATCTAAATTTTTTTCCTTTTTGATTTAAAGCTGTGCTTTGAGCTTTTAACAATAATGTCCCTTACATTTCAATAACACCAAAAATGTTTACATTTTTTACAAACGATACCAAAATAATGTACTCCATACAAAAATAAATCGTACTATATTGAAAACATTTATATAATATGCTTACATATTCAAGGCCATACATATGTATATTCTTTTTTCAAATAATGCCAGCATCAATAGCTAACTTATAAAAAACGGAATCCTTATTTGATAACAAATTATTTGGAGTATCAAACTCAATTACATTTCCTTTATCTAACACTAAAACACGATTTGAATCCATAATAGTATTTAAGCGATGCGCTATTGTAAGTATAGTACAATCTGCGAATTCTGTTCGTATAGTTTTTTGAATCAAATTGTCCGTTTCAAGATCAACCGCAGCTGTGGCTTCATCAAGTATTAATACTTTCGTTTTTCGAAGTAAAGCTCTTGCCAAGCAAACAAGTTGTCTCTGACCAACGGATAGATTTTCTCCACTTTCACAAATTTCATGATTTAATCCAGTTGGTAAATCTGAAAGAATTTTAAAGTTTAGAATATAAGATTGACTTAAATATTGAATAGTATATAAATACCAGTAACAAAGGTTTTTAAATGCGAATGTTCCAATGATTTCCAAACTTGTTGATCTGAATAAGCTTCAAACGGGTCTAAATTGAGACGTAGCGATCCCGAAAATAAAACTGGATCCTGCGGAATAATTGTTAGACGTGATCGTAAATTTTGCAATCCTAGTTCTGAAATATTTAATTTGTCAATAAAAATTGATCCTTGGGCCGCCTCTAGAATCCTAAAACGTTTTTAAAAAATATAAAAAGATATACCCTTCAGTTATTGTTTTTTTTTTATAAATTACTCTACCTGAATAAAGCTAAAGTTAAACTTGATTTTCCTGCTCCAGTGCGACCGACAATTCCAATTTTTTCCCCACTTTCAATTTTGAATGTAATTCCTCGCAATATTAGATCCAAACCGGGCCGATATCGGACTGCATAGTTTTTGAATTCAACAATTCCATTTTCGGGCCAATTAGGATTTGGATTGTTTTCTTTTATCTCCCAAGGGGCTTCCTGGAATTTTTCAAAGTTTGGTTTAAAATATGAATAAAATCAAATCTAGCCAGTTTTGAGATTCCTTGAGTCCAAAAAAGTGGTTTTTAGAAACATGTCTGTGTGTGACAGCCATATCGTATCGAAAGCTTTATCTGAATTTCACTATTTCCTAGTTGTGCCGCGAAGCTTTTGGTTGAAATCGGTTAAGCAAAAGCTCCACTTTATTCTAGGAATTTTTGAGCTTTTTCAATTTTTTTTCGAAAACGGCTCCAACGATTTACTTTAAATTTTCCATAATTCTTAGACTTACTAATGCCTACAACTTTTATTTGACACTTTTTTCTGGGAAAATTCGAATAAGAACGGTTCTGGGGTGATGGTTGGGAATTCGTATACATTTTATAGATCGTATGCATATTCTAGTTCTGTTTATATGTTTAGTTATAAAGTGCTTATATTTATTTTAACTAACAGCGAGTTTCATAAATAAAAGTAAAAGAAAGTACTGTGACACCTCACAGTAGATATTTTTTAATTTTATTTATCGTCGCTTTAGCTGCTAATGCCGCGTTCATACGTTTCAACTTTGAACGACGATTTTCAATCTTTTAGACCGCAACAGGGTAAGCGACGCGAGAAGTGAAGCACAACCCAACAGAATTGAAATCAAATTGAACTCAACCAGACTCATCGACTTGAACGACGAAATTTGAACGGTTCAAACTTTTCGTCGTTCAAGTCGATGAGTCTGGTTGAGTTCAATTTGATTTCAATTCTGTTGGGTTGTGCTTCACTTCTCGCGTCGCTTACCCTGCTGCGGTCTAAAAGATTGAAAATCGTCCTTGAACTAAAGTTGAAACGTCTGAACGCGCCTTCAGTCAAACTTTTCGTCGTTCAAGTCGATGAGTCTGGTCGAGTCCAATTTGCTTTTAATTCTGTTCTTTTGTGCTTCACTTCTTGCGTCGCTTACCCCGCTACGGTCTAAAAGATTGAAAATCGTCGTTCAACTAAAGTTGAAACGTGTGAACGCGGCATAAGGCTATGTCGCGACTTGGTGAATAAAAGACTTGGTAAAATACTTTTTTAATTATTGTTTAATTTTAATTTCTAAGATATTTTATAGCTTTGACTTTTGGTTAGTTCTGAACTGATTCAAGACTGTCGTACAAACAAAGCTTCTAATTGATTTGTTAACAAAAAAATTTCCTATTTTGAAAAAGTTGAGCTTTCAGTCAACCAATTTCAACCAAAAGCTTTGAGGTACAACTAGATGTAATAAGCAGGCTAAATTCCAAGTTTGGTGAAATTCGGATAAAGCTTTCGATACGGTATCGCCGTCACACATAGACTAACATACACGCAGAAAAATATTTCAATAAACCAACTTTTTTGAATTCAGGAGACCTCAAAACTTGTATTTCCGGTGAAGTGAAAACTCGAATTCAAAATTCGACCCGATTACAATACTTCCTTTACTATAATATAGTAGTAAAAGAAAGTAAAAATTGCTTTGCTACCTTTTTTTAAATAAGTCTAATTACCTGGATAACATTGCTATATTCTTCAACTCGTTCAACGGCTACGATATTTGTTTCAACCTCAGATAATACATGAATAACATAATTAAGTCGGTCAGTAATCTGGAAAAAAATAAGACAAATAGATCAAAAACAAAAATACAAAATGTTTCTTTACCTCCCAAGCGTAGTTAACCGCTAATCCTAAAATACCTGGATTAATTGTATCTTTATCTAGCACTGCGAACAAAGCAGCAAAAAACATGATTACATTTCCAATAGTTTCGATTCGAAACGCCAACCATCGTGTGGCAATTAGACTAGGATAATGAAAAATCTGATTGCATTCAACTTTTTGATCCGATTCCTGAATGAAACGATCTGCGACATTAAACGCTCGAATTAGACTGGTTCCCGAAATACTTTCACTAAAATGTGAGTAAATTGGCGAGCGCGAAATCGCTTCGAGACGCTTTAATTGACGCGAAGTTTTCATATAAACACGTTCCAATAAAAAATATGCCACAGCAACTGGTAATATAATAAATGCAAATGATGGAGTCGAAAAACTTATCACGAACAAAGCAGCGAAAATCTTAAAAAATATTTTTTAGTTTTAACTTGAAATTAAAACATTTTCTCCATTTTCTTACCTCAGTGAGACAAAAAAGTGAATTTGATATTTGTGATGGTAGTTTAGAGTCCATTATATCAACGTCTTTCGAAAATCGAGATATTATTCGACCAAGTGGGGTTGTATCAAAAAACGACATTGGAGCTCGTAAGATTCTTTTAAGCATTATTTCATGCATTGTACGAGTGGCATACCAGCAACCCAATAATGGTAATAAGTCGCATAAGACCGAAGAAAATGCTAAAAATTATTACTAATAATAAAAACTGATCAAAATATTGTTACTTGAATATTTCATCTATGCTACGTTCCACTAACGTGTTAAATTTATCACTCAAATTTGAGCAACCACTCAAATATGGAGATAAGTGCTAACCATTTTAGTTTTTATTTAGTAGAGCTCTTTTATTACAAAACACATAAGCTTTAAGTTGCAAAACAAATCTTAATAGAAAATTTATTCATTTAGTTTGAAAAATGTGAATAAGACATGCCACGGTACTGACATTTTGGCTGTATTTCCGTAAGCCTTTGTAATTCGTGATCATTTATGTCTTAATTCCTTATGCAGATTCTAGAGTAGGTACTATCAAATTTATTGATTACTGTGAAAACTTGAAAGGTTGGAGCTCCCTTAAGTAAATGCTTATTGTATATTAGCAAGATAATATATAATAAATATTTACTTGAAGGAGCCTTGACTTAAGTTTTCATGGTTACAAGTTGAGTGTTTTCTCAAATTTGAATTTTTAACTGACTTCAAAAAAATGAGGAGGTTCTCAATTCGACTGTATGTTTTTTTATGTTTGTTGCCTCAGAATTTTCGACTGGATGAAGCGATTTGGTGATTTTTTTTTTTTTTATTTGAAAGCTGGTGCTTCTCGTGTGGTCCCATTTGATTTTGAAGGAAATCGTTTACTTCTAAGTAGGGATGTTAAAAAATAATCGATTATATAAATTACGCGTTTAAATCGATTTTCATAAACAGCGCAAACTTAAATTCAAACTAGCTGTAACGGTTTTTTTCATTCTTGTCATTCAAATATTTGATTGTTAAATTTAAAATTCATTAATAAAAGATTGAAATCGAAAATAGTTTTTGAGGCAATAAGGTTGTATAATTTTGTAAGGATGCTCATCATTTCAATTTTATTATAATAAAACGTTTAATGGTACTGAAATTGGGTATCAATAATCATATTTGCCTTATTCCTTACCTTGAATGTTTAATGGAAGATTCGCTTTAATTTTTAGTTTTGAATTGGTTATTTTTTATTCATATCATTTTATTTGATTTTTAATCTGATAAATTGTTAGTATGAATCTCTTAGGTTTCATCATTATTGGAATATGAAAAGCAAGTAGAATTTTAAATAATAGAAAAAAATCGATTTTTTCGCATAAATCGATTTTTTTAATTAAAATTGATTTTTGACAAATCGATTGATATTGAATAAAGAAAAATCGATTTTTATTTAATCGATTCTTTTCCATTAAGCTCACATCCTTATTTCTAAGGGGTTGAAAACAAAGGAATGAAATGTTAACTTCTTATTGGATTGCTCGATTTTGATAATTATTTTTTTATTTGAAAGCTGCTGCTTCCCGTGTAGTCCTATTTTAATTTGAAGGAAATCTTTCATTTCTAAGAGGTTGAAAACTAAAACCATCGGAAAGAGTGTTCCACTAAGTTCTCTCATTAAATTTAAAAGCAAAAATTTCAAGTAATCAAGTGAGGAACAACATTTATATCAATACACTGATCAAAACACACAAATACCAATACAAATATGATTGACAATAATTAATGACAACCCATATTATACTAAAACGTTGTGATGGAGGAAAATAGCCATTTAGCAATAACTCGCGCAACAAGCCTAGTAAAACGACATGGTATATAGCTAATGTAAATGGTATAAATGTATAAATTGGCTTGCCGAGCCGAATGTAACACGCGACATGATAAAGACAGGCCAAAAAAAATGAAACGATGTATAAAAAGTTTCACTTTAAAAACAGCTTTAAGCGCAATTGTTGTAAACGCGTGGTGGAACGTAACTTTAGTATACCATATTAAACATAAATTACCCTGTCCAATTCCCAAAGCTCCATAAACTCCAAGATACATATCATTTTTCTGAGAGTTATTACGATCATTAGACCAAACTGCTAACCATAAATTCCCTCCGATACTAAAAACTTCAAATGTTCCATTCGATACAACTGTAAATATGCAAATAAATAGGCCCATGGATGCTATGTATTTTTTATACACTTTCCATTTCACCTAATTTTTTTTTTTTAATTATTAAGTTGTTTCCAATTATTAATCATTCTATTTCTTACAGTTCCCACTTCCGTTCTTTCTTCTTCGATTAATTTATTATCCAACTTAAGTCTCATTTGCTCTAACCGTAAAGTGCTGTCTTTATGGTCACTTGATTTAGATCTAAGAAATGTAAAATCTTCCTCACGAGACGATTCACTTACAGATAATATAGAATGGGAGTATGTCCTTTGAGAACTTTTCACGGTAACGTTTTCAAGGCTCAATGCTTGATCGGAATAATCTGTAAATATAACAAAAAATAATACATTAAGGTAAAAAAATAATTATAATAAGTTTTTCATACCGTTTAAATTTTCTTCATCTGTACAAATATCGTCACCTTTTTGAAACCCTTGGTCTAAAATCTCTGATAAGATACTTTTTTCGTCCATTAACTTCAAGTAGTTTCCAGATTCAATGATAGTTCCATTTTTAAGTACAATAATTAAATCAGTTTCTGGTAAATATGAAACATTGTGTGTTACAAAGACACGTGTCCTACTTTTTAACATTCCATTAGGACCAATAATTTTATCAAAAATATGTTTTCCTACGTGGCTATCAACGGCACTTAGAGGATCATCAAAAAAGAAAACGTCAGCATCGTTATATATGGCACGAGCTAAACTTATTCGTTGCTTTTGTCCTCCGGAAAGATTGATTCCCTTTTCGCCAATTTCTGTCATGTCCTTGCCGGATAATAAATCAAGATCCGCTTTTAAAGCACACGCTTCGATCACTTTGTTGTATAATTTTTGGTCGTATGGCTTTCCAAATAAAATGTTTTCCCGAACAGTGGCATTTTGAATCCACGCTTGTTGGGTTACATAAGCAATATTTCCTATTGTATTAACACGACCGTTCAATTTGTCCATTTCACCCAAAAACGCTGAAATAAGGCTACTTTTCCCTGAGCCGACACCTCCAATTATAGCCACCAAGGTTCCTTCTTCGATTCTTATGTTAATGTTGGACAGTTCAAATTGACCTCCCCATGAAAATGTACCGTTTTCAATCAACAGAGGAACTTCTAAAATTTAAATAATTTTCAGTTAATTTAAAAGCTTGAAATATTTCCTTATGACAATACCTTCATTAACATCATGAGATACGTTATTTGGATCGATTTCGGAAGTGTTCATGAATTTATTTATTCTTTTCAATGCTACAATTCCCTAAAATATGTTACAGCAATTGTATTTTACTTTAATATAGTAGCATTAGTGAGGATTATTTATTTTTTTTTTTTTTTGATAATATAATCTGTAAAGCTCAAATAAGATACTTCTAAGATAAATTATTTTCATGTCTAGCAATAAAATAAAGTCTATAAGTATTCATTTTATATACTTAAATATTTTCATTTTTAGCTTTTCAAAGTTTTCCGATTTATGAAAAAGTTTGATTATCCAGTAAGATGGTAACCTTAAACTTTGTTTAAGGGATTATATACAGTTAAAATGTTCAAAAAATCGTTTTTTTTTAATTCATTTTCGTAATGTACGTATTTTTAAATACATATATTTCCAGAAAATTTCAAGTGAATCCGGCGATTATTTTCAAAGTTACACGCATATTTGTAAAGGCATTTTTCACTCTACGTATAGTGCTTTTGCTACTTTAAACACGTTTTTCTCAAAATTGTATTTTTAAAGTTGTTGGCCAAGATTTCTCGGAAACAGCTGAACCGATCAGTCTGTAATTTTAATATAAGCTTCTTAAGTATATTTTTTATTACTTAATCGAAGGCTTTTTCTCACTAATACTTTTCTTTTTATAAATTGGCCAAAAAACTTCTTTTTTTTTGAGAAGCTGTGATTTTATCAAAATTTTCTTTTGCTTGTTCATTCAAGTAATTACAAGATTTACTGTATTTGCCGGACGATAAGATGCACCGCAAAATGTATCTATAAATTTTTAGAAAATAGTATTGTTTGGACTATAAAACGCATCGGACCATAAGATGCACCATGATTTTAGGTCAAATTTTCAGAGTAAACTTTAACAAAATCCGTTTGGTTTATTCATTTTAAAAGATCTAGTTCAGAGATATCGTGGTCATCGCAATTTGCTTTTTTGAGAGGAGCTTTTGGAGATCAGATAAAGCAGCTTTCAAAACTATTATTTTACAAATATATAACTCTGCGCTGCAGCTTTAGGCTTATTGTACTCCTGTTCTGTTCATGGATTCTTCCTAACAAGAATTTCTACTTATTCCAGGTTCAGCATTCTGCCTAGCAGAAGCAGTCTCTGTACTTAGTTTATAGCGCGATTTGTGCCTGTTTGGGCGTTATTTATCCCACTAAGGTTTCCCCGCTTTGTGAGGGCTTTGCAGTCAAAAATGACTTGGGTCGCGTTTTCCTCCCCATCCCCACACAGTCCGCACTTTGGGCCTGTTGAGATACCCCAATAGTTTGCAGATGCTTTCTCAGTTCACAATGTTCTATTATCAATCCCGTCACAATCCTGAATTGGTTCCTTCCCTATCGTACAGTGGCGGAACTACCAAATCGCTAGACCCCGCAAAGTGGAGGGCCCGACAATTTTGAGAAAATTAGTACTAGTGGTGCTGCAGAGAGGGTGGAGTAAAAAAGAGAAATTGACAAAGGAACAGGAACGTTTAGCAAAAATAACAAAATTATCCCGTTTTCTTAAATCGTTTGCAACGATCACAGAAAATCAAAGTACTTCTAAAGATGATCAGGTGTTTGAACAAGTTTATAGCGAAAAAATTAATCCAACTGACTTAAAACTAAAAAATCAAGGTACTACACCTAGAGATGAAGGGCAATTTGAATAACGATGAATATACCATGGATTTTGAACAAGATGTTACGAATAAGGATATTAAGAATCTGTCGTTATTCTGACGGACAATGCTAATTTTCAAAACAAAATATTACACCTAATATGAAAAAAATTATAATATCTGCTAACTTCTCTAAACCTCAAGGGTCTTTTAAGAAGGACCTTTCACAAGAAAAACGGTGTTAAATTAAAATATGGGACGCTAGATACGAAAAGCAACATTTCATGTAAGGTTGGGGGCCGATCTAATTTTTTTTGCGGGGAGAACTAAAATTTGTAGTTTCGCCACTGCTATCGTAATACCTCCGCAGTGAGCGAGGGGCAAATTCTCCCCATTATTCTCTTGCTGAGATTCTGACCGGAAATCTGAGCCAGTATTTATTGTGCTGCTGTCTCAGTCGACCAACCAGCCAATAGTAAAAAGTTACCATAATAAGTGTACAAATTTTTACATTAATATATTTAAAAGGTTTTCTAATAGCAAAAATTATTGAAAAATCGCTTTTTTGTGCCTTCTGACTGTATTTAATCCCTTAACATAGAAATTAGAAACTTCTTAAATATTGTTAAGTTTTGATATTTTATAAATAAATTTTACAAAGGACGTGAACTTCAACAATCATTGAAAATCAGCAATTTCTCATCGAACTATCATATAATGATATTTAATGGCTCTCCCGTCCACAAATTTTATTAGGTGTAAATAGAATTCGTTAAAATTAAAAACTAATAATAAAATAGTTCAAGTTAATTTTTATTGTCATTTTGACTTGCTTGAGTTATAAATAATCTTTTAACTGAATGGTTCAATGATTTTTTTTTTAAATTAATTATTACAAGTCAAGTCATGTCTAATGTTCTTCCACGTATCTTCACATTCTTGAATTTCCGGGTCATGTTCAGATTGTCGTATAACCATTTTTTTTCTTATCAGTGAGAAAATTATAATTTTAATTAGACCGATATAAAAAATTTTGAAATTTTAATAGTAATATTTTATAGTTAATTTACTTTTTTTTACTTAAAGTAAATATGTAAGAAAATATTTGCTCTTATTTTTAAGACGAGCCAATTTCAAGCAAAACTGATAAGAAAATGATTTTCAAGTGTGGAAATTTCGTATACAAAATGAAGCTTAATATGATTGGGATTTATTTGCAAACTCAAACGGTTCATTTGATGACCCGCGGGTCATCATTGGCTGTTAATGCTGTCATTGCTATGTTTATATAGACTTTGTAAACAAACAAATTAATTAATTAGGTATTACAAAAAAAAAAAAAAAAAATCTTATGGTATCCAAAAATTGATGGTAAAAACAAAAATGTAGGCGCCAAAACGAGTTGTGAATATTGCGATTGGCCTCAATTAAGTTTTTCATTTTCAATTTTAACCGCATTGGATTTGTTTTTTTCAAATTTATATATTTGGAACAATTCATCGTATTCAATCAGAAAGAAGGGATTTAAAGGAAAAGGTCTCTGAACGCACTTTCATTATAAATCGAGATGTATTTGCTTCCCCCGTATACAAATTGTATTTTTTTTTTAATTTTGATTTATTTAACGTCGTATGAACTTCTGGATTATTAGCGAATAATGATTAACTATTAATTTTTTTTAACTTAAATTAGATTTATTCTAGTTATTATCATTATTTTTAGAGTTTCAAAATTATTATTTACTATAAAATATTTTTATAATTATTTTAAATTAATACTAGCGAAAATACAACTTGTATTTCAGTTTTGAATTTATTATTTGTAAATGGGTAAGAATTCCCTGTATTATAATGTTAATAGGTCTATATAAAAAAATTTCAAAAATCGATTTTTTTCTCACGACTCTTTATCTTGGCGAAAACTCTTTTTATGGGATATATACAAGCCATAAAGCAATAAATTCATTTACTTTATTCATTTTAAACAGGTGTTATTCTAAAAGGTGATGTAAGAAACTTAAAAAAATAAATTTTCTATTATTCATCATTTATAAATTTTTAAAAATTATAAAAAAAAATATTTTATACGTTTTAGGCTTACTTATCTACATAAATACAGTTTGAATTACACTGAAAAATCTTCAATAGTTTTGAAGAAAACTAATTTTAAAGTTTGGGGTGGTTTCCCCGTAACGCCTATACAAGAGGGGGTAACAGATTTAAATTGTGCGTCAATAAGTTTTTCATGAAGAAGAATCGCCACACGGAAGCATTTTTGGAAAAACATCCTGGGGCACTTTCCTTATGGTTATCGGGCTAGACCCTTTCACGCCAAAAAGTCTTTAAAACAAAACTCCTGAGATCAACTGTTTCATAGATATCAGAGTTCGAAAATAACACCAATGAAAATTTTTAATATTTTCCAACTTTATTCTAACTACCTATTTGTAGAGCGTGAAATTTCCTTTAAATGCTTTCTTTTAGATTGTTGATACGAAGAATTGTTCCAAAGTTATGAAAATTAAAAAAAATCCTGCTATTTAAATTGGAAATGAAAAAGAATTGAGGTAAAAAATTTATGTTTTAATACATACCTACTGTACATTTTTGGACACCATAGAAAAAAAATTTTTTTTTGAAGCCTAATGTAAATATTTTGCATTAATAGGGTGGATTAATAAGCTACTATAATTAGAAAATACTTGCCCTATTGTCTACTTTAATAATTAAATAATAATTACTTGAATTAAAGTCGTCATAAAAACTGGCAAAATATTGAAAGGAAATCGAAGTATATTGAATAAATTCAATGAAACAAACGCCTTTTGTGCATCCAACACATTATTTTCATCTAGAAAAATGTAAGTAGCGAAAGTTGCAATTGATACCTAAAAAAAGGAAAAAATTTTAAGCATAAAAATAAAACGGTTAATATTAATATCGTTACCAAAAATGGTGCACAAGACCACATAAATGCCGTAAACGCTGTTAAATACGCGGCTTTTTTCAAATACTTCAATTCTTTATTTCGTATTTTCAACACTTGTTCCTGATAACTAGTTTCCCATGCGTACAATTTCAATATTTTAATCGCATTTAAAATTTCATTTATAAGCCTAACACGTTTATCTTTATCCTTCATCTGTGTCGTTTGTAATTTTTCTATTTTACGAGCTACCACGGAATTGATTGGAACGAGAAGAATCATTACAGCGAGTCCTGATAACACGGCTGGTCCGAGTAATTCCCATAGAAAATACAGAGCTAAAATTGTTTCCAATGGAGCAATCCAGATTAAATCTGAATAGGGCCAAACGTTTGCTAATCGTTCTACATCGACTGCCATCAAATTGACAATTTCTCCAACTGTAAATCCTTTTCGAGCTTTGTTCGATATTCGTAGAGCTTTACGGTAAATAGCTGTAACTAGCACAGTCCTGGTTCGAAATTCAACGGTATACAAATACTGGTAGCCTCTGTTAAGTGCTAATGTTAGTAACATGGAAAAGGCCAGCATTAAGAGAACGTAGAAAATACCGTGCCAAAATGGTTCATTTCCATTTTCGACAAATGCAATTAAAAGTCTGTAAAATAATATAATTGAACTTAGACTTAAATTTTTTGTGAGCTTTCTTTTCGTTATCATATATTCAAGTAAAATAAATAAACACGCCTTGAATTAATAATGTCATTAGGATTTATTGTCAATTTATTAAAATCGATGAAACTAGGGATTCATCAAAAGTCTTTACCTTAGTTTTAACGGTTACAAGTTGAGCATATACTCAACTCTAATCATGAAATTGGTCTATAAAAAACGGTCAAAATATTTGAAGTACGTGTTTAATTGAATGTCTGCTTTGCTTTGTAATGAAAGTTTTATGGAATGAAAATTTAAATGGCCGACACTGAGAGTCACACTTGAGTATTTCCTCAAGTTTGAGTGACGACTATGAATAACGGTCTAAATATCATAACACTTAGGTGTCCCAATGCGATGGTTTCACTTAACTCACAAAATGTTTCAACTGTACTAATTTTTCCCTAATGCACCTAAAGAAATTTCACTTCATAAATCGAATTTTGTGGTGTGTAATAACTTTTCCTTTAAAGGTACCGAGCTTTTCTTATCGTGTCTTTTCCAGAAGAAGATGCTTTTCAACGATCTTATTTGTTTTTAAAAGTCCAAATATTTTAGAAGGGAAGCCTTGAGAAATTTCTTTTTCTCCATAAAAATTAACTGGAAATTCCCGGCTCAGCCAGTTTGAAATAAATGAAAATGTCAAAAATGCATTATAGTTTAAGAGCTAGCAACGTTTTCGAGAGAGTATTTTAGGTCGGCCAGTTTTTATATATGTTATCTCTTGCACTGTCCCGGACATCATACGGGCTGTCTGGCTGTCGGGAGGGGTTGCGTTTATTAGTGCGCACCTATGACAGGTAAAATATTGAAATTTTCAGAAAAAGAAAAAATTTCAGATGAAATTTGTAGAAAATAACATTTTACGTAAAAAAATGTCCAGTGACTAATTTTCGTCAAGGGGCTAGTTTTCCCACTACAAGCTTGGAAAGGCTAGCTCGGCGTGACGTCATTTGAGTGGCCGACCGTTCAGAGATACAGCCGTTGTGCCGACATGTACACAATGAGTTTTACAAGCTTGTAGTGGGCAAACTAGCAACTTTACAAAAATTAGTCACTGGACATTTTTTATGTAAAGTGTTATTTTCTACAAACTTAATCTGAAACCTTTTCTTTTTTCTGAAAATTTCAATATTTTACCTGTCATAGGTGCGCACTAATAAACGCAACCCCACCCGACAGCCAGACAGCCCGTATGATGTCCGGGATAGTGCGAGAGATAACATATATCAAAACTGGCCGACCTAAAATTCTTTTTTTTTCGACGTCGCTAGCTCTCGTACTATTACTATAATAACCTTTAACCAATGAAAACCTCACTGAACGGAATAACATCACAACAATTAAATAAAATATATAAATAAATCGTACTTGATAATTTTTGGATTTACAAATACCAGGAGCGATTTAATAATAAGCAAAATGTATCCAAGCGTTGCAATTTTCCAAACAGTTCTCCATAATGCAGTTAAAATAGACACATTGTTTTGTTGATTCGATGAACGTTGCGAACCTCTGAAATTTCAATCTCATTTAGACATTTAAAGAAGGACTCAGATAGTTTGACTTACCTTAGTAAGCTTTCCTTCCAAAATTTTTGAAATAATGGTACAAGTTCTTTACAACTATCCTCCGATTTTATTTTCCAAAAATCAGATGGTATCAATGGCCTTTTATAGCCTAACCACACGGTGGAATCAAACCAAAAATATACCAATTTGGATAAATAACTACTCGTCAATTCCGGAGAGTCCTTGTCAATAAGAAATCGTTTTGTTATACATTTTATTTACATCGTTTTTTTTTAAGTTCTTACTTTTCCTGGGACTTGTTCATCGTCAACTTTTAGAACCTGATCAGCAAAACAATTTAGTATACATAATGTTAACACGAAAATATATTCGATAACATATTTATAACAACTTATCGATGTACAATCTTTCGAAATAATATTGTTGATTGTAGTTCGAAATTGAACAACACCGCAAAATGCAGCTATGATCCAAAAGGAAAATAGCGTTCCTGAAGTATTAATACATTTGATTTTATTATTTATAATTAGAACTAGAGAAAGTATCTAAAAATGAAAATTGCTAGTCAAGAGGATTACAAGGATAAAGAGTTTATTAAATCGTACATAAGTAGCAGCTTTTAAAGCTGGCGTTGTAATAAAAACTAAATACTTATGATGAGTATCAAAAAATGCTAATAATAAATCGCAAAGCGTAATTATTATAAGAAATATATTACAAATTATTTTCAACGTGTTCTTCCATTTCCATTTTATAACGTTCGCTTTATTACTCCGTATAAAATATATATCGATTATGGCAAATGCCCATAAAATTGCACATGGAACCCATACTAAAACTGTTTGTTGAAAACACCACGTGAAATCAGGAGATTCTGCATTCCAAGTTATATTCAAGTCCTAAAACAAATTCGTCCATTAAAATGATTTGTTACGCGTTGATTAATTATTATTATGTTAGGGTTTAAAAAAAATTATTATGGTACCCTTCATGTGATATTATGAATGTATTAAAATAAAAATGTTGGTGCCAAAACGAGCTCTCAATATCAAAGTTTGTCTTAATCTATTTTTTAACCGACTTCAAAAAGAGGAGGAGGTTCTCAATTCGACTGTATTTTTTTTTATGTTTGTTACCTCAGCATTTCTGACTGGGTGAAGCGATTTTGATGATTCTTTTTTTATTTGAAAGTTGGTGCTTCCCGAATTGTCCCATTTTGGTTTGAAGGAAATCGTTCACTTCGAAGGGGTTGAAAATTAAAGGATGAAATACTAACTTCTTATTGGATGGCTCGATTTTGAAAATTATTTTTTTATTTGAAAGCCAGTGCTTTTCGTGTGGCTCAATTTTAATTTGAAGAAAATCGTTCACTTCTAAGGGGTTGAAAACTAAGGGATGAAATACTAACTTCTTATTGGATAGCTCGATTTCGATAATTCTTTTTTTATTTGAAAGCTAGTGCTTCTCATGTGTTCCCATTTTAATTTGAAGAACATCTTTCACTTCTAAAGGGTTGAAAACTAAGGGAAGAAATATTAACTTCTTATTGGATAGCTCGATTTTGATAATTCTTTTTTTATTTGTAGAACACAACCTTAATTAATCTCCTATCCATTTAAAAAAAAACTCCACTCATAAGGGGTTAAAAATTAGAGATGAAATAATATTATAATTTTTTCTGGCTAACCCGATTTTGAAAATTTTATTTCTATTACGTACAACGTACCTTTAAATTGTTCACATTTCAATTTGAAGAAAAAAATCCACCCCTTAAGGATGAAAATAGGGGATGAAATAGTGACATTTAACCGAATTTTGATTTTTTTTTTGTTGGAAAGAATAATCCACTTAGTTTTGTTATCACATTTAAAAGCAAAAAATTTCAACCCTTGAGGTTAACCATTTTCAAGAAAATAAAATCAGTTACCAAACTTCGGATCACTAAAACGCGAGAAATAAATAACTACTATAAAAAAATGAAAAACCGACTTCAAAATATAAAAAAAAATCTTAAACAAGAAACGCACTAAAAAGTAACAAAATAATGGCGTATCCTTGCAGTATCTACAACTTACAAATTATTAGGATGATACAATGTACAGCTATTGTTATTTTTGGAGTTGGTGTCAGTCAACAAAATAAATATTAATGGTAATTTGTAAAAATTGTAAAAAGGTTTAGTTGGTATTGGTATTTTGTAGTTTAAAGGTCGCGAGATATTGTTACAGTTCGAGTATATTGTTTTAAGTACCAATATAGTCGTATTTCCTTGGCTGACACCAACTCCAAAAATAACAACAGTTGTACATTGTATCATCCTAATAATTTGTAAGTTGTAGATATTGCAAGGATACGCCATTATTTTGTTACTTTTTAGTGCATTTCTTGTTTAAGATTTTTTATATATTTTGAAGTCGGTTTTTCATTTTTTTATAATATTTATTTATTCATTTTCCATTTAAAAAAAACACAATATTTTTTTTTATTTTTGAATCTGAAAGAAGGGGTTTCAAGAAAATTTCACGCTCTGCAAAAAGGTCTTTAGAACAAAGTTGGAAAATATTTAAAAAATTTAATAAGTGTTATTTTTGAACTCTGATATCTTCGAAGCGGTTGATCTAAAGATTTTTTTCTAAGGATTGTTTCTATAGAGCGTGAAATTTCCTTTAAATCCCTTATTTTAGATTTTTGTTACGAAGAATTGTTCCAAAGTTATTATTGTAAAATATAAAAACCTTGTGTTATTTAAATTGAAAATGAACAAATGGATTTGGGCAAACCTTAATACTGATAATAAAAGCTCCGTTTGACGCCAAAATTTTTAATATAATATTAACTATTTATCAATTTTTGGACACTACAAAAATAATTAAATTCATTTTCTTTAACAGTTTAGTATACAATATAGTTATGTATGTACCAAGTTCTCATGGTACCGAACTAAAGGTTCCACACTATCACCATCCTTAATTGCATGCCTTTTTGCTTTGTATGCAATTGCTATTGTAATATTATTATTATCAATATTTTGTTTTCAATTATAAATTGGTACTAAAGCAACTAGGGATTCCTCAAGCCAAGCAAATGGGCATTTTTTAAATGAACTGTGTTTGACATTTGAACTTATAACTGAAATAACTTGCAAACTTAATACTTGATTTGATTTAATATTTAAATTTTAGATCAAGTAACTTGAAAATCACTTCAAGTAGTGCATCTCTAAGCACAACTAAGTTGTGCGTCAGTCATCCATGTATTTGGTGCTTCATTTGGAGGTTGATTATTACTATATTACCCAATATCATAGTCTTTTTTTTGCCGTTAGCAGAAAACCAGGTTAGGACACGTTTCCCCCGCACTTCAGCCTAAGGTTTATTGTACTTCTGTTCTGTTCATTTATCCCTGCTATGCAAGGATCCTTGCTTATTCCAGGTTCAGCATTCTGCCTAGCAGAAGCAGTCGCTGTACTAAGCTCGCGCGATTTGAGCCTGTTTGGGCGTCATCTATCCCATACAGGTGTTGCCACTTTGTGAGGGCTTTGCAGTCAAAAATGACATGGGTCGCGTTTTCCTCCCCATCCCCACACAAACTGCAATTGAGGTCTCGTTGAGACACCCCAATAGTCTGCAGATGCTTCCTCAGTCCACAGTGTCCGATTATTATCAGTCCTGTTATTGTCCTGAGTTGGTTCCTTCCCAGCCGTAAAACTTCAGCTGTGAGCGAAGGGCAGATTCTCCCCATCATTCTCTTGCTGTGCTTCTGGCCAGGAATTTCTTGCCAGTATTTGTATATCATAGTCTTTATAGTATCATAGTTTCATTTTAACTTTGCCACCTCGTATCTTTATCGCTCGTGCCGCCATATTGAACTCCTAAACCACTGTTTCTTCACAATACTTCCTTTCCGACTCATTTTACGGCAAAAAATTGCATACAAAATGAAAGTAGAGAACATTTCTTACTATTTATGTAATAACCATGTTTTTACGTCCTTGAAACTAGCCTAATTAGCCTCGACAACCCAGCCCAATCGAATAAAACTATGCTAATGATTTAGTGGTATTTATGTGCTAATTAGTTGCCGACGTTAAAATTTTATTGCTCGTTCCGTTAACAAAATTTTGATGACAGTACTCGCTTTCTTTGGAAGCTAGCATTAACATCCAGTATAGTAGAATAAAAGTTTGTAAAAATGAGTAAATTATAAGTTGCTAGTTAGTTGCTCTGACTAAAACCATGCGGAGTTCTGTAAAAATAAAAAAATAGGAGCAGAGACAGCTTTAGTCTATGTAGCGCCCGCGTGCAATTTAAAATACTAAGTAGAACTTAGGAGTATCGTTTACGCCAATTAATGGTATAGAGTATAGACCAGGGTCAATGATTTTTGAACCAAAAAAAAAAATATAGTATAATAAAACCTATTAGAGAAGGATGAGAATATAACGAACATGAAAGGAATAATAAACTACGGTCGATCTGCGGCAGGGAAAAGTGGGAAGAGAGGGGGGGTAAGGGTAAAAACGATTTATCTCGATTTCCGACAAAACTACAGTCGATCTGCGGCAGGGAAAAGTGGGAAGAGGGTGTGGGGGGGGGGGTAAGAGTAAAAACGGTTTATCTTGATTTCCGACAAAACTACAAGTCCTATGGAAAAAAGTTAAATGGCAAAGTTGTAGATAATAAGGAGATCTACAACTTTTGTGCTAACATTTTTTTCACATAACCTTAAAATTTATGTGAAAAATTCAAATTATCAAGTTGTTGGTTTTTAATTTTTCTGTTACAAGTTTTTTTTTTTTTTTTGGTCGCGAAATTTGGTGAAAATATACCTTTTTATGTCCCAAACAAAGTATAATTTTTTTTTTTTTATTTAAGATATTTATTTTTTCACCTTCTTTTGATGTTAATATTGAAAAAGCACTCTAATTTTCAATCGAAAATTCTCACGTTAAAACATCTACTTTTTAAAGTCGGTGGGCTTTTTGTTCGCTGAAATCACTACTTTCTGGTGGTGCAAAAAATATACATTACAATGGTAAATATTCCCAGAAAATGCAATAATTAAAGTGTAAGTTTAGGTAAACTTTCACCAAATTTCGTGAAAAAAAAAAATTTGTAACAGATAAAAATTAAAAACCAAAAACTTGGTAATTTGAATTTTTGACGTAAATTTTGAGATTATGTGAAAAAAGTGTTAGGACAAAAGTTGTTGATCTTCTTATTACCTACAGGCTACAGCTTTGCGATTTAACTTTTTCCATAGGACTTGTAGTTTTGTCGGAAATCGAGATAAACCGTTTCTACCCTTAACTCCCCCCTCCTTCCCACTGCCCCACCTTAGATCGAGCGTAATTTATTTTTCCTTTCATTTTTGTTATATTCTCTTTCTTTTCTAATGGGTTTCATCCTAATATAATTTTTTTTACTTTTTATCATTTTCAAAGGCTTTAGGTCTAGTCTAGTACCGAATCTCTTGTACATGATTACTAGTCAACTCCAAGGCCTGGGGCTTGGTGAATGTAGTAACCGTAATTACTGATTACTTCCTAACTAGTTCCTTCGTAAAAAAAAAACAACCAGAGTTCCAGGAAATTAATAAAAAACAAAAAGTATGTTTACAATGAGTTCAATTCATTGGGGATGTTTCCCAATGCCAGTATATCGAAAATTTCGCTTTCAAACCGATTTTGAAACCTAATTTTTTGCAATTTAGATCCCCACGAAATTCTTTTGAAATGCACAATTTGCCAAGTTCTTAAGTGATTTTAAAAGATTTTAACAGTCAATTATTATTATTCAATAAGAAGCCCTCAACGTGTGTACAAAGTTTGAACGAAATCCGTGAAAAAAAAAAATTCGTCAAAAAAATCGATAGACTTTCAAGTAAAACTGAATAAGTAGAACAGATATGGGCATTGTATTAGTTAGGTAGGTATATAAGAAAAACAAAAATGAAGAAAAAATAAATATCAAGCACAATTCATTTTAAAAAATGTCACTCCCCTTTAAATTTTCAACCACCTCTTTATACATATACAAAAATCAATTTACTGGAAATAAATTTTTTAACAAGTGCTTTATTACAATGGAACGCTAAAATATATTATTAACAATTTCAAGGAGTAAACTTTTTTTTTTTCAAAAATTAATTTGATGTAAGCCGTGACCTACAAAGCTAAAAACAATTTCATTTCTTTGGGACTAAAATAACTGTACGAGTATATATAGAAGAATACCAAGTGATTTAAACATTTAATTTTTAAATTCAATAGGTACTTTTATTTTCAAATAAACTTACCCAAAATGGTGAGCCACAAAAATTATCCATCACTATTCGACTTTTTTAAACGTTAAACCAAATATTTTACCATAGAAATTTCACTTTAACGATGACTTAGTGATAACACTTTTTATAACATATTTAACGACAAATTGGTTTTCCGGAGCAAACGTATATAAAGTATAAATATTCAAATAACTGAACTTCATGGAAGTCAGTGATGAAATATGTCGTAACTTTTATTTATTTAAATAACTTCACCAAATGTTTTCTTCTAAAGGCAAATGCCAGACTAGCAAAGTCGTAAACGAATCGCGACCAGGTTGTGATAAAATACTGTTTATTTAAAACAAAATAAACCATTTCAGACAGTAGCGTAACACAAATTTGCATGACCTTGTTTCAATTTTATACAAGAGATATTGAAAATTACAAAGAGTTAAATGACCTCATTTGGAATTTGCGGAAATAAATCCCATATGTATTCGGTTTTTTAAGATATCCGATACTGATCTATCTTCAAAGCCAAAACGATGAACACTTGCATTTCAAATAAATATACTTATGAAATTTTATGAAAGGAAAAGAGTTCGATATGATTGACTTCATAATTATGAGAATCGCTGAACCAATTACATTATCAATCAATTCTCCAAAGACCGAACAAAGTTTCTCTTAGTTTTACGATTACCACATGCCCTCCATCTAAACCTTCTTTGTTGAATTTATCTCGTTATCAAAGTAACGTTGATTATTATTTAATTTTACTGTCTCGTAACTTAAAAAAAAATATGTTATCAACAAATGTACCAACAACAATTTAAAAGTCGAGAATTTTATGGTGCTTTTACTAATAATAATAATAATCTATATTGCTTTCTTATATAATATAACCATTGAATGCACATTTTTCAATTTGAAAATCGTTTTCACTTGTTTTTTAAAGTGAAGTAATTTTATGGTATGGTTTATTAAAAGTTAAATAAATGATAAAAATATAAAACTTCAAGCATGTGACGAATTTTTTTCCAAAAACTATCTGCTTTCATAAACGTTCATAAAAAAATAAATCAATACGGTTTACGTTAATAAGAAGAACCATTTATCAAAGGGTTACATTTTAATCAATATGTATTTTAATGATTGATGTGACCAATGTTTATTTAGGTGTTCATAACTGGGAAATATAAATATTACCTCGTATAAAATAATAAATATACATATGATCAGATCCTCTCAGAGAAAATGGGAAGCCCGGGACAACCGATATTTGGAGGCCCCCTCCCATATCATATAGTTTTTGTTATTGTATTAAATATTTAATAAATAAATTTACTTAACAAATGTTTTTCACGCTGTAGCATCAGCAAATTTGTTTTTAGTTTGAGAATAATCTAAAGCAGTAGTTCCCAAACTTTATTATGGTTATAAGCTCAAAAAATTATGAGTGCTTATTTAAAAGTGCTTATTTGTCCGATAAAACGTGAATTTTCAAGAGAGACCAAAAACATTTAGATTCAATTTTCCCGCTTTTATTGACCTTTTAAATCCATTTCTTCAAATTTTATTTATTTTTTTTTTTTTTTTTTTGGTACAGCTACTTTGTAACTTCAATCGTTTATTTTTGTCACTTTTGATGGTCAGAAAACATTTTTGTAGATATACTTGGATTCAAAAGAGGGTGAAGAAATGTCTACACCCATAATTTTTTTTTTTTTTTGTAGTCACCTCCTTTAAGTAAAGTCACCTTCATATAAAAGCAAGCTTTGCAGATCGCAACCAACGTCGTTTTTGACTGTAAAGCCCCCACAAAGTGACGGCACTTGTATGGGATAAATGACGTCCAGACAGGCACAATCGTGCAAAAAGCTTAGCACTTGCTGTAAAGCTTAGTACTTAGTACCGTTTCTTTTAGGCAGAATGCTGAATCTGGAGAAATAAGAATTTTTTTTTGACAAGAATACATGGGCAGAATAGGAACACAATAAGCCTAAGGCTGCAGTGCGGGGGTAGTGAACGAGGCCTAACCTGGTTTTCTGCTAGCGAAAAAAAAAAGCTTTACAGAAACATCTATACAATTATGTTTATGATTTTTTTTAATGTAAATATTTTAAAACGTTATCATAATATATTTATATCTATACTAATATATAAAATTGAAAAGTTTGTTTGTTTGTTTGTTTGATTGTTCGGTTAAACAGGCTAATCTCAGGAACTACTGGTTCGAATTGAAAAATTCTTTTAGTGTTGGAGAGCCTAATTATCGGGGGAGGCTTTAGGCTATATAACATCACGCTACGACTAATAAGAGCAGAGCATCGATGGAAAATGTTGTAAAAATCAGTAAATTTTTTCCTTTTGAGAGCGTTCGTGGTCTGCCCTGCGTAAACGGTTAAAGTTACGCAAAAATCATGTACAGTAAAATTGTTCCTCTTAAAAAGTTCTAAAAATAGTCCGCGACGACATATGTCTATCTTTTAAAGTTGGCTCGCTATAACCTTTTTAATGGTTATTAAAGTTGTTTCAAAAATAATTCATTATTTGCGAAATTGTTTTTAGAAACTTATTATTAATTCTTACCCAAATAAATAAGGTTTTTAATTAAATTTGGTATGATGATAAATGACAATCTGAGTCATTTAATAGAATACTTTTTAATACTGGAAAATGTTTCATTTACTCGGGAAATTGAAAAACGGGTTGGAGAAAAAAATTATGCATAAACTCTATTTTAGTTGAAAATGGATTTTGGTGATATTTAAGTATGATGATAGCTAACTATGTGAATCATTATCTAGAATACGTTTTACTTCGGAAAAATTTCTCATTTTATCGGGAAAGTAGAGAAAAACTGATTCGAAGAAAAATCATGCTGAAACTACACATTTTTATCTGATTACAATATATTTATAGTAATAACTCATAAGGTCCTCAAGGCAAAATCATAATTTTTCTTTTCATACAGTCCACTTTTTATCCAGGAAAAATGTATGTTCCCGTAGGATAGATACGTTTTTGTTTTTCACAGAACAAAAGATTACCATAATTTCTTGCAATATGGTGGTTAAAGAGTCAGTGAATGATATGGGCTACTTTTTATGTTAAAATATTGTACCGCTCCCGTAGGATAGGCTAAAAATAGTATCCTTCAGGAACTGAGTATTTCAAAGGAGTTTTCTAAAAGTTCATGACTAACAGTTTTAACGAATTTTCCTCAGGAAGGCTTGATCTCTTTTTTATCCAGGAAAAATGTTCTACTCCCGTGGGATAAATATGTTTTTGTTTTTCACAGAGTAAAAGATGAACATGATATTTTGTAAAATGGTAGTTGAGGGATCAGATAATAATATAGATTATTTCTTATGCTAGAATAATGCACGGTGCTTAAAGGATAGCATGAAAATTGTATCCTGCAGGAACCGTGTGTTAAAAAAAAGTTCGTGAAATAGATCTTTAAAGTTCGTGGAATAGCGTTTTAACATATTTTCTCTTTAGGATTAAAATAAAAATTACAATTTTCACTTGAAGATGATTTTTAATTTAACATCCGAAAAAATAATAATGAAAATTTTTGAAACGTTGAAATTTCTTTCATTGTTAATTTTTGAATGTCTATAATGTTTAGAAATAAGCGTGTTAAATTATATTCAAACAGTCAACAATTACTCTACTTACTCAACTTTTTCACTATTGAAAAATTTGAACTTGGCGAAAAACTCAGTTAAATATATAATACATTCAACATTTTCGATTTTAATTGCTACTTAAGGAACACAAGTATAAGTATTTTATAATATTCATAAAAACGTATAGAACCTATAAGATAGATCTCCTAGATAGCTATATGGAATATCTTCCTTGAAAAGTAGTTTATTGGATTTTCATGAACTTTCTATGAATCAAAGATCTAAAAATATCTATTTGTCTTTTTTTGTTGATGGGATGAAAGTTTCTATTATTCAATTAGTATAATTTAGATACGCTCAGCGAAGCGGGCGGGGACCAGCTAGTATATATATATATTTTTGACCACTGTTCCATTATTAAAATCCCAAAAAAATTATACGTATGAAAAAAAAATCAAAAAATATCTTTATATAATCACTTGAACTACGATATCTTATGTAATGAAGCTGTAGATATAGAAAATATTAAAATTTGGAAAAAAAAAAATCGTTGGACAAAAACGGGTTAGTAATCAATGTAAAAAACTCTTAAGAAATGTTTTTTTTTTATTATAAACAATTTAAAATTGATAAAATTTTAAAAAGAGCCACCTGACTAAAAACTCGCCACGATTGATCGTCATATTTGTGACGCCATATAATGTTAAAACGACAATTTATTTACCGCAGCAACTGTGCGATTTCGATATCAATCTATGTTTCAACGCTGGCTTTTTTAACTATAAATATTAATTATTAACTATACTACAATATTATTATAAAAAATACTTCCATCAAAATGATTTTCACAATAAAAAAAAAAGTTGATACTGTTTTGGGATTAGGTCGTCCCACCATTTATTTCAACGTTTAACATATTTTGGAACATTAAAAAAAATTTTTGGGTAATTATTTTTTTATTATTCGTACAAAACGGTATGATAACGATTTAGGTTTTGGCATTTTTGATATATTTTTCAATATATTGACGATAATTACAAGATTTGACCGATTAAAAGTCAAAACATTGTATCATCTATATGCTAAAATGAGTAGTAATTAACATTGTGACGTCACACGCGTTTGAGTTTGAGAATTGTTGGCGTGTTTTTGGCACTCGATTAAAAAAATTTATTTTTGTTTTAACATAAATTTTTAATTGAAACGAAAAAAAAACTAAAATAGTTTTATTATAAAACGTGTATAGATACAATATTTCCATTTATCACAAAAAAAAAATTTCTTTCAAAACTCCAATTATCATTCGTGTTGTGAGTCTTAAATTTGGGAAGTATAGATACTACAATATACAAATTGTAGTGTATGTAACCCATTAATATTTCATTAGTAATCCATAAATAGTATCAGTAGAAATCAGAAAATAGCATAAAATGGTGATTAAAAACAAGAGGTAATTAACATTTAAGCCAAACAGACAAAATATTTAACTTTTCAATTAGATGCTTAAATAAATGTTTAAAAGTAAATAGGAATTAAGATGTTGAGATATATAAGTATGATAATTATAATGAATTCTTCTTATACATAGCTATAATTACTATAATTATTTAAATGAATTACTCATTTATCTTCATCAATGTGTGTAATGTGTAATATCTATTTAATTGTAAATATATTTATTACACTTAAGTAATCATTGAAACATACGACAAATAGTAAATTATATAAATCACTTTTCTCAGTTTGAATAAAATAATAACATTTGTCGTTTATTTTTCTTAGTTCTTTACCTGAAAACACTTTACTTATAAAAGTCTTCTAAATACCATTAAGATACGAACTTGACGGTTTCTGTTGAATGCTATATAATTTGCTGTTTTAGAACAGAATAAGACACAGTGAAACTATGAAAATTTCAAAAAATATCTGCTGTCATATCTGCGTCACAGAACTTTCTTTTAGATAAAACTCGTTCTTTTAAGATAAAATTCGTCTTATTCGAAGTCTAAATTTTTTCCCTTATTTCGTTGAAAATGTATTTTCCTTGTTATGAAAAGATTGAGCGTAGATATTAAGCTTTTTCTTTCAAGTTATACTGAAATTTCTGTTATTACAAAGACGCATTCCGATCCTTACTAAATGGGTAATAATACAATCTCATGCATGTGTTTCTTTTAAGACAAAATTTGTTTAGTACATAAAAATATCTCTGTCATTTAATCAGTTTCGTTGTAACAATTTTCCATTTTGATATTTATAGATTATTGTAAACTATGTACTAGACTTATATAATTTTAAAAAATATTAACTTAGGGAAAGGAACATTGTTAATAACGTTAAGTATATAGTTAGGTACATTTTTAAAAGTTTCTTTAATAAATTGTTAATATTGTTTTTAGCTTAAACTTAGCAAGTGATAACAGAAAAAATTATTTTCATGATTGATTTCGAGTATTTGTAATGTTTAAAATGAAAAGTTAAATAAAAAAATTTATTTATTTTATGTTCAGGGAAAAAAATTACTGAAAAACGTCAGGAGAAAAAAGATTTTAAGAAAAAAGTTATGTATAGATAACCAATAATGTCAATACGTTGTGCGGGTTGCATAAAATAATTTTAGAAAACGTGTAGAATTCGAATGAAATTGTTTAATATAATAAGACCTTTTTAAAAACTCGAAGACTTTACAAAAAACTTACATCTCATGATTTTCTCGCGTTGATCATAAATTAATATTATAACTAGGAGATTTGTCATAAGCTGTATCTGATTGATGTTATGTTTGGAAGATTAAAGTTAAAAAAAATTAAACTTTAACTTAATGTATTTTAACATTTTTGATGTTACCATTGACAATCTTTAGATCAATTTTCAAATCTATATCCGTCAAAATTTAGTAATTAAAATTTTCCTTAAATCGTTTTTTTGAAACTCGTATCTTTATTTGACTGATGGACAACAATAACTTATATAGAAGAATAGACGATTTCTAGTTATATCTTTTATAGCGCAGTGCATAAAGTAACTGTCTATGGAGCAGGAGGACTCGGATTCGATTCAAGCAGTCGTCCAGAATTTTAATTCTATATTAATCTATTTTGCTATTGTTTACAGCGTTAAGTTTCAAGTATCAACGATATAATTAATTATCGACCTTATTGTAGCTATCGAATTTTCGATTCATAGATCATTCAAATCTTTTAAATTTGATGAACGGTTAGCTTTATAGTTTTGCAATTTTTACTTGCCGTTAACGAAGTAAACATTTTTTAAAAATTTTTCCTTTCACAATAAGAATGCAATAAGGTACTTATTGCGTCATCTATCTATATATGTTGGACTATTATTTAACTTATATATTTAGTTCAACGTATTGTAGATAGATGACGCAATAAGTACTTTATTGTGAAAAGAAAAAAATTTAAAAAATGTCTACTTCGTTAACGGGAAGTAAAAATCGCAAAACTATAAAGCTCGTTTTTGGCGTTATTTATAAAGCGATTTCAAAATTTATTTTTGTATTTTATTCCTTATAGCTTTCTCTATCAATTGATATCTATTTCAAGAGCAAAACTCAACCAGTTCACATTAAAATTAAATATTTATACCTACTGATTAATAGGTTTCTTGAAAGAGATCAGTAATTACAAATATATCGGAAAGGGCGAAAAATGTTGAAAATCTTGTTTTTCGGAGATACTATCGCTCATATTTAATCCGAGATTCATCGAGAAGTTAATCAAAAAAATTATCAATTTTTTTTGATGGGTATTGGGCTGACGAATCAAAAAATTTCTAAAATTAGTAAAATAAAATTTTCTTCTTAGGCTTTTTTGGGACTTTCTTGGTGTCAATCGATAGAGTAATTCACGCCAATTCCAACGAATCCCTTTTCGTTAATGTGCGATAGATAGTCAACGAAATATTCATCATTAAAGATTAAAAAATTCCCGTTTTTGGCACTTTTAAGGAATTTGTGCGGTTTTGATGCGGCGCCGCACCAAAAAATAAAAGGAAAAATTTATATTTAAATATACATCAATCCACTGGAAATTTGAGCGTCTTTAACGCCTACAATTTCACGAGTGAAAATCAAAAAAGTTGACTACGAATTGTCCGACCCATTTTTATTTTTTTGAAAAATTGAAAATCCCTTTTGAATTCTATGAAAGTCATTGGGGCAAAAAACAAAAAAAGTAACCGTTCATCAAATTTCAAAGATTTGTATGATCTTTGAATACAATAAGGTCGATAATTAATTATATCGGTGTGACTTGAAACTTAACGCTGTAAACATTATAGAACTAAATTAATATAGAAATCAAATTCTGGACGACTGCGGGAATTGAACCCGAGTACTTTCTGCTCCACGGTAGGGATGTGAGATTAATGGTAAACAATCGATTAAATAAAAACCGATTTTTCTTTATTCAATATTAATCGATTTGTCAAAAATTGATCGATTTATGCAAAAAAATCGATTTTTTCTATTATTTAAAATTTTACTTGCTTTTCATATTCCAATAATGATAAAACCTAAGAGAATCATACTAACAATTGATCAGATTAAAAATCAAATAAAATGATATGAATAAAAAAATAACCTATTCAAAACTAAAAATTAAAGCGAATCTTCCATTAAACTTTCAAAGTAAGGAATAAGGCAAATATGATTATTGATACACAATTTCAGTGCCATTAAACGTTTTATTATAATAAAAATGAAATGATGAGCATCCTAACAAAATTACAACCTTATTGCCTCAAAAACTATTTTCGATTTCATCTTTTAATAATGAATTTCAACAAAAATCGATTAATATTACAATGAAAATCGATTATAAAAAATCGATTATTAGAAAATAATAATCGATTTAAATAAAAATTGATTATTTTTTAACATCCCTACTCCACGGACGGTTATCCTTTATCCACTGTGCTAAAATAGAATATATTTAGACTTTAGAGATACTCAATTCTTTAATATTATATAAAGTGTTGTTTTTAAATATTTGACTATAGAGGAGCGATGTTCATTTGTCAAATAAAGATACGAGTTTCAAAAAAAAGAATCAAAACCCCGGGGAAGTTACAAAAACGTAAATCTTAGGATTTTCTTACGTTTATTAAAATGTATTCGCCATAAGCTGTATCTGATTGACGTTGTGTTTGAAAGATTAAAGTTAATTAAAATTCGAAAGTTCGCAGGAATCAATTTTAATTAAGGCGGATGCTGACGCCCAACTAGCTGCAAAATACATTACCGAGGTGGAAACTACCGCCATAGCATGCAAGGACGCCTTGAGAGAGATGAGGAACCAGATCAAGGAAAGATCTAAACTAAGGTGGAAAGTTTCAACAACGGCACATATAAACCTAGACAAGATCGACAAACTCCCTGGAATCTAGAACCACGCCCAAACTAGAAGTGACCAAGTGCTTCTCACCAGACTGGCTGTGGAATACACGAGTACCACTCACTCATACTTTTCAGAGAGAACCACCAAGCTGTTGCGGTGATACCTTAACAGCCCAGCACATAAATTTTCAATATCCACAGCTCAGACTATGGAGATATGCACTTCACCTTTCACAAGAACCGAAAGAAATCTTCGGTACTAGCTCTGGATATGTAGCGAACTACTGAAGTTTTTGAAGTTAACGAGGACTATACCAGAACATATAAGAAAATCCAACCAGTGAAATATCGCATAAAATGTTGTAAGTCGCAATGTGACCATACATGTTGGAACGAGTATATAAAAAAAAACAAACAAACAAACAAATCAAATTGTGTCCGTTTTTTAATTTATATAGGCAACCCATGCAACATATTCACACGAATGGTTGTCTATACAAAACTTCAAATGGTTTATAAACTGTTTTTCAATTTTTATCCTGAAATTAAAAGGTTTTCTTTGTAAATAAAAATTAAAAATTATTTAAGAAAAATGAAAATTTATTTTTAAAAAAAACTTACAAGTTGGTATTAAATACTACTGTAAGAAAATTTAATAAGAAAATACAGATGTTTGATTATTATCTAATACTTATCACGGTTTCTCATTTGAATGAGAAACTACATATATTTCGGTTTGACAGATAAAAATATAAAAATAATTTATTCTGGCTTATATCTAGATTTACAGTTAAAAAAGCATACATATAAAAAGTTAAGAAGAATACGATTATTAAGAAATACATATTATTAAATTATTATTAGAAACTTTTGAGCTCAGGCAGTCTAATATTTTTCTTGTTTAAAGAACGCTTTTTTATACTTTTCAATCTGAAATGATTCAAAAGATAATAAATTTAATATCCATTTGAAATTTTCAATAATAAAAACAATTATTAATCTGATTTTCAAATTTTGTACAAAGTTAAAAGTTATAAATGATTTTTTACTCTAAGATGCCGTTCATACTGAGGCGTTATACGATAAGTGATTTTACCATACGCCCACGATATATGGTCTTGAGTGAAATTCCAATTATCGGAAAAAAAATGCTGCTTGTCTATATAACAAAGAATATAAGTATTTTGTATATTAACAATTTATCACAAGGGTTCTTACACTATAGTGTGGGAACTCCAATGGATTTGTGAAACAATTCTAGTTAAAAAATTACTTATATTATATTTTTTTAAATCATTGAAGAGTGACAAAAAATGTAGATATATAGCTAGTACGAGAGAAAAAAGAAATTTCCGGTATATGGTTTCCGCGAAGTACAAGTCTAAGAACCCCTAATTTATTAGTTTAAAAATCAAAGAAAATGATTAGTATAAAAAACTAGCTGGTCCCCGCCCGCTTCGCTGAGCGTATCTAAATTATAGTGATTGAATAATAGAAACTTTCATTCCATCGACAAAAAAGACAGATAGATATTTCTAGATCTTTGATTCATAGAAAGTTCATGAAAATCCGATAAACTACTTTTCCAGGAAGATATTTCATATAGCTATCTAGAAGAGCTAACTAATAGGTTCTATACGTTTTTATGAATATTATAAAATACCTTTACTTCTGTTCTTTAAGTAGCCATACAATTCGAAAATGTTGAATGTAGTAAATATTTAACTGAGTTTTTCGCCAAGTTCAAATTTTTCAGTAGTACAAAAAGTTGAGTAAGTGAAGTAATTGTTGACTGTTTGAATATAATTTAACACGTTTATTTTTAAACATTATAGACATTCAAAAATTAACAATGAAAAAAGTTTCAATGTTTCAAAAATTTACATTATTAATTTATCGATGTTATCGGATGTTAAATTAAAAATCATATTTTGCAGTAAAAATACTCATTGTTATTTCAACTTTTTTGGAGTGATTGTGTTAAAACACTATTTCACGAACTTTCAGGAAAGCTTTTATAAAAACACGAATCCTACAGGAAAAGTACAATAATTGTTATGCTATCTTTTGAGAACCGTGCATTATTCTATCATATGAATTAATCTTATTAATCTATATTATTCTCTGATCTTTTAACTATCCTATTGCAAACAATCATGTCAATCTTTTGCTCTTTGACAAACAAAACATATCTATCTTACGGGAGTAGTACATTTTTCCTGGATAAAAAAGAGATTAAGCCTTCTTGAGGATAATGCGCTAGAACTCTATTTCACGTACTTTAACGAAGCTTCTTTTAAATACACGGTTCCTGTAAGATACAATTGTCTTGTTATCCCACGGGAAGAGTACAATTATGTCGATTTTTTGCTCTGTGAAAAATAAAAACGTATCTAGCTCACGGGCCCGTACATTTTTCCTGGATAAAAAGTAGACCAATCCTTCTTGAGGAAAATTCGTTAAAACGCTTATCCATGAACTTTCACGAAACTTCTTCTAAATACTCAGTTCCTGAAGGATACAATTCTTATCCTATCCTACGGGAAGCGTGCTATAATCTGACATAAAAGGTAGCCTATATTTATTCTCTGACTCTCAATTAAACACCTTATTGTAAGAAATTATGGTAATCTTTTGCTCTGTGAAAAATAAAAACATATGTATCCTACGGGAACCGCACATTTTTCCTGCATAAAAATAAGACTGTAGGATAAGAAAATTATTTTTGACTTGAGGACATTATGAGTTACTACTATTTATACATTATAATCAGCTAACAACGTTTAGTTTCAGCATGATTTTTCTTTACACCAGTTTTTCTATTTTCCCGTTGAAATGATAAATTTTTCCGAAATGAAACGTATTGTAGATAATGATTCACATATTTAGCTATCATCATACTTAAATAACATGCAAAAAAATAGATACCATAAAATATTGGTTTGTAGTACATGCTATGTATCATCAGAGAAGGCGCTGTATGTGAAAAAAGATTTTCCCGCTTTTCTGTTTACATTTTTCCTGAATTTTCTTTGCTATAAACCTCACACAGCCCGAGACCTTTCCAACGAATGCAAAACCGTAAAAATCGGTTCGTGCGTTCTGGAGTTATAGCGTCAGGAAGGAAAACCCGACTTATTTTTATATAGTAGATAACCAATACGACAGCCTTCTGGTTTGACAACTAAAATGCCAAACAAATCCTATTTTAAAAAACAACTAAATCAATCTTTCCGGAATTTTTTTGTTTAAAATCGATCGTAAGGAAAAGTAATCGATTAATATGAAAGGCGAAAAACTACCCACTGTTATGATTTTCCTAGCGATATATTATCGTAATATATTTCTTGCGATAAATCACTTATAGTCTCAAACAAACGGCGCTTTAAAAGCTGATTAATTTTTTAATTAGTCAAACCTTGACTCAAACTTAATAAAACATGCATTTAACTATTACAATTTTTAAATTGAAAACCAGATTTTAATTTATTTTTTATTGAAATTATCTCTACATACCATTTTAATATATGGTTCGTCCTGTTCCATTTTTGCAACAATATAATTATAATTTTCCATTTTTTCTTGTAGTTGCATTTCTCTATATTTCAAAGTATTTATATAATCTTGGTATTGTTTAAAACTACTAACCTTTTCGTTCGTCTTGTTAGTGATTAATCTAAAAATATTAATTTTAAAATTACTTCTAGTTGTTAACACTAACATGAGATAAATCACCACATACGTTTTAATGCTATTCATTTCTTCAGCAAACGTGGCCTCTACATTTTCAATTTCGTTTTTCAAATTGACTTGTTCTTGCTGAACTTTAAGGAGAGTTTCTTCATCTTTATTCAAGCTTTCCAAACGTTCAGACATTTTCTTTTCTAAGCATATAGTTTCTGTATCACATATAGATACTTTTTCCGCTTCCACTCTAGAAGAAATTTTAGTAGAAAACACATTTAAAAGAAAATCATATTTAAAATAATAAGTTCATACTTGGCCACTTTTAATACAGAATGTAGTTTGTCTTTTAATGCCGTCATCGTTTCGAAATGCTTGACAATGTCCGTTAGAGTTGTTTTTCCGTCCTTTAAATCATAACATTTTTTTTGGCACTCCTTATATTTATTTACATATGACTGAAGCTTTTCTTTTAATCTTTCCAATTTTCTAAAAAAAAAAAACGGTAATTATATAAGAAATTTAACAAAATAACATTAATTGAAGCGGTCAGTGCACATATCGACTAATTTCACTTTTCAGCTTTTTAAAATTTTCATTGTGAGCACTGCTTGACTCCTAATTTTATATGCTTGAAACAAATTTTTCTAATATAAAGCACCTGAAAAATTTGATTCCAATTTGATTGTTTTTCATACATATTTTATATTTTTACAACGTAACTGAGATACTTTAAATATAAACTTTTCTATACCATAAGATACCATAAGATCGTAATTTCTTGCAAATATTTGTATTATTCTGGGCAGAGAGAAGACTGAGAGAGCCAGATCGCATGAATACACTTGCTGCCATCTACTCCGAGTAAAGGTGTTTGGAACTATTCCTTAGTCAGTTTGTGTTCCTTTCTCCACCGTTCTACACTCGGAACGTCTAAAGCCATAGAGAAGGTTCTCTCTGTCAAAACATACTCGGAACGCTTTTTTTTCTCTCTCATGAGCATAGATAAGTCGTAAGCTATCGCAAAATAAGTAGAGCTATAATTCTCAACTGAAATAGCGATAGCTTACGACTTATCTATGCTCATGAGAGAGAAAAAAAAGCGTTCCGAGTATGTTTTGACAGAGAGAACCTTCTCTATGGCTTTAGACGTTCCGAGTGTAGAACGGTGGAGAAAGGAACACAAACTGACTAAGGAATAGTTCCAAACACCTTTACTCGGAGTAGATGGCAGCAAGTGTATTCATGCGATCTGGCTCTCTCTGTCTTCTCTCTGTTCTGGGTCAGTGGTTCTAAACCTGGATTCGATCGAACCCCAGGGGTTCGGTGAGTCAATCTCAGGGGTTCGGCGGAGGTCAAAACATACACCCGACTCATATAAGGTTTATGCATATATAGGTACCTACCAGTGGCGTGCAATGACATTTGAAACAAGGCATGCGGTCAGAATGGGGCGTATTAGGGATGTTAAAAAATAATCGATTTTTATTTAAATCGATTATTATTTTCTAATAATCGATTTTTTATAATCGATTTTCATAGTAATATAAATCGATTTTTAAATAATCGATTATATAAATTACGCGTTTAACCGCCCTGCACATACGAACGTACGTGATACGCACACTTTGAACGGACCAATCTGCGCTATCCCGTATCACGTACGCGCTTGAGAAAAAATAATATACCTAAAAACTATAAAATTTACGGGAAACGCACGCGTCCCAACAATATTTGAATAAGTAGATCTTCAAGGGCAGTCAAGGGCCTGTACATCCCATGTTTTAAAATTTAACATACTAAAAATTACTAACAATTTTTATCTTTCTAAATATATATATTAGTCAAAATGTAACAAAACCTGATGTTTTTTTGCACATATCTTGGAAAAAAACTTGAAGGTAGGACGGTTAAATCGATTTTCATAAACAGCGTAAACTTAAATGCAAACTAGCTGTAACGGTTTTTTTCATTCTTGTCATTCAAATATAATAGACATTTATTCAAATATTTGATTGTTAAATTTAAAATTCATTATTAAAAGATTGAAATCAAAAATAGTTTTTGAGGCAATAAAGGTTGTAATTTTGTTAGGATGCTCATCATTTCAATTTTATTATAATAAACCGTTTAATGGTACTGAAATTGGGTATCAATAATCATATTTGCCTTATTCCTTTACCTTGAAAGCTTAATAATGGAAGATTCGCTTTAATTTTTAGTTTTTAATTGTTTTTTTTTTATTCATAACATTTTATTAGATTTTTAATCTGATAAATTGTTAGTATGAATCTCTTAGGGGTTTCATCATTATTGGAATATGAAAAGCAAGTAGACTTTTAAATAATAGAAAAAAATCGATTTTTTCGCATAAATCGATTTTTTTCCATTAATCTCACATCCCTAGGGCGTATGCAAGGATACGCAATTATTTTTTTACTTTTTAGTGCATTTTGGTTTAAGATTTTTTTATTTATTTGGGAGTCGGTTTTTCATTTTGTTATAATTTTATTTATTTCTCGATTTCTAGTGATCTGAAGTTTGATAACTGATTTTATTTCTTTGAATATGGGTAAACGTTAAATGTTAAAAGTTACTACATTATCCTTTTTGCTTTTAAGGGGGTATTCTAGTCTAGGATTAGGAAAAAATCGAAAAAATTTTTTTTCATAATCCGATAGTTTATATAGTCATATATATCTCCCTTAAAGGATTTTTCAACATTCAAATTATTTCCGAAGTTATAACCGTTTTAGTGTCGCGGCAACTATACCGGTTGAGAGTTAACGTAAAACTTTAAAGTAAACGCGTTTTTCTCGAATAATATCTCAAGTTCTAATCAGCCGATTTACTTGAAATTTGTCATGAGTATTCTTTATATATCTCTCTATCGAATGAACCAACACAAAATGAAAATTTTAAATTTGTAATATTTTTTAAAAATTCGACAAAGTTAAAAAATTAGTGAAAAAATCGACCTTTATTTTTGAGTAGCCGCCATTTTATGAAAAAAAAAATTTCAGTTTTGGAGGTTCATGAGATAGCGACATTTGTACTTATCAAGAATCCATCATTGTTTAATTTTTCAAATGACCACAAGGGTAGAAATCATGGCGACGAGGACACGGTCTTTTTTTTCCCTCTACTTTAAAGTCGCATAACTCAATGAAATTTTTTTTTGTTTTGAAATTAATTTTGTGTACTCTCTGAATATGAATAAGCAAATGATAAAAAAATGGATGGTAAAAATATCAAATGTTTTTTTTTAATCAAATGCCAAAAAACGCTTGAAATTCAGGCCTCTAGACTAGAATACCCCCTCAAGGGGGGTTATCTTTTACTTTTAAATTTAATGATAGAAATAAGTGGAATACTTTTTTCGATAAAAAAAAATAATCAAAATCCGATTGTTCAATTAAACGTCACTATTTCGTCCCCTATTTTCATCCTTAGGTACGATGTACGTAATAAAAACAAAATTATTAAAATCGGGTTAGCCAGGAAAAATGTATTATTTCATTCCTAATTTTTAACCCCTTATGAGTGGAGTTTTTCTTATAAAAAATGGATATGAGATTAATTTAAAATTATGTTCTACCAATAAAAAAAAGAATTATCAAAATCGAGCTATCCAATAAGAAGTTAATATTTCATCCCTTAGTTTTTAACCCCTTAGAAGTGAAAGATTTCCTTCAAATTAAAATAGGACTACACGGGAAGCACCAGCTTTAAAATAAAAGAGAATTATCAAAATCTTGAAGTGAATGAAGTTCTTTACGTTATTTTTTCAACTCGTAACATTCTCCAATATTGAAAAATTACTTAAATTAACAATATTTCTATGTTTATGAAAAATGGAATTTTTTAGTAAAATTATTTACATATTTAAGTAATTCCGTAGTAGGTACACAAAGTCTCAAATTATTTCCGACTGATTTATGTGTGTAAATACTATAGTCTAAATAACTAAATGTGATTACTTACTTTTCAACTGTTGGAAAATCTTCGACAACTCCATTAGCAGCACAAATTTTATCTTCTTCCAACTGTACAATTGATTCTCGACTCGCTGCAATCGCAACGCTCAAACTTTTCTCTTCGGCGTTTAAACTTTCCATTTTTTTATTTAACGTGTTAAACGTTTTTGTGGCATTTTCTAAATTACTTTCCACTTGTACAGATTCTGCTCGTAACTAAAAACATAAGTTAGAAACTAAAAACCCAGAAGACAACCAAATCATACCTGCATTAATCCATTTTCAATTTCTTCACATTCCTTTTCTGTTGCAACACATTGCTGCTCCAGCGCGACATTTTTATTAGCCATATCAATATTTTCCTGTTTCTTCGCATCTAACTGAAGAAAAAGATTTTGAGTATCTTCTCCAAACTTAGCATAAAATAGTAAATAATTCAAAACATGCTTCAATATCTTCAAAGTTTTCTTTGGACCTATTGATAAAAATAATAATAAGTATAAGTATAAATACATTTGTAGTTAAAAAATTAGATTTTACATGGAAATAAAATATCTCTCAACCCGAGCGGTTCCATTCTGGCTTTCAAAGCCACAGCATTAAATTGTTTGCAAATATTACTCAGAACGATTCCTTTATCCAAACTACCATGGCTTGTACACTGATTACGTTGTACCTATAAAATAAAATATGTTTAATATAAAGAAAAATAATATTTGAATTAATTTCTTATTACATTAATTAACGAGTGTACTTCCTCGGTGTTTCTAATGAATGCAATTACTGCAATACAAAATTGTTCCATAAACTCCTGAGTTGGATGCATTAATGTATTCATATTGCAAGTCACTTCGGGCAAGAAAGTACTCATAATATGTATAATTTGTTGCTTCGTTAAACTCATTTTTAATTATTTATTAACTTTTTATAACAATTTCTAAAAATGACTGATCGCATGAAATTCACACAAACTAAAATTGACAGTTAAATTTGGATTCAAACTACCGAAGCTATCCGAAAGAATAAACGAAAACTAACGAACCATAAGTTCCATTTAATTATACTTTAAATTACTAGAACCTACTACCATAGACTTGTGCTTGATTCTCTGACAGATATGACATTTTCCACATGTTCCGCATTTCCAAGTATAAGCGGGAAGCGGTATGTTGATTGTTTAAAATTGATTTTAAACTTCAATGATTAATATTGTACTTTATATCTGTTCTATTTGACAAAAAAACGTTAAAAGATTTAATAAGTTTCTATAACTCATTTGTAAGATAGCAGAATTATTATAATTAGTAAGCAAAATGATATCTCTTCCTGGATCTATTCCTTCTGGAATCCCCGACAAAAACTGGCAGCCACCTTATGTAGAAATAAACACAACGTAAGTCTCGCTTATGTTTAAGTAAAACCCCAATCTTATTAAGTAATTATTTACAGAATGGGCGACATTATTTTTGAATTATATTGGAAACACGCTCCAAACACATGCCGTAATTTTGCCGAATTGGTCCGTCGTGGTTATTATAACAATACGAAATTTCATCGAATTATTAGAGATTTCATGATACAGGGAGGAGATCCTACGGGTACTGGAAAAGGTGGCACGTCAATTTATGGTCCAAGTTTTAAAGACGAAATTCATTCGGACTTGAAGCATACCGGCGCTGGAATACTTTCTATGGCTAATTCTGGTCCTGATACTAACGGCTCGCAGTTTTTTATAACTTTAGTTCCCACCCAATGGCTGGATGGGAAACATACGATTTTTGGACGTGTTTCCTCGGGTATGGAAGTGATTAAACGAATCGGTCTTGTAGAATGTGATAAAAATGATAGACCTGTTGATGAAGTTAAAATTTTAAGAGGGAAGATTTTGAAAGAGTAAATCGCTCAATTATTCTATCTTTAAATGTCATTATTGTATCAATAATATTTTAATTGTATAATAAAATGATACTTTCTACCATCATGTCTTTATTTTTGTGTTTTTAAGTAATTATTAATGTTAACTCCTTACAAATGATTTTTACTTTCTTTTACTAAAATTGGTACGGTAGAGTAAGTATTGTAATCGAGTCGAATTTTCGATTTTGGGTTTTCACCAGAAATACACGTTTTGAGGTCTCCTGAGTCCGAAGAAGTAGCCTTAGAAAAATATCAGTGTGTGAATGCGCTATTGTATAGAAATTTTCATCAAACAATTCACCAAACTTGGAATTTTACCTTCACATTTCATCTAGTTGTGTTACGAAACTTTTTTCGTAAACGGCTTCAACGATTTTCTATAAACTTGCATTGGTTATTAGCAGCCCCCTACAACTCCATGTTACAAAAATGTGACCATTTTTACTGGATTTGCAGTCACTAGTTGCCAACGAGTTGAACGAAGAAGACCACAAAGACTGACGAAGACCGAAGAATTTATGGAAGTCGGAGGTTAGAAATAATTTTTTTTTAACGTCAGGCAAGTTATTAAAATGAAACTTTTTTAAATGTTTTCATTATTATTGTTATTATATGAGAATAATTATGATAAGTATTTTTATATAATAATTATAATAACTCTGATAAGTTTAAGTGGTAGGGGGCTGTTTGAGACGTATGACTCTTATAACAACACCGATTTCCGTAGAAATCGGTCATGTTTTTTTAGCCTTTCTCGTATCTAAGTGACAGAGGGCTGGTTATTAGACTCATCAAGAGCTACAACTTTTAATTGCACCTTTTTTCTGGAAAAATTCAAATAAAAGGGATTCTCGGGTAAAGTTTGGGAATTCGTATATAAATGGAGGCTCGATCCTTTATTATATTATTTATGATATAAATAGAGCGCGTTAACGAAATGTGAAACAATATATAGTTTAGCTCATCTCTATGTTTCTTTTATAATTAGTATTATGTTCACCTCTGTGATGAGATTTTGTTGTTTTTTTTCTTTCTATTATTTATGTGTAGTTGTGAAGTACGTGTAGACTTTTGAAAAAAAAATCAAAATTAACTTACTTAAGTTATGACTTACGAAGTATACAATTTTTAAAAGCTAACTTAGAACATTTAATAATTAGTTTACTGTATGCAAGCTTAATAATGTTCTAATTCGGGGGATCTTAAACAATAATGTAGTTCGTTAAATGCAATCATTTTATGTCACTTTTCAAGCTTCATTTTTGAATAGGTTAATAATTTTTTAATCATTTTTCGCGTAACCTTAGCAATCACTTTGCGGACCCCTGGGGGTTCGCGAACAATAGTTTAAGAGCTCCTGTTCTAGATTATGTTAATATTGAACGAAATCTATACTACAAAATATATACATTTTTTTTCCTATTTTTAACAAATATTAGTAGGTACTTAATATTACTTTCGCCTGATTTTGCAAGCATGGTTAGTAAACTTATTAATCGTTTTTGCCGCCCCATATACCCTATACTGCTTGCAATTTTCAATTTACATATTATAATATAATTATAATATGATAAAACAATTTTTTTTAATTTATATAAAAGCTCACAACAAATGGTTCCAATCCATCACTAACTAAATATTATTTTTTTTAATACCCGACTTTTTCTACTCATTACAACTTACTTGAATGTACTCTTTAATACACTACTTGATATTATATTTAATTATATTATTATTATATATTTAATTATATTATATTAATTGGGAGTTTTGTTTTCATTCATAGACATAGTCAACAATTCAACAAAGTATTATTTTTACGACTGGACAGCTGTTCCTACCGTACATACTGGTTCGTAGTTCGTACTTTTTTTATTAAATTTTACATGAACGAAGTCACGGGTAATCACTAATTGAAAATAAATACATACGTTAAACTGTTCTATTTATTTTATATGTTGTTACTGCTTATAATTGACATATAATAAATATTAGCATGGAAACAATTAATGTAGAATATGAGAATGGTGCGATAATTATTTATGAAAAAGGTACATCATCCAAAAATCCATTTACAACAGATCTTAATAAATATAGCAATGAGAAAAGTTTCATGACAGGGGTAGCCAAAAATTACAAACTGTAGATTATAATTTAGTATTAAATAAAGTATAGATCAGCATTAATATTTTAATCATTAGATTTGTTTTTAACATTTTACTTAATTCACATTTCTATCTAATAGAAAATTCCGATGAAGAAGAAGAAGAAGAAAATTGGGAAACAAAAACTGGTGTTAATGATGTAGATCCTTTGAAGACGGTGGATGATCCTGAAGAATTACCTTCGCTAAACCAGTCTGATATAAAAACTGAAATTCCTACCGACGAAGAAATTTTCGAGGCAATGAGAGATGATAAAGGTAAGGAAGGTAACTAGGTACAGTAAAATCTCGATACAATGGGCCTATAGGGGGGAGGTGTACGTTAAGCCGAAAGTCCGTTATATAAAAATAAGTTTAAAATAAATCAAAAAAAGTTCTTTTTGAAAATGTGTAAATTGTATTTAGACGTCGCTGTTTAATATCGACACGTTTGCTTTTGTTAGCCCTGATTTGTAAAAGGAATGAAGTTTTGTTTCCACTTAAAAGTTTTTTGTTTTTTAATCATACTTAGGTACTACCTAAATATTAATATGATCTTATCACTGATAACTTCATTTTTGGCAGTGTTCTTCTTCTTCACTATTATTATTTTTCAATTTCAGCCATGATAACATACCCAAAGTTCCCCTTATCTACTTCTAGTCATTGTAAAACATCTTCCATTTGACCGAATTTTTTGTCCGTTATATCCGAAGTTCGTTAAATAGAGGTTCGTTATATCGAGGTTTTACTGTATTGTTAACGTTAGACTGAATTGATATTACTATTTATTCAGTTCGTTAATATGAAAAGAGAACATAACAATCGAATTTGCTTTCAGACGAAGCACAAAAACTTAATCATACAGATGAAAACCCAAATGTTTGCAATATTTGCAGTAAGTAGTAAGACAATGAACGTTGTCTGTTGCCAAAATGTTATTTTTAAGGAAAAAAATTTTTTGGTTTAGACAAGTCATTTACTGCATCAACATCGTTAACAAGACATAAACTGATTCATACTGGAGAAAGGCCACATGCTTGTCCTATTTGTAGTAAGTTCCATGATATCAATCGTTGATTTAGAATATGCCAATATAGAGCCATATTTCGTTATAGGGAAAACATTTATTCATAAGAGTGCATTGGGTAAACATGTATTCATTCATTCTGGCGAACGACCATATTCTTGCAATATTTGTAGTAAGAATTTATATCAAAATTAGATCTTTTTTGATAAATACATATATGCAATCAAAATTTTTTCTAGGTAAATCATTTAAGGAACCTAACCATTTGAAGAATCATAATTTACTTCATACGGGTGAAAAACCACACAGATGCAATATTTGTAGTAAGTATGAAAATAAAAACTATAATTTGTATTCACTTCCAATAGCGGCTACATCCTTAAAAATATATAATATTGTAACGTTTTTACGGGTTCGTTGGTTTGTGTTTAATGACTACAAATTTATTTTTAACAATTGTCTATTTATTTATCTTACACTTATGCACTACACGTTAACAATTAGTCACTTATTCACTATTACAATGTTCACAGTCACAACTTACATAATTTATATAACTATTTCACAATATTCACTTTGTTCACTTTCTTTAACAATGCACTGATTATTTATTTAAGCACTTTAATAATTTTCACTTTATGTATTTCAACAATGGTCGAAGATTTATATCGCACGTTATGTCGGTTTGTTTACGACTGTTAATCCACAACTCTCGAATATTTATTTTAATACTGTCGATGAATTATTTTAATACGGGCTCGCCTTATGCTTGTCCGGGCTTATATAGGGTTTCGGAACTTTTTCTGGAATTTTCGCCAATGTCTCTCAACGTTCTATTTTTGTCGACACCACTTTCTAGAATTCGCTGAATTATCGATCATTCCAGAATCTTTACTCCTTCTTAATTCATCCAGTAATCCTTTTCGGCCCACCCTCTCTGTATGGGGTTCCTCGCCACCACTAATCTGATAACAGACCGCCTTCTCATTGGTCGGCTGATGGTGACGCCCACTCCCGCTGGGCCGGGTAAGTGTAGGCGTTAAATGGCGCCGTCTTCATCTTGGGATTGTGACAATATGAACATTATATCCCCGAAAAATATATTTAAACTACTTAACATACTTTTGAAGTACCAACCTTTAATCAGACCTCTTACAGAGATCCCTTAAATGGTACATATCTTAGATATACTATTAATAGTAAAAATAATCGAATTTTCTTTCAGATCAATCATTTAGACGACTAGCCAATTTAAATAAACATAAGTGGCTTCATACGGGTGAAAAACCATACGTATGCGATGTTTGTGGTAAATACGAAGAGTTCGTTTAATTTACAAAACTATATTTATTTTGATAAATCATTTTTAGATAAATCGTTTAGACAAGCATATAATTTAAATGTGCACAAAACGATTCATACCGGTGAAAAACCACACGTTTGTGACATTTGTAGTAAGTATAAAAAAAATGACTATAATGATTTTAAACACTACATTTTTGTTAGGAACATGTAAGTATGTAACCCAATTTTGTTTCAGATAAAACTTATAGATGGAAGAGTCTATTAAAAAGCCATAGACTGATTCATACTAAAAAATGAATATTATGATTGTATCAAATGCAAAACAACGTTGGTTACTTTTCTAACAGTGCAATAAATAAAAAATTTTACAATTATTTTTTTTTTTTATTTGTTACTACCTAGCGTAAATACCCAGTGTTGCGCGAGTAAGATATAATTTTACATTGAAGGAAGATGTAAAATTAGTAAGATATTTTAGACTAACTGTACCCGGGACTTCGTTCACGTGAAGTGAAGTGAACGAAGTGGATGGCGTTCACGTGAGCTTCAGGACATTGCTCATTAAACTTCTCGATAAACGTTGAAGTTGATATATATGTTTGAAGAGCCGCCATCAGAGATACAAATAAATAAGTTACAATGAAGACTATTGGCTACATTTTTTTTCGAAAATATAATACTCCTATTTATTAAAAGCTCTATAATAAAAACTTTCGAAATAATCATTCTCTATATCAGCGTTTCACAAAGTATGGTACAAGGCGTGCGGGAAGAGTTTTATGGAGGTACGCTTTGCCCAGGAGTTTGGATGGTGATGGTTGTTATGGGATATTTATTTTTGACAAGGGGTACACCGAGTCGACATACCCTGGGGTACACAGTCAATCAAAGAAGAAGTACACATATTTCAAAAGTTTAGGAAACACTGCTCTATACCTTTATTCTACTTGTACTTGTCTCTGCATTTTCCGTTTAAAAAATTGATAAATACTGATATTACAACTCAAAATTTTACACATTTCATTTTGGTGGGAAACAAAGTTAACAATAAAAAAACACTTTATGAAAATTTGAAAAGGCAACGATGAAAATTCAAAATTGCATGCTGTCGTCTTAATTATTAGAACCATTAGAACTCACAATCAGTCGAAATAGTAAATACAGTAGTGCACAGCTTACACAGTGCAATTACCTCTCATGGTCATCGACTTTTAGATAACTTACCAGCTCAGCAATATTCTAACGTAGCTTACAGACAGTTCAAAAAGAGATAAAAAAAAGTTACAATGAATCCAGAAAATCCAAAAACTAATGTAGCAGCAAGAACCTTCTACGAAAAATTCCGCATCGAAAGGTCATAATTGAAGACTACGATCAGTAGTTTTTGCAGGATAAAGCCTCAAAAAAAAAAAAAAAAAAAAAAAACAATATATACATAGATTTTCCCCTTAGCGGTTATTTTTTTTTAAATAGGTGTTCGGATTTTTTTAAAAATATTTTATTTATTTATAGTCGCTATAACAACATGGTCATTAGCGACTTAGTAATAACATAGATAATATAATTTTATATAATTAAGTAAATGTCAATAAATTTGGTGGTCAACCAAATGACAAAACTCAAAAACATTTGCAACACTATCTGTGGAAACATAAGGTTCAAATTGTTTTGTCGGCCATACTCGCTCTAGAATAATTAGAAAAGAAATTTCTTCTGACAACTGAATTTCATTTACGCCAACAAAATGATTTGCTAGCCCATTGGCAATCAAATATTTAAATTTTAGATTTAACTGTCCGAAGAGATTTTTTTTCTCTTTGATATATGCCGCTAAATGCTGCACCGTGCCTAGCAGTGACATTGTTTTTATTTCATTCGACAATTGACTTTCAAGATGATTAAGTTGGATCTTTAATTAATATAATAAATCGTTTTTTTTTTTAATTAATTTCTTGAAATGTTTGATTTCAGAAAACTATTTAAATTAAAATAAAACAAATTTTGGAACTGCTGTCTTAATTCAATAATTATTTGTAATGTAAAATTGTAAAATATGTGACGTCACACTAAAGAGGGGTGGGTCTCACAAGTGTGACCAGCTGTGACAAGGACGGGGGAAGGGGTCAAAAATCATAAAATTCGTGTGACGTAATTTATGGATGGCCCCGAAATGCTATAAATATTTTATGAATATGTACATGAAATTATTACTAGCGGCAGCTACAAAATAATATTTTTAAATTAAAATTAAATGTTCATTTTGATTTGTAAAATAACCAATTTGGAGTGTAAAACCTGTTAAGGTACTAGTAGAATCTATGCTAGTAGTACTTATAAATTTTTATTAAAGAAAGCGATGCTTTCCTTGCTGCCAACAGCTAATAAACCGCCACTGGTTATGGCAGAATAATTCAAATTTCAAATGATTCAAATTGTTTCCAATGAAGATAAGGAAAATGAGGAAAATAATCAACAAAACAATGAATAAATAGTTCTAAAATTTCCGCCTTGGCGCTATTGATTTTGAACGTACTGACTGGTACTGACCGCTGACTGTTACTAACATAAGTACCTACTGACATATATACTGAGGTAGCGTACTGAGGCTTGCTTGTCAAAAGTCGAAGTTATAGTTAAGATTAGCTAAGATCTTTAAGATAAACATATTTTATGATACTCCGTAATAAATACTACTTATGTTAAAATTAATTAAATTTTACTAGTGTTGAAATTTACGGTTAAAATTCTTTTCTGCCAACTAGCAAAGACATGGGAAGAGTCTGTTGCATGGTTAATTGTAATAGTGGCGGTTTGAAAGATCGAAAAAGTCGATCAATACGTAATATAAAACAAGCAAGCTTATTTTTAACACCAAAGGTACAATATTTAATATATAATATACTATCTTTATATAAATAAAATTATATAGGAGTATAAAATATAGTAAAGGTTTAATTATCTTCTATAACATTTAATTATAGTAACATAACTTACAACTACTTATACTAGAAGATCCGAACCTACCTCAACCTTCACCGAGATGAGAATAGAATGAAACCTATTTTATCATGAATTTAGTATATTAGAAAATATATTAAACATGGTTTGGCTAAAAAAATCCGGGGCAGACTATTTTTAATTATTTTTTAATAAAATATTGCGACATATAGAAAAAATTTTACACATCACAGGTGACTGCGATGTTGTGTCCTTTATTATATTACACAGTATACATACCTCGGATTTCTCTGTCACACATTTCCACGCGCATTAAAATTTAAATCTTTTAAATTCGCTAACCCCCAATAGGACCGATTTTTTTGCAGACAAACCGGACAAACCTATATCAACGTGTTCGCAATAAAACAGCGCTTATGATGATATAAATTTTTTTCTATTATCTGGATGTTGCAATATTTTATTAAAAATAATTATTTTTTTAAAATAATTAAAATATTGTGCCCCGGATTTTTTTACCCAACCCATGTTTAATATATTTCTTAATATACTAAATTCATGATAAAATAGGTGTCATTCTATTATCATCTCGGTGAAGGTCGAGGTAGGTTCGAATCTTAGACTATTAGAAATAAAAACAACATCTAATAATGTTTCCTAATTTTTATGTAACATAAATAAGACATTAGCATGATACTATCCAGTACCCACCTAACAAGATTTTCTTAAAGCAGGGGTCGGCAACCTATTGTGGACGGCGGGCCATTTTTAAAAATAAAAATTAAAAGCGGGTCGCATCATATATTTTGTCGGTACGTGACGTTCTGGCATAGGATGTTTTCCCGCGAAGGGTTTCACTCCATTGTACCCGGGTCCTAAGTCTATGCGGGGTGTTTTTTTTTTTTTTTGTATCAACTTTCAGTTTCCCATTTAAAACTTTAGTGGTTCAATGGCGCCAAAACATCCCGCGCCAAAACGACCTGCCTCGATGTTTTGTTCATTTAATGTAACAAATATATATATATAAGTATATACCTTAATACATTTTTATTATGATTTTTAGTTCCAACCGTTTTTAACCGACTTCAAAAAAAGGAGGAGGTTCTCAAATCGACTGTATTTTTTTTTCTTTTTTTTTTATATGTTTGTTACCTCAGCATTTCCGACTGGGTAAAGCGATTTTGATGATTCTTTTTTTATTTGAAAGCTGGTGCTTCCCGAATGGTCCCATTTTAATTTGAAGAAAATCGTTTACTTCTAAGAGGTTTTCTTAGAGAAATAAATAAATATTATAAAAAAATGAAAAACCGACTTCAAAATATATAAAAATTCTAAAACAAAAAATGCACTAAAAGATAACAAAATAATGGCGTATCCTTGCAGTATCTACAACTTACAAATTATTAGGATGATACAATGTACAACTATTGTTATTTTTGGAGTTGGTGTCAGTCAATAAAATAAATATTAATAGTAATTTGTAAAAATTTTAAAAAGGTTTAGTTGGTATTGGTATTTTGTAGCTTAAAGGTCGCTAGATATTGTTACAGTTCGAGTATATTGTTTAAAAGTTCATTTGAAAAATAATTTTCATAAGGTATTCTCGTTTTTTGCTAAGTACCAATATAGTCGTATTTCCTTGACTGACACCAACTCCAAAAATAACAATAGTTGTACATTGTATCACCCTAATAATTTGTAAGTTGTAGATACTGCAAGGATACGCCATTATTTTGTTACTTTTTAGTGCATTTTTTGTTTTAGAATTTTTATATATTTTGAAGTCGGTTTTTCATTTTTTTATAATATTTATTTTTTTTAAATCAAAATAAATTATAATTTAAAGCTAATATAAACAAAAACATAAAACGATATTAAAAAAAATAATAAAACTATACTTTTCTACAGATACCATACAGTTCAACAGAAAGTACATAAGAACATAATTTATTTTATTTTAATAAACATAACATTGAATCACCAAATGAACAAAATATCAAAGCAGGACGTTTTGGTGCCGCCGTTTTGTATCTTAAAAAAAATACAATAAAAGCGGACGTTGAATTGTAATTTGATTATTATAACGGTTGTAACTATTGTAACTAGTAACGTATTTTAAATGTTTACTTAATAGTAAAATATAATAAAGTAACATTTAAATTAATAATAAATTTTTAAAAACTGCTAAATGAAATTAAAGAAAGCTTCTAAAAAATGCAAAAAAATAGAATTAAAAAATATTATTTTTATTATAATTTTTCGCTAATAATTGCGCGGAAGTATTAAAAAACATTTTCTTGCTTAGCATGCAATTTTACAACGGGCCGCATGTTGCCGACCCCTGTCTTAAAGGATGCACACCAGTGGCGTGCGGTCCATACATGCTATAGATACGCCGCATGCCTTGGGATTGTAAGACGATTTTAAAAATTGAATAATTTTTATGATTTATTCATTTCATTTTTTAATTTACGTAATTGCATGCATTGTAAAATGATTCTAAAAATACTAAATATTTCTATCATTTATAAATTTTTTAATTTACGTAATTATAAAAGGTATGGCTCATAAAATTGGCATAGAACACCAAATCAAATGAACGACAAAAGCCGAATGAATGCGCAGACCGACCGCAACATGCGGCCTGATGCGGCCGTTTGCTTTGAATTGGTCGCGCAGGCGCACTAGTATGGTCGAATACTATCTCTCTTAGCGTTTCACATTGCCGATTGACGGTTTTCAGATGCGGTTGACATTTTGAATCTATAGTATAGTGAATTAACTAGTTACTGATATTGTTCGTGACTTATTTTGATTTATTTACCAAGAGGCCATACAAATGTTCTGTTCTTTAGGATAAGAACTATTTTCGTTGTTTTTAAATACATTATATGATCGGTTATTGATGATTTTTGTAAGAAGGAGCGTCGAATAAGGCTAATTTTTAAAAATATAAATACTTCAATACAATGTTTAATAAAACATTAATAAATAAAAAAATTAAACTATAAAAGTTGTCTCCCCCCCCTTCTGCTGACCGCATGCCCTGTTTCAAAAGTCACCGCACGCTACTGATGCACACGTACAATACATATCTGTATAAATATTTTTTTAATATTACTTTGAGCTATTTCGATGCTATCTATTTTTTTTTATAATACCATTTGGGTATATTCTTGTTAGGCGGATATAATGTACGTAATTATAAATTGTTAACTTGCGAAACAAAAAATGTACTACTATTTAATACGTTTTACAGGATCCTGAACGACTTGCACAATGGGCTTCGGCACTAAACATGAATTTGTATAAAAACCAATACATTTGTGAGCTTCATTTTAAGATGGAAGATATAATTAAAGCTGAGAGAGTCAGTAGTTTTACAGATACTGAAATGTATGGAAAAGAAAAATGGAAATTACGACGAAATGCCATACCGTTTAATTCAGAACTCAATAATTATGACTATAAGGTAAAGTTGCAAAAATAATACAACACAAAGATTTAAGTTTCTATGATTACAATCTTTTGACGTGATAACGTCTTATAAATTGATGAACTACGGCAGCCAGTCTGAAAAAGAACGTCCATTTTATCACGTTCCATTTGAGCCTGTGCGTGCAAGCAAGAACGCGATACAAGTGATAGAGAGGCACGACATTATTGTCGAATCCTAGACAACGTGTTTTGTGTTTTTCTTTTACAATTTTCTTAATAAGATTTAATTTATTTTTTCCTTCATAATTTTCAGTCTGCTTTCATTTTGAAAACTTATTAATTTTCAATCAACTCCTTTGTATTATACAAAATAATGATAATTAAGTGATAATAATTCAATTCATAAAAGTATAAAAGTACGCAATTTTTCATCAATTAGATGTTCTTTATGAGGTTATCCGTAAAACTATCGTCCGTAAACCGACTTTACAGAAAACCTATTTTTTTAAATGAAATTTTAACACGATATATATCTATATGTTCCCATAATTATGAAAGTGGTCTAAGTCAAAACTTAAAAAAAAATGAATTTATCACTTATTTCACACGACATGATTTAAAACTAAATTTATTCAATGTAATTTTTACGATATCGTCAAAAATGAGCCTTTAGATAGTAGTTCTAATTATAACGTTATATGGAATTCATTTAGTGTTAATTATGAAAGTGGTCTAAGTCAACAATTTAAAGAAATTATAATATAATTTTTTCCTTTCTACCAAATGACCGTTATTTTGGTTTGATAGAGATGAAAATAAAAAAACCAAATTACTTATACAATCCTGAACATTACAATGAATTGATCGAAAATTGTAGAAAAAGAAATACATTTTCGATCAAACGAATGTCGCAGCCGGATTTTATTTAAACGAAATCACTTGAAAAATCAATAACAAGGAGAGTAAAAAAATACCGTGGGCGAATCTTTGCTAAAAATTCAATGGATGAGATTCTTGAAAAATGACCCTTATAAAAAGTTTTATAAGACTTCTTTAGATGATTCTGAATTCCAAGTTTTGGATCTTTCACTTAAAAGAGGATAAAAAATGTATGAAAATATTCAATTACTTTCATTATACAACATCACTAGACCAGTAACGGAAGAAAAACATAAAGATCTTATGTGTTTACTACCAAACATCCCTCCAGTTTTTAACCGAATTCAAAAAAAGGAGTAGGTTCTCAATTCGACTGTATTTTTTTATGTTTGTTACCTCAGAATTTTCGACTGGGTGAAACGATTTTGATCATTTTTTTTTTATTTAAAAGCTAGTGCTTCCCGAGTGGTCCCATTTTAATTTTAAGAAAATCGTTCACTTCTAAAGGGTTGAAAATTAAGGGATGAAATATTAAGTTCTTATTGGATAGTTCGATTTTGATTATTCTTTTTTTATTTGAAAGCTGGTACTTCCCGTGTAGTCCCATTTTAATTTGAGGTAAATCTTTCACTCCTAAGGGATGAAAACTAAGGGTTGAAATAGTAACTTCTTATTGGATAGCTCGATTTTGATAATTCTCTTTTTTATTGGTAGAACATAATTTTAAGTTAATCTCATATCCATTTTTTATAAAAAAAAACTCATAAGGGGTTAAAAATTAGGATGAAATAATACATTTTTTCTGGCTAACCCGATTTCGATAGTTTGTTCTTATTACGTACATCGTACCTTTAAAATATTCACATTCAAATTTGAAGAAAAAAATTCACCCCCTAAGGATGATAATAGGGGATGAAATAGTGACGTTTAACTGAATCATCGAATTTTGATGATTTTTTTCTATTGAAAAGATTATTCCAGTCAGTTCTTTCATTATATTTTAAAGAAAAAAATTTCAACCCTTAAGAGCAAAACGGGATAAAGTAGTAACTTTTAACATTTAACGGCGCTGCCAACAGTCATCAAATTTTAGATCACTAAAAATCGAGAAATAAATAAAATTATAACAAAATGAAAAACCGACTTCAAAATAAATAAAAAATGCTCTAAACAGTAAAAAAATAATTGCGTATTCTTGCAGTGTCTACAATGTACAAATTATTAGGATGAGATAATGTACAACTATTGTTATTTTTGGAGTTGATGTCAGCTAAGGAAATAAATATTAATGTTCATTTGTAAAAAGGTTTAGTTGATTATTGGTATTTTGTAGTTTAAAGGTCGCTAGAAATTGTCACAGTAATATGACATTGCATAAAAGTTCATTTGAAAAATAAATTTCATAAAGTATTCTCGTTTATTGCTAACTACCGATATAGTCGTATTTCTTGACTGACACCAACTCCAAAAATAACAATAATTGTACATTATCTCATCCTAATAATTTGTAAGTTGTAGACACTGCAAGGATACGCAATTATTTTTTTACTTTTTAGTGCATTTTTTATTTATTTTGAAGTCGGTTTTTCATTTTGTTATATTTTTATTTATTCAGGAACATTTTAAAAATCTAATAAAGCGATATATTGGTGTATTTCGAATCGTTTTATCCTACAATCAGCTGTATATCTTTGATTTATATAGTTTACAATATTTTCTATTTATTTTGAAGGAAAATCATATCACGGAAATGTGTGATGCTGATAATTCAAAAGTAGAAGAAAATATTGGAAGTAAAGCCACTAATAAATATAAAATAGAGGAATTACGAGGATTATCTCAAGACCCATTATTTGCAATGCATCATGTCAATGTTGAAACAGAAATTGATACTGATGAAAACATTCTTGAGACGCCAACCGGTAATACTTAAATTATAATTTAATCAACACACATATGAACCGTTCCGTGCACACATTGATTAACTCCACTTTTACAATTTTCATGCTAAAACACTTCGGATGTAATTATAAGTATTAAGAGTCCAAGATTTTTTTTGGGTTTTCGGATTTGACGGTCGCTAATGACCATAGTAGTTGATGCGACCTTAAATAAATCAAAAAAGAAAAAAAGTATTAACAGTTCTAAGTGATATTTTTTAGCTTAGCATAACAAGCAATTGCACTTCAGAAATCAATTTTATGAACTTATTTATTGCTTTACGGAGCTAATTAATATGTGAACTGAACGGCTCATAAATCTATAGGAAAACAAAAATCACTACAACGGTATTGATGGAGTTTTATGATAGCTTTCTGTATAATAATATATATAAATAATATAACTAAATTTTTATCCATTAGAAGAAATCAACGAAGATGAAAACTGGGAAACAAATTTGGTTGCGAATAATACAGATCCTTTAGAGATAGATGAAGATATTGCAGACACAGCAATCATTAAATTTGAAAAAGAGACATTATCTACAAAAAGTGAAATTGATATCGATAAGGGAATGGAAAATGACGAAAGTAAGTACTTACAACTATAAGCTTATAGATCTTAAAAATGTAATAAATCCATGTTCCGTTAATAATTTTTAAATAGAATTTTCTATTAAGTTACGTTTTGTTTGAACAAGGATTATTAAAGACGTTTCATGAAAAAACCGTTTTCTTAAAATCTTTTTGAAATATTCAGTACACATACTTATATAAGCAGCCCCCTACAACTCCATGTTACAAAAATGTGACTATTTTGACTGCATTTACAGACATAATAATAAAATTAATTGAAAACGAGTTGAACGAAGACCGAAAACTTTTATGAAGTTCGGAGGTTAGAAATAATTTTTTTGATACGTCAGGAAAATTATTTATATTGTTATGAGAAAAATTATGAAAAGTATTTTACATTATATAATAAGTATAATAACTCTGATAAGTGATGATAAGTTTAAGTGACAGGGGACTGTTTGAGACGTATGACCCGTATAACAACACAAATAGTTAACAGCTGTTTTTCAACTAGCTACCAGCGCCACCCAAAGGTACTAAGATTTGCAAACAATTGGTTACTTTTTAAAATCTTTCTTGTATTTAAGTGATAGCGGGCTGCTTATAAATGTCCTCGATACGCAGTAATTTTTTTAAATAGTCCCTGCGGCACTAAATTTTGAAATATTAGCATTTATTTGTATATTTTACGTACAAACCTTACGCTGACCGACGTTCAAGCGAACGTTTTATTAAATATTAATCATACTTTTCTGAGGATTGTTTTGAAAAATTAAAATTAAATTAAAGTTGAAGATATAAAACTTTTTTTTTTAAATAACTAAAACGCGCGGTATTAATTTTTTTTTATAAATAATGTTTAAAATTTCTACTTTCGATGATTTTTTATTTTTTTCTCATAATCTGACAAGTGGGAGATAGCAAAAAGACGCAGTGAGAGTGTGTACGATTGCTCTCTCGAATCGCCCTTAATATATATAATTACTAACAGAATTTTCAAAATTAGAACGGCACCCATGTTGTTTGCCGCCTTTATTGTGCGGTATTTTTATCATTCGGCGCCTGGTGCCGAGGCATCTTTCGAACCACCCACGATACGGCTCTGCTAGTAGATTACCATTGTATTTGACTCAAAGAGAAAAGAGTCTTACTCCTATTTGAGGCGAGAAGTGACATCTTAAATGCCCTGCTCTTAAATTATTAGCTTTCTCAAGCTCTTATTTTGTAATTATGAATCTACACACAAATATAAATAATGGTACAATTTCGACCAATGTTCAGCCAGGATTTTGAAATTTAAACTGCTACCCTAGCACCGCTAGCGTCAAATCATTGAAGCTTAAAATCGCTCAGATGACAGCCATCTTTTACCCAATTTCAAAATCCTGACAACACATTGGTCGAAATCGTACCAAGTGACCCAAATCGCTGGAAGCGAGCGATACATGAGATCGCACCTTAAGAACAAATGCTAAGATATAGATTTTTTAAACTGTTATAAATGAACTAAAATCAATATTAATTTTATTTTAAGGTAAATCATTTACAAGTAAAGGCAAATTAAAATCACGTAAATTGAAGCATACCGTTCAAGAACTATACAGTTGTGATGACTGTGGTAAGTACATATTATTTCAAAATTATTTCATTGTTAGAAAAAAAAAATATTATATATCTTATTTTTTCCAGGTAAATCATATTATCAAAAAACGTCATTATCTTTACATAGAAGAAGTCATGATACAACACGATATATTTGCGATATTTGTGGTAAAAATTTATTTTAATTACTTCTTTGTTACACAATATGTAAGTTAATTTTTATTTTTAGGTAAATCATATCAAAAACTATTTAATTTTTCTCAACACAAATCGACACATAAATCTCATCTAAAAATAAAAGGCGTAAACTGGTTGGTATTGGTAACAAAAAAAAATACCGTTGAAGCTAATAAAAAGAATTGTTGATACAATTTTTAATTTATATATTATTTTTATTTTTTAATAAATTTTTAATGTTAGGAAGAAATTTTTAATGAATTATTTATATACCTTTTATTACATTATTGCACCAATGATGAGTGAATAATCACTGTTAATTATATTGAACTCGTTGCAACTTTAACCTTATCTTGCTCTTTAGATATGTTATATATATACAATCTACGAGTATGGGGGTTCAAGTTAAGGAGTTAATTTTTTTTTTTTTTTGTTAATAAATTGTGCTTGATCTTGTCAATTGTAAATGAAAAAAACTTGCGAAATCAATGAATGACTTGATTTAATACTTAAATATTAATAATTGACTCGAATGTGACTTAATTGTTAGTCAAGTAACTTAAGAAAATTGTGTTAAGTAGTAAATCAGTATAATAACTATATATAGTACTTCAACCTCAATTGTGAGCTTCAAGGAAAATCGATTTTTGGAATGGCTCAAATATCGCTCAAAAGGTTCATGTTTTCGAAACATTTGAGTAATTATTCTTTTTAAATTATTGTTCGAATACCTGTTAGCTGGGTCATAAACTTTTTCTGTTTGTATAAGAAAGACTATACAGGATGTTCGCAAAACAACATTCCGCTCTACTGCCTACAAAAAATATCTTCCCTTAAAAGCATACATACAAAACCGATTTCGAACCTTAACAATTCTTATATCACAGCTGAGTAAACACAAAAATTAAGAAAAGGTCTGTAATCTACTGGTTCTAAAAAACATAAATTCCATGGGAAACGAATTGAGCACCACTGACGTATAAAACGGAGATCTAAGAGATTTAACCACTACGCCACATTTTACAAAGTGCAACATAGATAAGTAGGTAAGAAAATTGTTTAAGCTTGAGTAGTGTTAACGTGCCGCCTAATTTTGAAATGTACCAACTCTTGTTATTAATATAAAGAACTAGCTGATACCCGCTCGCTTCGCTTAGTGTATCTAAATTTCACTGATTGATTTAAAGATTCCCTACGTTCATAGCGAAATATAAAAATTAATCTATTTTGACAGGAAAACAATGATAGATACTTTCAGACTTTAGATTCAAAGAAAGTTCATCAAAATTCGTAAAACTACTTTTCAAGAAAGAGATGTTAGCTGACTCATATCAGCTTCTATACGATTTTTAGTAAAAAAGTAACTATATTCCTTCCTTTAGGACTAAAAAAATCTTTCATACCAAATTTTATTTAAAACCGTACAGCTATTTTAGGGGGCATCAATTAATTGCGCGAGGCGTTTTTTGAGATTTTTGAAATCCCATCCCCTCCCCTCTGGTAAGATGTCATGAGATTTGGCATATATCATTACCCCAACCCGCAATCTAATGTGGTATTTTTCAAAACAAAAATTACGTGATATTTGCGAGACCATCCTTTTCCTAATTAATGTATGTTCCCTTAAAAGAATAGATTAGTAGCTATCCTACAGGATCTTTAGCAAAACTTCATTAAAATTCGTTCCGTTAAGTAATTGTTAAATTTTAAAATTTTTAGTTTATTATTTAAATACGTTTATTTCTAATTAATTTCTTTGACAATGAACAATAAAGAAATTCAAATATTTTAAACAATTTCATTATTAATTTTATCGCGTGTTAAATTGAAATTCATATTTATTTTCCACTAAAAATTGTCAATTTTTTAATTTCAACTTTGTAGAGATTTCTTTCGTTATTGTGTAAAATTGGAGGAAAATGCGTTAAAAGTCTATTTCACGAACTTTACCGAAACTTTTTAAATGTACGGTTCCTGTAGGATATAATTGTTTTGCCATCCCATGGGAGTCATGCATTATTCCAGCTTTAAAAGTAAGCTAAGTATATCATTTTCCCCCAAACTACCACATTGCAAATATCATATCAATCTTTTGCTCTGCGATAAACAAAAATATACTATCTACCTCTCGGGAATAGTAAATTTTTTCTGAGTAAAAAGTAGATCAAATCTTCTTAAGGAAATGATTTAAGACTCTATTTCGTGGGTTTTAAAGAAACTGCTTTTAAATACACGATTCTTATAGAATACATACTTGTTTTGCTATTCCATGGGAACCGTTTGTTATTCCGGTATGAGAAGTAATCAATATCATGTGCTGGCCCCTAAACTACCACATTACAAAAAAGGAAGTTAATCTTTTGCTCTGTAAAAAACAAAAAAATATCTATCCCACGGAAACCGTACATTTTTTCTGGATATTAAGTATTAAACCGGATTATAATTTATATCTATACCAAATTTCATCCAGATCCATTCAGTACTTTTTGTGTGAAAAAGCAACAAACATCCATCCATACTCACAAACTTTCACGTTTATAATATAAGTAAGATATATTTTCAAATATTTGCTGCGAGGCGTCATCGTACTTTCTTTTACTTTCATTTCATTTATAGCTCGAACTGAATTTTTCAAGGAAAAAGTTTCAAGTAAAAGTTGTAGGTATCAATAAGTCTAACATATGAACTATAGAAAGTTTAAAAAAAATCGTTGGAGCCGTTTTCGAAAAAAATTGAACAAGCTCAAAAACTCCTGTAATAACGTAGAGCTTTCGGTTAACCGATTCTAACCAAAAGCTTCACGCTACAACTAGATATAATATGCAGGCTAAAGTCCAAGTTTGGTGAAATTCGTATAAAGCTTTCGATACAATATGGCTGTCACACACAGACATGTTTCTAAAAGCCACTTTTTTGGACTTAGGGGACTTCAAAACATGTATTTCTGGTGAAAATTCGACCCGATTACAATACTTTCTTTACTGTGTAGTATTAAAAGAAAGTAAAAATGATTCAGTAAAAGTTGAATATAAAAATGAGAATTCTGATAAATATCCATGTTAAACTGATACATATGAAAAAAAATTAATATTTTCAACTTAAATTTCCTTAATATCACCTTTCTATTCACTATGAGCATCTATGAGGGATTATGAGATTGACTCTGTAGTTTGTACCGTTTGTACGACTATGACGACGGATGGCGACTATCAGCGACGTCAGCGGCCATAGTGGTCAAAAAACGCATCACTTAAGTGACAGATACGTCAATGAATAGTAACAAAACGGTATTGTAAATTATATAATATATGTAGTGTAATGGAAGAGATACGCATAGGAAATACAAATTGTTGTGTGAAAAATTGCAAAAATGTGTACAACAATACGACTAGTGAAACTAAATTTTATTCATTTCCAAAAGCAGACTATAAACATGAGCAATGTGCACAATGGATAAGTTGGGTTAAGAAAGTAAAGTACGTATATATTCATGTCCCTCTTCACTAATATAATTTTACCCCGATTTTAGAAGGTTTTATTAAATCTAATTTTCGTATTCATATAAAGTCCAATAGGTTGGGAACCATCAAAGTATTCACGGGTATGCAGTGATCACTTTGTTGATAAGAAAACATCAACCATCGCGAGTAGCCCAAGTTACGTACCATCGATTTTATATCATCAAAATTGTCATAGTCAAGTAGAAGAAAAACCATTAATTAAAAGGTAAAGATTTTGTTGAAGTTGGCGGAATTATACAACCGCGGTTTAAATTTCTTCCTTAACGTAGTTTTCAGCCGTTTTTTGTACTTTAACTTTGTACCTTATTATCAATTTTTGTTTTACAATTTTCTGATCTGAAGTTCATACCGCGGTTTGCAACAGGTGTAAGTTGGTAGGAATCTTAACGTTACAAAAAGGAATTATGCCATCTTGATTCGACCATCAGCGTCTCTCAATCTCTCTCTCTCTCTCTAACACACCCTAGGTTTAACTCTACACCTAGATGAACAATGATCTTTCAGTGCCTTTCGATTAAATACGAGTATATAGTGTGTGGTAACATCTAAATAAAAGTAAACCCTCATTACACAAGCACACAAATAAATTCTGTTAAAACTTTTTTGCTTTTGATGGGAAACATCTTTTGCTTGAGTCAGATAGGCTGTTTGCGTGGCGACGCATCGCCACGTGCTTGTTACTCTACGACTTTCTACCTAGTTCGGGACTAACTTCTCCTTCTCTCTAGCCAATGAGCCCTTATACGTTATATAACCTCTATACCAGAGGTTCCCAATCTTTTTTTATGACGGCTCTCTCAATACATCAGATTCTTTTCAAAACTTTTGACTTTCTTGAGAAATTGAAAAACTTACATTTTCACTTTAATCCAGGGTAATCGTAGCCTAATTGAATATTTCGTGGCGCCCTTAGGACGCGGCCGCGGCTCACAGTTTGGTAATCACTGTTCGATACTCTACATTGTTATTCATTTAGGAATACGTTTTCTGTGAAAGTAATACCCACGGAGTATATATATCAGGAGTCCGAACTACATAGGCTATTTCACGATACTTATGTACGCAAATATGAAATTTAACTATAGTACACTTTTTTATCACTCGTGGCGCTCAGATTTAGAGGCACCGAAACCGAAGACACCAAGGCACCGTTATTATGATTATTATTACTACGTGTATTTAATTTTTTTTACAAATTTTCCTGTACCATTGTGGAGTAACAATTAATAAGTAAATAATTATATTTGTTTACCGCCACTAAACAGATATAATATTTCCCGCGCTGTGTTTAAACACGAGTATCTTCTGAATCGTAGCGCGCTCTGGCGAACAAAGGCTCAGAATGCGACCATTATTTTAACATTGCGTTCGGACTCCTGTATTTATACTCCGTGGTAATACCTAACAATCAAATCCTTAGCAGATTCATTTCGACGGTGTGTAATGATGTAAACTCAGTGTAAATGCAAATTACATCAAATATACACTGGTATCACACTCGAATAACACGATGAAATTGTGAAAATTTTATCTTTAGTTTGCACTTGTTATACATTGATCAACACTGGATTCTCTTCGTTTAACATCAAATTACCACTGAATGAGTGTTACAAACTATGAATACTAATCAATACGGTTTAATTTATTACTAATAAATGATAAATATCAAGTATATAAAACTTACAGTGTGATTTAAGTGTAACCACGACGTAACATCTGCTTTTTAAACGTAAAGTGGGCTTTTATTGTATACACGGTGTAACACACAGTTAATTAAACCGCACCGTGTCTACACTAAATTTACACTGTATCACACCGTGGTCCTCGGCAACTATTCTGGAACTATTATGTTAGTATCTTCATTTTAAGGTGTTTTAAATTATTCTCCCGTAAGAGATATGCGCCATTACTGGCTATAAAAGATGCCAAAATTGGGATAATTCGAGAACAATAAATTCCTAACTTTAATTAGGAAACTTTCTTGTACAGCTAATAATATTGATTTTAATTTTCATTGGCACTTTTATACTTTTAGAGTAAATGATAAAAGAAAAATACATCAACAAAAATACAGAGAACAGAACAGAGAAAAACTGAAACAGCGTGAAGCGGAAAGAAGAAAACGTAAAAAAAATGTACAAAGCATTACAGAGCCATTTACCTCTCTAAACGTAAATAGAATAGAATTGAATAATGAAAAACCTACAGATGCTAATTCCCAAAGCTTAACTGGTTTGGAAGGGCCACAAACATCATCCGTTCAAGAAAATAAGATGTACATATTTCATTTAACGTAATACAAATAATGTATTTCATATTTTTTTGTTCGCGTAATTACTATTTTAGAACTGAAAAAAGAATGTCCTTCAAAAAAAAAGGATTCGTCAACAAAGATACAGAGAACAGAACAGAGAAAAACTGAAGCAGCGTGAAGCAGAAAGAAGACAACGTCAACAAAGTCCAGAAATAATTAGTGAAGCAACAATAGATTATGAAATAAGTACAGATTCTCTAAGTGTAGCTGATTTGGAGGAAACGCAGTATTTATTTGCTGATACCACTGAGGGGTACAATTTTAATTTTTATACCATCTACTATACATTTAACTATTGGTGTACTTTTTCTTTTAAAAAAATTGCGCCAACACTGACTGGACGCCTGGCAGATCCCAGTTAGCCAGTGTTTCCCAAAATGTTGACATTTACGTACCCCTTCCTTAAATTTTTAAATTTCCCTTGTTATAAAAATGGATATAACTTAATGGCAATCACATTCATTAACAACCAGAGTGCAACAAATATCATAAGCAAACTCCGTTGCAACATGTACCCCGACCAAACTCTTCTCATGCCCCTGAGGGTACGCGTACCACACTTTAGGACCACCTGTAGTAAGCAAACAAAACGTCTAACTATGTAGCTAGCTGTAAAATTTAAATAACAAAAAAGTATGCAACTCATAGAAATATTATCTGGTTAGACATTTTGTGCTCACGAGGATATGAAACATCGAAACTATTTTGTATAGAAAATATGCTTAAAATACTGTTTTATACCAAAGGCAGTAAATATGGCTTTACAAAAGAACAATATAACCACCTATTGGCGCAGTGGTACCTCTCCGCTTCATGCGTCAAGTGGTACGGGTTCGATCCCCGTTGAATCCTAGACTTAAGATCTTAGACCTAAAAATAAAATTGACCAACAGAAATGTTCTGTGTTTAGACAGTCGTGATATGACCTTAGATGTTAAAGCGACTTAAAACACCAGAAAAAAAAACAATATATTTATTTTTTTTGGAACGAAGGTCTTTCTTTTACCGAGTTTAGAGTAAACTGGAAACCATCACGTAACGAAGAAGCGTTATGCCCTCTTCAGGTGACCTTTCCTCTCTTTTTATTTATTTTTAGTTTCTCTTGCTTTCTCCTTATCCTCTTTGCTTGTCAACAGTGATTGGTGAAATAAAGTGTGCCGAGTAAGCGAAGGGAAATAAACAGGGAGAGAGAGAAAGAGAGATTTTATATTACCAGTTACATGTATAAACATAAAATGTACCAATTAGAGAGAGAGAGAGAGAGAGAGCATAATTAATAATTTAGTTTCATGCTTCACGCGAGTTATAGCCTAAGACCCCGATATGATAATATGATGTATGATTGCTACATTCATTATGTAGACTACTCATTTATATATCACATTAAAGCTCTATTTTTTTCTGTGCATGATGATATAAGGGTGCCAATCTAAAAGTGCCCGCAAATAAGCGAAAATAGCTGTTAAAAATGATATAAAGTGAGGGAGAGTTAACGTGCAGCGACTTTTGACAGATTAGAACAGCGAATGTTTGCGCTACAAGTTTTATCTCGATGACGTGTCTCTGTCTATTGAGGCACACAAAGGTTTTACTACTATGAAGGGTATACCAGAAGGACAATCATTAATGGAAGATAAATTCAAATTTTAAGAAAAAACCGGGGCTGTTCTATGGCGCTGACGGGCGACCGGTATCCTTTGAAATTAATAACGTATTCCTATTGTAGCACTACGTAACAGTACTGCCCAACACTACTTGTACTGTAGCATTACCTTTAGGCTTGTGTGATTTGTGCACTTATGAGTCATTTATTGAGTACAAGTGCAATAAAGCAATAATGTTAGAAAGTTTCAAAAGACATTTCTTTATTGCCATAATTGCCGTATCCACTAGTAAAAAAATTTTACATAAATTTAAAACAGAAATTACAAAATGGTAACATTTTCGTTCTCTGCAATCACGTCAATTATTTGTCAAATGTTCGCGCCATATTTACTGTTCACGAACTGCAACCAATTGCAACGAAATAAACGAAATTAACCAATGAAAACGCTAGAGTGAACATATACGTTCTTTAGTGCCATCTAGTGCTGTCACAGAAATTTGTGCAAGCTCTTAACACAGAGATTGTCTTCCATTTATACTGATCTATACCCTCCATAGGTTTTACAAACTCGCAAGGCTAATATTTGGTATTTTTGTCTAGTAAATCTCGTTCGCACGCTCTCTCAATTTATCTTTAATTTACAGCTATTGCGCACACTTATATCATCATGCTCAGAAAAAAGATATTTAATTTGATGTATAAGCTATTAATCTACATAGGAATGTAGTAATTATGCGGTGGGATCTTAGACTATTAAAAACGTATTTCTTTTTTTGCTTTTGTTTAATTTTGGAAATGAAAACTGCGATTACAAATTTAGAAAAAAAATTATATAACTTGCTTTTACCTTCTGCCTATATGGCCCAAAAAGTTGACTATTTACATACATTTTAGTGTAGCGAAATCAAGTGCTCAGCGTCAAAGAGAGTGTCGACTGCGAAAAAGACTCGGAAAAGCTCAGTTTCCAAAAAAAATACCAAAAACAGCCGTTGAACGTCAACGTAAATACCGAGAGAATAAAAAAAAGAAACTACAAAGTGAACGCAGGTATGATATATCTTTCACATGAGAATAACCAATTAAAAACATTGATTTTGATTCATTTTTTGTAAAATTAACATTGAATTGAAATCCTCATAAAATCAACGATAGCTCAAGTTTATAGTTTTAAGCCTCTACGACTGTAGGCATAAGAAGGGATGCTTTCCCAAAATGTTACCATGGAGTTCGCATTCGCAGTGAATATTTTCTAACATTTTTGAAGTATAACTTCTTTACATGCGTTACGAAGCGTTACGAAAAGTGTGATCTGGTGAGGCGAACGGAAGTTGAGAGGGGAGATATATGTATGTTGGTAAAGACAGAAAGAGAGAGTGTTACGTTCGTATATCTAATACAGTGTAGGTCTATTCTCCTAATCCCTTTTATGGGGATCTATAAGTGTCCTAACTCTTACATTGAGTTTAACGTCTAGAGTTTACATAAATCTAGATGCTTTGTAGGAGCAAGCAAGCCTGTAAATTTCCTTTCTCTCATTACCCGTTCATAAAATAAATACATCAGAGTGTGTCTGCAAGTTTGCCAGCGTTACACGAACGGTGAATTCTTCCCTATATCGTAATTTCATTTCGTTTCTGAACAATTTAAAAAATTAATATTTTCTTAAACATATTGAATATTTTGTGTTTGAAGTGAATAAATTTTAAAAATCATTTTAAAAGTTCACAATTTGTGAATTTTAGCGTGAATTATTTAAAATTATAGCTGAAAGTGATACAGAATCGGAAGACTGCAGCATCTCGGAAAGACGGATATAACGCCGCCTCGCGAGATATCAACGGCAGCCCCTAGGCAGGTGCTGGCTTTCTTTATAAATCTGGAGCTCCCCTAGTAAACACATATAGTCTAAGAGCTAGCAACGTTTTCGAGAGAGAATTTTAGGTTGGCCAGTTTTTATATATGAGGCGTTCCGGATACAAAGGGCGAACTCGAACTTGATCAAAAAAAATTTTTTTAATGTTCTTATAGCATTGTAGTACAAGCAGGTACGATTTGGTTGTCGAGTTTGCCCTTCTTTTCCATGTAAAATCAGTGTTTATCGCTGACAAACTAACTGAAGAACGTGTGTAAAAAAAACTTAATTTGCGGATTTCTCAATTCAGGTATTTTTGAGTTCGCCCTTCGTATCCGGAGCGCCTCATATGTTATTTCTCGCACTATCCCGGACATCATACGGGCTGTCTGGCTGTCGGGAGGGGTTGCGTTTATTAGTGCGCATCGCACCTGTACTGGTAAAATATTGAAATTTTCAGAAAAATAAAGTTTTAGATAAAATTTGTAAAAAATAACATTTTACATAAGAATGTCCACTGACTAATTTTCGTAAAATAACTAGTTTGCCCGCTACAAGCTTGGAAAGGCTGGCTCGACCTGACGTCATTTGAGTGGCCAACCATTCACACATGTATGACATGTATACAATGAGCTTTACATGCTAGTAGCGGGCAAACTAGTTATTTTACGAAAATTAGTCAGTGGACATTCTTATGTAAAATGTTATTTTCTACAAATTTCATCTGAAACTTTTTCTTTTTTTCTGAAACTTTCAATATTTTACCAGTACAGGTGCGATGCGCACTAATAAACGCAACCCGTACCGACAGCCAGACAGCCCGTATGATGTCCGGGATAGTGCGAGAGATAACATAAATATAAAAACTGGCCGACCTAACTTTTTTTTCGACGTCGCTAGCTCTCGTACTAAGAGGGTCACATTACAATAGACCTCCTTGGTCGCAGTGATAAAAGGAAGGAATATACTGGGACCCGCAAAGCAAAAAAAAAAAGATTCAGAATCGGAGTATGATTACGATGTTCCAGGACCATCTACCAAAATAAAATTAGGTACGTACGGAAATTGTGCATATACCAAGTGTTTGACAACATATTCAAGGCAAAATTTTGAAACTAATAAGACACGATCTACTGATAATGAATAACGAAGGTAATTATAAATAAATAAATATTGACAATATACAATAACTAATAAACCATCATTCACTATGATTTCGAATCTAACTGTGTTAAAAGCAGGCAAACATTGAAGATGGTCTACGTACTTATAATACCCTGACCCAAGGTCAAATTTTATTTTGTGTTTTATAAATAAACAAATAACCATAAAAACGATAAAATTGAACCGTCATTAACCAATTATTATTAAACGATTGCAACAAAAAAATTTGCAATATCAAAATGGGGTACGAAACTATGTGAGGGTGCATTCTACACACTACATATTTAGGACGCGCTTTATTCTCTGTCCTTTATTACTTGTTTGTAAGTTGTAACTCGCCCTCTCTTCCTCTCACTTTCTTCCTGTCATTTTTCCATATTTCGTCCTCGCCAGTCCTCGTATTACATTCAATTTACTTCATCAAAAGTTTATAATGAACATTAAAAATACAATAAAATAAAATTTAACACATTTGTAAATAATGAAATACATATTAATTGTAGCGGCTCACCATTGGAAATGGAAATTGATAATCGCACTACAGATCATATAGAAAAACCGCGACAAATTATTGGAATTGGGTAAATTAATTAAATAATTCTAATATTATTTATATTTGGTAAAGTTCCACTTTAGGCTCTTTTAGAATTTGAGGTTATATGAATGGGAATTTGGTGGTTTTGTGTAAAACTTTGCGGCGTCAGTAAGTACACATTCAGCAAGTCAAATAAGTTTAAATCTAGTTATTTTCGTTACAATGATACTTCTATTTGTATATGACTGAAAATTGCATTGTACACCAACGACACTAACAATGTAATTCTAACAGGGTCTAAAGTGGAACTTTACCCTATATTTTATAATAATCATTCATGATTCCAATAACAATTTACCAAAATTAAAAATAATTAATGGAAATATAGGTTATATAAAACGCTGAAAACTTCCGCAGAACGTGGTCGCGAATTCAGAGCACGAAAAGCACTGCTCAAACAGCAAGTTAAGCAACAACAACCACAAGATACCATAGATGAACTTCCAACTGAATATATTCAAAGCTCTAGTCCGTTAGAAGAAAATAAAAGCGCTGGTCCTTCACAGGTACATATAATTGAAAGAAGAGTAAGATCTGCAGAAGCCACAAGGAGATGGAGGGAGAAAAAGAGAGGCGTTAGTGGAATGCCAAAAAAACAGGCGAAAACTGTCGCTCAACGTATGCGAGAATACCGACAGAGAAAAAAATTGTAAATATCGTTTTATTTATACAACTCGTGTCATTGAGGGCTCAGGACATTCTTATTTGAGTTTTCTTACAATTTTGTATTTAGCGAAAAAATGCTATTGACACAGCAAAGGGGACAGCAGAATTTAGATGCTATGGACAGTGCATCAATAGAAGACAATGAAAGGGCTGATCCATCAACAATAAATAGCGTATCAGCAGAGCTAAATAAAAGAGGCAGTGAAGTAATAGAAAGTGTATTACCACAGCGAAAGAATAAAACGGCAGCTGAACGCATGCGTGATTACCGTGCGAGAAGAAATGATATCAAGATCAAATCGTAAGTATTATTGAAGTATCACTTCTTTACATGCGCTGGACTTGGGGAGTAAACTGGTGAATGTGTTACGGAAGCGCTACGAAAAGTGTGATCTGGCAAGGCGAACGGAAGTTGAAATGGGAGATATACGCTGGCAAAGACAGAAAGGGAGATAGAGAGAGAGTTATATATTTAATAAACAGTACAGGCTTATTTTCCGATACTCTTTTATTTGGATCTTCGTGTGTCTCCGCTCTTACATTGAGTTTAACGTCCAGAATCGAGAGTTTACATAGATCTAGAATCTAGATGCACTCTAGGAGGAGCGAGCCTGTGTATTGTCTTTCTCTCATTGCTCGTTGTTCTTATCATAAGCCTATTGTTTCAGTCTTACATTCTACTACAGTAATTATTGATGTAACCGATAATGAAAAAAATGAATCAAAGTAAAGAAACTAAAATAATGACTAATATGTGAATACCCATGCTACATATACACATAAACATAGATAGCGAAAGAAGTTATACTTCTAGTGTGTACAAGCACACTCATTTTTTTAATGTTATATAAATAATACTCCTATATAATATTATTGAAATATTAGCTTCGTTCGCGGGTCTCATTCTGAACCGATTACGAATCAGTTCAAGATAGCTTTAGGATTATCACCAAGCGCATGCACGATTATGAACCAAATCAAGATATTTTTTTCCGCGAACGACTTTAGAATTATTACGAACTAGACGACAATTAACGAGAACCCACGAAAATTGTTGATTGAATTGAACGTTGACAGCAAAACTGGACTTTGAACTGGCCACGATTTATCAAACTGCACATGATTAAGAGAATCGAATTTTTCGTCCTAACAAAAATCCGAGATTCACTAGAATCAATTCTGCATCGATAACGAACGCATTTCGTGTGAACCGCGATCAATGAGCCGTTACTAAAAATTCAGAATTCACTGACCCACGAACGCTCTTTTTAAGAATGCGTATGCGAATAGTCCCTGAACTGGTTCAGAATCGCACCCGCGAACGAAGCTATTATTTGGCCGAGTAGTTCAATATTAAACTACCAGAAATCAACACACATTAAAAAATGGAAAGAGTTGTAGAAAATCATAAAAAAACGAAAGTAACTTTTTCTGATTAACTAATTATTATCACGAACCCCTGCGAACCCCCAGGAAAGCATCCCAACATATAACCATTAATCCTAATCAATTATGTTTAGTAAACGTTTGCGCTTTTATATAAGAAGGTTTCTTAGCAGTAAACAGCTCCGATATTCACTTTTTAATTATATTTTTTTGTTAATAGTAAAACTAAGGAAAGTCAGGCTGAATATATGAGAGAATATAGGAAGAAAATGAAATTAAAAGAGCCGTTATTAAATCCTGTGCTAGCAGAAGAAAATTCAGATGTGTAAGTGTTTTTTTTTTCTTTTTCATTAAATTGTTTTCAAACATTAGTAAAAGCACTCGAAATAAGTATGTAAAAGTAGGATTCCGACATTTAACTTGATTTAAAATTAAGTAATGCCAATAATCAAAGACTATGTATTAATGTTCAGTTTATATTAAACTAAAGTTGTTAAATATAGCCATCAGTAGCTAATTTCACATCTTTTAAGATTTTATGATAATATAGGAAACTTATATGGGAAAAACTCCGTTTAATACTTATATTTATTTTGTAGAGTCAACAATATTGAAACAGAGGAAATACGGAAATTAAATCAAGAACAAATACTAATGGATCCTTGTGATTTTAAAACAGAAATTGATATTGATGATGGAATACTTGGTAAACCACAATTTATTGAAGATATTTGGGTCTATTCCGTATGATGTGTCACTTGTCAGGTGAGACGACAGTAATCACTTCACGACAAACTTCGTGAATTTCTCGTTACAAACGACAATTACCGATCTATAGCATTTGTTATGAAGCGACACACTTTACAAAAGACACGTGTTATGAAATAGGCCCAATTATTAGAATTTTAGAATCTTGCTATAATATGTAATTCAATTTTCCCATATATAATTCAATTAGAAAAAATCAAAGAAGAAGAAGAAGACTGGGAAACAACTGATGTTGGAAACGACGCCGATCCTTTAAGGATAGACGAAAATATTGCTGACAAAGCTATTATTAAATTTGAAAAAGAGCCATTAATTAACATTGATGTTCATCCCAAAGAAGAACCACCTTGGCCAAATTCTGCTGATATAAAAACTGCAATTGTTACTGAAGAGGGAATTTTTGTGGCTACAAACACCAAAAGAGGCGAATATATCTTAAAAACTAAACCAGATTTATTTAATAGTTTATAAGATAATAAGTGATTCCTAGTTACATTAAATATCCTAGTTACCTAATTACATTAAACTTGTTCTGTTCGTACCCTAATATTCAATAGTGTTAAAATTGACTTTTGTATGGATTCAAATAAAAGTTTTTTTTTTTTGATCACCAATAATTATCATTTTATTATCTACCTAAATATTATTTTCTCAAACTAATAGAAAGAAATTAAAAAAATAATAAAATTTTTAAAATATATAAAGTAATTAAACTTTAAAGAATAATTTGTTAATATGGGAAATATTAATATGAAAAACATGGCAGCGTGTAAAGCGGATGAACCCCGAACAATGGCAACACTATCGCAAAGCTCCAAATAGACTAAACGCACACTTGTCCTCTTGCCAAAGTAGAAGAACTAATAAATAAATATAGTATAAAATTAGGTGATCCTGCTCCTGTCGCTATATTGAGCGATACATATAACCAACTCCCTTCCGCCACTTTTTGACTAATGGATCAAAACTTATCAAAATTATCATATATGGTTATCGAGCTACGGAAAGCCTGTCTAGAAACCATCTACTCCATGTACTCAAGGTCAGAATTACTGTACATCTATACAGATGGCTAATCCATCCCAGGATCTGGAAAAACGTGCTGGTTATTACAGCAATATATTTGAAGGATGCGCTGCAGTTGGAGAACCTCTCAGCTGTTTTGATGGGGAAGTAGAGGCAGTTTTACTACCCTACTGGAAAAATCTCATAGAAAAACAAATTTTTTTTTATGGGTTTGAATGAGGTTTTATGGTATCCTATGAGAAAGAAAAAATTAACAATCAAAAATTTGTTGTATTTTTATGAGTTGTCGTCAACTCATTGAACTCTCATAGACGCTCATAGAATTATTGGTTGTTATCTTTTATGAGTTTTTAAGATATTTTTATGAAAATCTCGTACTTTCGTAATTTATTGTGACAGTTTTATTAGGTTGAGGCAAAAGTAGAACTCCTATAAGATTTTATACATATGTATTTATTCGCGAAAATACTCATAAAATCTCCAAAAAATAAAGTCGAAAATATTTTATGAGATTTTATTGGTGTTTTTGTCCGGGAAAATACTCATAGGATCTCATAGAATTTCACCAAAAAATATTTTTTATGAGTATTTTCCCGGACAAAAACACCAATAAAATCTCATAAAATACACATAAAATATCTTCGACGGTTTTTTATGAGATCCTATGAGATTTTTCCAGTAGGGTAGCTACATCTAAAATTCACGAAGTTAAAATGTATCATAAAGATGTCTTCTTTATTGATTCTTAAGCCGCGATAGCAGCGCTGTCCTTTAACTACCCCACTGATTGTGTCCGTATACTAACAAATGTCCAGCCGCTTTGGGCAGTCTCGCTAAAACAGGTTGGCACCTGTCGTTCCAATGGATTCCCAGTCATGTTGGTAACTTGGGGAATGAAAAAGCAGACGTCTTCCGCTAAGTCTGGCACCTCTCTAAATCAACCGACTACCCTTATTTCTCTAACATCAGCTCAGAGCCACATCGCAAGCACTATCAACTGGCATTCCTACAATATTCCAAAAAATGACACACAAGGAAAAAATGGGAATCCTTACTGGAATCCCCTATCCCACAACTTCTTCCCCGCCAGGTATCAGTCGCTTTCTAAACTACCACGGGACATGACTACCTATGCATATATGGCATATGGCAACTGCCCTGTACTTGTAGACGTCAGGTAGATAAACGAAAACAACCAAAACCAACTCCTTTCTAACCTTTACTGGATGGCGCGGCACCGAATGGCATACATGTCAAGAGTAGGCGTTGCATAAGAAGAAGAAGGTTAATATGAATGATAATAAAGCATATACAAGATGTCTCAAAAGTAATGAAAAAGCCGAAAACTGAAGGTAGATAACAAAATTTTAAGACAAAAAATTCTTTCTGATATCAAATCGAACTGGAATTTTGCACACATAATCGATGATAAATCATCATGAATAAACTGAGGATCGAATAAATCGACTCTAGTCGAGGTGAATCAACACGAACACATCACACTCACGCTTGCTAGTGTTCGAGGTCGTTTGAAGAATAATGTATCCTACCGGCATAATATACAAAGTTTTTGTTTTGTATTCATCTAAATTAGAGATGCAACGAATAGTGATTTAGCCGAATACCGAATATCCGGCCACACTCTCGGCCGAATAATAGGTACCGAATATTCGACCGTTTCATTTCTGAGTAAATCGTTTCACGAGACGCATTATTTTTTATTAAAAAAAAAGGAAAATTTAACGGCAACCGAAATTGATTTTTACTTACAAAGTATTCATCTAGATCGGACACTAGATCCATATAAGTAGTGGTTTCTAAACTTAAAGCAAGTCCCTACTCGAGGAAACTTTACTCAAATGCAGAAAAAATTGTTTTGATTCATCATAATTATTTCTCCCTTATTGATTTTCAATTTTAATTTGTTATTGAAATATATATAATTTCGAGTTAAACATTTATTTTGTTATGATTTAGTATTCACTATTCAGTATTCGGCCGAATACCGAATAGTAGCCGAATATTCGTTGCATCTCTAATCTAAATATCATATCATATCACATAATATGATACAAATTATGTTCTTTAGAAAATATCACTTTACGCATATGTATCGAAAGAACTATTATTGTTGATACGAAGATAAATATTCCGATTAAAAAGATGATGTTTGACGAAGGATCTTAGTGACGCCACCTTGGCATTATATTAATGGGAATCAATTTAAGATTGTCGATACTAAATCCCTAAGGTTTATCCCGTTTAACCCTTCAAAAAATACAACCCAAATCAATCAGCTATAAACTTTTCAAACCAGAATTCATTAAATTTTAAGAATAAAAAGTAATTAATTAAAAAAGATTACAACGGATAAAAAAGTTAAGCAAATCCAACCTTAAATCTGAACAATGACAATTATTTCCACACAACTGGAACTGGATAAATCCTTCAAGGAGACAGGAATAACACTTTGACACTTTTCTACAACAACTATTAATTGACAAAAATCGATTAAAATCAATAATTTCTATGAATGACTAGAAATGATAATCGCGTAGCGTCACTTTTCAAATAACTAAGCGAACTAAGCTGAGCGTGGGCAAATGGAGGGCGCACTGTCGAAATTAACAATCGAATAACGATTCTTTCGTTCGTTCTTTGTTACACTCATTAAATTTTATGAAATGGAATATTCGAATCGATGGCACAGTGTTACATATTATAATGTTAAATATCTTCATAATTTGCCTTTCTTTGATTGACTAAATTTTCCATTAGTTTCAGCGTAGTTTACGATATTTTTAAGTCATGTACATCGACTAATGTATGACTAAAAAAACCCTCATGTAAAAATTGCTAAAATTGGTTTTATTCAGTGGCGGCTCGTGAAATTTTTGAGATGGGGGTGCTATGTTAAAAAAAAAAAAAACAAAAAACATAATGTATCTATTCAATTTATGTATTTTTTGTATCATTACTTGTAAACTGCAAAATCCATTCTAGTTTTTTGGTGTTTAGCTGGTGTAATGTATGTATAATAAATACAAAGATCGACAAGTCTCATTTGAAGAATATTGTTATAAAACTGCAAGTCGATCAAAACACAAGAGATCACTTCCTCTCTGATAGCCAATCGAATAACTTATATTTTATTTATTATCTGTAAAAAGTTTATTTTTTATATATATATATATATATATATATATTAAAAATGTGCAAACATTACAGCTGGATAAAGGAGTTAATCAGTCTTGATTCATATTATTCCTTAGTAATGACTCAATTCGTTTACGTTTTAGTTTAGCGTACTATTGTCTAAATATATTTATAAGGTAGAGTCAAAATTATCGACAACATTAATTAGCCCTTTAAAAACACTAGGATTTTGCAAGGAACTTCTCTCATCGTGGCCACGTATGTACCATTGATTACACCGGTCAACACGATTTTTGGGTCTGACTTCTACATGTTAAATTTTAGTTTCTCCTAGGTCAAAAATGAGAAAATCAGAGCAATTTAATTTAAGTATCATTATAATGAAGAATGATGAATTCATTATAAAATTTACTTATTGACGCGAATCAGACAAAAGCAAACTATAAGAATTAAAAATTCTAGAAGTCTAGAATCAGAATTTAAACATGAGAACAGAAACCCAAAAAAATGTGTTTTTGTTGACCGGTGTTATATGTACTGGCACTGCCGATATCATAGTGCCAGTTTCGCTTGTTACACGCACAGAATGGAATACACGAACTTAAGCGTAAATAGACAAGGCTGAAGGAAGCCGGAAGAATTGACACTGTGAGAAACACAGTTCCAGGCTTCATATTTCAACGTATTACAAGTAAGATTTAAATAATTCATTTACATAACAATTGAATTGATTACGTTAAACAATTTTATTATATTATTACTACGATTGTATCAATATTATTGTCATTTAATAATATTATTGTAAACAGTATTTTCACATAATTTGTTTGGGGGTGCTGCAGTACCGTAGTGCATATATGGGCGAGCTGCCACTGGACTTTTATTATTACAAAAGATTGCCTTAAAAGTAGCCGACTTAATGCATGTGCATTCCATTACAGAAAAATCCGATATAACAATCGAAAATGAAGTCAAAGATAAATTGGATGATAGTAACAAAGAAAGTTATACTTGCGATGTTTGTAATAAGGGTAGTAAGTATTCTAGATATTAAGTAATCTAACAATAAACCAAAGGCCGTAAGGGTATAAGTATGGTGAATTTGCCCCCGGAAGATATTTAAACGTTACTTGGAAGAGTTGTAGGTATTAATGAAATAATAAGATTCTGAAAGTTTTAGAACCCTAACGCAATTGGTTTTTGATAAAAAGCAAAATTAGTACAAATCAGAAAATAATTTTTTTCTCAGGAATGGGTGAATCGATTTATCAAAATTTTGGATATGTTTTAGATATTATGTTATAAAAACAAATATTATTTTCTGATTTTTCCAAAATGTTGCTTTTATATATTATATATCTTTTGGGTAAGGTGATCAGACGTCCCGATTTTGGCAGGACAGTCCCGAGTCTCGATTTTTCACAATTTATCCCGCGTCCCGCGACGTTTTTCAAAATACGGTCCCGACTTAATTAAGTTATTGTTTATATTTATGAAAATCATTGTTTTGCGTTCTAAGAATCCTACGGGCTACGACGACTTTTTCTACAGTAAATCAAGTGTGGACATCAGAAAAATCAAAATTAAGTGTTGAAACTTTGAAAGCCATTTTATGTGAGAAATATAATTTGACAAATTCTTATGAAGATTTTTTACAATATTTTAAAAAATGACAACAATCTACTGAAACAAATTCACTCAAATAAAAAATATGTGAAGGAATAAAATATTATTTATTTATTTTTTATATTTATAAATTGCACTTATGTTAAAAATAAAAAAAAATATTACGATATTATTTTTATTCAGTGTGAAAATTTTTGTTGATACCCCTCCCCCCCTTCATAGTAGTCCCGCTTTGCCCATCTAAAAATCTGGTCACCTTACTCAACCCTCAAAAATTAAGGATTATGATTTTAACGTAATTCCTGACTATTTTGCTAACTTTCATTGAAATCTGTAAATAAGTTAGGGGTGCCAAGTTAGGTAGGTTATTAGTATCATAGATTTTGGGGACAATCTTCAATTGCACATAATAAATCATTGATAATATTATGGTCAGTTGATAGGTCATTGTTATGGTGTATATCGTAAACGCCATAAACAGTTCTGACAATGAGTATATTTTAATTGTTGTGTTGTCAAACGTCAAAACACGATTTTGACATTTGGTCAAAGTTCATTATGTTTTTTTAACTGTCATGTGCTGTCATTCGAATTTAAAAAGCCCAAAAACTAATTTTTTCTAAAGATTAATTGATATTTAGTAAGTAGTTACAATTTTATTAATGAACCACGAACTAAATACAGACTTAAAATACAAAAAGTGTCTTATGAATTATTAATTTTTAATGATTTACTCGATTTACATTTACAACTATTCAATATGACATAATTCTAATAGAGTGAAGATAACGTTTATGGTTATTAACAAAATTTAACAAGTATTTATTATATACAAATACACGGCAATGGCAATAAATGTCCATAAACTCACAAATAACCCAACGGCAGCATGGCGTGAAATATCTCAAACTCAACGAATGATAAAAGTGAACGTAAAGCCTCCAAAAGCTCCGGCGACACCGGATAAGTTACGAATTGTATGCATGAGTGACACACATTCACTAACACCGCACATCAAATTTGATATTCCTGATGGAGATGTTTTTATTCACGCCGGCGATTTCACACGTTGTGGCGGTCTCGAGGAAGTGCAAGATTTCAACGAATGGCTTGGCAAATTACCGCATAAACATAAAATTGTTATAGCAGGAAATCATGAGCTTAGTTTCGACACGTCTTTTACTCACCCTTTTCAAAATAACTCAAACGAAAGAAATACCCATTGTGGACAAAGCTTATTTGATAATTTACCCACCTTGGGAATGTCGAAAGATCATATTTCGGAAGCCATTAAAACAGTTAATATTCAAGAGCATTTAACCAATTGCACGTATTTAGAAGACTCCACAATTTCAATAGATGGAATCAACTTTTATGGTTCGCCATGGTAAATATTTACTTCAATATACCTCTAATAAGCACAATATGTATGTATGTATGTATGTATGTGTGTGTATATGGTATAGATGTGTATGAGTGCGTATATATATACCTACTAAGTCTGTAGAGAATAATTGGCCACAAAGTCTTTATAAAAGACAGGGCCAGATAAATAAATTAAAAAAAAAAAAAAAAAAAATAAGCACACTACGTAACAGGTCTGTAACATCCACAGAACATAGTCTTTTGTAATACGTAACATTTACATTACTGTTACGTTGTGTACTTACTGAGTATTTATGCAAATAAGGTATCGAAGTTTTTCTTTAATTTTCTTAGGCAGCCTGAGTTTTGTAAATGGGCTTTTAATTTACCGAGAGGGAAAGAATGTTTGAAAAAATGGAATTTAATACCTGATGAGACTGATGTTTTAATTACGCACACACCACCTGTAGGACACGGTGATTTATGTTGTTCAGGGGTTCGTGCTGGCTGTGTAGAACTTTTATCAACTGTACAAGAAAGAGTGCGTCCAAAGTATCATGTATTTGGTCACATTCATGAAGGTATTTTTTTTATTTACGAAATTTTTTAACAAAATAATTAGTGTACACGTAAATGTTACTATAATTTAGCATTAGTTTAAAGCACATATAAAGCCAAAAATACACAAGGAATATTTAGGAAGTAGCTTGCTTATTAAAAATGGCATTCTAAGGATACATAAGGATTAAGGGGCCATCCATAAATTACGTCACTCGTTAAGGGGGAGGGAGGGGTCGACGAAGTGTGACATTGTGTGACAAGGGGGTGCAAGTAAAAAACGAACTTGGAACTATTAACAAAAAGCTCAAAAACATTTGCAACACTATCTGTAGAAACATAAGGTTCAAATTGTTTTGTCGGCCACTCGCTCTACTACACTGAGTAAAAAAATCTGGCAATTGAATTTCATCGACGCCAACAAAATGATTTGATAGCCCATTGCTAATCAAATATTTAATATTTAGATTTAATTGTCCGAAGAGTATTTTTTTTCTCGGTGTAGTGTTACGCGCCCATACTATTGCCCTCTTATAAATGCCGCTAAATGCTGCACCGTGCCTAGCGGTGATATTGTTTTTATTTCATTTGACAATTGACTTTCAAGATGATTAAGTTTGATCATTAATTAATATAATTAGTCGTTTTTTTTTGTTTATTTCTTGAAATGTTTGATTTGATGCTAATTTTATTAAAAAAATCATTTAAATTGAAATAAAACAAATTTGGGAACTGCTGTTTGAATTCAATAATTATTTGTAGATGTAAAATATGTGACGTCACACTAAGAGGGTATGGGTCTCACAAATGTGACCAGTTGTGACAAGGACGGGGGAGGGGTTCACAAATCATGAAATTCGTGTGACGTAATTAATGGATGGCTCCTAATATGCAAGTAAAATTTCATGTTAACTATTGATTGCACTTGGAACAAATACTGTTTACCGGGTAATTTAGTCAAATTGGCTTTTAACGTTCTCTTTTGACATACATACATGTTTTTTGAGTATGTCCATGTATTCCAATATTCCCCTTTCTGGATAAACCTCGTAACTGCAAATTCGTAATTTTTGAGAAACCGATAAAAACTGTTATAATTATCTATTATAATAATACGTGAAAAATAATTTTTGAATCAGAAAATGTAAATACGAGAAAAATAAAAACAACCTTTAAGGAAAATTCTGTTATAATTTTAGGAGTTTAGGATTTTTTTTTTAAAAAATGTAGTTACGTGATTTACTCGGAAAGGGGATGATTATGTTAAATAGTTCGTTGAATTGTTAAAGAGGCAAAGAAATTAATGAATAAATTACATAAACGCAGTATATATTAAGTTCAATGTAAAAATATTTCAGCTGAAAAAATATCTTAACTGTTATAAAATCAATTAGTCTTTAAAGAGTTCCATAAGAATCGATGTGTGGTTTAAGGATTAAAATATGTCGAACTTACAGGGTTTTCGATGGTTTTCCCCATTATGGTGTCTTGATTTCCTTTCGTGGAGAGAAATCCAAATTTTGTTTTCGAACGTTTACATATCGAATCCTTTATATAACAGCTTTGTATTAGTTCAAAATTAGCATTCAAAATGTAGAGTTTTATTAAATTTGAACTATTTTAGGACTGCTGCAAGAATAAATCTGTTCAGTTATACTTACATTGAATAGGTATTTTGTTAAAAATATTCTCATACTATAACTTTTCTAATTCTTTTAGGCTACGGAGTATCAAGTGATGGAAAAATTATTTACATTAATGCATCTACCTGTGATTTAAATTATTTACCAAATAATCAACCGATTGTATTTGACATATCCTTACCAACAGGCACCTTTAAAACATGAAGTATTGTAAAACTTTTTTACTGAATTAAATATTTAAAGAAATTCATCGCTGTGAACGATATTATTGTAATTTGTTTTAACACATTGAGAACTGAGGAATGAAAAAGTTGCCTATACGAATTACTGGGTTCTAATTAGGATTCGACCCTTGAACCAGAATATGATTTTTCACGTCCAGCATATGGATCATTTTTTTCTGGAGATATTAAATTAATGTGTATAATTTTTGAATATTAGCACCCAAATTTTTCTTGTCAAAAAAATCAAAATTTCATACTCAAAGCTTGCTTTATCTCATTTTGAAAATTGTATATCAAGTCCTGATACCTCCTGTTTGATCTAATTGGTCATCTTTTATAACGAACAATTCGTTAACGTTTCTTCGCAGATGAAAATACATAGTTTTTTTGTCTTAGAATTTCGTTATCTACCTCCAATTTCCGACTTTTCAGACGCCCTCTATATGCATCAATCGCTATTATAGCAAAACTGTCTAAAATGTATGTTTAGAAATGTTATTAGCAACTATCTTTGAAGTTAACAAGGCCTCACTCAAATACGGGCCCTTAAATAGATCAAAGAAACTAACGACAAGAAATGGTTATATAAAAGTCAGCCTAAAAGTCACTGGTAGAGATACCATTTTACATATTTATACATGATCAGCACTCAATGTGTTAACAAATGTATACCTTAATTCAATGTTGCTATTATATTATTTCTATTCAATTAATTTTTTTTTTCAATATTTTTTACGTAAATTATTTCATTTTTATATACTGCTTTTTAAGTTTTATAATCACTTTTTATAAACTGTACTTATATTACGGTCAAATAAAAAAAATATACAATAAAACAATGTGAGTGGCATATATTTATTTGCTTTTACAGATTGACAAATTTTCACAAACTGAAAATTATTTTTTTTTACATTTTTTTAATGCCAGTCTTTAAAAAGGTACCAACAAAATATTTACTTCAATCATTTTATATCTAATATGTTAATTGTAATATATCTAAATATTTTTCAAAAAAGCTAAATGTCTTTAATTTTCGTACTATCACAATCGATGAAAAAAAAAACAAAAACAAAATTAGAGACTCAAATCAAGTTTAATTAGTTTATGTGTACAACGATTAACTTCTTAAAAAATTATTTTTGCTACACAATTGTTATTTGTTGTTTCAACTTAGTATAATTTCACTAATAAAAATTATTAATCAAAAAATGTATTATTTAAACAATTCCTCTATTATTTTATACATGTAGTAAAAATAATTGAAGCAGTAGAAAGAAAGTAAATAGGACGTATTTTATGGTTTCATTGCATTTAAATTATACATTATATAAATGTAATGAAATTCAATTATTTCTCGTTTATTATAATTATTTTAATATTATATCTAAAAAACAAGATGTTGTAAACCGAAATCTTGTTAATATATAATATGTATGTATATTTTCTTCTTTCGTTTTAATAAGGAACATTTGAAAACAGATATGAAACAGATTCGCCATTGTGAGTTCTTCGAACCGCTTCCGCAAACATCATCGATACATCAATGCACTGAAAGCAGAATAAAATCAGTTTAAAAGAAGGAACAGCTTGATATAAGCCTTTTAATTATAAAGATGGTGTAAGTTCTGTTGTGAATTTTAAACAGAAAATATTTGCTGCGACGTGTCACAGATGTTTGTTTTACATGAAACTCGTTGTTGGTTAAAAGAACAAAATAAAGCCCCATGATTGAAAAATACATAAAATAAAATGGGGCTTCCTACAAGCCTATTTTAACCAAAAATTTCGTGGTATAACCAGATGAAAAATAAAGGCAAAATTATTAGACAAAATTTGGTGAATTTCGAATAAAGCTTTCTTTAAGATACACAAACAACAATATTTTTCACAAAAAAAAAAAAAAAAAAAAAACTTTTCGGATTCAGGGGACCTCCAAACGGGTACTTCCAGTGAAAACTCGAAATCGAAAATTCAGTCCGATTACAATATTTTCTTTACTAATAGTTAGTAATGTAACGGGCAAAGATAGAAACAGCAAGATAAACTGTACGTTAAACAGAGATGGAACAATGACTAAGGAAATAAGGAATAAGTCCTTCGACAAGCATTCATTCCATATTTGATAGCGAATCTAGAGCAGTATTTCTCAACCGCTGTGCCGCGGCCTTTTTGGGTGTCGCCAAATTTTAGAAATACAATACAAATTATTTTATATATATGTTACTGTGAAAGACCGAAATCCGGTGAATGTCGAGATACACCGGTGAATGTTAACATCCACATAGTCGCTTGGTGTATGTCCGAAAGATTTGCTAAATAACAATATTTCTGACTTACACCGGTAAATGTCGACATTCACCATGGTCTCTTGGTGAATGTTGAACATGTCGTACATTTATAATTTTTTCTCCGTAATTAAGTCGTTATAAAACGTCACCAGGATAACGTAACTTTTTTGCCTTCTTTCTGAGAGGAGTGACCAAGAGTTTGCTACCCACAGTACATTCTAACTGAGAAAACAAATATGTAGTTGTAAAAAAAAACTTAATTATGTGATTCTAATCTTATTTATTGCAACAACTTAAACTATTATGACACTTTGAATTGCACAAGAGTCCTTTGCTTTTACAACTGCATTTATTTGTAGAACACTTCCTTTTAAAAGGACAACGTGCATATCCTTGCCCCCCGCTTCTTGAGTTAGCTGCAGCTGCTTCTCTCAGCGACATTTCTTGCAAAGAAATCTCATCTATGGAAAGTAACTTTTCTTTACAAATTACGAACTGATTACGTGTGTGAAGCTGCTTGAGGGTAGTTGGAGTCTTCTATTCCAATAACAACCGCTAACACATTTCGGCTATCTGTACGACCACGGTCGACATCAGGGACTTTTATTCGTACAGTATCACCAATTTGAGCAGGAGGAAATTTTTTTTCAGTCAGAACTTGATGTGAAGTCGTTGTAGATTGCAGGTCCTCTTCAATATTTTTCTTCGGATTATAGTTTTCAGTATGACTACCGCTCAATTTTTTTTTTCAGAAGTATTAACAGTTTCTTCAAGCTGTTCTTTGGTTTTAAAAGTATTGGCTATTTTTTCGAGTTGTTTTTCGGTTTCAATATTTGCGATTTGTTCGCTAAGAAAAAATGACGATGCTATGCCTCTTTTTGCTTTAATGCCAGACATGGCTTCATAAGAACTTTGGCGTATTCCTTCGTGATATGTAGTGTTCTTGGCAAATTGAACAAAGGGTAAACCATCTGACCATTTATTTGTATCGTTATCGTCCATCCATGCAGTTAACATATTCTGTACATCCTGGTTGTCCTCTCGTTTACTCTTAATTAATGTATTTAACTTTTCAAGAAAAAGATCACGGTTTACTGTAGTATCCATTGGGTATAAATTAGGGTATCGAAAAAAAATATGCAAACGTCGCTCGTATCAGCAAAACTTACATAAGACTGATAAAGCTGATTGACTTCCAGCAAAACAAAGGATTTGGCGGGGGAGAGCCAGTCGCTTTCTTAATGGCTCTTCCCTTTTGAACCTTCACCAGAGCGTATCTGTGATTGTCGACATACACCAGTGAGGGTTCGAATATATAACAATGTAATGAAATATTTGATCTTTCACCAACGTATTTGGCGTATCTTGACATTCACCGGTGAAAGTCGACATTCTCCAATTTCGGTCTTTCACAGTAACATATACAATACGTATAAATAGCCAATTGCATATACATACAGTATGTATGATTAGCAACATCCTATTTTATACGCCCTTTTTATACAACAAATCTGCATTTAAGTACTACTACTATACTTGTCTTGACTACTTACTACAAATATACCTTTTAGTAAGTATATCATTTTTAACAATAAAAATTTGCAATTTATCAAGTTAAGTATCTGGAAATTTTGTGCAATGAGTTGAGCTTAATAATTAAACTTTTAAATGAAATATTGATAATAACTTGTGAATTCAATGCTTGATATGATTTTAAATCAAATAGCCTGAAAATTAAGTCAAGTAGAATAAAAATTCCAATCAAAAATGTTGTATTCATAGAATGCTTCTTCAAAGGTTTGTCCTGCACGGTACGTTCTTATATAAATACTAGCTGAACCCCGCCCGCTTCGCTGGACATAACTAAATTGACTGGTTATCATAATTAATAGAAACCGTCATAGCAAAATATAAAAAAGTCATTACAGTTAAGTTTACGTAAAAAGATAGAAAATTTTGTAAAGATGGGTAGATGAAAATTTTATTTTGGAAAGGATTTGCGTAAAACCCGTTCTTAGTACGCGAGACCTATAGTTTCAGAGATTTCGTGATAAGTCAGTGATCGTTTTTCGCTTATATATGTATATATTGAAGATATCTTTTGAATAAAAGTGAACTTATACCATCTTCAAAATAAACAACTTATATATAATGTATTATAGTAGTAAATAAATATACCTGACACTTGGGGCAGTCTTTCATGTGCTCGTCTTGCGGAATTGTATTTGTCACAACCACAGCCTCAAAGTGAGCATTGTTTATCCGTGAAATGGCCGGGCCCGAAAAAATTCCATGGGTTAAAATGGCATAAACCTTAGTAGCACCAGCCTCGATCAATTTTTCGGCGGCATGACAAATTGTTCCACACGTATCGGCCATATCATCGACCAGAATCGCCACTCGATCTTTCACATCGCCGACCAACACCATCGAAGCAACCTCGTTAGCCTTTTTTCGCTCTTTGTGAATTAAGGCAAATTCCACGTTTAAGCGATCCGCTATCGATGTGACACGCTTTGCACCGCCGGCGTCCGGCGACACAATAATGCTGTTGCACCACTCGGCTATGTTTTCTTTGATCCATTTTAAGACAGCGGGTTCCGCATACAAGTTATCAACGGGTATATCAAAAAAGCCTTGGATCTGGGATGCGTGCAAATCCATTGTTATAATATGGTCTGCACCAGCGACTGATAACATATTTGCAACCAATTTGGCTGATATTGGAGCTCTACTCTGAAATCAAAAATAAAATACTATTTAATCGTACCTTTTTATTATACTCGTTAACTACATTTTAGCATGCAATTTAATGTTTAGTCATTAAAATTATTTTTAATCAAACGTGCTCTTAGTAGCTTCTTGTTAAACATTATCGATAAAAATTGTTTAATAAAACTTGTCACATGATTTTCAAACGTTTTTCTCAAATACCAGTTCGAAATAAGATGAAATAAAGATGGAAGCAAAAGTTAAAAATGCAAAAAAAAAGTTTATTTACAATTAAAATCAGGCAACTTGTACTGTTAGTAATAATTTAAATTGATGGCTTTATAAAATATAATACGACTTCTTCCCTTTTTTAATGTACATAGTTAGCAACATTACAAATAAATCGATATGAAGGTTGTTCCCTCATCGGCTGTTGACATGTACGCTCATGTACATCTTACTTTCGACGTTGCTTACTAGATCTAGTAACAATTAACACTCTGAAACCTTAAGCTAGATTAATTAGATGTAATTGGTCAGTTAATATCAGTAATTGGTCAACGGTAAATTAAAATAAAAAAAAATTAATCTACAATAAAATTTTGTTAGTTCAAAAATAGTAATTAATCATAGCCCAGTTTGACTGGATTCCACTAAGAAAGTATTTTTGAAATTTCACTCTCTAAGTATCTCAAATAGGGGGTTGAAAGTTTTGAATTTTATAAGCCTAATTCCTAAAGTACCAAATTTTTCAAATTTTAATCTTACAATTATTAATCTACATTTCAAGTTTATAATCTCTGTTTTGGTATTTTCTTAATTCGTTCATTTAAGGGTCAAAAACATTTTTTTTAAATCTCCATTTTTGTATGAATATCCTTACGAGTTATCTTGCTTTTTATGATAAGTGATTTACGTGGTTCTCTCTTCTTAGATGAAGCAGAGAGAAGACTGAGAGAGCCAGATCGCACGAATACACGTGCTGCCATCTACTTCGACTAGGAGTGTTTGGAACTATTCCTTAGTCAGTTTGTGTTCTTTTCTCCACTGTTCTACACTCGGAACGTCTGCCATAGAGAAGGTTCTCTCTGTCAAAACATACTCGGAACGCGTTTTTTTCTTTCTCATGAGCGTAGATAAGTCATAAGCTATCGCTATTTCAGTTGAGAATTATAGCTCTACTTATTTTGAGATAGCTTACGACTTATCTATGCTCATGAGAGAGAGAAAAAAAGCGTTCCGAGTATGTTTTGACAGAGAGAACCTTCTCTCTGGAAGACGTTCCGAGTGTAGAACGGTGAAGAAAAGAACAATAACTGACAAAGGAATAGTTCCAAACAACCTCTACTCGGAGTAGATGGCAGCACGTATATTCATGCGATCTGGCTCTCTCAGTCTTCTCTCTGGATGAAGTATTATTTTTTTAAGACTGGAGTTTGTTCACTCTTTCCTCAAAATTTAAATGAACGAAGTCAGGGGTAGCCACTAGTTACGAATATAGTAAAATACGAAGAGAAATTTAAATCTTTTTAAACTCGCTATAAAATCCAATTGCATATTTAATTAGTGACCAATTAATCTATTAGATTCTATATTGATTTGTTTTTGATGAGGTGCTAACTATACATGTGGGACATCGAAATCTTAAACTCCCTATAAAATCCTACTAATGTACCTATTACTGAAACCAACGACCAATTATGACCTAATAATGAGCAACTAATCTAAACATATCGATTTGTTCTAGATGGGGGGGGGTAAGGGTAACTATATGCCGTCTTCTTTACATAAGAATAAAATATTATAACTAAACTTTATATTCACGAACTATTATGAAAGCAAATAAATATACGAGTACATTTTGACTATAGATTTTCGATATGTAATAAATTACCTCTGTGCACGAGAAATATAACATGAAGGCACAGTAAGTAAAATATTCGAGTTATTATAATGATTATACAAGTTTTCTTATATCAATATCAATTATATATCCTAGGCCAGTGATTCCCAAACTTTTAGACCCATGAACTATAGTCATAATGGTTTTACAGTCAAAACTTGACCCCCAAAAAAGTGACCCTCGATAAAGAAATATTATCAAAAATAACGCAGTCAATTCATCTCGCTTAAATGTTGTCCCTATGATTTGTTGCAATGATGGTTAAATTTCTTTGACTGTTTGAAAAAACGTAAAATTTTTATCTTTTTATCTTTATGGATTTTTATTAAATGTTCTTTATGCTTAAAAGGTTTCATTGAATCAGTTAACATAGTTTTATTAAATAAATGGCACATACGTCAAGTACAATATTAGAGCTCCCTGATGTTGTTCAGAGACCCTCAAATCAATTTTAATTTTCTGCGAACCCCATGAATGATATCGGGGTCCCGTGGGGGTTCATAGAGACCACTTTAGGAACTACTATCCTAGAGAAATGTCATTTTTTCAAAATTAATTTTATTTTGGATATTTATTTTAAATCGTGTATTTAACTTTCATTTAATAATATTAGTTTCTTATAATCAATGTTAAGAAATATCGCTGACAATAAGTTAATAGCAAGCAATTATTGAAAAGAACAAACACACATGAAAATAAAAGTTTTAAACAGAAAACAGGACACTGTTAATGAATGAACTCGAGTTTCAATCTCATCAAATTTTCTTATACTACATATTTATTTCGATTTAAAACCATGCTAATATATTCACCACTCATTTATTATAGCTTCATCTACACAGAAAATCATTAAGTTAGTAAAAAAATCCATCACATCTTAGTAAAATGACCCGCCATTCCATATTTTCAATGATCAACTCGAAAATCAAACAAAATCAGTAATTTCGTCAAAAGAACCTTGACGTTTTTCTTGATTTTCATTTAAGTCATTTCAACGATACTAATGATTTGATACAATTGTAATTTGTATTTTGATAACATTTGAAATATTTGTAAAAAAAAAAAAAACAGTAGCCATATTATAGGAGTTCCGGTTTAATATAGTTCTAGTAAGGGCCAAATATCAATTAATCACAACACAATTCAAATTCAACTATAGTATATTCTTTTTCTCTGTGGTACTTACAACGACAAGGAAATCCGAATTTACACCCAAATACTGCAATTTATAAGAAAAATACTCTTCTATTTAAAATGTTTAGATTTAAAATTCAAGTTTGTACATTTTTATCATAGTATTATTAAGTAATAGTTCTTAGATTTGTAACTGGTTGTATATGAGTATAGTTATATAAAATAACTATTGAGAGCTTTTTAAAATAGTTAAGCTGTTTTAGTTTAAACTACAAATTGCTACAAACTCTCTCAGATAAAACACGATGTTGCAGACACGACTTAGAAGTTAGTCTAAATTCCTAGCTGTACAACTTACCTCAGCTAATCAATTTATATAAATAAAATCGTCATCTTTATGTCCTTTTCCAGAAAACTTAACGTTACTATCGACGTTAAAATCAGTCTTTTACCAATTCGAAAGTAGTCAATATTGTCAAGACAGACCAAAGGCAAATCAGGGACTTTCCTCCCATTTAAAAACTCAAATCAAATTGCTTTTTTATAATCAAATGTACGGGGAAAGTTAGATATGTTGTAACGTTGGATAAATTGTACCACTTTCAGATTTTTTACTCTTTAATATTTTTCAATGTTGATGAATGATGATAATTGTTACAGTTATTTATTTATACCACCTATTGGCGCAGTGGTTAAAGCAATTGCTCTCTCCGCTTCCGCGTCAAATGGTACTGGGTTCGATCCCCGTTGAATCCTAGACCTAAGATATAACTGACCAACAGAAATTCTCTGTGTTTAGACCAGTGATTCCCTTTGATTCTCAGTGGCGCGATAGTTTCTAAAGTGTGTCGCGAGATTTTCAAAAAAATATTTAAATTTGCTAGGGTTTTTGAGTATTACATTTATTTGAGTAAAATTTGTTTCTACCAAATCAATAAAATTTTATCAATTTTTGAACCACGATTCGAATTGATTTGCTCACGAAAAAGCAAGCACATCCAACTCTCAAAGAATATCTTTCTGTGTTTTAAAAATTCATTTATATTGATAATAAGAGTAATTTTGAAAAATAAATTTGATTTTTCATTCAATTTTTTCGTCATTTCTTAGAAATTCATACATTGGTGTAAAGAGGTGTGTCGCAAAAATGTTTGATTTTTTTTACTGTGTCGTGGGTCAAAAAAGTTTGGCAATCACTGGTTTAGACGGTCGTGATTTGACCTTAGATGTTAAAGCGATTTAAAACACCAAAAGAAAAAAAATATTTGTTTATTAATATTTGTATTTTGATTGACAAAATTTTTTGATTTTTATCATAAAAATATTTATTATATTTGTATCATTAGCAAAGAAAGATTAAAAGAAGTAAAAATTCTAGAAGTGGTACAATACACGTATTTCGAACTCTTCCTTACTAAGGTAAAATAATTACCTCTTTGATACGAATATTTATGCTTTTTTATCAATTGCAATTAAATAACTTATAAAGAATAAAATGCTCTGCAATAAAATTGTTATATGAAAATTTTCCATAAAGTTAATGGTTGTGTTAAAAAATTGGAAAAATGTAAAATTTATCATCTATCCTTGACTTACTTTTGGAGGAATAAATATATCAAAAAATTGTAAGAGATCTTTTTTATATCATTCCAGAATATTGTTCACGACGTGAGCTACAAAATTCCAAAGTGCAAGAGAATGTTTTTCCCATGTTATTTAAATGAAAAATGGAAATTTGCAACGCGTCACATATTAGTATTAAGAGCTCAAACTTTATAAGTATTCTTTTTTCGTCATTTCTCACAATATTTTTGATATAATTAACAAAATTATCGTTCCTTTAACACCCTAATAAATATCCTTCAAAAATTTCATATTTACCGTAGTAATGAAATTTAAACATTGAACATCCGAAAATATTTCTTACATAAAAAATAGTCTATGCCAGGATGTGAGCACATGAGGCAAAGGGAGTCGCATTCCAGTTTTTTAATATTCTATAAAGAGCCATACACAAATAAAAAATTTTTTTATAAAAAATTATTTCAACATTTTAGTAATAAAATTCCAATATAATTCTTTCTTCCCAAAGTATTAAGAAAACCCTCTAAATTAAAAGTAGCAACGCCTTAAGTCCTTTACTAATAAATATAGTCTAAAACTTTGATGGGAGCAGCATTTGCCCACCTTTGGTCTATATCAGGGGTGGGCAACTGACGGCCCGCGACGATGTCGAATCCGGCCCGCTTTGACCTTATTCACAAAAATTACAGTTCATCGTAAAAAATCGGTCATTAATAATTACTACTACATAATTCAAGTAATTTGATTTTTTTCCGTTCTGATTTTTTAAAAATTAACTCGTTCACTTTAATACGCCCGCATCTTGATTGGAAATTTTTATTCGGCCCGCTCACTGAAAAAGTTGCCCACCCCTGGTCTATATACTGCTTTCAAAGACAGCGATTTAATTAAATCGCAGTTATAGAATAAAAGAAGTTTAGAAGTTAATTTTGTAAGGCATAATTGAAAAGATCAGCTAATATATTTTGTCATGTAACATAAAGTTTAAAGAAAAATTCTCAGTAAATGATTTAAAATTTTAATGTTCTTAAATAATAAACTTCTAAATGATAACAGTTTATAAATGTGACTGAAGTTTAATTTCAATAATATAAAAAAATATCTAATTACTAAATTCATTCTATTTATTTACATGAAATTCTAGATAGCTTATAGACCTTTATAAGTTTATCTGTTTCACGTTTCATTAATTTTTTCTTGGTATTCGAAATAAAAAACAATGGAAAATATTTTAACTGTATATCAAATAATAAGAAACATCATTATTATAATAAATATAAATCATTAAAATTGATAAAAATGAAATCCTTAGTAAAATAGTTAAAAAAAATCTATTTCAGCTCAACAATTTTTACAAGTACAAAAATATTTTTACATATAACTAATTAATCAATAACTCGTATTCAAGAAATGATATTATCACGATAAAATTACCAAACTTAAAAAAATATTTATATAAGAACTGCTATTATCTAAAATGTTTTTTATTTCCAATTTCATTATTTGTCTAATCAATTAATATATTCGATCGAAGTAAAAATTAGTTATACATGGTCATAAATGTGGTATTACAACAATTAAAAACTTGTATCACTATCCAAAGTTTCTCTAATTTATCTTGACTACATCTTACTGGGAAATTTTATCTTCTAATGATAGTATTTTAATAGTGAATTCTGGTCGGTTAACTTATTTTTATATTTATTGATTGTACGAGTAATTAAATAACACGAAATATTATATTTATTTTAATATAAACCTTGAATTTTTTCCGTATTTGATTACTAATCTTACTTGAAAAAATTCAATATTGGATTTCATGTTTAAGTTTAACAATAAAAAAATCAAATTGCTCATGTTGTTTTAAAGACTAAAGCTACGCTAAATTTTTATAACCAATATCTTTGTTGTCTGAAGCTTTTTTCCATACAATTGAGTATTTGGAAAAAATTAAATCCTCTTGATATATAAAACAGTAGGCTGATTAATTGGCAGACACTTTGAAGCCTGAAGTATTGAAAATAAAAATCTGATTTTTCAAAATGTTATTCCTGAGTGGATTCTAATCCTCATTAAGGAAGGATTTTTCGAAATTTCACCCCTAAGTAGTTCAAAAAGGAGGTTGAAAGTTTTGCATTTCCAAGGTTCGTATCATTTAACATTAACGCGGTGATAAACGAAGAACTGTAAGTTTTTACTTTGTGACGTATGTAAACCTTTAGATCCATTTTGGGTATTTTTCAACGATACCCACAACCATACTTACTCAAGACCAAGTACTAGTCGTTTTGCCGTTCATGTACGGAAATGTACGCTTTGTCTGTTAAGGGGGTATTCTAGTCTAGAGGTCCGAATTTCGAGCAATTGTGGTCATTTGAAAAATAAAACAATGATGGATTCTTGATAAGTACTAATGTCGCTAACGCATGAACCTCCAAAACTGATAAAAAAATTTTTTTCATAAAAAGACGACTACTCTATAATGAAGGTCGATTTTTTCACTAATTTTTTAACTTTGTCAAATTTTTTAAAAATATTACAAATTTTAAATTTTCATTTTTTGTTGGTTCATGCGATAGAGAGATATTTAAAGAATATTTATGCCAAACTTCAAGTAAATCGGCTGATTAGAATTTGAGATATTATGTCTACCGCATCGAAAAAAGTAGTTTCGATACTTACATTTTTTAATTAGCGATTCCTGGTTCAAAAATAATTAAAATTTTGAAAAACCCTCTTAAGGGCATATTCTTACATGTTTCAACTTTAAGAATATGAAAGAAAAGAAAAATCGATTTTTCCAAATTTCTAGACTAGAATACCCCCTTAAATGCAACGAATTTTAAACCTTTCCCTTAGAACATCAATTTTTGTCAATTTTTTCTTGTAGTCATCAATCTACATGTAAATGTAGAGTCTTTGCTTTTGTATTTTTTAAATTACTTCATTTAAGGGTTGAAAATTTTTTTTAAAAATTTAAAAAAAAATCCGCCCAAAGAAGTTGCCTCTCTGACTCGTTTGTTAATATTTTTTTTTTTTAAACTGAATTGTTCTACTCATTTTAATGTGCTCTTTAAAACACTGTATTAAAAGTTTTTATATAGGAGGGGGGGCATAAGAGTTTAAATTTTTTTATCACGTAATTACGATACAAATTAAAATTTTTATTTTGAATAAAATTGATCGATGATGATGAACGATAAAAAGTATTGGAAATGGGTCGCTTTGACGGTCAAAGGTTGTTGAGTGGATGTTGAAACTGTGACGTCAAACCGTTGCATTTTCTATCGATCGAATGCTAGCCAAGTGCAAATTAAGTTTCTTATAATTAAAAAAATCGTTTGTGTATCAGAAATGTCTCTCTAGGTAAATATTAGCTTTGCAAAAGCAGACTCGGAATGTTTACCAAAAATTTCTATAGATATATGGTGTTGGAATATTCATAAAAAAATATTCTGCATTAGAAATCTAAGATGTCCGAATAAGTTTCAAGTAAAACTTACTTTTTTACTACTTATTTATTCTTCTTTGCCAATTTAAATAAATTTTTTGGATAAATAAAAATATTTTTACAGTCATTTTTAATATTGGCATTCACACTGCCACTGTCTGTTTGTAGTGGTGAAAGACAAGATGCCAAAATACGAATTTACTTAAATATATAAATAATTTTACTATTTTTTTTAGTTTTCTTTACAAACTAGAGAGCGTTTGAAAAATTAACGTAAAGAACTTCGTTTCTGACGGGGGTCCACAGACTGCACTAGTTTTTTTTATTTATTTTGTTAAATTTTACGTGAACGAAGTCACGGGTAAAGTCACTAGTTTAATATATTCAAGTACTTCTTTCGTCATTTCAACTTTATATTTTTTAGTTTTGGCCACCATCTAATTGATAGTCATAGTAAATTCTTCTCGAAGAACAATAGGTGGCCAGTATATCATTTTCTTTCCATCTAATCTTAAATTGAAAATAAAACTACCAATATTAAAAGTATGTATATTCTCTTTGAAATATACTGAACATGCATAAATTTCGTTTTAATTATTTGTTATTAAGATTATTCGCATTGATTAATTATTTGATTAGTACAAGACGTAACATGCATACAATTTTTTTACTACTTCAGCTAACATGGAGCTGATAAAAATTAATTGCACAAACAAGGAAAAGCAAAAATTAATGAATATTATAACGAAAATAGAAAATATGACAAATTATCTTGTATTTTCCCACAAATGAAACAGTTAAACAATCCAAGTTACCGCAAACAGAAACATTATCTGTTTTCATATAAATAAATGATAATACAAATCAATGAAACATGATTTTGCATAATATAAATACTATAGCAATTGAAACTCAAAAACATCCACCAATTTTAATAACTTGGAAAATAAAAAAAAAATTAAAAGTATTTTAAAAAAAATTCGAGGTGGAATGTTTTGTATAAAAGAAAAAAAAGAAGACAAGTTCAATTGCCATTTCAAATTGAATGGATTTTATTTTAATAACTAAACGTAATGAGACCCGTTGTGAGAGCGCTTATTAATTTTAATAATTTTTTACCCTGAATTTCCATTCGTATGATTTGAACACCTTCTGCTTTAGACTGTTTGGGGTATCACCATTTCCTGTCTAAAAAATTATTTCCATATTGTCATTTACTTCCCTTATATTTGAAATAATTACATTTTAATTCTTAGCCATAACCATTAGTACGATTTAAAGCATTTATATGCATCTAATAAAATTTTATAATTCTCATAAAAAAGTGTTTATATTCTCATTAAAAAAAAAATATATTTTTAGAAAGCAAAGGCATAAGCTTGTTATTACCTAATATTCGCAAAATTGATGATTGCTGTTTGTATTATAAATAAAGCTTTGAACGATGATCTTAATTAAGTAGTGCATTGCTAAGCTAATAAAACTAATAACTTGATATTAAACACTTTATTATATCAAATATTTTCTATATAAATTCCTTGTAGGTACAAGAATTTTATTTGATTTTTTTAATGTGCTAATATGTAAATGCCAGTGACCCATTCTTATAACTAAAATTGTATCTATTGTAAATTTAAAACACGTGAAAATTTTTTCTACACCTATAATTCTCACTTACTAAATAGACTGGGGGAGAGAAGATACTGAATCATATTTTTCGAATGACGAATAGTTTTTGTAAGATATATTTATTTTTAATAATGAAAATCAACTTCAAGAACGTTTTCTATGAAGCTAAGGGGAAGTGGGAGGAAAACACGGTTTTCCAGTATTCTAAAAAAATAAAATTCCCTGATGAAAAAGTTTGGAAAGTATAAAAAGTCCTTCTTTCATGAATATTTTGCATTAATAATGCCCCCCTTCAGATAAATTAAAAAAAAAAAGGTAATTACAAACGATTACCTCTAAAAATTATTATGTAAAAACTTCAATTTCTTGTAAAATTGTTTTTTACAAATTTATCTTTTCGGAGATTTTCCCCCGGAAATTCAAAAAAGTCCTCGACTTTCTGAAATTCCTAGACCACTGAACGCCATATATAATATGGCTTATTACTTTTTAAAACTTTTGAGAGCACGGAAATATTTTTGGCTTCTTTTGCGTTTCATGCAACAATTCTAATTTTATGAACCTTCTAAATCAGCGTTTCTCAACCATTGGGTCGCGTTGGAATATTTATGGGTCGCGGTCGGAGTGTAAAAAAAATAATGTTGCAAATTTTGAAATTTTATTGATAGATAGTGATAAAAATTTATAGTTAATAAAAATTATAGGTCCTATAGATATCATCGGTCAACAAAAAAAAAAATTTTTTGGGTTTCTGTTTTCATGTTTAAATTCTGATTCTAGACATTGAAAAACACTTAAAGTTTAATTTTTAATTCTTAAAGTTTGCTTTTGTCTGATTTGCGTCGATAAGTAAATTTTATAATGAATACACCATTCTTCATTATAATGATACTTAAATTAAATTGCTCTAATTTCTACAAAAGCAAACTTTAACAAAAAAAAAATATTTTTCTCATTTTTGACCTAGGAGAAACTAAAATTTAACATGTAGAAGCCAGACCCAAAAATCGTGTTGACCGGTGTATTAATTTGATCGATTCCTAAATAGTATAACAAATTATTAATATGTGGATCGCGTTTACAATACTCACGAAGCTGTTGGGTCACAAGTGTAAAAAGGTTGAGAAACGCTGTTCTAAATCAAATTTAGTTCTTTTCATAAAAATTTAAACACTTTTCAAAGCAAAAGTAACGGCTTCCAAGATAATTGAACCCTATTTTCGTAACCATATTTCTTTTCAATTTCAACCATTTTCGTACTCTTTGAAGAACCTTTGAAATAATTTCAAAGATTTACCGCATAAAATTTTGTGAGGTCAGAAGGCCTTAGTAAAGGAGAAAAATTATCCCACTAGTTTTTCCTTTAAAACCTTTTATTGGTTTAAGATCTTTTTCCTAATTGGCAACCCTCTATTTTACCCACTATTTTTTTATGAATTTTAATTATACAAACCATAACAATATAACAAACCATCTTTAAATAACTAAAACTGATCGAGTTTAAAAAACTATTGCGATAATTTCTTGTAATTAACTTTCAAGATGCCTAAACTTCTCCTATTCCTTCGTTAAGTTTTGAAAACAATTTCAATTGGGGATAAATGGACATCCAAAATAAACTTTTGGCTATCCATACAAACATCTTGAGGACGAGAGGAAGACCATAAACAAGATGGGTAGTTGATATTCGTAAAGTAGGTGAAAATTTTTAGTATCGAAAAGTTTAAAATAAAGACAAATGGAAAAGTTGAGGGGAGGCCTCTACTCAGAAGTAGACGGAAAACGGCTAAGGGGTCATCCATAAATTACGTCACACGTTAAAGGGTGGAGAGGGTATTAACAGAGTGTGACATTGTGTGACAAGGGGCAGGGAGGGAGGGGGACAAAAGCTTTGTAACGTCACATGTTAAAATTTAAAATTCTAAAACACGAAATTTATATGTGAAAAAAAAACTAGAAAAATTTACGAACGCGATCTATATTTGTTAATACTTTAGGACTTTCGCTATGATAGGTTTGTTCATACGTTGATCCTCAAACACTGACAGAAAGACAAAGAGCAAGACACATTGACCGAGAGACAAGAGAGAGTGAAGAAATGTTTCAGTTTACAGCCGCTCGACCACAGTAAGCCGAGAGTTGAGCTATGAACGTACCTTTTCGTGACAATCGCTTATATCGACACCGATTTGGAGGTGTTTAGGCACTGATTAACCGGTTTGTAACTCGAGCGAACTTGTCACTTTATGTTCCTCTTTCTGTTCCTCCTCACTAACTCTTTTCTTTTGGTCAATGCTGTCGTGTTTTTTGTCTGTTTTTCAGTGTTTGAACATTATCAGAAGGGCAATTGGAATAAACCTTATCTCTCACCTAACAACATTCAACTTCTAGAGTGGCGTTGTAATGGAAGTGAGACACGAAAATTTACGAGAGTTTTGAATGGTAAGGTAAATACATGCATAAAATTGAAAAATGTGTGACGTCACCTCAGGGGGGGTAAAATGTAACAACCTGTGACAAGGACGAGGGAGGGGGTAAAAAATCCTAAATTCGTGTGACGTAATTTATCGATGGCCCCTAATGAAGAAGATTTCAAGAGGATGAAAACGGCCAAAATTGAAACTAAATGAATTAAAACTGATTTAGAAAGAGTTACCTTTGCTTTAGTAAAAGTTTTATTTAATATGGAAAATATTTTATTTGGTTTATAAAAGATTGAATTTGATTTGGAAACGATTCAAATAGAATTGTAAATATACGATTAGATACTTATTTTTTTTTTTTTTTTTGATAAAACCTTCTTTTCAAAATTAAGTAACCTCGTAGTAAAAATGTTATTAAAGAATTGACAAGAATAACGAAGATATTTATAATTAATCAAAGATTATATAACTTGATATCTATTTTTTATTTTCAGGCTACAAAGCAGATGTACTGTAAATTTTTAAGATACAGGTAATACATTTTGGTAACTATATGCATCTGCAATTTTTACTAATTTCAATATATTCGAATTTAATCTTATTGTCAAGCTAACATTTCTACTATTGCATACTTGAGTGCAGTGTTATTCACTCCCCCTCTTTCATATCAAATTGTAATAAAATATAAAGATTAGAACAGAATAACAACAACAAAAAAATTGCCTTAAATTTGAAAATTTTAAGTGATTTAATTTTTTTAGGAAAAATTAGGTATGACTTTTGTGAAATGTGCAGTTTTTTTGAAACTGAATGAACGATACTTCTTGGCGTCAAAGAAATGCCTAGAAAGTGCTTTCTAATATTCACAATACAATTTCTTAAAATCGATTTCAAAATCGTTCATGATTAGAAAACGTATTAGAAATGAAATACCCAGAATTAAATTCAGTTTGATCTTGAACAAAAAATATAATTGACATCGATGTTAAATTAATAACATCAACAAGAATGGACACGAAACAAAGATAATTTTTACAATCAATTTATACGAGAAAAATTAAACCTTCAAATCAATTGCCAAGAACAAGGCTGCATGATAATATCGATCAAACAAACGGGTATACAACGTGTTATAAAATATTAGTAGAAATTACGCAAAGGAATGTAGAACTTTGATTTATCTCAGTCCCAAAAAAAAAAAAAACTATCGAAATTAATTCACACTTAACCCAATTAAAAATAATTATACAATATATCAACTAAAACCTTATATAAATTACTTCTTTTTAGTTGGAGGACATCTAACTTAATATCAAATTGTTGCTCAACAAAAAATTAAATCATTTTCTAAAATAAAATATTGGCACCTAAACCACTGTTGAATATTTTATGGTTACGATAATAAAATTAAATTAAGATAAATAGAAATAAGCAAATTCATATTTCTATATATATATAATACATATTACATGGTACGGGATAAATTTTAGCTAATTATAATTACTTGGAATTTCTAAATCGTACTATGGTAATGGACTAATACATTAATTAAAAATAAAACTAAGTTCTATATTATTACTCTTTAAAATACATTTTCATTGATTGCATTATTAAATGAAATAAATGTGGCTTATGGATTTCATAAACATTTTTCTTTCTTTAATCAAGAAATCAGGCAAATAAGCAATGTTTAAATAGAACACAAAAGTTAAATCGGATATAAATCGATTTTTTTTGAAAAAAAAAAATGAACGTAAAAAATAGTGCATTTCTAAAAGATGCAAATGTACGAGTAATATAAAATAGACAATACTTAAAGGAAAAAGACAAATTATCACACTTAAAACAGAGAAAATTTGAATGGTCTTACCTTATCCTTTTTATCTTGTCGGGCGTAAGGGAAACAAGGTATCACAGCCGTTACTCTACTCGCTGATGCTATTTTGCATGCATTTATCATAATCAATAATTCCATTAAATTGTCGTTGATTTCTCCACAGCCCGATTGAACGATATATACATCTTCTCCTCGAACGGATTCGCCTATTTCCACACTGTAATTAAATTAAATATTTTGCTTTATATTTTAGTAAAAATTAATTTTCTTTGAAATTGGAAAATATTAAATATGGTAAGAAACCACTGATAAGGATGAGGAACTTAATTCAAAAAGTTAGAAGTACCAAAAAGTGTGCCCCAATAAGAGAAAAATATAAAAGCGTAAGCTTAATAACTGACCACGCTGAAGGCTAAGCCATTGAAGATAAAAAAATGAATTTTTTCAAGTGTTATTCTTAGATGAGCTGTGGTCCTCACTAAGAAAGGATTTTTTGAAATTTCACCCCTGAGTAGCTCAAATATGGGGTTTAAAGATTTTCATTTTTTAAATCTTTCTCCTAAATTATCAATCTTTCACATTCTATTCTTGTAATCAAAATCAATCTATATGTAATTGTAGAGAGCTGCTTTTGTAGTTTCTTAAATCAGTTATGTAAGAAAAAAAATATTTTTTAAAAATTTCAAGAAAATATTGAAAGAATTAGCCTCACGAACTCATTTATTAATTTATATGTCTTTTACTACTATATAGATCAGTGATACTCAACTTTTTTTTGTTGCGTTACAATTTTAAAAATTTCAAATTTTGGCGGCACACTTCATGAATTTCGCGGTACCCAAAAGTGCCGCGGCACAGTGGTAGAGAATCACTGATAAAGATTTATAGTAAATAACATGAGAGCATACCCCTCCCTCCTGACAAAATATGTTGCGTGGTTTATGGATGGCCCTTACGGAAAGATTTTTTAAGATTCCTCCCCTCAGAGAGAATTAAAATTTTTGAGCCTTTCTCCTAAATTACCAACTTTCATTATCAATATATATTTTGATATATAACTTATCTTAGGTCTAGGATTCAACGGCGATCGAACCGAGTAACACTTAAGGCATGGAGCGGAGAGAGTAATTGCTTTAACAACTGCGCCAATATGTAGTTATATCAATCTCTTATTAACTTTCTCAAATTTTTAATTTTGTAATTATATTAATCTATACGCAAATGTTGCCTGTTTGCCTACAGACCAGTGCTTTTAGCCTTTGAAAATGGTAAAAAGTGAAAAAAAATTATAGTAGGATGAAACCCATTAGAAGAAAAGGAAAAGCATATAACAAAAACTAAAGAGAAAATAAATTACGGTCGATCTGAGGTCGGGAAGTGGAAGGGGGGAGGTAAGTGTGGAAATGGTTTATCTCGATATCCAACAAAACTACAAGTCCTATGGAAAAAAGTTAAATGGCAAAGTTGTAGGTAATAAGATCTACAACTTTAGTGCTAGCACTTTTTTAACATAACCTCAAAATGTACGAGAAAAATTCCAATAACCAAGTTTTTAATTTTTTTTTATCTTTTACAAAAAAAAAATGGGTTCAAAAATTATCGCCCCTGGTCTACTATGGCTGCTTTTGTTGTTTCTTTTTCGTTTACTAGTCAGAAAAAAATATAAAAATTATTGAAAGTTCACTATCTCACGGATGTTTGGTATAAATCGAAATGATGACAAGCAAACAAAAGTTCACCATAATGTTAGTTAATCTAAATCTAGTGTTAAAATTTTAAAATGATTGACTCAACCGTTAAGAAGTATTAACAATTTTAACAACCTGAATTTCAACATGTTTACTTATGCAAATGTGTTAACTCGATTGATTAAAATGATTTAAACAAACGTAAAAAATGATAAATGTTTCAAATTATTAAGCTATATCATCTGATCTATATGAAACAATTTGGCAAAATTTGATTAACATTCACTAAACAGTTATCAGGAAAAAAATTAAAAACAAATTGAAAATTTGATTTTACTGGTTAATAGGTAGGGTAGGTACATAGTATAAATTAAAGTTACTAGTTACAAAAATTTTATCTAAATTTTTTCTCCTATATTATATTTAATTATTTCTGAAATAATTAAAACTTATAAAATATCGAAGTTAGATACTTCTTAATTAGTTTTCGTTTGTGACCAAGCTCTCTAGCTAAAGCAAATAAGATATAATAAACACACACATTATAAAACTTAAATCCTAAAGGTTATCTCAATAGTATGTTGTTTTATTTTAGTTTTTAGAAGATACTTAAAATTAATAGCTGACAATAATAATAATATCTATGAAAATATTTTGGAGTCTAAGATTTTTTAAAAAATCCCCCAGCAATGTATTCATTTGCAGCATTGTAGCATAATTTTAAATACAATCCTGCATATTTATCTACCAAAGAATTTAGATGTGTATTCATAAATAATAATAATATACTGATACGGATCTCTTAATGATCTTTAAAACAAAATATAGTTAGAAATGGAGATACATTATTATGTGTTACTTAGTTACTTGACTATTTGAGACTTGTACTTTTTTCATTGGAAAAATGTTTTTCTTTGGTTTAATAAGAGTTATACAAAAGGTTATCGTATTTATTTGTTATTCAATCTAATTTTTAATTAAAAAAAAAATTATTAAGTAACCTTTTTTATCGTTATTTGTTGACTTTTTCCAACGTAAAAAAGTAAACTGAGTCAATAACATTAATTCAATTTATCATTAATTGAACCTTCTATTCGTACGAACTGTTTCACAAAAATTCGTACGAATTCGTATCCAATGTAACCGCGGCCTTATACTTATGAAAAGAACTATGCTATACCTATAAACGAATTGCTCGAAATTTTTCGATGATCGTTAAGAGATTTTTTTATTGTTCTAGAACTAACTATTGACGCACATTTCATGAAACGTTTGATGCAGTTTGAAATTTTGTACAGTAGTATCTATTGGATAGATAAGCAGGTAATTCTGTGATTTACCAGGGAACACGAGGTACATCGCATAAGAGAAAGAAAGGTGCAAGAAAATATGTCCCAAAATTTGTTTCGTTATATCTTAAAAATGGTGGGGTTAAGAAAAAAATTATTCTTAGTAATATTAAAGCTTATAAAATTTGCAACAAGAAGCTTCTTTACATTTTGCATCAAAACGTGTACATAGACCCATGGTAGATAATTTTTGAACCCAAAAAAAATTATTGCAGAATGAAACCCATTAGAAGAAAAGGAAAAGCATATAACAAAAATTAAAGAGAAAATAAATTACGGTCGATCTGTGGTGGGGAAGTTGAAATGGGGGGGTAAGGGTATAAACTGTATATCTCGATTTCCGACAAAACTACAAGTCCTATGGAAAAAAATTAACTAGCCAAGTTGTAGGTAATAAGTAGATCTACAACTTTTGTACTAACATTTTTTTTCACATAACCTCAAAATTTATGTGAAAAATTCCAATAACCATGTTTTTCGTTTTTAATTTTTATCTTTTACAAAAATAAATTTAACACGAAATTTGGTGAAAACTTCCCTTTTAATGCCCCAAACACACTGTATTTTTTTAAATATTCTTTTTTTCACCTTATAATGATTTAATATCGAAAAAGCACCCTAATTTTCAATCGAAAATTCTCACGTCAAAACATCTGATTTTTTAAAAAAAGTCGGTGAGTTTTTTGTTCGTTGGAACCTCTTCTTTCTGATGGTGCAAAAGAATATATACATTACAATGTTAAATGTTCTCAGAAAATGCAATAATTAAAGTGTACATTTTAATAAATTGCTCAACGTTGTATTTTTACAATTGTATTATGTACAAATAGCACAAAGGTGTAGATCTACTTAATATCTACAACTTTGCCATTTAACTTTTTTCCATAGTACTTGTAGTTTTGTCGAAAATCGAAATAAACCATTTCTACCCTTAACCCCACCCCCCTTCCACTTCCACACCTCAGATCGACCGTAATTTTTTTTTCTTTCATTTTTATTGTATTCTCTTCCTTTTCCAATGGGTTTCATTCTACTATAATTTTTTTCACTTTTTACCATTTTCAGAGGCTAAAAGCACTGGTCTAATAGCACTATTTCATTCATGGTTCTAGTAAGAAACCTATGATTTCCTATGAAGTACATGAGCTCTGGGTGGGGGGTCAGAGTTTCAAGTCTCTGGCATCTTATCTTACTAATATTATAAATGTGAACGTTTGTAAGAATGGATGTTTGTTGCTCTTTCACTCAAAAAGTACTGAATGGATCTGGATGAAATTTGGCATAAATATAAATTATAATCCAGTTTAACATATAGTATACCTTATATCCAGAAAAAATGTACGGTTTCCGTGGGATATATATTTTTTTGTTTTTACAGAGCAAAAGATTAACTTCCTTTTTTGTAATGTGGTAGTTTAAGGGTCAGAAAATGATATAGATTACTTCTCATACCGGAATAATAAACAGTTCCCATGGGATAGCAAAACAAGTATGTATTCTATAAGAGCCGTGTATTTAAAAGCAGTTTCATTAAAATCCACCAAATAGAATCTTAACTCATTTTCCTTAAAAAGATTTGATCTACTTTTTACTCGGGAGAGATGTACTATTCCCGTGGGATAGATATGTTTTTTGTTTATCACACAGTTAAAATGTGATATGATTTTTGCAATGTGGTAGTTTGGGGGAGAATGATATAGCTTACTTTTAACGCTAGAATAATGCATGTTTCCCATGGGATGGCAAACCAATTAGGAGTATATCCTACAGGAACCGTACATTTTAAAAGTTTCGGTAAACTTCGTGAAATAGAATTATAATGCATTTTCTTTCAGTTTTACACAATAACGAAAGAATCTCTACAAAGTTTAAATTAAAAAATTGACAATTTTTACTGGAAAATAAATAATTATGAATTTCAATTTAACACCCGATAAAATTAATAATGAAATATTTTTAAATACTTGAATTTTTTCATTGTACATTGTCAAAGATATTAATTAGAAATAAAAGTATTAAAATAATAAACTAAAAATTTCAAAATTCAACAATTTCTTAACGGAACGAATTTTAATGAAGTTTTGCTAAAGATCCTGTAGTATAGCTAATAAGCTATTCTTTTAAGGGAACATCCATTAATTACGTGAGGCGTTCAGGATCCGATTGGGTCGACCCGAATCTCATTTAATCTTACTTTGGGGAAATGGAAGGTCTCGCAAATATAATGTATTGTTTTGTTTTGAAAAATACCACATTAGATTGCGGGTTAGGGGAATGATATATGCCAAATTTCATGACATCTTACCAGAGGGGAGGGGATGGGATTTCAAAAATCGCAAAAAACGCCTCGCGCAATTAATGGATGCCCCCCTAAAATAGCTGTACGGTTTTAAATGACATTTGGTATGAAAGATTTTCAAGTCCTAAAGGAAGGAATACAGGTACTTTTTAACTAAAAATCGTATAGAAGCTAATGTGAGACAGCTAACATTTCTTTCTTGAAAAGTAGTTTTACGAATTATGATGAACTTTCTTTGGATCTAAAGTCTGAAAGTAGGTATCTATTATTTTTTTTCTGTCAAAATAGATTAATTTTTATATTTCGCTATGAACGTGGGGAATCTTTTAATCAATCAGTTAAATTTAGATACACTCAGCGAAGCGAGCGGGTATCAGCTAGTTAACTATAAATATATTATATGAAATTGTATTTTCTAAAAAACAAAGATACCCATAAAACACATTAAAATTTGCAATTTAATTGGAAAGGCTACTTTACGTTGGTTTTACAAACATTTTTGCAACGCGCCTGTAGCTAGTAGCACAGCTACGGCGCCACGGCATAGTTTGGGAATCACTTGGGTACTAACCGGTAAAATCAGGTTTTTGAATTGTATTAATTTTTTGTTTCCCAACAACCGTTCAAGTAATCTTAATGAAATTTTGCAAAACTGTTTTAGATAGTTCAAGTGATATAACTTGAAAATTTAAAACATTTGTCATCTTTTTTATATTAGTTCGAATAAATTTAATTTACTGTGTGAACAAATCTTCATAAGAACACATGTTAAAAAACAGGTATTTTAAATTGGTATAACTTTTGAACGGTTTAGTCATTCATTTTAAAATATTAACAGTAGATTTAGGACTAACTAAGGAACATCCTAGTGAATTTTCGTTTGTCGTCATTTTAATTTACTTCCCAAACATCCTTAGGTGTCCTTATTATACAATGCACATTTTCAGTTATGGGTACACTTACAATTAAAAAAATATATTATGTATTTATTTTTTGTAAGATTACTGATCTAATATTCAAGTATCATGATTTCACTGTAAACATACTAGAACAGTTATAGTTTTTCGTTAACCGAATTTTTCTCCGATTCGGTTAAAAAAAAAAACATAATAAAACTCATACTTCGCCATGACTGAAAATATGCATTGTATATTTTGGACACATTGTGGAAAATTACCAAAAATATTGTAGCTTAGTAAAATATCTTTATGTTGATAAATTAACAGGTTGTTGTTGACAATATTATAGAGCGCATGGTTAAATTTTTTTCTCCTTCCCATGCAATGGTTTCATTTAAATACGTTAACTAATTAATTACTATTAAATTGTTCACAATTTCAATTTTGATAAATTTCAAGGATGCCAAAAAAATGTAGGTCAATTTAGGACGTAAATATACCATTTGTAAATTATAAGGCATTGTTATTTAATTAAAATAAAATAAATATGAAGCAAATATTCTTACGAAATGGGTATTCACAAGTACATGTACCATTTATTATTCAAAACGCCTTGGGACAAATGCGAAAAAATACTTTTTACCTGCCGAAATACATGGTTCAAATAGGGTCTAATACCCAGAGGGCACAAAAGGAAATAAAACAATTTATAAGTAGATAACCAATGGAATGTAAATATGATGGATATTGAATTAAAAAAAATGGCTATTAAAAAAAAATAATTAAATCAAGGATTTTATTAGTTTGAAGCACATTGATTTGCAACATTTTGTTAAGGGCTTAATTTGTTGTCAAATTTGGTATATAAATTATACAAGCAAATATTTTAAATGCACGCGATTGAAAATTGAATAGCATTAAATTTTAAAAGCGGTTAATTTTGAATTTTTAGTTACGAATGAAAATCGTAAAAAATAGAAATTGTCTGTCATAAATTTCAACAAATTTATGATCAATAATAATTTCTGATTGTAAAAATCAATCGATTGATGGCAATAAATTCTTCGAACACATGCAAAAACGAAAATAAACAAGTGCAAATGATAATAATTTGTGGCGCTTACCATGTTTCCAAATTGCTGAACTTTTTCGTAACCACTTTGCCCAGATCGATTCCCAGACGATCGACAATTCGCTGGGCGAGATCTGGATGCGAAGTCCCACTAAAGACCTTTATATTCGGCATTCTGCTATGAATAGCTGCTTTTGATTTTTCCAAGTTCGCTCTTAACAAACTCTTGGCACGCACGGGTTCAGATAACACGGGCATTACTGTAAAAACAAGCGGATATTGAACATGCCAAAGACACGCACGGCGCATGCGCGCACATAAACAAATTTTTTTAAAAATACGAGGGAACAAATAATCAATGCTTGAAAATATGAATACACTTTACAAAAAAATCAATTAAAAGCAACCAAAAATCGTTAAACACTTACAAATAACAAACAAATACAATTACCAAACCATACCTACCAGAGTTTTCATTTTTTTCCTGTTCGTTTTCCATTTTTTTTTTAAATTTAAATAATCATCAATTTCAATCGTAATAAAAATAACGCTTCAATCATACATATGAAGACACTTAACTAATAGAAATTATATCTTTATATCATATATAAAATTCATGAATAGTTTTAATTCATTTTAACAATATAAAAACCAACATCAAATGTTGCGAAAGACTTTTGACCTTTTGATATGAAAAAATTATCAATCAAAATTGGTTGTCAACAAAATAACTTTATATGTACGTCATTTATTTTCAACCATGTATTTATATAGATCGAGACTTTTCTCGTGTTTCACATATTATATATCTTTAAACTATGATATTATGATGATAGCTGCAGTTTTGGTTCATCTAATATTAATAGATTGAAATAAAAATATACATATCAGTATCAGTAAATAAAATAACATTTTCTATGTACTTTGTTTTAAGCTTGCGTTTGAAAATTTCCTTTTCTATATGCAATATGCATAGAAATAAAAATTAAGAGACCAAATCTATTTTGTATATTGCTTAAGACCAGTTTAATTTACTGTACACAATAAGCTTCTTATATGTAATGAGATATTTCATTTAGTTATCTGCTATCTCATATTATAATCACGAAATGACCAATTAAATTTTAAAAATATATATAAATATCTCAATACAAACAATAAAAATATGAGATTCTTATTTTTTATAGTGATTAAACAATTGATACACCTAAACTAATTATATTGTTGGACTGTTGACTTATTAGGATCAAATTCTGACTTAAATATATTTTTTGCGGCAAAAATTTCCTTCCATTTTAGAACTACTTTTTCTGCAGTGTTGCTTGTCTCTTTTCTAACATAAATTTCAATAATATAACATCTTTAATAAAGTAGATATTGGTAGATATCAGTGGCGGCTCGTGACATTTTTACATGGGGGTGCTGTATTATTAAATACAGTGGTACATTGAGATACAAATGTCCTAACATACGAATGTTTTGAGATACCACATGAAATATAATAAAATTTATACCTAGACATACAACGAAAAATTTGAGATACGAATTTGCGATATGCGATTTTATTGAATGGATGAACATACTTTTTTGGCCTTCAGTGAAAAAATACTTAATCAATAATGGCCTACCGCTTAAGTGTGTCCTTATGTTGGATAATGCTCCCGCTCACCCTCCTGGCCTTGAGGATGACCTTTTAGATGAATATAAATTTATTAAAATTGTCTATCTGCCACCCAATAAAACGTCTACCCTCCAGCCCATGGATCAAAAAGTTATCTCCAGTTTTAAGAAACTTTTTACGAATCATCTTTTTCAAGCGTTGCTTCGAAGTTACCGAAAATACGAAATAAATAAATTAATAAACATTATGTGTGTTATTACTCGTTTATTTATATACAAATTGTGTATATTATATGTAGTTCAACTGTGTTTTGGGTTAGTTTCATATAGGGATGTTAAAAAATAATCGATTTTTATTTAAATCGATTATTATTTTCTAATAATCGATTTTCATAGTAATATTAATCGATTTTTAAATTACGCGTTTAAATCGATTTTCATAAACAGCGCAAACTTAAATGCAAACTAGTTATAACGGTTTTTTTCATTCTTGTCATTCAAATATTTGATTGTTAAATTTAAAATTCATTATTAAAAGATTGTAATCGAAAGTATTTATTTCAATTAAATCTAAGCACATAGTAGTAACATTTTGTGACAATACGTTAACGTTATCGTTTAGATTTTTACTTATCGTTTCATTTTATTTAAATACTACTCTTACGTAAAGCATAATTATTTTTCGTCTTTTGTTTAAAACCAAGTAGAAAAAAGTGCATGTGAATTTTAAAAAAATGAAAGATTTGTTTTATATTTTAGTTTTTGAGACCACATCGAATTCGATTAGTTTTTTAAATATCATTTTAAGTATTTCATTTGAAAACTAGTCAAATATAAAATAGTACTAGAAAGAGTATAGCCGTTTAACCATAAGCCAGCGGGCCCACTGGTTTTTTTGATCGGACGTTAATTTTGTTCTTATCCAAATATACCTCTTGGTGGGGGTAGTACGTATACTTGATATTAGACCGCTACCCCTTCTATTATCGGAGTTAGAGGGGTTACAACCCTTAACTTAATTATTTTTTTTCTCCGAAACTAATAAAGATAACTCAAAATTTTTTTTAGAAAAACATGTACAACAACAATTTCTATATTACATATTTTTTTCGTGCTTCAATAAAAATATTTTAGTGGTAAAAAAAATTATTGAAATATTTAAGGGGCTGTTTTTATACCTCCCTCTTAGTTGACACCCACCAAAAAAATATATTTTATGTATCTATTAAGTAACTACTTACCACAACAATTTCCGAAAAATCGGTTTGGTGGAACATACTTTTAAAAAATATAATCCGCACTAATGTTTGGGTAGCGATCAATAATTTTATTAAGACAGACAACAAATTCAAAAAAAATTATAGTTTTTTTTAAATTTCTTTTAAAAGTTTTGGTAAATAAGAATCAAATTACACAAAATGTTTAAAAAAATCGACATTTTTAAATTAATTAATCGTTATCACTGTCGCTTTCAATCGATGTAACAATAGCAGTTTGATCGAATATATTAGTTAATATTTCTGCAGGTCTAATAATTTTAGAGTTCTTTAGGAATAACAACACGTTCCTTTGTTGAATGACAAATTAAGCAATATCTATTTGTTTTTTGAACTCTCTTTATAGGAAGTTCCACTAGTTCTTTTCTAGAGATTGGCTGGTTGATTGTTCAGGTTCTGCATGCCTATATACCAGCAATCGGCACTTATGGCAAAAAATTGAGCCTATTTCCACATCAAAACTGCAATGAGTCTGGTACTTATTTTTTTCTTCCTCTGAAAAAATAATTTTGGATTTGCGACCGAATTTTTTAACAGAAACATGACAATTCACACATTTTTTCTCTGTATTATATTCTTCCATTTTATGCCGTTTTTTTTAACTCTTAACTTCACAATTTAGGACAACAAACGAGCACACTATATTAAAATTACAACAACTAAGAAATTATAGTTTTGAAAATGAGTACTTCTTTGATAATGTAGTAGACACAGCACTAAAAACACTTACTATGGCTGAAGTACATATAGTATTGTTAGTCGTTTATTAAACTGAATATGTTTTTTTATGGAAATATGTTTGTATAACAAACTCTCTAGGTTGGATTCTAACATTATATTTGCTATTTTGGCAAAAATAGATTTTTGAAGTCATAAAATTGAAAATAAGGGAGGTAAAAAACATTGAAAGGATACAATCAAGCATGAGTCACGTTATTGCTTCAAAAGTTTTTCCTAAAATTATTTTTCTTGAGTTCAGTACTTTTATTGTCTTTTACAACCCCTAATTTAACCAGAACATTAAGGTCTTTATTTTAAATTTTTCTACCTATGGAGTCATGACTCATTTATTGCAACCTAATATAAGTAAATTATTTGTTATTTTTAAAATATCTAAGTATTTGAAAATTACACTCTTTCTTTGATTTTTTTAATTTTTTCTATCTGTTAAAATATTATAACCAACTTATTGTAATCCATACTTATTACTTCTCAAATGCAAGATACAAATCTAAAATTATTAGACCTGCAGAAATATTAACTAATATATTCGATCAAACTGCTATTGTTACATCGATTGAAAGCGACAGTGATAACGATTAATTAATTTAAAAATGTTGATTTTTTTAACATTTTGTGTAATTTGATTCTTATTTACCAAAACTTTTAAAAGAAATTTAAAAAAAACTATAATTTTTTTTGAATTTGTTGTCTGTCTTAATAAAATTATTGATCGCTACCCAAACATTAGTGCGGATTATATTTTTTAAAAGTATGTTCCACCAAACCGATTTTCCGGAAATTGTTGTGGTAAGTAGTTACTTAATAGATACATAAAATATATTTTTTTGGTGGGTGTCAACTAAGAGGGAGGTATAAAAACAGCCCCTTAAATATTTCAATAATTTTTTTTACCACTAAAATATTTTTATTGAAGCACGAAAAAAATATGTAATATAGAAATTGTTGTTGTACATGTTTTTCTAAAAAAAATTTTGAGTTATCTTTATTAGTTTCGGAGAAAAAAAAATTAAGTTAAGGGTTGTAACCCCTCTAACTCCGATAATAGAAGGGGTAGCGGTCTAATATCAAGTATACGTACTACCCCCACCAAGAGGTATATTTGGATAAGAACAAAATTAACTTCCAATCAAAAAAACCAGTGGGCCCGCTGGCTTATGGTTAAACGGCTATACTCTTTATTTATATTTTAGTTTTTGAGGCAATAAGGTTGTAATTTTGTTAGGATGCTCATCATTTCATTTTTATTATAATAAAACGTTTAATGTTACTGAAATTGTGTATATATTTGCCATATTTGCCTTATTCCTTACCTTGAAAGTTTAATGGAAGATTCGCTTTAATTTTTAGTTTTGAATTGGTTATTTTTTTATTCATATCATTTTATTTGATTTTTAATCTGACAAATTGTTAGTATGAATCTCTTAGGTTTATTAGTGGAATATGAAAAGCAAGTAGAATTTTAAATAACAGAAAAAATCGATTTTTTTATTAAAATCGATTTTTAACAAATCGATTAATATTGAATAAAGAAAAATCGATTTTTATTTAATCGATAATTTTCCATTAATCTCACATCCCTAGGTTCATATAGCTAGAACGCATTAATATATATTACATTATTTTAAATGGGAAAAATTGCTTTGAGATACGATATTTTTGCCATACGATGATGATCACAGAACGAATTAAATTCGTATCTCAAGATACCACTGTAAATGAAAAACATAACGGACCTATTCCATTAATATTTTGTATATAAAATCCATTCTACGGTTTTTTGCTTTACAAAATTTTTCTATAACTTTCTCATTAAAATTATGTATATTAGAAATCATGGGGATAAAGCAGTTAATCGTTCTTGCTCCATATTATTTCTTAGCAATGACTTTATTTGTTAATCATTTAATTAGTGTTGAAAAACACCTCTCTAGTTTTGTTGTTTGAGTAATAACGATATTTGGCGTTGATCGACCTTTATCTTTAACTTCAAGTTTTTCTTGTAATAAAATAAAATTAAGTTTCAAAATTAAAAAAAAAGGATAAATTTTTATTGATTACCGTTAAAAGCTTGTGAAATATTTCTTTAAATATTGAGATTGAAAAATCTAACAATGAAATACTGATTTATTTAAAAACAATGCTGCCTGTTGTATAGAAACCTAATACCAGCACTACCGATATCAGTGTCAGTTTCAATTGTTACGTGCATATATTAGCTTATGCTTGTAGTATACGAACTTAAGCGTAGATAGACGAAGCTGAACGAAGCCGGCTGAATTAGCACTGTCAAAACCACAGTTCCAAACTTCATATTTCAACGTATTCTAAGCAAGATTTAAATATGTAGTTCGTTTACATAACAATTGAATTGGTAATATTTAACAATTTTACTATATTATTATTTTAACTCCATCAATACTATTGTCATTTAATAATATGAATGTAAACAGTCTTTTTACATAATCTGTTTGGGGTGCTGCAATGTCGCAGTGCTTATGGACAAACCGCCACTGGTAGATATAATACTATCCATAGTGGATATGATTACGTTGTAAAAAATGTAGGGATATTTAATGATTTTTTTTGGTATTTTAAGTCGCTTTAACATCTAAGGTCATATCACGACTGTCTAAACACAGAAAATTTTTATTGGTCAAATTTATCTTAGGCCTAAGATTCAACGGGGTTCGAACCCAGTAACCCACTTAACACATAACGCGGATAGAGCAATTGCTCTAACCACTTCGCCGATAGGTGGTCTATTTAAGGATTTTTATAAATTATTTTTTATTTTATTTAAAAGTTCCTTGGATGACCAATATTTTCTCTTTATAAGCTTTTGGGGAACTCTTCAAAATTTAACAGAGTGTATTATTTGTATCTAATTAAAAATTAATAATTAGTTAAGATTAAATATTTTTCTATATAATTAATGTTCCAAATGCCTCTATCGTACGATTAAATGGATCATGAATAAACAAAAAAAAATAAAAATATAACTAAAAACGTTTATTTATTTTTTAAATTTGATACAAAACTTTCATCAAATATTTTATTTAAAAAGTCATCAAAATAATGTTTCGGTAATGAAAATGTTTCAATCACTTTCTTCTCGTAAGCCTGAGATTCTTCGGCTGCCAAAACCTTTTTCAAATTCTTATATTTAATCGATAGTCTAAAAACAGATTGTGATCAATTCTAAAAACGAACTCATAAAATTTTTAATGAGTTATTGGTCTGTGTCAGTTGTATAATTTCGCCACCTGGAGTTACAATAGTAACTAACTGAATTGAAGTGTTGTGATTATGGCGATTATGGTTAGTATTTTAATTAAAAAAATATCTGCTGCGAGGCGTCACAGTACTTTCTTTTACTTTCATTTATAAAACTCACTCTTGGTTAAAAGAACTATAAGTACTTTATAAATATACATAAAAACAGAACTATTGTATATGCATACAGCCTATATACAATATATACATATGGATATACGAATTTTCAACCTTCACCCCAAAACCGCCCTTATTCGAATTTTCCCAGGAAAAAGTTTCAAATTAAAGTTGTGGGCATCAAAGCTCAAAAACTTCAAGAATAACGTGGAGCTTTCGGTTAACCGATTTCAACCAAAAGCTTCGCGGCACAACTAGACATAATATGAAGGCAAACTTCCAAGTTTGGTGAAATTCTGATAACGCTTTCGATACGATATGGCTGTCACACACAGACATCTTTCTAAAAACCACTTTTTTGGACTCAGGGGACCTCAAAACTTGTATTTCCGGTGAAAGCTCAAATTCGAAAATTCGACCCGATTACAATACTTCCTTTACTATATAGTAGTAAAAGAAAGTAATAAGATATTCAGGCCTCGTTGAAGATTGAAAAAATCATCACAAAAGGACCAAACTATGAAAGAAAGCTACTGCACTTGGGGCACCTCCGCTAGGAACGAATAACGAATTACGTTATTTTTCTTAAAATATTCATGTACTATAAAAATTGAAACTAGAGTTTTCATAGGAAAAAAATTTTATATGTATATAATATGTAAGTAATTTCGTATTTCGATTTCAATTACAAAATTTGATTTAAAGAATATATAATTTTACAATTTTTATAATTTATTAAATAGACAGAGTAGTGGTGCCATCTAGTAGTCATTAAATCAGTCTGTCTCTTTCTAGTTTTCTTCCTTCTTACTCAGTATACTTAATTTCAAACTTAAAACAAAAGGAGATAGAGAGTGAGAAAATAGAAAGAAAAAAAAAAGGGGAGGGAAGGTCACCTGGTCGCTTTTTCGGTACGCTATGATCTCCACCGATTTACTCTTTGCAAAATGAAAAATGTTTCAGGTAAATCTTGTTTAATGTTACGTAGTTTATTAAGTACAGCTATGAGAGACAATGAAAATCCTTAAAAATACTAAATAATATTTCCTAAGTTGACCAAGTACCATTTTTTCATGATAGAGAGCATAGCTGCAACTGACACATACCAATACTACCATATACTTACAATTTTATTAGAAAGTAGCCTAGAAATTTATAATGTTTCGGTTTGAACAAAATGTTCTTAGCACTCAAAAAGAATGTAACAGTAATATTACGTATTTCCAAATTTATATCGAAATTAGAAAAATTCAATTCGGCTAAAATTTCGGGAACTCTAAAATTATAAGAATATGTTATTATTGAAGATAATCTTTTAGCAAAAAGCACACATTTTAATTAACGTCGTTGATAAAATATTACGTCGTAGGGCGTTTTGTGAACGCTTTTCACTTAATGGTAATACTATTGGAATTTCTTCAGAACCATCTGAATTTTCAGGCTTCATTTCCGTGTCATTTATTGCTTCCGGGTCAATTTCTAATTGTCCTTGAAAAAAACTGCGAACTTTTATTTCAAGCAAAGCATTTTCTTTCTCCAAACTACTGAATGTTGGTACGGGCTTTAAAGATGGCGCTGTTATTTTACTATCATACTTATAATCTTCCATTTCTAATAAATTAAGTTTTTTATTTAAATTTTTATATGCTGAAGTTTCAGTTATGCTAGGTTCGGTTGTTATATTTAATTCTTCAGGCAATAACATTTTTATTTTGTTCTCATTCAAATATATTAAAGTCTTCAAAGTAATCCATTCTTCAATGCAATTTTCAACGTGAGATACTGTGCTCAAATCAGATTGTGCTTTTGAAATATTTGTATCCTTAGGTGTCTCTTTTTTATGTTTTATTGGAGGTATATCAATTAACTGGATAGTCCTTGTACTGCTAGGGCGTTCTTTGATTTCTTTGACAACTGCCTCGACATTATCAGAACTAATATTTTTGGATTTGCTTGATTTTTTCTCTGTCGTTTTGTCACGTGAGCATAACAGTGAAGATTTTTCATAGTTGTCTTCTCTTAAATGTAATTTTTCTAAGGTTTCTAGCAAATTTATATCATCCACTACGTCATTTATCAGTTCTTCATGTATATCTTGAGTGATCTTTGTTGCTTCCAATTCTAATTTACAAGTTCCCAAATCGACTTCTGCACCGATAAAACCTCTGAATAAAACATATTTGAATAATTTTAGATTTTTTATTTTACATAATAAATAAGCGTTCCCGATGCAAATAAAATCGTAAATTGGACAGTACAAGACATGCGCAGCATAAAACGATGTTAACTTTTTTATATTGCGCATGACGTGAACCGTGCAATATGCAATCTTATTATCATCGGATACAAACCTAATGAAACTTACTTAGTTGGAGTAGTTAAAAGTTTAAATTCGGGTATTTCTTCTTTGTCGCGTAACCATAGTGGACTTGAAAGCATTTGTTCTTTGATAAAAATGAATGCTTTATAACATTGGTTACTGCAAAAATTCTGTTCACAAAAACACTTTTAATAACTAACTATAATAATACAGGTAGTACGTTAAAATAAAAGTTTTAAAACAGTTGAGTAAAATATTTCAATAAATAGTAATTAGTACTAAAGAGTAAAGCGATAATTTAAAGTACATACAATGGAAAACGTTTATAACAAAAACTCTTAAAAGTGAATTCGGTTAATACGAAATGATACTACAATCATTGATATTTCAACTAAACATTATTGACTACTAGCAGTTACCTGCCCGCTTCGCTAAACGTAAAATACATTTTATTAATTTTTTATATCAGAGGTAGTTTTTAGAAAGTAATTAATCAGTTTAGTTTACCTATGCTCAGAATAGTGTTTACTCTTGCGGAAAACTAAACGACCAAGGAACAAAAAAAATCTAATAAGTTCCGTTATAATCAATTTCCACTGTAATTTATACCTACTAATGTTACATACGTACTTTTCTTTCTGTTATATCGAAAACTTTGTTGCTTTGAGTGCAAATTGTATATTGTTGACGTGGAGTGATTCCTAGAGATTTTGTACAAATAGGATAGCCACATTGCTTGAGAAGAGCACGTTCTTCTACAGCATCTTGCAAATGACTTGGATTCAAAAACCGCAACTACAATAATAATTAACACTGTGTAACAAATAATTATTCGCCAAGTATTAAGCTAGTAATTAGCCCAGTATTAACCACAATTAACTTATTTAATTTGACAGATTGGCAATAGGGTACTCACGCAATAAACAAAAGAGCTCTCAGGAACAGGATTTTCTAAAAGTCGTTCAACAATTTGCAAAGCTCGTTGGTCACATTCACGCTTTTTAATTAGAGCTTCTTTTAATTCCTCTTGACTAGGAAAATATCAAAAATTATTGGAATAATATAATTATCTTCATTACTTACTAATCTTTACCTCATATTTTTCACATTTTTAGTTTGGGATTTTCCCTTAGATTTTGTTTGTTTTGATTTTTCCATTTTTAAAATTATTTTTGACAACCTACAAATTGATATCTGACAGCGAAATGTGCTTAAATCGCTCAGATGCCTTAAGTGCATCACTCCAATTGAATCTAATATGCTCCATCTCACTCCACCTGTTCCAATAGCCATACTACAGTAAAACCTAGTTAAAGATGCGTTTGAAAAGCTCGTGAGGCAAAAATAAATCTTTTTTCGGGCAAGTCTGCTGTTTAACGGGCGCCAAGATTTGACAAAGAATTCTTATAGATCTCGCTAAAATAAATCGAAAATGAAGAATGCAATTTTACGAGTTTTTACTTAGTTTTTGAGACATCAAATTTCAAAAGTTGCATCAAAAATGCCAAATTTGATTAAAAAACAACACAACGAACACACCTAACCAGTGGCGGATTCAAGAGAGGGGTCATGACCCCCCCCCAAGCTTTGCTTGCATTAAAAAAATTGGTTGTCTGTAAAGTCGGTTTACGGACGATATAGTTTTACGCGATAACGTCATAAAGAACACATAATTGATGAAAAATTGCGTACTTTTATAAATTGAATTATTATCACTGAATTATCATTACTTTGTTTAATACAAAGGAGTTAATTGAAAATTAACAATTTTTTCAAAATTAAATCAGACTGAAAATTATGAAGGAAAACACAAAACACGTTGTCTTAGGTAAGGGCACCAACTATCGATATATAGTTGATATTTATTTCCGAATATCAAATTCGATATTTTTTTTAAGAGCTTTGTTATATTTTATAATAATTATAATTTATTTCACTTATAGTTATTGACAATTTTTCAAGTAATCGCGTTTGGAGATGAAAATATCGATACATCGAAGTATCGATATATTTTACTCTGCATCTTTCGATATTGCTTGTAAATATCGATATATTTTAAACATTTGCCCATCCCTACGTTGCCTAGGATTCAACAATAATATCGTGCTTCTCTATCACTTGTATCGCGTTCTCGCTTGCACGCACAGGTTCAAAAGTAGGTAACGTGGCTGAACTTTTTCTTGTTGTAGTTCATCAATTTATAAAACGTTATCACGTCAAAAACTTAATAAATTACGTTTATTATTCAATTACCTAATAAACACTATAAATCTACTAGAAATTTGGTTGTTTGGCTCGCTGTCCTTTCCTTCCCTTAGCGTGAGTATACCGAAATAGTATCAATTGTTTTTCATTCAAATGGCAGTTTTCTCTTCTATATAATACCAATTTTTTATTTTAAAATGTATGTAGGCCTACGACTTTGCATGTCATAGGCACATAGCAAATAATTATCAATGTAAGATGTAATAGTTATTAAAATATATAGGCCTAAGTCAATTTTCATTGTCCAATTTTCAAAATCCAGGCTCGTTAGAACCTACGGTAAAATTTCTTTTTATTTCTGGGGCGATGGTCCATTGAATGGACTATTAAGTTAGCAGTTGTATATTAATATTTTCTGTACGAGTTTTTAATACAGACCTAAACCAAAAAAAAATTATTTAGAATTTATTTCTTGAGTTAACGTTTTCTTTCTTTTTTAACTTAGGTACCCTTTGTTTTAAGCAAAGTAACCTAAATTAAGTATAGGCCAATTCGTAATAGCCTCTTTGATTCATGAGGTATATTATAAAAAGTTATTTTACATTTTTTGAATTGTTAATATTAACCATCGTTGAATTTCTTAAATTTATAACATTGTTTCAGGTTGTCTGCTAAATAAATAGATACAAAATACAAATCTATTAGTTATTGTTTTTAACCAAGAAATGCATAAAAACGTTTTTGAGAGATATATTTTCAAAAATTTTCCGAAGGAGGATCCCCAAACACCCCGTATTAGGGGGGTGTCTCCACATCCCCCAGTAGTAACCCCACGCCAAGCTTCACCTTAAATCCGCCCCTGCACCTAACTTGCTATTTTCTCTTAAAAAATAAGTTAGGATGGATTTCATTTTTTGGGGTTCTGCCCCTAACTCCTCGCCGGGGGCTACACCCCCGGGCCGGACTTCTAATTTAGTTGCGAGCGTTCTAAAAATTGCCGCATTTACAAAATGTATTTCCCGTAAGAATAACATTGGAATTGTGCTACTAATATCCCATTTACTCTAGAACGAAGCAAAAACTCGGAAAATTGTACTCTTCATATTCGTTTTATTTTGGCGAGATCTATAAGGATCCGTTTACAAATTTTGGCGCCCGGGAAACAACAAAATCCCCTGTTTTCATATTCAATTCGTTCCATAAACATTATACATACATACAACTCGGTGTACACAAACGTACGTTAACGCAGCGATAAAAGAAATGTATGTGCTTATTTTCTGACGGTTGTCGACCTTTAGATTAGTTTTGGATGTTTTTAAATGATACCAGCTTGAGACCAAGTACGGGTTCAAATTGGTACATCATATATCTAGATTATAAACTCACCCTCCAGAAAGCGTCACAGATTATATCGAACGTCATTTTAATGTTCATGTACGCTTTTTTTGTTAAATGGAACGAAACTTTTATATAGCACTTTGTTATTTAAACATGTTCGAACTAATAGCTATTACTTTAAATATTAATTAGAAAAATATTCAACAAAAACGTCGTAAGTTTTTACATCAGTTCATTGCGTTAGTTTTATGATTCCTATAGGTATAATAATAAAAAAAAAGAATCACAAAAATATAGAATAAGTACGGTTTGAATTATCCAATCAGTATGAAAATCTAAAAAAAAAAAATAATTTTTTTAAATAAAATATCGAAAAATATTGTAATAGTCATCAACTAAAATAAATTCATTAAATGAGATTTTTTTTCATATTCGAATTTATTAGAAGCTGATTAATTTTTTTTTCTCTTTATTTATACTATAAATCATATTGCTTCATTAAAGAAAATTGTTCACACTTTAATTTTAGTTCAAAAGCATAGAGAAGTAATAGAAATAATAATTACTTGTACATTAAATTTAAAAAAATTATTAGAAAAATAATAAAATAGTATAATGTTACAATGAAATCAATTTTCAATATTAATCTTTAAAATTCCGTGGAATCAACTTTTTATGTCATTGTTCCAAAAACTGGATTGTGTCGACATATGCTCGGCCCATATTCTTCGTAATCTTTTTTAGTATGACAAACTTGATAAAATTCAGGCTAAAATATTTAAAAGAAAATTACGTTTTTTACAAATTGATTTTTTAACTTGTACACGTACCGTTGATGCTAGCATACTTCCTCCAAACCAAACAGCGTATCTTTGCATATGATGTGAAATAACTTGAACATCAATAGGTTTGGGCTACCAATGAAAAAAAAAATTAAAATTGTTGATATATTTTATAAAAATTTAATCTTACTTTAATTCGTCCACCACTTAAATTTTCACTTAATTTTAATCTAGCGTCTACTGTGCGTTTAATATCACGCTGAAGCCGTCTTCCAAAATCTCTGAACATCGTCGAGCCCCCCGATAAGACAATATTATTGTACAGCGGTCTTCTCACGTCAATTGGGCAATTTTGTATCACAGTATCAACAATCTCCGACAATGGCGTATTAAAGTCTGGATTTGAAAATTCCGGATGAAAGAAAATTTCGGGACCGAGAAATCGTTCGTAGCCAACATCAACAGTAAAAGGATTTTTTGTGACGGTATTAATCCCGTCATATTTCTTCATCCACTTTGATGGATCCGCATCGTACTTGGCAAACTCTTTCGCAATATCGGGACAAATATAACAATGGCGTTCTTTTATCGCTTTGGCCGTTTCTAACGATTGTTCCGGTGGAATGCCAACTTCCCGTTCACGAAGTAACGACTGTATGAAATACGTAATATTTCTTCCGGCGATTGGAATGTGCTTTATACAACTTCCTATAACATAGCCTTCGGCCTAAAACAAAAGCTACTGTCAAGTGTAAACTCCGATGCACGACCAAAGTAAACTTTTTAAGGACGATTTTCTTGAAAGAAATGTAGCTATTCATAAATTACATCACTCGTTAAGGGGAGGAACGGAAGTCAATGAGGTGTGACATTATGTGACAAAGAGCAGAAGGAATTCTCTATAAGCTTTGTAGCGTCAAATGTGAAAATCTAAATTACCAACTCTATCTATAGAGACCCTGCACGAACTTGATGTTTCATACTCAGTGCCAGAAAATAAAAACTCTAAGGATAATTCTGAGTACAATTGGAGTAAAAAACTCAATTTTGCAAAAATGCACGAGTAAGATTAGCGTGGCGCTTTGAGTATTTGAAATCGCCTAACTTTATACTTTTGTGTAACCATAAAGTAAGACCAATAGAAGCTAAATAGCGTGTCAATTATCCCAAAATCAATAAATTTTGACGTTAGCATGAGGCCTAAGCAAGCCATTTGCAAAATTCAAGATATGAGTAACTATGGGAACTTACATGGTCCAATTTGAACAACTCAATATTTTTTATTTGTGAACACGTTTTCAATAGTAAATTTCCATTGAGTGATAATAATTTCCATTTATTTTGCAATTCAAAGGACACATATTTTATAAACATCACAAATAATACAAACTTTCAGGAATAAAACACAGAAAACGCCATAAAGTTAATGAAATTCTAACTATTGCGATTCGAGCTTGAACTCAAGTAATATAGAAAATATAATTGGCAAAATAAACCTTAGATCTCCTTAGATACCGCGTATTTTAAACATGAATTCATTTTAAAAATATTCTATAAAGCGTCTAGCCGAATAAGCCTATCTTAGCGGGCCTAGGCTGTTTTTAGCCTGAGGCTTATTTTGTTCCCCTCCACATATACCTCTAGGTAGAGGTAATAAGTATACTCGATATTAGACCGCTAACCCTTCTATTATCGGAGCTAGAGGGGTTACAACCCTTAACTTAAAATTTTTTTTTCTCCGAAACTAATAAAGATAGCGGAACAATTTTTTAAAAATAACATTTAAACTAATAAATTCTATATTCTGTATTTTTTTTGTGCTCACATCAAAATATTTAAGTGGTAAAAAAAAAATAATGAATTATTTCAGGGGCTGTTTTTATACCTCCCTCTTAGTTGACACCTACCAAAAAAAATATATTTTTTGCAACTATCAAGTACCTATTTACCACAAAAATTTCGAGAAAATCGATTTGGTGGAACAACCCTTAACTTAAAAATTTTTAAGTTAAGGGTTGTAACCCCTCTAGCTCCGATAATAGAAGGGTTAGCGGTCTAATATCGAGTATACTTACTACTCCCGCCTAGAGGTATATGCGGAGGAGAACAAAATAAACGTCAGACTAAAAAACATCCTGGATCCGCTGAGATAGGCTTATTCTGCTAGACCCTTTAAAATGCTCTAATAATTCAGGATCTGTATTCATAAAGATTTTCAACGAGTACTGAAAACTCATAGATTCCATGGGAATAACTACAAATCGTATTTGCAGCATAATTTTTATGTTAAAATATTTAATTTCGTGTAAAACTTCGTGGTGTCAGGAAGTGCACATTCAGTTAAATAATGAAAATCAGGTAAACAAACAGTGAATATAATTTCTTTTGTTGGGGACCCCAAACCCCCGCCAGGGGTGCCCCTGAACCCCCATAGCATTTAAAGTAGGAAATTGTTGGATGAATTCATATGAATTAACTTAAGATAACCTAGTGGCGTGCTGGACTAAATAGTTGCCTTATACGCTAGTGGTCCTGGGTTCGAATCCCAATGAAAGCCTAAGATTTTTGTTCTGGGTTTTCGGATTCGACGGTCGGTAATGACCAAGGTTATTAGATACATAAGGTATGCTCACTTGACTAAGCGGGGTATCTTTGATCTCTGAAAATGACGTCACTGGGATGATCGGCAAACGCGGGAATTCAAAATATATAGCTAAGTAAGGTATAGATTCTAGAAGAAATCTTCATTATTCAATTAAAGTAAAATAACAAAGAAAAATCAAATTTATTATTATTATTTATTATGTTCATAAATAAATTTCAAACTATGAGGCGCAATAAGAACGATAAGAACAACCAGAAACAATGACAGATAATGGCCGCTTCTGTCACTTGTGTCAGAAACGTCAAAAAGATCATGCCCGATCATACCCGATCCAAAAACCCGATCGTCCCAGTGACGTCAAATTCAAAGTGAGCACCCCTTGGGTAATGACTATAGTAGTGGAAGCGACCTTAAATAAATCAAAAAAAAAAAAAAAACTTAAAATACATGACAGTTCCCATAGTTACGTCTTAATTGGCAGATTTATCAAAATCATTTCCCATAAGAAAATTGCGTCTTGACATCCGGTTTTTATCGAAAACGAAGCGAAAAATCGCAAATTACCACTCCTTATTTTCGTTTTCTTTTGACTTGTTTTATCAGGAACCGTCGTCAATTCTTGGCGCCACACTAACCTTACTCTCCCCCAAAAAGATGTAGTTACGAGTTTTACCCAGAAAGGGGACGATATGAAAATCGACTCTTAAGAAGTAAACTCAAAAAATCTTTCGAAATCTTGTATTAATATAAGCTATTTTAGTACCACTGGAATAACGTGAGTTACACCATCTCCACTGTCTACAACAATTCCTGTGAGAGTTCGGTCATTTATGTTACGCGATGCCCAACTCGCAGCCAATGCTAGCACTGCCTGAACAGCGATATATAAACCTGGCACATTGAATGATTCGAACATAATTTCAGCAGTATACTCCCTATTTTCCGGTGTATTTAACGGTGGTTCGGTCAATAGAAAATAATGATCTTCCGGCTCGGCTCGTAAATACTTAAAAATGCATTGCTCCAAAAATCGTTCCATCAAATCCCAATCTTCCACCAAACCATGTCGAACTGGATACTAAAAAGTTTAAACAATTACCAACATGTATTGCGCGATTCGGGATTAAATAAATACTTTAACAGCATAGCCGGTAGCTTCGAACGCTTCATCTCCAATAAAAAAATCTAAATCTTCAACTCCTTTGGTCAGACGTCGACTGGATTGATCTCCAACTTTCGCTGTTTCCTTTATAGCGATCGCTGAAGGAATTATAAATTGCGGTTCTTTATTAGCCGCAAAACCTAGTTTTGTATATCTAAAACATACCATAAAAAGGGCGTGTACAGAGATAAAAATATAAGTCATGTAAAATTTTTTTGAAAATTCTTATTACACTTCTAAACGTTTCTTTGATCGTTTAATTCCTTTTGATATGATCAGAAGTTGATAAAAAATCGTACTTTTAAATATATTATCGAAAACTTACCCCGTCCCTACATCGATGACACATGCAGGTAAAATACCATCCATTTTTTTAATATTTTATGATCAATAAAGCAAAATAGTACAATTAACGACAGAATTTCTGTAGCCAGATAACACTTAATACTATAAATACTGCAATTAATTTAACAGAAATCCATGAAAGTTAAGTAATTCGTTGTTTAATACGGTTAAATAGTCAGCTTGACCAGGCTTGACACATTACTATCGGGGACGTGCAGGGACCTAACACTACAACTTCATTGCAAAGAAATATGCGATACGTGGGGCCACAACTGTTAGAATGAGGCATCAACATCCAAACACAATTAGATAAACAAGGTGAAGTAATCGAAATGAAGTTTGAATCAGTTCGCAAGTTCGAATGCTTTTCATAATCAAGCGATTTGAAGGATTCGAAGGATTTGAAGCATTTGAAGGCTATTTTGGATTTTTAAATGTTTAAAATCCCGAAAAAATCAATACATTAAGTCTTTAGTGCAGTTAAAATATAAATTATTTACGCTTTTAATTTAAGTAGTTAATATAACTTCAAGATCTTCAATTTATTTCGACTTGTTAAACATTGATTTGTTTACTAAATAATGTATATGCTATAAACATAAGAACTTGAATTCAAAAAAAAAGTTTTAACTTGGTGATTATAAAAAAGAAAATAAAGCGTTTACAATGGATGACGAATACGAAGAGCGTGGATGGAGTGGAGATATGATTGACGATGAGGTTTATATGACAATGAATTATTTCTTTTCCCTCATTTCTACTTTGTTATGTTTGTTATTTCAGTCGGATGGACCCGAGGAAGCAATGGAAAATCCCGCAGAAGTATTGGAAGAATGTATGAAAAACTTCACAACAGCAGATTATATTATGGAACCCGGAATATTTACACAATTGAAACGATACTTTCAAGCTGGTGGAAATCCAGTGCAAGTCATAGAACAATTATCGTTAAATTATTGTGCTACAGCTCAACTAGCAAATATGTTAGCCGAGTGGCTTATATTAGGAGGTAATATTTACAATAAGCTATAGCACAATAAACAGTGTAAAACGGTTAAGATAAAAGGCCACATTATTTCGTGTTAATCGAATTTGTGTCTAACGAGGGGACCTTACAACGCGCGGGTCTTTGGTTTCGACTAAATTTTTACCACATGTATGGTGTACTTAAGGGTGTAACAGGTGCAAGTAAAAGGACCCACTATTCAACAGTTTTCGAGAAAATTCAATCGGAAAATTTTCGATAATTCTCAAGCTATCATATCCAGTCTGTGTTGAAACCAAATTCAAGTAGCGCGTAGCGTGGTTGGCAAAGTCTCCGTTTTGCAACCTACGTATCGCTGGTTCGGATCCCAACGCTTGCTTTTTTTTCTCAATTTTATCATTTCAACGGCGACTGCTACGCGATTGCGTTAATATTTCTGCAAATGAATAAATATTTTTCAATCTTAGGGTTATAAGGAAAAGCGATCAGGTTTATTTATTTATTCTGATGGGAAATGATTACACCATTTAAACATATCTGCTGCGAGGCGGCGCAGTAGGGGAGACCGGGGCAGGACGGGATAGCTAAGACAAAAATCGTCACAGAAAGAAAAAAAACGCTTTATTGAAATTTTTTTACAAAAGAAATAAAACGTATAGACTTATCTATTATAATTATACCTTCTAACGTCTAAAATCACATAATTGTTTTGACAAATAGAATTTTAAAAAAAGTTGTCAAATTTCCCGTCTTGCCCCACGGGTGGGGTAAAATGGGAAACGCTGCGGGGCAAAACGAGGACATATTCATTTTAAATTTCATATTACATATTATATTCAATCCGTCAGATATTGTTCACAAGTGTGCCCTTCTTCATCTTCTCCAACAACTCCAGCACAAGAATTATGTACCCATACACGGCATACGTTGCAGATAACCCAACCTTCGATTGACTCTGAGTATAGGTACCCGCAATAGATGCAAGCACAGTCATCATTTTCTTCTTTGGATGAACTACTTTCCGTTTCAGTTTCTTTTTTGTGTCTCTTTTTCGTTTCTTTTCATTTTTCTTACTTTTTTATTATTTGTTGCAGTCCCATTATGCCCCGACCTTTTTGCCCCATTAGACATATTTTGTAAAAGTAACAACAGTTCCAACCTACAAAAATTATTCTGCAAAAATCCAATCTAAATTCATTAGTCTTACACCATTACTAAAAGTACGTCTTAAAATTTTACAATAGCACTGATATCTACCTCTGTGCACATTTTCTTAGAAACCATATACTTGGTAAAAATTTTCCAAAAAGCTGTTTTTTCTCGCCACGCAGCCAAAACAAGTAGTGACAAAGACGAGCCGATCAGACTCGTGTGACGTAACCGAACATCGCCCGAATGACACTTTATTAGGCTCTGTTGTGTTCACCAGTCACGCACAAAAACACTTTTCCCTTCCTGCCCCGAGCTTCGTCTTGCCCCGGTCTCCCCTACTATCTTTTAGTTTCATTAATGAAACTCACTGTTGGTTAAAAGAACTATAAGTACTTTATAACTATACATCTAAACAGAAGTATTGTATATGCATACAGCCTATATACAAATGGATCATATACGAATTCCCAACCTTCACCCCGGAACCGCCCTTTTTCGAATTTTCCCAGGAAAAAATTTTAACCAAAGTTGTAGGCATCAATGAGTCTAAGAACTGTAGAAAGTTTAAAGAAAATCGTTGGAGCCGTTTTCGAAAAAAATTGAAAAAGCTCCAAAATTCCTAGAATAAAGTGGAGCTTTTGGATAACCGATTTCAACTAAAAGTTTCGTGGCACAACTAGGTATAATATGGAGGCCAAATTCTAAGTTTGGTGAAATTCGGGTAAAGGTTTCGATACGATATGGCTGTCACACACAGACATGTTTCTAAAAACCACTTTTTTGGACTCAGGGGACCTCAAAACATGTATTTCCGGTGAAAGCTCGAATTTGAAAATTCGATCCGATTACAATACTTCCTTTACTATATAGTAGTAAAAGAAAGTAAAAACGAATTTTTTTTTAACCTTTCATTGGCTATCACTAATAATAGTATAAGAACCAGGGTGGTACTGATCATAAAAGCAACAGAAACAATAATTATATTTTGGCATCGGCCACACGTAACAAATGCAGAGCTACCGTATCCAAAGGATTTTTTTAAAATGTCCACCGCGAAGCAAACCTCGTTAACATTTTGGAAACATCTCCGATCGTCACATAATTTGGCGGCGAACCAATCATATTGTAAGATAGGACAAAATATTGGAGAAATCAGAAGAAATAAATAAACTTGCTTGGTTTTTCTTACAACATCATGATTGAAAATTTTTATTCATTTGTAGAAATATTAACGTAATTGCGTAGCAGTCGCCGTAGAAATTATAAAATTTAAAAAAAAGCAAGCGCTGGGATTCGAACTATTGAATTATTTATTTATAATCGAATTATTGAAAATTTTCTGATTGAATTTTCTCGAAAACGGCTGAATAGTGGGTCCTATTACTTGCCCCTGTTACACCCCTAGGTGCATCTTACATGTGGTATAAATTTGGTCGAAATCGGTGACCCTCACGTTGTAAGGTCCTCCTGTAAAACCTTTTCCACTGTATCTAATAAGATTTTAATTTTTACTTGAAACCTACTTCAGGAATCAAAGTTACTGAAGTCCAAGCGATGGTCGAGAACCATTTAAAGGACATGATTTTGAAAACATTTGACCCGAAAAAAGCAGATACAATTTTCACGGAGGAAGGAGAAACCCCGGCTTGGCTTACAGAAATGATTGAACATCCAACATGGAGATCTTTAATATATCGACTAGCCGAAGAATATCCCGACTGTTTAATGTTGAATTTTACAATTAAAGTATATTTAAATTATTTAAATTAAATCAAAATATAACATTATTAATTTTTAGTTAATTTCCGATGCGGGATTCCAAGGAGAAATCACCAGTATATCAACGGCGGCACAACAAATCGAAGTGTTTTCACGTGTATTAAAAACAGCGATCATAGGTTTCTTAGAAAATAAAGAAAATTGGCAACAAAGTATTCAAGAGTGTGCGGTAATGATTTTTCAAATGATAAGTCTTTACAGAGTACTGATTAGTGTGAAATTATTTTAGAAAATGGTTTGCCATGGCCAACATACTTACGTTTATAGTCAGGTTTTAATTCAAGTTTTAGCTAGAGAAGTCAAAGGAGGATCAAGCATGAAACGGTTATCACAAGAAATCACAAAATGTGCTTTGCAAAAGTATGCAATTTCTTAAAATGTAGAAAAATTCTTCTAATTTATATATTTTTAGTCGGCACGATGTCACGCCGATTACAATGGCATTGAATGGAGCCGCGGCTTATCCTCAAGCCTGTCAAGCACTTTCGTCAATGTTATCTAGAAACACGCTTAATCCTGCTGATATAACAGTGCTGTATAGAAATTATTCAGCTAATGATCCCCCGCCAATTGATTTACTTCGCACACCACAGTTTTTAGGTAATGACAATCTGTCTATATATTGAAGAGATTTATTTTCTTACACAACGTTTCGTCGGTGTTATTCCGACTTCATCAGGTATCTTGAAAAGTCTGTTAAAATTGTAATACCCTATTTTATTACGAAACAGTTTTTTATTATTCACTAATTTTATATGTCTCAATTATTTTTCCAGTTTCCAAACTTGTAATCCCAAACTGTCTCGTAAGTTGTTAAGAAAACAATTTCATATTATATAATAAATGCATGTGTCAAGTGGTTCTGGGTTCAATCCCCGTTGAATCCTAGACCTAAGATATAATTGACCAACAGAAATTCTCTGTGCTTAGACAGTCGTGATATGACCTTAGATGTTACAGTGACTTAAAATACCCAAAAAAAAAACTGTTTCGTAATTGTAACAGACTTTTCAAGATACCTAATGAAGTCGGAATAACACCGACGAAACGTTGTGTAAAAAGAAAATAAATTGTTAAAATGAAAAACAGTGGTCTTTTCACCTGATAATTGCTTAAAATATCACTATTAAGACCTGAAAATTAGTATTATTTATTATTCTATTCTTTGGACAGTTAATATTGGGTTTGTTCTTTTTTAGAGTTGTTGGTTGATTCATTATTCAAACCAGGAGTCAAATTAAATCCTGAACATAAATCAAAGTATATATTTTTATTAGCATATGCAGCTAGTGTTTGTGAAGCTCCTGTTAAAAAGAACCCACAGAAGAAAAATATCAATAAAGACGAACTTAAATCAACAATGCAAGCGATAGAAACTGTACATACTTTATGCAATGTAAATAAGGGTTCGTCTGAATTAATGGCCGAGCTGGGAAATCTTTATCAATGTATAAGGTAATAATTTATTTTATATGTAGGAAACTTATCAATAAGGAAAAAAAATAAGTTAACTAAGCCATTCATAGTACAACTGCTTTCTAAATATGTTTGCTCTCTACTAACTTTATTTTTAAATTAACTGAAATTTTCGTCAATGTTGACTAAAGTATATAATTCCTTACTTTTATTTCAAAACGTTAAAACTAGTGCATATGAGAATTCGAAAGGATGACCTTTTAAATCTTCTAGTCCCTTCAATAGTAAATGTAAAGTTTTCTTTGAGGATAAATAAGGAAGAAAACAAAAAAGCTATAAGGCTCCGAAGCTTCTTGAAAAATTTTAAAAACAAATTTCAACCCACATGAATGCATCACTTTTATCATGTACTAGCATCTATCATCTGAAATGATGAAAATAGAGAATTCAAATCATGTACCCCGCCACCGGTGCTGCCTCTAGCGGATCTTTTTTAAATCTTCCCACGAAAAAGGCTAATTGTAACAATGTTACCGGAAAGAAGTTAGCGTAGAACTTTTATTTTTTAAATTAAACTATATACTTTTATTAAACTATTTTTAATAAAACTATAAAAATTGTTCCTCAAATGCTACTTCAGAATCTGTATTTGCTGCAGGTGTAAAGTTAAGCGTTAATTAGTTATTTAATTTTTAAAAAATTAAAAATTTCAAAAATTATATTCGCTATAAAATCTAAACTAATATTTTTAAAGGTTTTGTTTTTCAAAAAATTACTGCATAAATGCTCTTTACAAATACACAATTGGTCCAGGTACATAATTAATAGGTAAATAGAAATTCAATTTTTAAAAATTGAATAAATAATAAACGGTTAATTATACACCTGGAGCAATTGTGGATCCGGAAAGAGCACATTCGAGGAGCAATTTTTTGAACGAAAAATTTTTAAGAAAAAATTATTAAGTTGGATTTTATAGGGACTTTAATTGTTGATTTTTTTAGTTTTTTAAAAGTTGAATAACTAATTAACGGTTAACTTTACACCTGGAGCAAATGCAAATTCTGAAGAAGCATTTGAGGAACAATTTTTTGGGATATAGTTTAATAAAAAATAAAAAAGTTCTACGCTAACTTCTTTTAGCGTGTTTAAATTTTATGTCGTATTACGCGAAACTACCTAGTCAAGAGCCTATCTCCAAAAATCGATAGACTTATTTTTGTACTATTTTTTTAATACTAAAATATTAATTAATTTTTTAGATTTCCAGTCGTTTCTGTGGGTGTTTCGAGATGGGTCGAATGTTTAGTTACAGAAGCAAGTTATTTTAAACTATCGACTGAACACTGCCCAATTCATTTAGCTTTATTAGATGAAGTCGTAACGTGCCATCCTTTGCTGCATCCTAAAATATTAGAACTTTTAGTTCGGTTATTTGAATCGAAACAAGACGAATTAGAAATTCTGGTCCAAGTTAGTATTCCCACAACATACTTATAAAACATGGACAAACTTTAGTTTAACTAAAATATGATTTTGTTATTTTAGTTGGAGATGAGAAAAATGGTTTTAGATCGAATGGTCAATTTGCTTTGTTCTGGTTGTGTCGTACCTGTTGTTAAATATATTAAGCAATGTTGGCAGAAAGGAGATACCGATATTTCATTGATAAGATATTTTGTTACTGAAGTAAGTTTAATTTGTTTTATTCATGAAGAATACAAGAATTAAATTAATCTGTGTTAAAAATATATACAGTCGAGTCTCGCTAATATGTATCCAATAATGCTAATATCCAATAATCTGACCCCCCCCTGAGTTTTTCAACAAGCAGTACAAGTTGTTATAATTAATAGATATTATTGTAATTATTGTTGTAAATGTCACTGTTATCTTTCTATGAAATGCTTTATTTTGTTTACATATTATGCATTTTTCCATACAATCAAATAATCCGGCACCACTTCATTTTTAATAGTGCCGGGTTAGTGAAACGCTACTGTATTAAAAGTTAAATTACCGTTAGTTATGCGATCCGATAATACTGAATGCTTTCCATTTTATTAACCGACTTCAAAAAAAGGAGGAGGTTCTCAATTCGACTGTATTTTTTTTTTTTTTATGTTTGTTACCTCAGTATTTCCGACTGGGTGAAGCGATTTTGATGATTCTTTTTTTATTTGAAAGCTGGTGCTTCCCGAATGGTCCCATTTTAATTTGAAGGAAATCGTACACTTCTAAGGGGTTGAAAACTAAGGGATGAAATACTAACTTCTTATTGGATAGGTCGCTTTTGAAAATTATTTTTTCATTTGAAAGCCAGTGCTTTTCGTGTGGTTCTATTTTAATTTGAGGAAAATCTTTCACTTCTAAAGGGTTGAAAACTAAGGGATAAAATATAAACTTCTTATTGGATAGCTCGATTTTAATAATTCTTTTTTTATTTGAAAGCTGGTGCTTTCCGTGGGGTCCAGTTTTAAGTTGAGGGAAACCTTCCACTTCTAAGGGGTTGAAAACTAAGGGATAAAATATTAACTTCTTATTGGATAGCTCGATTTTGATAATTTTGTTTCTATTACGTACAACGTACTTTTAAATTGTTCACATTTCATTTTGAAGAAAAAAATCCACCCTTTAAGGATGAAAATAGGGGATGAAATAGTGTCATTTAACCGAATTTTGATAATTTTTTTCTGTTGGAAAGAGTAATCCACTTAGTTTTGTTTTTACATTTAAAAGCAAAAAATTTCAACCCTTAAGGGCAAAAAGGGATGATGTAGTAACTTTTCATATTAAACGGCGTTGCCTTATATGAGCAGCGCGTTTGGAAGGTTAACCATTTTCAAGAAAATAAAATCAGTTATCAAACTTCAGATCACTAAAACGCGAGAAATAAAAAATATTATAAAAAAATGAAAAACCGACTTCAAAATATATAAAAATTCTTAAATAAGAAATGCACTAAAAGTAACAAAATAATGGCGTATCTTTGCAGTATCTACAACTTACAAATTATTAGGATGATACAATGTACAACTATTGTTATTTTTGGAGTTGGTGTCAGTCAAGAAAATAAATATTAATGGTAATTTGTAAAAATTGTAAAAAGGTTTAGTTGGTAATTGGTATTTTGTAGTTTAAAGGTCGCTAAATATTGTTGCAGTACGAGTATATTGTTTAAAAGTTCATTTGAAAACTAATTTTCATAAGGTATTCTCGTTTTTTGCTAAGTACCAATATAGTCGTATTTCCTTGGCTGACACCAACTCCAAAAATAACAATAGTTGTACATTGTATCATCCTAATAATTTGTAAGTTGTAGATACTGCAAGGATACGCCATTATTTTGTTACTTTTTAGTGCATTTTTTGTTTAAGAATTTTTATTTATTTTGAAGTTGCTTTTTCATTTTTTTATAATATTTTTTATAACTATAGCTATTCTAGGATTACTTTCTTTATCTTAATGGGGCATTCTAGTCGAGAGGCTCGAATTTTGAGCGTTTTTTGGCAATTGATAAAAAAGCATTTGATATTTTTAGCATCCATTTTTTTATTTATATTCAGAGAGTAAGTACACAAAATTGATCTAAAAAAAAATTTTCCATTGAGTTATGCTTCTTTGAAGTAGTAGGGAAAAAAAAGACCGTGTCCTCGTCGCTATGATTTCTATCCTTGTGGTCATCTGAAAAATAAAACAGTACGCTATCTCATGAACCTGCAAAACTGAAAATAAAATTTTTTTCATAAAATGGCGGCTACTCAAAAATAAAGGTAGATTTTTTCACTAATTTTTTAAAAATATTACAAAGGCTATAGCCGGGTTTATATGGCAAATCTGCCCCCACGGCTTTTTCGATTTGCAGTTGGGGGATCGATTTGACATCAAACGAAAATAATTCACCCAAATTTTTAGCGCCCTATCGCAAACGGTTTTCAAGATTTTCAAAAAAACCTCATTTTAGATTTTTTTTTTTTTTTCAATTGAAAAAATAATATTAATGAATGGCGATTTTTTTTTCCAATTTCTAGGACTAAAAGAGATCTTATGACACTATTATAATAAATCTCAGAAAAAAAGCCGATTTTCCAGAGGAAAAATAAAACTAAAATATTTTTTTATTCATATAATTTAAAAGTCTCACTCACCAAACTTTTTGAGAAAATGTCTTTTAAGTTTTTTTTCCTTCATGAATTTTTTCATAAATTTTGGTGTGGTGGAACATTATCAAAAAAAAATTTTTTTTCAACTTTAGCGCTAGCTTAAGAAGACACCAGATGAAAGAGCGTTACTTTCGCCAGTTTGAAAAGTAGGATATGTACAAAAAATGTCAGTTGTAAGCTTGTTTAAAGAAAATTTTAAGAAAAAAAAATTGCATATGAAAATTCACAACATGAGAGTTGAACCCGGGATGCACGGATGGTAAGCTAGAGTAATAAGTAATGCCATGGTAAGCCATTTTTTTTGATAACGTTCCACCACACCAAAAATTATGAAAAAATTCATGAAGGAAAAGGAATATAAAAGACATTTTCTGAAAAAGTTTTTTGAGTAAGACTTTTAAATTATATGAATAAAAAAATATTTTTGTTTTATTTTTCCTCTGGAAAATCGGCTTTTTTTCTGAGATTTATTATAATAGTGTCGTAACATCTCTTTTAGTCCTAGAAATTGGAGAAAAAAATCGCCACTCATTAGTATTAAATTTTTACAATAAAAAAAAAATCAAATCAAAAAATTAGGTTTTTTTGAAAATCTCGAAAACCGTTTGAGATAGGGCGCTAAAAATTTGGGTGAATTATTTTCGTTTGATGTCAAATCGATCCCCCAACTGCAAATCGAAAAAGTCGTGAGAGCAGATTTTCCATAAAAACCCGGCTATACCCTTTCAAAATTTTATTTTTTGTTGGTTCATGCGATAGAGAGATATTTAAAGAATATCCATGCCAAAGGCTCTAGCCCAATAGCCATAAGAAAAGTGCCCTAGGCGGTTTTTGAAAAATGCTTCCGTGTGCTGATTCTTCTTCATGAAAAACTTATTGTCGCACAATTTTAACCCGCTACCCCCACTTGTATTTGAGTTACGGGGGAAACTACCCCAGACGTTAAATTTTTTTTTCTAAAAAACTATTAAAGATTTTTTCATGAAATTAAAACTGTACGTAGATATAGATAAAACCAAATTACTTTCTTGAATATGAACCTTATGATAATATAAAACTAAAAAAGTTATGAAGGTGTTAAAAAATACGTACTTATATGTGATTGTGGTAATGGAAATAGAATTGGTGGCTGTTTTGTACCTGTGCTGCAGCGGTTATATACTATTTATTACATGGTCTTTATTAATCAAAACGTAAAAAACGTAAGCCAGCAGACATAATGAATAAACTTCAATCGAATTCCAAAAATATATCGACAATTACGTATATACAAGCAGAATCCTATAGCGACTAAGCAAAGGTTAAATACAAATTCTAAATTATTTCCAATAAATTATGATTGTAATTATTTTTAGTTATAACAAATAAAATATTACTTGATTCAAATAATAATACTAACAATATTTGAGTATGTATGTAGGTAATCTGAGATAGAAAATAATTACGAGTAGGTATTATTTATCAAACTTTCTTTGAATTTATTATTAGTATAAAGAATAGATAAAAGATCCCTGCAATAATATTGGTAATAGGCCTAATAAAAAATTTCAAAAATTAATTTCTGTCTCAGGACTTTTTTTCTTGACGAAAACCATATTATGGCATATATATACAAGTCATAAAGCAATAAATGCATTTACGAAATGCGCTGTCTATTACAAAACTGTCCCTGGATGACCCCATTTTGGTGGTGAGCGACAACTAATTTCTTAAAGCGACTATTTTTAAATGAAAGATGGATAATAATAGCCCTAATCGCATTTTTAAAAAAAGGTGTCACTTTAAGGGTTGATGTGAAAAACCACCCTCAAAAAATAAAAATAATATTTTTAATCATTTATAGATTTACAAAAATTCTGAAAAAAAATATATATTATGCGTTTTATCCATATCTACGTACAGTTTTAATTTCATGAAAAAATCTTCAATAGTTTTCTAGAAAAAGAAATTTAACGTCTGGGGTAGTTTTCCCCGTAACTCCAATACAAGTGGGGGTAGCGGGTTAAAATTGTGCGACAATAAGTTTTTCTTGAAGAGGAATCAGCACACGGAAGCATTTTTCAAAAACCGCCTGGGGCACTTTTCTTATGGCTATTGGGCTAGAGCCTTTCAAGTAAATCGATTGATTAGAACTTGAGATATTTTGGCGACCGCATCGAAAAAAGTAGTTTCGAGAAAAACGCGTTTAAAATTTTACGTTAAGTTTCCTAATGTTCCAGTCGTCCTCTCAACCGGTCTAGTTGCCACGACACTAAAACGGCTATAACTTCGGAAATAATTTGAAATCCTTTTAGGGAGATTATTTGAGTATATAAACTATCGGATTATAAAAGAAATTTAATTTTTTTCAAATTTCTAGGCTAGAATATACCCCCTTAAGATTTAACCTATTTTTAAAATTATTCTTTCATGAGAGATTTATTTTCTTTGGTAACATTTATAGTTTAATTATAATATAATTATTGACATTTTAGGTGTTAGAAGCTGTGTCACCTCCTTATAGTTCTGAATTTGTAAATTTATTTATGCCGTTGGTAGAAAACGAAGAAATAACAGGAACAATGAGAGGTGATGGAGAAAATGATCTTGTATCAGAGTTTATAGGTAATTTATTCTTTTTTTAATATACAAATATAAAATATAACAAGCATTTTTGTTTTCAGTGTATTGTAAGGGCAATTATATGATAGTATAAGTCGTATTGATTATACAACATAAAATAGTAAATATTCTACTATTGAATTAAAAAAAAAATGTATTTTCTTAAACTTAAAAAAAAAACAAAAATTACTTTGTATTGAAGTTACAAATTTTTAATATAAAACTTAAGTAAACTTATTTCTACTCGTCATTACCCTTGGACTTTTTCTTTTTCTTCTTCTTTTCAGAAGTTGATTGTTCCGGTTCAACTGGATCTTCAGGAATGTCTTCACTGATCGACTTCTTCTTTTTCTTTTCTTTCTTCGTTTCAACTTCGGGAGTTTCGGGTTCAGATTTAATTTCTACATCCTCCCCGCTCGACTTACTCTTCTTTTTTTTCTTTTTCTTATCTCCCGGTGTTTGAATTTCAACATTTTCCTCTTCCGCTTCCATTTCTTCCGTTTCGGTCTTCACTTTCTTTTTCTTCTTTTTCGGCGATTCTGTCGTACTGACATTCAGGTCAGGAGTTTCTTCGGCAGTTGATTCCGTTTTCACAAATGCATCGCTGAATGAACGTTTGCTTCCTGGTAATGTGGAATCTTCACCAACTGGATAGTGAAGAACTTCACTTTTAGCGTGGTATTTTTCAAATTTCATTTTAGCTTTTCCAGTACCACTGAATTTGCGTAGATTCCCTTCTTCAAGAACCCGTAACCGAGCTTCAAGTTTTGCTTTATGTTCTGCTCCTAAAGTGAACGAACCGTCTTCACCAAGTGCATCAGCTCGAGTGGCCAAAGAGGCTTTGCAGGCTAGCATTCGAGACATTTTTCCTTTGTTTTTAGTGCTTGCTTGACCAACCAAAGACGCATGATAAATTAACCCGTATTTAGGGGTGTCTTTTTTCGTTTTTAGCGCACGGAAAAGTGCTTTTTCAGCTCCAAGTATTTGTAAAGTAGATGCTGGGTGTTTGGCTAGATTAATCAATGACCCAGCTTGGGCTATTAAACGAGCCCCGACCAATTCACTAACCAAGATTGTTAAATTTGGCGCCATGGCCATCATTCTTGACCGCAAGTAATCATATAACTGAGCTCTATATGCTATCATTTCAACAATTTCATTACACAAATGTTTAATATTTAAAATATCATCGTCAGAAATTTCAGTTCCCATTGAAATTTCAGCGGCTTCTTTAACACGGGCTTCAACGTCCTCTGGTAAAATATCCGATAGATCTTCTTGTGCGGCATTATCTCTCGTTCCTATTTTCATAACAAGTTTTACAAATACCACGTTGTCGGTGATGAGTTTTCCTAGTTCCGGAAAATGCCAACCGTACCATTCCCTACATCGCATCGTATAGTTATTCAATTCTTTGTCTAAGTCGTCTAACAAATTAACAGCTTGAACGATCATTGTATCAATTTTATCGGGCGAAAATTTCAGTTTGTACCGCGATAGGGAATGAGCTAGACCCAGGGCCATGGCGGTCATTTCTTTTTTGGGTAGTCCCGCTAATAAGCTGTCCATTTGGGAACGAATGCATCGCATAAGCTCTTGCACTGATGAGTTGGAAACGCATTGTAAATTGAATTTTTCTTTTATGGCTGAACCTAATTTTGCGTCTGCGACCAACAACTGCTCTTGAAGTTCTTTGCAAATGTGTTTTTTGATTACTTTTTTTAGCGATTTGCATATTTTTCCTTCGACAGCCGCGGTGGTTGCAGCTAAAGCTTCAGTTGTGTCAGCAAATTTTTCGAAATGTTTCAATTTTAATCTGGAAATAAAATAAAACAACTCTTCAAACAAGAAATACAATTTCAATTGTATGTTAGTAGGTAAGGTACTACATTTTTTTTGAAGTGATAACGTCTTATAAATTGATGAACACTGGGTAGCCTGCATGAAAAAGTGTCACGTTTCGTTTGAGCCTGTTCGTGCAAGCGAGAACGCGATACAAGTGATAGAGAGGCACAATATTATTGTTGAATCCTAGACAACGTGTTTTGTGTTTTTTCTTTTAATATTTACTTAATAAGATTTAATTGATTTTTTTCATAATTTTCAGTCTGATTTCATTTTTCAATTAACCCCTTTTTTGTATTATACGACGAGTAAGATTAGCGTGGCGCTTTGAATATTTGAAATCGCCCAACTTTATGCTTTTGTGTAACCATAAAGTAAGGCCAATAAAAGCTAAATAGCGTGTCAATTATCCCAAAATCGATAAATTTTGACGTTAGCATGAGACCTAAGCAAGAGATTTGCAAAATTCAAGTTATGAGTAACTATGGGAACTTACATGGTCCAATTTGAACAACTCAATATTTTTTATTTGTGAACACGTTTTCAATATTTAATTTCCATTGAGTGATAATAATTTCCATTTATTTTGCAATTCAAAGGACATATATTTATAAACATCACAAATAATACTAAATTACAGGAATAAAACACAGAAAACGCCCATAAAATTAATGAAATTCTAACTATTGCGATTCGAGCTTGAACTAGTAAGTAATATAGAAAATATAATTGGCAAAATAAACAATCCTTAAATACCACGTATTTTAAACATGAATAGATTTTAAAAATATTCTATAAGTTTAAAATGCTCTAATAATGCAGGATCTGTATTCATAAAGATTTTCAACGAATACTGAAAACTCATAGATTTCATATGAATAACTACAAATTGTATTTACAGCATAATTTTTATGTTAAAACATGTAATTTTGTATAAAACTTCGTGGTGCCAGGAAGTGCCCATTCAGTCAAATAATGAAAATCGGGTAAACGTACAGTGACTATAATTTCTTTTGTTGGGGACCCCCTGAACCCCTTTGGCATTTGTAGTAGAAAATTGTTGGATGAATTTATATAATTTAACTTAAAATACATGACAGTGCCCATGGTTACGTCTTTATTGACAGATTTATCAAAATCATTTCCCATAAGAAAAATGCGTCTTAAAATCCGGTTTTTATCGAAAACGTAGCAAAAACTCGCAAATTGCCACTCTTAATTTTCGTTTTCTTTTGACTTATTTTATCAGGAACCGTCGTCAAATCTTGGCGCCACGCTAACCTTACTCTCCCCCAAAATAATAATAATTCAATTCATAAAAGTACGCAACTTTTCATCGATAAGGTTATTCTATATGACGTTATCACGTAAAACTATCGTCCATAAACCGACTTTACAGAAAACCAATTTTTTAATTAAAATCCTAGTTATAAACTGCTTAATAAGTACAAATCTTCCAGTATAAATTGCAACAAGACTTATTAGACCTAGAATAATATTACTACTTTGTTTAATTGGATTCTCAAGTTCGTTTTTCAAAATATATATACAAATTTAGAAATGGAGTTTTTGTAAACGTAAGGAGGAATTTAATTTTTGAAAAAAAAAATGCTTACATTTTACTAGCAGCTTCTGGAGTTTCAAAATCATAGTACAAATTATCAGACGCAGCTAGCTTTTTGTCGTCCAAAAGCTGAAATTAAGTAAAAATTCATCGTTATATTTTGGCTGTAACTATAGCACGTGTTTCAACAAGGTTATATTTAGTTTAATTTTTTTTAATACCTTAAAGATAGCATAGCCAGCCGAAGTTTCAAAAAGGACCAACATTTTTGATATCCTTATTTGAATAAGGTTTGTATTCTATCAAAAACAATTATTTTATTTACTTAAACAGAAAAATCATTCCACGTTAAATATTAAATTTGATCAAACAGGATCAAAAACACGGACGTTTTCATGTTGGCAATACCGGTAATATTTCGTAGTTGGTAACAGTTGGGACATGTGCTGTGGATCTCGTTTTGACATCCATTGACACCGTTGAATTTAAATTTGTATACAATTTTAACCATTGCTCAAAAGTCGACTGTCCAAGCTTCAAATTGTGATTATAAAATCAATTTTTATACTAATAAAACATGATGGAAAATAATAAATTAGCTTGTATGAACGCATTGGTAAAAGTTTCATGTAATCATTTACAAACTTTTTCAATTAACACCCTTTTTTTTTAAATTTGTAGCATTGTAAAAATATGTTTCTGAAAGAAGATCGAATTAAAAGTTTTGCAAAGTGGCCATACAACGGTGAAAGTAAATCTTCTGTCGAAAACGTGAGTATAGTGGTATTTTAGGTTGAAACAATTTTTAAAAATAATAATTTGTATATAGATGGCCGATGCCGGTTGGATTATGATAGGTGATGTGAGTGATATTGCTGCTGAATGTTTCATATGCGGAATACAACTGGATGCCTGGGAATCAGATGATGATCCATGGTATGAACATACCAAGCGTGGAGTCAACTGCCCATTCATAAAATTGAATAAAAAACAGAATGATATGACTGTATCAGAAATTTGTCAACTCGCAAAAGAATATTACCGAGTTCAGATGGATAGGCAGCGAACTCTCATGAAGAAAAATTTGGATTTAGGCTTTAATTTTTTCAAGCAAAAAAATAAAGAAAAGAAATGATTAAAGTATTTTTTTTTTGTATTTATTGTGTATCAGATTTTAATAAAATAAGTGTAATTACATTATTTATTTTGTAAATATAAGCTCAAAAAAGATTTACACTCCTCGGTTCTCTCAATTTTCTCAACGGTGACGGCAATGGATTCCTTGCGATGTTTAAATTTTTCATTGAATTTATTTAATTTGAAAAACATAACACCTAATTGCTAAAATTCAGTGAATTAGACTAGGAATATTTCAGTAGTGAATATTTACTTACTGAATTAATAAATTCAATCGCTTTATTAATTGATGCATCCAAATCTGAGTGATCATTCTCCATGTTTACACATGAAGTTATTACAACCAATAGGAAAGTCCGCTTCAGTTCCTTTAAATTTTCAAACAAATTATTTTGAGTGCGCATGCGTTGGACAAAACAGAAGTTCCACTCAGTGTCGACACAGAATATATATTACATACAAAAGTCCCGCTAAGTGTAGGGAATTTTGATCTCGACGGCCTTGTGCGGACTTGAAGGATTTACGAAAAAGGATCTTCCAGTATCAAAAAATTTGTCAAAAATCTAATGCAAATGGAATATTTTTTTGCCAGAATACTGAAATGAGTCCATTACTTACCACTAAGTTCAGGAAAAAAATATCAAGCCAAAAACGAACATAAAGTAATATACATATTGCGATTTTTACTTTCTTTTACTACTATAAACCTAGTAAAGGAAGTATTGTAATCGGGCCGAATTTTCAAATTCTAGCTTTTACTGGAAATCCAAAAAAGTGCTTTTTAGAAACATGTCTGCGTGTGTGACAGCCACATCGTATCAAAAGCTTTATCCGAATTACATCAAACTTGGAATTTTGCCTTCATATTATATCTAGTTGTGCCGCGAAACTTTTAGTTGAAATCGATAATCCAAAAGCTCTACTTTATTCTAGGAGTTTTGGAGCTATTTTATTTTTTTTCAAAAACGGCTACAACGATTTTCTTTAAACTTTCTACAGTTCTTAGACTCATTAGTGGCTACAACTTTTATTTGAAACTATTTCCTGGGAAAATTCGAATAAGGACGGTTCTGGGGTGAAGGTTGAGATTTTTTATATGTTATAATATGTACATATACGTTGTATGCATATAGTTCTGTTTATATTTAAAGTGCTTATATTTTAAATACATATTTTATACCAACAGCGAGTTTCATAATTGAAAGTAAAAGAAAGTACTGTGACTCCTTGCAGTAGATATTTTTCTATTTTACAGTATATACATAGAGATATAGAGCAAAAATATCATCCTCAGGTGAAGTATAAGAATTATCCTTTTTAAATAAAAAAGCTGATATCCGCGTTTAGTGATTCTTTCCTATTAAAGATATATCACATTTTTAATGAAATTGCCAGGATAAAAATTTTGCTTAAAAAAAACCTAAACTTACCATAATTAGTTTTATTTTTACCTCAAACAGTTTTTCTTGTTTTATATCTAATTTCTTAGGTGAAGAAAGATCATATATGGAATTACATACATAATATGATCTTTTTAGGAAGTTCTTGTAAATATGTAATAATCATAAAATATATTGTATATATGAATATTATAATTATTCTATTCAATAATTTTCTTTTTATATAAAATTTGCTTAATTCAAAGGAAAACATCTTTTTCTCCACGTTCCTTCTTCTTTTAAAATGCATTTTTTTTGTTGAGAAAGGATTGAACGTAATTATATCATACTTTTTCAAATATTTAGTTGTTTTTTTGTTAATTCTTCGAATTTTTATAGGAAGGTCTAGTGAGTCTATTATTACACTAATGACTAATCGGACTAAACTAATTTCAATCGTATTCTACACATTTTATAAAATGATTTTATGCAACCCGCACAGCGGATCAACATTATAGGTTATCTATACAAAACTTTAAATCGTTTTTATTGTTTGTTGTTAATAAAAGAATCAATTAATTAAGAAAACTTCAATCTATTTCATATGAGTAACAATTTTATTCTACTCATATTAAATGTAAGATAATTTACCTAATTACAAAATACAGATCATACAATCAGTGCATTGATAATAAATTTAAAAAATCTAGAGATGACGTCATGATGATGGATATTCTGATTGGTTGATTCGACTTCGACGCGTGCGTCATTTCATCTTTGACAATTAATCAAAATTCAATTATTTTTTAAATATAACCTAAATGACGATAAATTTTAGTCTTTTTAATTAAGATTTCTATGAACAATTATTTGAAACGTTCAAAATTACAATAATTACATCTCACAATGGATGAGTTGCTATCTGCCAACAAAAAAGTGTCAAATACTTCGTTATGTCACGCTCAAAAATATACAAACGAAAAGAATTACGGACGTGCATTCGCTCATTATTTAGTTTATGTTGAACTACGACCAGAGGAACGCGAAAATGTCGAAACCGATTTTATAGATGTGACATTAAAATGGTCGGATCATCTACGAATACGAAAACGTAATGATAATTCGTTGTCCTGTCTCCATCAAGCTCTCGAATATTATCCCCAAAATGCAATTATCCTGGCTAATCTATGCAATTATTTGCTTGAGTATGAAGAATTAATTATAGATTTTATCTTTATTTGATCATTTGCTTTATTGTAGATTAGAACAAGTTGATATTGCGTATAAATATTTATCATCAATCTCAATGAATAAAGGATGTCTACCAATTATGAAAATGTTGGACTTTACTAAAAATAAGTTGGTTGATCGATGGCATTTTCGTATGCTTAATGATAAAGAACGAAATCTGGCATTTAAAAAAGCGATCGAAAAAAAATTAGCAGTTGGATTTGATACGGTATTAGATATTGGTACGGGAACCGGAATATTTAGTCTAATCGCAGCAAAAAGTAAATACACCCCAAAGCGAATATATGCATGCGATTATTCCAAGACAATGATTGATATGGCCAGTGAAATCGCCAAAGCGAATAACTGTGAAAATAAAATCAATTTCCTCCATCAATTATCGACAGATATAAAAATCAGTGATGTTTTTCCTGAAAAAGTTAAACTAGTTGTCGCCGAAATTTTCGATGCAGCCGTATTTGGCGAAGGACTTATACCAACATTGGTGCATACATGGGACGTGCTCCTCGAAAAAAGTCCAGTGGGTAAAATTATCCCGGCTAGCGTCGAAATAAGTATATCAGGAATCGAATGTCCAGAATTAATGCTTCGACATCGCGTTCAAACCCACCAAATTGATGAGTTAAACTTAAAACATTTTAATATTATTAACGCAGAGCACGAACCTTATGACACTGAAACTTTTAAGAACATTAAAAATTATAAATGTATTACATCCCCATTCAACCGTTGGACAATTGATTTAACTAATGTTTCCTTACTCAAAAAAATCTTACATGGTGAAACTTTCAAGCATAAACTAGCTTTTAGTACTAAAGGAAAAATTGAAGCATTCGTACTTTGGTTTAAATTGAATTTAGATGACGACATTTCAATTGAAACTCGACCATGTAAAGATAACAAAATTCAATGCTGGGACCAGGCGATTTTTTATATAGACGAACCCATTCAAGTATCTTCATCCCAAAGTATTCATATAGCCTTATCTATTCATGATAACATACTTAAAATACATCCCTTAATCCCACATAAAAACTCGAATTTAATACAGTATAAAGTTTCTGCTCAATGTGTAAGATTTTTAAACGACAAGCTCTGCATAAAGGCTATTAAAAAAACGGTTGAATATTTAACGAAAAAATTTGCAGAAAACAAAATAAATGTCTTAGACTTAACACCGTTTCCTTATCTGGGTTTACTCTTGTTAAAAACTGGAAATGTACAGTATTTAACTTGTAAGAGGAGCACGGAGATTGAAATGGAATTGATCAATCATATTTGCGAAGTGAATTGTATTGAATCGACAATTAATTTTATTGAAGATGATACGGAATGTTTTAACGATAAATTTGATGTGATTTATATCAATGTGTTGAATTTGACGGGGGATTTAAATCAACGTGCTTTAAATCAAGTTCCTCAATTACGACGTCTTTTGAAGCCGGGAGGTGTATTTTTACCATCGTGCGTTTCGCTGTATGCTTCGATTATTGAAATGCCGTGGTTTCATCAAGTCTCGGAAGTATCAGATGAAAATATATTTAATTATAGGATAGCGGAATTTATCAATCAATATAAAGTGAGTAAAAGTGGAAAGGGGCGATAGTCAGATTTCTATATGAAAAGCGAAAGTAATTTTTTTACTATTTGAAAGCACTTCACATAAAAAGAGTTTTATCTTAAAAATTCAGTTGTCTTATATTTGATGTGTTTGGGGAGATTTTCGCATTTTATTATTTTCTAAATGAAAAATATTTAGCAAATAGTCCATGATGTTTTTTGCCCTTGTCCTATCAATAATACAACTAATAGTGGGTAAATAAGGACTGGGTGGGGGAAATAAGGATAAAAAAGGAGTGGGTAAATAAGGATTTATTGACTTGGATATATGTATTGTTAAAATTTATATTTTATTTATTGACGATATTGTATTAGTAATTTGATGTTGTGTATTTTCATTATAGAGCCCTGAGGAAGTCAGAAAGTCTGACGAAACGTTGACAACAAAAATAAATAATATTTCACATGACAAGTGGTCCTTATTTACCCACTATTAGTTGTATTATTTAGCAAATAGGTTTCTAGTCGTTTTAGTAAAGAACACTTCTCTGGATCTTTTGGGTTTTTAAAAAAGATCGGAACAGAAAAACATTTTAAAAAATTTGTAATTTTTTGGAACACGAAAAATAGTACATCTTTATGGAACATTACAAAATACTTGTTTTTATGAGGGGAAGATTGAAAGAAATATGTAAGGGGTGTAACAGAGAGTATAAATTTCACAACATACAATATGTCAGAGCACATCCGTCGTTTGGGTAGTGCGAGCAATGCTCCGGCACCAAGCACGTCGAAACCTTTTTTTTCCATTAGCAGAAAAGCTATTGTACTCCTGTTCTGTTCATGTACCCCTGTTGTGCAAGGATTCTTACTTATTCCAGGTTCAGCATTCTGCCTAGCAAAAGCAGTCCCTGTACTAATAGTCTAAGAGCAACGTTTTCAAGAGAGAATTTTAGGTCGGCCAGTTTTTATATATGTTATCTTTCGCACTATCCCGGACATCATACGGGCTGTCTGGCTGTCGCTAGGGGTTGCGTTTATTAGTGCGCATCGCACTTGTACAGGTAAAATATTGAAATTTTCAGAAAAAGAAAAAGTTTCAGATGAAATTTGTAGAAAATAACATTTTACGTAAAAATGTCCAGTGATTAATTTTCGCAAAGTGGCTAGTTTGCCCGCTACAAGCTTGGAAAGGCTGGCTCGACCTGACGTCATTTGAGTGGCCGACCGTTCAGAGATACAGCCGTTGTGCCGACATGTATACAATGAGTTTTACAAGCTTGTAGTGGGCAAACTAGCAACTTTACAAAAATTAGTCACTGGACATTTTTTATGTAAAGTGTTTTTACTACAAATTTCATCTGAAACTTTTTATTTTTTCTGAATATTTCAATATTTTACCTGTCGTAGGTGCCATGCGCACTAATAAACGCAACCCCTCCCAACAGCCAGGCAGCCCGTATGATGTCCGGGATAGTGCGAGAGATAACATATATAAAAACTGGCCGACCTAAAATACTTTTTTTTTTCGACGTCGCTAGCTCTCGTACTATAAGCTTGCGCGATTTGTGCCTGTTTGGGCGTTATTTATCCCATACAGGTGTCGCTACTTTGTGAGGACTTTGTAGTCAAAAATGACATGGGTCGCGATTTCTTCCTCATCCCTACACAATGGTATCCTGTTGAGACACCCCAATAGTTTGCAGATGCTTTCTCCGTTCACAGTGGCAGGTTATCAGTCCCGTTACTGTCCTGAATTAGTTCCTTCACAGCCGTTATACCTCAGCGATAAGCGAGAGGCAACTTTTTCCCACCATTCTCTTGCTGAGCTTCTGACCGGAAATGTCTAGCCAGTATTTATTTTCCTGTCTCAGTCGACATTTCATCGCCTTTTTGACAGCAGATTTGGTGATCCCCACTCCAGGCTTTGGACCCACGAGTGGGTCGAATGGATTGAACCAGCCCTCGCGCAAGCATCAGCTTCTTCATTGCCCTCAATTCCCTTGTGCCACGGCACTCAACTAAGTTTGACTCGGTTGTGCTTTGCCAGGTCCTGCAAAAGTTGACGACTGTCCAACATCAGGTTAGAGCTGATCGTTGTGTTGGCGATCGTTTTTAGCCCTGCCTGACTGTCAGAGAGGATCTGTATGTTCCTATTTCTATAGCCCATATCTTAATTTTCTCTGGCACATATGGCAATGGCCGTGATCTCCAACTGAAAAATAGTGGTCGAGCCTCCAAGCGGCACTGAGATGCCCCTTTTTGTCCCCACCCCTCCCACGCCAGATCCTCCGTCCATAACCGATCCATCCGTGAACCTCATCAGTTTATTATTTGGTTCTTTACTCTCCCCCATATATGGCTTTAAAGTTACCATGTAGGGGCGCCAGAAACTGTATACAGTGGGCATTCAGTCATTTACCATGCCCAGAAAGGGACTGGCTTGATGGTTGATCGCCAAGCATTATTCAGTTTTCAGCTTATGTGAGCTCAGCCGTGTCCCCACCCCTACCCACAAGTGAAGTGAAGGGAGAGTCTCCATGGCCGCCGTATTATAATGCGTCCAAATAAACTTCGTTCCAAAAAATTACAAAACGACATTTTTACTGTGAAATATGAATCGAAAAAATTGTAACAATTTTCACAAAAGTGTCTTACTTAAAACAAATTGCAACATTTTTTTATTAAAAATTCGAAATAAATGTTTTTATGCGAACTGATTTCTATCAGTAAGATTTTTTTTTTTTTGTTTGAACCACTTTTCATATGAAAACCTTGTTAATTATGGTTAAAATTAAAATTTTCTTTATTTTTCAGGTAACTGAACAACTTGATTTTGAGCTAAACCACTTAGAATACAAAGCCTTGTCTGAAAGTATACATTTAGCGTATATTGACATGGCCCAAACTAATTCTGAAGAGCAAGAGAATACGTTGGACGTTAACGTAAATGCTGATGGCAATGCACACGCTGTTTCATATTGGTTTGAAATAAATTTACTAGGAAATTTGCATACGACCGGCCCTAGCAATCCAAATGCTTTTGTTAATAACGCCGCGTTCTTATTAAGTCCCCCTCTGGAACTAATGCAAAATGAACAAGTTCAAGTTAAAATTAAGGAATATAATGGACTTATTCATATATCAGTTATTGATTAGTATTATAAAGACTGTGATTTAAAAAAAATATTTGTATATTGTCCAATAAAGATAACATTTTTACAACTAACATACGTCTACTGAAAAACATTTACAGGAACATGCTGTTACGGGACATTCAGAATGATCTCTGTAACAAAAATAATCATATGAAGAAATGATTTACAGCAGCGGTCACCAACTTTTTCCGAGGAGTGATCTGCTTAACAATCTGGGGAGAGGGTGAAAATTACATTATTATTTTAAACCTATATTAATTATAAAATCATTTACTTAGTGGCGTGGTGGTTAAATTACTGCTCTGTGCATCTTAGGTCTCTTAGGTGGTCTTAGATTTGAATCTAAGTATAAACAAAAATAAATATTATAAAAAAAATGAAAAACCGACTTCAAAATAAATAAAAATTCTTAAACAAAAAATGCACTAAAAAGTAACAAAATAATGGCGTATCCTTGCAGTATCTACAACTTACAAATTATTAGAATGATACAATGTACAACTATTGTTATTTTTGGAGTTGGTGTCAGCCAAGAAAATACGACTATATTGGTACTTAGCAAAAAACGAGAATACCTTATGCAAATTATTTTTCAAATGAACTTTTAAACAATATACTCGAACTGTAACAATATCTAGCGACCTTTAAACTACAAAATACCAATTACCAACTAAACCTTTTTACAATTTTTACCAATTACCATTAATATTTATTTTCTTGACTGACACCAACTCCAAAAATAACAATAGTTGTACATTGTATCATCCTAATAATTTGTAAGTTGTAGATACTGCAAGGATACGCCATTATTTTGTTACTTTTTAGTGCATTTTTTGTTTAAGAATTTTTATATATTTTGAAGTCGGTTTTTCATTTTTTTATAATATTTATTTATTTCTCGCGTTTTAGTGATCTGAAGTTTGATAACTGATTTTATTTTCTTGAAAATGGTTAACCTTCCAAACGTTTAATATTAAAAGTTACTACATCATCCCTTTTTGCCCTTAAGGGTTGAAATTTTTTGATTTTAAATGTAATAACAAAACTAAGTGAATTACTCTTTCCAACAGAAAAAAAATTATCAAAATTCAGTTAAATGTCAGTATTTCACCCCTTATTTTCATCCTTAGGGGGTGGATTTTTTCTTCAAATTGAAATGTTAACAATTTAAAGGTACGTTGTATGCAATAGAAACAAAATTATCAAAATCGGGTTAGCCAGGAAAAAATTATAATATTATTTCATCTCTAATATTTAACCCCTTATGAGTAGAGTTTTTTTTTTATAAAAAATTGATATGAGATTAATTTAAAATTATGTTCTACCAATAAAAAAAGAATTATCAAAATCGAGCTATCCAATAAGAAGTTAACATTTCATCCCTTAGTTTTCAACCCTTTAGAAGTGAAAGATTTTCTTCAAATTAAAATGGGACCATTCGGGAAGTACCAGCTTTCAAATAAAAAAAAATCATCAAAATCGAGCTATCCAATAAGAAGTTAGTATATCATCCCTTAGTTTTCAACCCCTTAGAAGTAAACGATTTTCTTCAAATTAAAATGGAACCACACTCAAAGCACTGGCTTTCAAATAAAAAAATAATTTTCAATATCACATATGAAATATACAAGTTACCCAAATGTAATAGAAAAGCCGGAAATGGGAGATAGATTATGCAATTTTAAGACAAAAAGTCCTTTGCCATTTTTTTATTTGAGGCACCGTCAATTAGTTATTAACAAAATAAACTAACCAATCAGAGGGCTTAGTGAGACTTAACGCTGATTCCGCTCGCTTCGCGACTCTATAATTTTGCCGCTATCAACTCCACCCGAGCTTTGATTAGTTAGTTTATTTTGTTAATAACTAATTAACAGAGCTTCAAATAAAAAAAAATGGCAAAGGACTTTTCGTTTTGAAATTGCGTAAGGTATCTTCCATTTCCGATTTTTCTATTATATTTAGGCCATCCTGTATGTATAAGGAATTCTGGATTTTTTTGAGAGTCGCACACGATCTTTAAGTTGTATATTGGTGGCCACTGGTCTAAAATAAATTTTAATTAAATATTTTCATACTTAAACCAATGTGTCATATGTTCTGCATGACCACCATGTCGACATGATTGGCACCAAGTAAACCACGAAGAATATTCCACCATTTTATTATTTTCTGCTTCACTTCGACCTAAATGTTCTGAATATGAAGGACAACTTGAAGCTGTTCCCATATGCATTAAACATATAGCACATCTTGGTAGAGGTTTTCGACAATTTGGACAAGATGATAGCTAAAAAAAATTATTTTAACAATAATTTATATAGTACAAGTAATACGCATGCCTTGTATCGTACAATGTACGGTTTTATTTTCATCCGGAACAAACCTAGCGTGTTAAAAATTTTAATGAAATTAGTACCTTTAGTTTATTAGCACTTGATCCTAAGCGAGCGAAAGGACCTCGACCTCGATTAAATGCTTGCATGTACGCGGATATGCTTTTTCCACAATAATTGCAAGAGACATAAACTTGTTGGGCTGGTTTTTCCGTTCCACTAAACTCAATATCAAACAAAGCTCGTTGAGTCCATAAGTGCCAAGAATCCAGTAGCGTTCGATAGCTGAAAAAGTTTAAATAAAAATTATTCATTTACTTTTAAAAATCTCAAGCAGTGCTGAAATTTTTTCAATAATACAGAATATAATCATATAGACGTAATAAGAGAATGGGGAATATATTGGAATAGGATAAGTAGGGAGTCCTGTTGTAGTAATACTTATTGCGGGACCAGGAAGGACTTCTTTTCAAATTGACCTCTTATTCTGAACATACTCGGGCTACACCAGTAAAAAAGCTCGATATGAATAAAACGATATGAATTAAAGAACTAAGGAAAACTTTTGAAGCTCAAACATACAGAACACAATTTCAATGAAATTTATAAAAAAGAGATTTTCATAGCTGGAAAATTAATCTAGTTTGATCTCATTTCTAGAAAAATTCGTTTTCTCCGTATTTCCCCATTTTTATTTTTATTTTTTTATTTCTTTAAGGTAGCTTTAACTACTATGGACATTAGCGAGCATCGAATCCGAAAACCTATTTAAAAATCTTGGGCATTCATTGGAATTCGAACCCAGGACCACTGGCGTATAGGGCTATACGCCAGTATCCAACAATCTAGTCAACCACGCCACTAATTGTAAGTGACTTTTTCCGCTTTTTCCCGATTTTGATTACAGGTTAATTTTTTACTATGCATTGATGAATAATTGATTGCCTACCCATCAACATTATATTGGTAATTGAATGCTTTATATAGATGTTGTTCAATGTACTTGTATAGTTGTACAATGTACATATAGAAACCTTTTGAACGTGCAAGAAAATTAAAAATATTCAATTCCCAAAATTAGCAAATAGAAATTAAATCAAGCTAAGCTCGGTAAACATTATTGCATCAATCAACGTCACGCTGAATGCAATCTCTCGTAGTTAACTAGTTTTGATCGCGGCGAGTTTTCCGTCTTATTAATTGTAATCAATATCATTTGCATTGATTGTTTGGTTATACATTAAAAATAATAAGTTTTATTGATATTAACTATGAAGGGTCTTGTTTTGTTTTACAGTACGGACTACGATTGGTCGATATTGAAAAAAAAAAAACGTAAATTGTACGGTACAAGTCATACATCATATTTTCGCATAATTATTTTGATTGCTTTTCATTTGCACCGCACAATAAAAACTTTGATTTTCATCTAGAACAAACCTGTTGATTACGGTAGTATTTAAGGGCAAATTCATTTCCCAAAACGTCTAAAGCTCTAAATCTAGTTCTTTTTGTAGAATATTTAATAATAAAAATTTTCAAACCTAAGAATCCATTCTTGAACCGCATCATTTTGAAGTAGACCAGTAGGAAATGAACGTGCAACAATTAAACTAACGCTTTGCACATCACCAGTCCTATCCAAATATTTTTGTAAAACATTCAAACCATCAGAACTTGTACCTATAAAATAAAATTTTATGCTAAGCCTTAAATCATTATTGATGTCATATTAATCGTTTACCCGTTAATAATAAACCAGACAAGTTTCCTTCTTCTATTAACGTATCGGTTAATTGTTTTAAATAATCACTAAGTCGATAATCAGGTAAAAACATACAAGCAAATGCAACGCGATCTTCCACTGCAACTTCTGTTTCAGTCTGAAAGATATTTTAAAAATTAAAAAATTGATTAGAACCCTCAGTATTTTTTCTTACTAAAACATTATCGTATGATTCGTCATCACATGTTAAAAAGGCAAAAAGGGCTCTTAAATACGGGTCATTTAGTAGTTTGATGGATGATTGACAAAATACTCTCCACATTGAGTTTCGTTCATCTGTAAAACCTGATAGAGCCATTGCGACAACACTTAAATTCGAATTATTTAGTTTCTCAGCTCCCCGGTTTAAAATATCGATTCCCAAACGGATGTGTAAGTTAAAAACGGCAATGGCTGCTGCCTTTGAATACATATTTTCCAATTCATACCTTTCCAAAAATAATTTTAAAAGATTGACTTCTTTATCAAAAATCCACCCGCATAAATACAAAGCATGATCTCTTTCTTCACTCCTGTAATTTGAGAAAAAAATTCATATTAATATTGAAGACAAGCGTTATAACGAAAAGAAAACGCTTCAATTAAATGGTCAACTTATAAAAAAGTAATGGCTATCCAAGATTTTATTCACATATGAATCAATATTTTAAATTTATTTTATTTTTATTTATTGTTTTTTTATTATCGGTTACATCAATAATTATTATGTAACAGTAGGCTTATGATAAGAACAACGAGCAATGAGAAAAAGAAAGAAAGAAACTGTTCGGGCTTGCTTGCTCTTACAGTGCATCTAGATCTATGTAAACTCTCGATTCTAGACGTTAAAATCAATTTAAGAGTAGGGGCACACGAAGATCCGCACAAAAAGGAATCGGAGAATACACCCACCCTGTGTATTATGGCGCGTTCACACGAGTCAACTTTAGTTGAACGACAAAACTTGAATGAGTTTTCGTTCAGACGTGTCAACTGAAATCGCTCGAACCATTTCAACTGTTAGAATAGTTTTGAGAGTAGCGGGGAGAGAAGTAGAGAAGAATATCCAATAATGCCAACAAAGTAGAAAGCGAACTGACCGGTCAATTCAATCTGAAGGGTTCACGCATGTCAATACCTGACTCAACTCGAATATGACTCATAACTTGAAAGACAAAAGTTTGACTCGTTTAAACTTTTGTTGATCCACTAAAAAGTTGATCAACTTTAATTGAAACAGCTGTTCACACGTGGTTTTTCGATCAACTAAAGTTGACTCGTGTGAACGTGGTATTAGATAAACGAACGTAACTCTCTCTTTTATATCTTTACCAACGTTTATCTCCCCTCTCAACTTCCGTTTGCCTCGGCAGACACACTTTTCGTGACACTTACGTAACACATTCACCAGTTTACTCCTCAAGTCCAGTGCGCGTAAAGAAGTTTTACTTCAAAAATATTATATGTCGGAGATAAAACTTCTAGTGTGCTTTGAATCAGATAGTGACGATTATTTCGTGATCGAGCGTAGTTTTGGTTACTCGTCGGATTCGGAAACACTCGGGACTAATGAAAAACGTGAACGTGTCAGAATAGATTCATTCTGGTTTGGGATGTGGACGAGTGTGGATCGAGAGATGTACCACGAATTCGCTGTCTGGTTTAACGCGCACCGTTGCAACTGATTTTGAATTTCCATTATTGATGTTATGACGAATGTTATTTTAATTATTGAATTTGTTGATCATTGTTAAATCTATCATCTACCTATTATTATCTATTGTAACGTCACTTCAATAATATCATGTTCAATCATTGTTAAATAAAGTATGTTATGACGAAGAAATTGTTTCTGGACGAAAAGGCTACAAACGTCACACCCCAAACAATTTAGCGCTCCGACATATATATTATAGGTTTTACTTACCGAAATATTTTGCCATTAGAATTCGTAGAATTATTTCCTAAATCAGACCATGATATAATTTCGCACGTTGTATTACAAAAGGTTGACCCTGGACTTCCTTCAAATTTAATAACCGATCGAACTCCTGGATGTTTCAATCCATCAACCGCCTTAATACGTCCTTCTTCTACTAAATTTTTGCTCAAATATAACCAAGTCCATGAGCGTTTCAGCATAGGATCATCAGCCAAATCGCCATTTTTCCATAAATCCGTCTAAAATAATTTTTTTTCAATTTTTATTTCAAATGCTGTTAGGTGAAACTTGATATACTTTTAAGCCGTATTCTTTCAGAGCTCGTTGCTTCATTTTTGTGGATATATCGTCGAAACCATCAGAAGAGGAGTCTTTGGAGTGCACTAATTTGAGCGTTCGTTTTCCATGGGTCCACACAAAATCGGTGCTGGGACCCCAATTTAATGTAATTCGTTCAAAGATAGTATAGTCGGTTATTTCTCCTAAACAATTAATTGAAAATATCAAAATATATTAAGTATTCAAGGTTTTTTTTTATTTATTTCAATTTGCGACGTTTCGTCGGTCTTATTCCGACTTCATCAGGCACCTTAAAATATTTCAATGATTGCCTGTGCCAGTGCCTGATGAAGTCGTGATAACACCGACGAAACGGCGCAAATTGAAATTAAAAAAAAAACAATTGATTAATTGGTCTACTGAATCCTGACGTATTTATATCATTAATTAATTTAGACACGGAAAAAAAGAAAAAAATGGAGATTAATTATTCACGTCAACATTAATTTTAGTATCAAAGAAAAGATTTCTTGTTATAATTTAAGATTTCTCACATAAAAGATACGTTCACCAACTTCCTTTAAATGAAGAAAGTCCTCTTTTAGGAGAGGTCGGCGAACGCACCCCTATAATAAAAATATCAAACAGGTTTATTGTTTGAAAATTTTATACAGCGCAAGTTACATTTGTCAACCCTAAACAAAGGCGGGTCTACAAGTTTATAAAGAAATAAAAACCTGCTGATCCAATAGTTATAAGTCGATTATCGTGATTTGGATGCCAAGAAAACGATGTGATTATATGCTGAGATCCGGGAGAAACATTTCGTTCAAGCATTGACTGCTCCAGCTCATCATTTGCAATAATTGTATGCTGAATATCATGCAAATAAATTAATGCACTATCTTTTTGCAACGAACCCAACAAATTATTTCTACAATAAAAAGATTATTTATACACATTCAGCCCTCTTCCGTAACACGTTTCACTTTTCAAGTGAGATGACAATTTATCACTTCATGTGAATTTTCGTTACAAACGACATTTGTCGTGAAACGACAGTAGGGGTCATCCATAAATTACGTCACACAAATTTCATAATTTTTGACCCCCTCCCCCGTCTTTGTCACACCTGGTCACACTTGTGGGACCCACCCCTCCTTAGTGTGACGTCACATATTTTACAATTTTACATCCACAAATAATTATTGAATTAAAACAGCAGTTCCAAAATTTGTTTTATTTCAACTGAAATGATTTTTTAATAAAATTAACATCAAATCAAACATTTCAAGAAATAACACAAAAAAACGACTAATTAGTAGTGTATACATGCTGTAGATGCGTCGCATGCCTTGGGATTGTATGACCATTTAAAAAATTAAATATTTTTTATGATTTATTCATTTTTTAATTTACCTAATTGCATGTATTGTAAAATGATTCTAAAAATAATATAGTTTTATCATTTATACATTTTTAAATTTACGTAATTATGAAAGGTATACGGCATACGCTCATAAAATTGGCATAGAATATCAAAACAAATGAATGGCAAAAGCCAAATGAATGCGCAGGCGACAGCAACATGACACCATTTGCTTCGATTCGGTCGCGCATGCGCTCTAGTATGGTCGAGTACTATCTCTCTCGGCCTTTCACATTGCCGATTAACGGTTTGCAGATGCGTTTGACGTTTTGAATCTATACAGTGAATTTAATTGTTACTGATACTGTTAGTGACTTATTTTGATTTATTTACCCAGAGGCCATACAAATGTTCTGTTTTTTAGGATAAGAACTATTTTCGTGGATTTTAAATACATTATATGATGCGATTATTGATGATTTTTGTAAAAAGAAGCGTCGAATAAGGCTAATTTTTAAAAATAAATACGCATAATACCATGTTTATCAAATAAAAAAATTAATTTAAAAAATTTGGTTTTTATTACTCCCCCCTCCCTTCTGGCCGCATGCCCTGTTTCAAAAGTCACCGCACGCCACTGTTAAGTATATTAATTAATGATGAAACTAAATCATCTTGAAAGTCAATTGTCAAATGAAATAAAAACAATATCACCGCTAGGCACGGTGCATTTAGCGGCATTTATCAAAGGGCAATTGTATCGGCGCGTAACACTACACCGAGAAAAAAATTAAATATTTGATTGGCAATGGGCCATCAAATCATTTTGTTGGCGTAAATAAAATTTAGTTGTCAGAAGAAAATTGTTTTCTCAGTGTAATAGAGCGAGTGGCCGACAAAACAATTTGAACTTTATGTTTCTACAGATAGTGTTGCAAATGTTTTTCGTTAATAGTTCAAAGTTAGTGTTTTACCTTAACACTTATAGATTAAAATAGATTTTGAAATGTGACGTCACGAAATTTAGAACCTCTCCCACCCCCCTTGTCACACTTCGTCGACCCCCTCCCTCCCCCTTGATGTGTGACGTAATTTATGGATGGCCCCTTATAGAGAATTCGAAATTAAACTGTCGTCTCACTTATCAAGTGACACTTCTTGCATGTTATTAAGACAAACCTTGTCGGACACCACGAAATTTTTTGAATCGGCTTCGTTTGATTAGAAGTTAAAACCGGTTTATCAAAATTTCTCATGTCCCAAATACAAACTTGATTATCGAAATACGAAGCAATTTGGCGATCGTTAAAAGGATTAACCGTACATCCAAAAACGGCACTGGTCGTTGTTGAATTAACTATTTTAATTTGATCTAAAAATAGTTTCAAGTTAAATTATACGCTAGATTATTGCAACTGGATGTGTTTTACCTCTTAAATCGATAAGTTTTAAGTGTTTTAAATTCATTCCTATGACTAAAGATCGTGACTGGGACCGAAACCAAGCCAACGAATGGGCTGTTTCGGCCATTCCTATTTCTGCGATGGGTCTAGCAAACTCCATTGCAGGAGAAACATGGTGATAATGGGTGGAAATTGCTGTATTCACATTTCCACGTGAGTTATTATTGCCTTCGATAGCATAGGGACATTTTAATATGTCCCACAGCATGACACAATAATCAGATCTGTCTCTATTTAACGCAGCTACTATTAAATTGTTATCGATTTGATTCCATGCTACGGCATTACATTGTCGGGCGTGACGAGGGACTAGAATTATATATTATTAATATTTATATTAGCTTAAAACCAGTGGTGGGATTCAGCCGGTTCGATAGAACCGTTTCGTAAATGGTTTTTAAGTTCGGCAAACCGCCAGTTAAAAGTAAAAAAAATATACTTTACATATTAATTCAAAAAATCAAATTTATAGAAAATAGTCAGTTCATTGAAATTCCCCGCTCTAAGCTTTTAGAACTTTTAGAAAATATAATACTGAATTTAAAGAAAAGGTCAATGGATTGTGATCATTTAAAATTAAATTGTACCCAGTAAATTTTAGAATTTATAAATATACAAATTAGAACCATCTAGATGGAATATTGAAGAAATAATTGTTCCGTGGAAGGCAGCTGAAGAACAATTTGAAACTTTTTTAAATATCAAATTGATGCCAATGACTATAGATTTTGTTAAAACAACTTGAATCTGTCGGTGAACTTTTCGGTTGAAAAGCCGTGTTAGTGTTGGGAACGGTCAGGGAAAGGTTAGGTGAAGAACTACCAGAAGAACCAAAAGAACTAAAAGAAGAACCTCTTACCACACCATTCTCGGACCGCAATCGCCGACGTTTCGCAAGCTCTCCGGCTTGCATCTTCAGGGCTGGGTGCACTGAAAACTGGCGTAGGTGATCACCAAAACCAGTTTATATACCCTCACAGATGGAAGAGGGAGATACATCAGCTTAATTAGCATGAGTCCAATTGGCCAACCAACCAGGCAAGGGGATGAAACCTTTCCTTTTTAGTTGGACAGCTGTTCACACTGACCAACCTACCCACACTGATCGTTATTTACACTCCTCATCCCACCACCACCCATCTCAGAAGAGATCGATGATCAGTTCCCTGATTCATCGAGCTCTTTCCCTTTCTGAACCCATGTCGCTTCATTCCGAATTGAAGCATGTCACTCGGGCGCTCCGGGATAATGGTTACGACCGGAGGGACGTTCTGGCGGCTGTCAGCAAATTAAGAACGGAGCATGATTCGATGTCCAAACCCGTTAAAGAGGTAGAGAGTTTGGAGCGTGTCGTGGTTCTTCCGTATCTCCAGGGTGTTTCCGATCGCATCGGTAGGGTGCTCAGGAAGCATGGTTTCAGAGTGATTTTCAGACCACCTACGAAAGTCTCTGGCATACTTCCCTCAGCTAAAGACAAAACTTCGGTTTTGGACGCTCCGGGGGTATACAGGATCCCTTGCTCTTGTGGAAAAGTATATATTGGCGAGACCGGGAGATTCGTGAGTACGCGTCTTAGGGAGCACCAGAATAATGTCAAGCACTCCCGGACCGAACTATCGGCCGTGGCTGATCATTGTTTGTCGACTGGTCACTCTATTCTTTTTGACGAGGTAAGGGTTCTGTCATCGACTCGGGGTTTCTTTAATAGGAAACACCGAGAAGGGATAGAAATTCACAAACATCCGAATAACATCAACAGGGATCGTGGCCTTGGGCTACACTATATTTGGAAATCGATTCTCCCGGTTTTTTAGTTGGACAGCTGTCCAACTAAAAAGGAAAGGTTTCATCCCCTTGCCTGGTTGGTTGGCCAATTGGACTCATGCTAATTAAGCTGATGTATCTCCCTCTTCCATCTGTGAGGGTATATAAACTGGTTTGTTGATCACCTACGCCAGTTTTCAGTGCACCCAGCAGTGAAGCCAGATCGTGGGATTTCTTTACCCCCACTTAGCAGCACATACGTCATAAATTGAGGAGAAAAATGTCCCTTCCATATGACACGGATAGGTAAAACAACACCCATACAACGCTTTGTAAGTGTTTGTTACCTATCCGTGCATATCCGTATCATATGGAAGGGACATTTTTCTCCTCAATTTATGACGTATGTGCTGCTAAGTGGGAGTAAAGAAATCCCACGATCTGGCTTCACTGGCACCCAGCCCTGAAGATGCAAGCCGGAGAGCTTGCGAAACGTCGGCGATTGCGGTCCGAGAATGGTGTGGTAAGAGGTTCTTCTTTTAGTTCTTTTGGTTCTTCTGGTAGTTCTTCACCTAACCTTTCCCTGACCGTTCCCAACACTAACACGGCTTTTCAACCGAAAAGTTCACCAACAGATTCAAGTTGTTTTAACATTGACTTTGGCCGTGAAAGCCTTAAATCTAAAAGACTATAGATTTTGTAGATAATGTCTTAAAAGATACGCAGAATTATATGGTCCCGGAAAGTGTTAGAAAAGCAAAAAATATTATAAGAACCATTGCTGTAAGTTCCGCGGGAGCAAAAAGGAGATTCTCAAAAATGAACCTAATATGTTAACTGTACGAAATATTTCTAACATAATGACTACTAGTCTAATCGGCCTACCACTTATAACGAATGGGATTCTGTCCCCTTTGTAAAGAAGTAGTTGAGAATTAATCATTCAGCCGATGATACAAGGGTGAAAAAAAAGCAAATTGCAGAAGCAGATGAAAATCAAAAGGCTATATGGAAATATTCAAAATAATAAATTTATCGTTTTTTTTTTTATAAAATATATAAGTAAACAGAATACGGAATGTAAATAGAAATACTTTCCTGTACAATAAACGAAATCCATTTTGATTTAAAAAGCTGTAAAAAATTTTAATATAGTCTCCCAACCACATTTTTTTGTAGCGAACCGATTGTAAAATTATTAGAATCCCACCACTGCATAAAACCATTGTAATGATTTACCAAAATCTTTTCCGACAAGGCCTAAATTATCATAAAGACTCGGTCCGAATGTAGTAAGCACAACTTTGCCATTTGCCTGGCCTACAGCTAAAAGTAAATCGGAACCGTGTTGTGGATAAATGTCGACACATTTAACATATTGGTGACTTGAGTTTGTAGCGAGCAGATCAACACCGGTATTCGGAGAAACTCTTATATCTAAAATATACCATAAAAGTTACATGTTTGGATGATATACATAAATATTTGAGTATTCTACTTGAATTTGACAGGGGTTTGATTTCGTATAGGTAAATTTCTGTGCTCCATGATATAAATTTACTCGAATCAAACGGTGACCATTGAATCTCTGGCTTAATACCGCTCATTTTATAACCTTTAATAATATCATTGGTGCATGGAATAACTTTAAACGGCTTAAACTTATATTGGTTTATTTTTTAGATTGATTTTGACACGTGAAATGTCAAATGTCAGGAAATTTTGTCGCACTTTGACGGCTTTGACGTAAGAAATGTTGTGATCAATTGTGATTAGTTTTGGTCGTGTTGGTTGCTGTTGGTGAACTCGAAATTCTCTTCCTTCTCTTCCTACAAAATTTTATTCTAGCTGATTTATATGATTCATATTTTTATCTATTAAGTTATAAATTATAATTACTTATGAATCAGAAATATAAACAGAAGATCTAATATTATCTAATAAGATAATATTAATATAAAAAACAGTATCAAATATTAAAACTTTTAAAAAAATTTTAATTGATAGTATCAGTACCCCCTACTCTAGTTATGTTCTTATCTCCTTACACTCCTTATCCTCCTTATTATACAATAGGATAGAATATGCACATGATGCACATCTTCAGGATTTTATAACAAAATTAAGAAATATTTATGTATTTATACCTATATTTATATATTTTCGGTCTCATTGTCCAATTTCACAGTAGACGTTTTAACTTAAGTTCAAGAAATAATTCGGTTTCCTAGTTTCGTTTAAACTACAGTTCAACGTTTGACAACTGCATTTTTATACGTAACCAATTGACCGAATTGACCGTAGTTCATTTATATTATATTTTTGACATGATAACGTCTTATAAATTGATGAACTACGACAGCCTGCACGAAAAAGTGTCACGTTCCGTTTGAGCCTGTGCGTGCAAGCGAGAACGCGATACAGAAGATAGAGAGGCACGATAGAGTTCTGCTACTGGAACGCCGCCACGCGAGCTTTTTCGAAAACTTTTACATTAAGCTTTGCCTCGAATTCAATAATTGTTGAATCCTAGACAACGTGTTTTGTGTTTTTTTTCTACAATTTTCTTAATAAGATTTAATTGATTTCGTTTATAATTGTCAGTCTGATTTAATTTTGAAAAAATTGTTAATTTTCAATTAACTCTTTCTTTGTATGACAACCATTTTTTTTATCTACATGCAGTGTTATACCACATTAATTATTATTCATAAAAGTATCATTTAAACGACGTTCAATTGGACTGAAATTTAAATTATTTTGTGAAACTGAATGACTTAAAATTTAAATTTGAATTTCAGTTCAGGTTTAGCTGAACTTAAGTTCATGAATATACTCTAGTTACATTATTTCACCGCAGTATATTTCTCTTAATCGAATAAAAAACTAGAGATAATTATTCTAACTATGCTATGATTGAAAATGTGTATTGTGTGCGATTTAAGTCTCTTGCATAAGATCTGTTCGAGATTATAATAAAACCGTACATTTACGGTACAATTGATGTGCAATATACAAAAAGTTGGCATAATTGTACCTATATCGCGCAGAACTTGTATCGTAACCAATCATAACTGTACGGTTTTACTTGCATTTTTACAGACCTATAGACTACTTGATGGACCCCAGCAGATCCGATTGCACTGTATACAATGAAAACCCCGAAAACCCTTCGTCTAAATGGGAAAAATGTACACGACACTGGAGTACCATAGTGGTCACGGTGTGATACAGTGTAACTTCAGTGAAGATACGGTGCAGTTTGAACAGGGACGGGTCGTGAATTTGTGGGGCCCTGGGCTAATTCTTCTTAGGGGCCTACCTAATTAGTTAACTAATTACCATCTTGTCAAAAAACTTTTTATATAGCAATAAAGGTATAAGTAGAGTGCAAGTCCTTTGTTAAATCGCAATTTATAGAAGAAACTGATAAATGATTTAGTCGATTCTTCGATATTGTAATCCAATATTATTTTCTGTAAAAGATCAGAAATCTGTTAACTGTGGAGACAAAAAATATTTTCTATTTGCAATTTTGCATTTACCGAAGGGGGGCAATCCTTGAACGCCCCCGAAGGTAGCTCCTCTCAGAGTTTGCGGTACTCTAAACTCAAAAGCTACAAGGGTTCCACAGGTATACCCTTGTTAAAATTGTACTTCACTTTAAGCTATGGTAAACAACTTAAGGTTAATTTAAGAAACCGATTATCTCGAAGGCTTCCTAGATGTGTAAAAGATCGAAAACCTCTACCTAAAAACCTAAATATCTAAAATTGGGCCTCACAAAACTTTTTAGCCACCTATTGGCGCAGTGGCTAGAGCGGTAGTTCTTTCCACTTCATGCGTCAAGTGGTTCTGGGTTCGATTCCCGTTGAATCCTAGACTTAAGATTCTAGACCTAAGAAATAATTGACCAACAGAAATTTTCTGTGTTTAGACAGTCGTGATATGACCTTAGCTGTTAAAACGACTTAAAAACACCCTAAAAAAAAAAAAAAAAACTTTTTGTCGAAATAGTTATGATGTGTTCAAAATGTTTAACTGAATAACGCGACCAACTGTATGCAGCTTGATATTTTCTCTTGAAAAATATTTTGGGATGGATTTCTTTTTATTTTAGGATCTTTGCCCTTAAAGTTTCGCCGGGGGCTGCACCCCCGGGCTCTACTTTTTAAATAGTTGCGAGCAGCTCTCAGAACTTTGTAGTTCCAAAAATGGCCACATTGACAACTTTATCTCTCATAAGAAATAACATTGGAGTCATGCTACTAAAATCCAATTTTCTCGAAAACTAAGCGAAAAATCGGAAAACGGTATTCTTCATTTTCGTTTTAATTTGGCGAGATCTATAAGGATCCATTGTCAAATTTTGGCGCCGGAGAAACGACTTTCCCCAATAACACAATATAAACCTAGATATATCTAATGCAAGTAAGATTACAATGGTTTTGGCAAAAACTTCACTCTTAGGCCGCGTTCAGACGGATCAACTCAACTCGCCCGACTATTTTCAATATTGTAGACTGTAGCAGGGTAAGCGACGCGAGAAGTGAAGTACAAGCGAGTTGAAAGGGAAGCAAATTGAGCAGAATTGAAAGAAAACTGATCAACAAAACTCGTTCAACAAAAGTTTGATTCAGTCAATCCTTTGTTGAACGAGTTTAGTTGATCAGTTCTCTTTCAATTTGCTTCCCTTTCAACTCGCTTGTACTTCACTTCTCGCGTCGCTTACCCTGCTACAGTCTACAAGATTGAAAATAGTCGGGCGAGTTGAGTTGATCCGTCTGAACGCGGCCTTATTGTTAGTCTAAGATCCAAACCTACATCGACCTTCACCGAGTTGATAATAGAATGAAACATATTTTATCATGAATTTAATATATAAGAAAATAAATTAAAAATGGGTTGGTCAAAAAAATCCTAGACAGACTATTTTTAATTATTAAAAAAAAAAGATTTTTAATAAAATATTGCAACATCAAGATAATAGAAAAAAAATTATAGCATCATAAGCTCTGTTTTATTGCGAAAACGTTGATATAGATTTGTCTGCAAAAAGTTCGGTCCTATTAGGGGTTTGCGAATTTTAAAGATTTAAATTTTAATGCGCGTGGAAATGTGTGACAGAGAGATCCGAGGTACGTATACTGTGTAATAATAAAGGACCCAACATCGCAGTCACCTGTGATGTGTAAAATTTTTTCTATTTATTGCAATATTTTATTAAAAATCCCTTTTCGAAAAATAATTAAAAATAGTCTGTTCAAGATTTTTTAGCCAACCCATTTTTAATATATTTTCTAATTTATTAAATTCAGGATAAAATATGTTTCATTCTATTATCAGCTCGGCGAAGGTCGATGTAGGTTCGGATCTTCTACTATCTCTCATAAAATATGTCTGTCTCATCCTCTTTTCAATACATACCCTTGAAAATAATTTGAACTTTTTCATAATTTAATAAAAATAAGTATAAATCATATAAATTGGATTATTTAACTATAGATCCACATACAAAGAATTTCATATTTCAATATGAAAAACGTTAAACAACTTAGCGAATATAACGGTTTTATTATGAAAATATGTAATACATTACTGTAAAGAATGAGAAAAAATAATAAACACAATACACATGTTGCATATTGTTTATATTATCTAGAAATTCATACATAGAAAGTTTTGGCACACTTCTTACTTAAAAATTTATAAGCCTAGATCGGAAGAAGCAATAAAATATTTCAGTTATAATCTCAAATGAAACAAGAACGAGATTTAATACAATAATTAATGTTAATTAAAAGAAAATTCTCACGCAACAACAATAAAATACCACGCCTCGAGTCGACGTTTTTCATTCAATTATAATATTCTCGTTAGATTCAGATCGAAAAATTGAAGCGACGAAGCAGCGGGAAATTCTAAATTGAAATAAGTGCATAAAATTATGTGCTCAATCGTGTGGATCAAACCAAACCGATTAAAACAGCTGCATAGGCTGCATATGGTTGGCGAGACGAAACGAATCAAGCCGAATGAATCTGTCCCGTGTTTGTGGCTCTATGAAATTAAAGAGATGGAATACGTGTGATACGTGGTGTATTTAACAAATAAACGCTCAAAATTTGATTTCGAATCCTCCTTAAAACCCCATATAGACGATAAAAGCCGTATGTAAATTACAAACTGTTAAATGACTCAATTCGTAAGTTGATTAGTAATTATTTTTGTCCTAATTTTATGATTGTTATCCGAAATAGAACTGTTGTGAATGATAAAAGTATTATGACTTGTATTTGAGTTGATGTCTGTAAGGTAATTTATTTAAATTGTCATTTTAGCTAACATTTTAATTAACCTAACGTTGACAGAGCTCCGTATCAAGTTGTGTGAATAGACCATTGGCAATTGTTTGTCGCTACGCCCAATTCGTGTTAATTTCAAGAAAATAAACAAATTTCGCGTGGAAAATGTCGAAGAAAACGGCTGTACAACCTGCATTACACAAAGTGATTATGGTCGGTAGTGGCGGTGTTGGAAAATCAGCGTTAACACTGCAATTCATGTACGACGAATTCGTCCAGGATTACGAACCGACCAAAGCTGATTCATATAGAAAAAAAGTCGTTCTCGACGGTGAGGAGGTTCAAATTGATATTTTAGACACGGCCGGTCAAGAGGACTATGCTGCTATTCGAGATAATTATTTTCGAAGTGGCGAAGGCTTTTTGTGCGTGTTTTCAATCACTGAAGATGATAGTTTCCAGGCTACACAAGAGTTTAGGTCAGTATCAATTAAAGAAAAATTTATTGGAAATTTTTTTTATTTGTGATCTTTGGTGTAGGGAGCAAATATTACGTGTGAAAAACGATGAAAACATTCCATTTTTGTTGGTTGGAAATAAAAGTGATTTGGATGAGAAACGTAAAGTTACATTAGCTGAAGCAAACAGCCGGGCACAACAATGGAATGTACCATATGTGGAAACCTCGGCCAAAACGAGAGATAACGTTGATAAGGTATTCATTTCTATTGATTTATTTGGTTGCTCGGTATACCGGGTGCTCTTTTAGTAAGGGATTACATTATGGATTTCAAAGCTTAGCAAAATTTTCTAGTGGCTTTAATTAAATACAGAAAATATTGTCTTCAAACATTTACTGGTATAAAGGAGCAACATTTTAGGAAAGTTTTTTGTTTAGAAATTTTTTTTTGTGACATCTTGTCAGATTTAGTGATTCTCAACCACTACACTGCAGCATTTTTCGATGCCGTGACATTCTTGAAATGTGACGCCAAACAGTTAAAATGTTATATTTGAGCAAGGGGTGCTCACTTTCAAGGTTATTACCTTGCTCTGACGTCAATGGTTTGCTGTTTCTGACAGAAGCCAGTAGAGGCGTTAAAGGCCATTAGCTATCGTTAGTTTTTGGGGGATTCCACTGGGTGACTGCATTTGGTTGGCACTACTATATTTAATAAAATATTCTTTTTATATAGGTTATTAAATCTCTTTAACAACAAATTTAAATTTTCAATATGTCAATAATTAATTTTTATGAACATAATAAATGTTAATTTGATTTTTCTTTGTTATTTTATTTTAATTGAATAATGAAGATATATTTCTTCTAGAATCTATACCTTACTTAGCTATAAATTTTGAATTCCCGCGTCAGTCAACAAACCAGTGTTTTGATACGATATATCATCATTATTCAATTCAAATAAAGTAATAAAGAAAAATCAAATTGATATTTATTATGTTCATAAAAATTAACTATTAACATTTAACATCATGAAACTTATTTTATTTTGTGAAAAGAAGCCCACCGTCTTTAACTAGATAAACCTAGGAAGATTACAAATAAAAAGGAATATAAACACTATTGCTAAAATAAAATAAAGTATATAGAAAAAATCTATTCAAAAAAAATTTTATTTTGAACTTTAACTGAGCAAAATGAAACGTAATGAAATTTCAAACTATAGAGCGTAATAAGAACCATGCGCAATAAGAAAAATAGTAGCGATAAGAACCAATTATAGCAGATATCTAATGGCTTCTGTCAGAAACCGTATACCAATGACGTCAGAGCAAAGTAATAATCTTGAAAGTGAGCACCCCTTGAGCCAAGTGAGCATACCTTATGTATCTAATAACCTTGATATTTGAGTACTTGTACCGGATTTTGACCATGACTACTGAGATACCCGATAAGCGAGACTACTGTATTGCTTCTAAATGAACGACGCCTTATTCGACTTACTGAAGGAAGAATTTTAAAAACAACATTTAAAGAATCCATTGAACTCCTGACAAGTGGAAGAGTTTCCCCACTTTCGATTCATTCTTATCTAACCCTTTGTATTTTCCTTTCCATGAGGGTGAGCATTTATCTTGAGACACATCTGCCTAAAATATCAATCTTTACCTCTTTTAGTCGAACTCTTACCTGGTCTCACCTCTGTAATTCGAAATATTTGGTTTGGTTATTTGTTCTGACGTATGTCAATTAAAAAATTAAATTTAAAAAATTCACTCCGATAATTAACTATTAACTTCATTTTTTCCCTTATAGTCAATTTGATTACATTCGTTTAAGTAAATATCAAACTAGCTTCCCGTGAAATATTCACGTTCTTAAGTTTAAAATACCGAATGTACAATTAAAATAAAATATGTAAGACCATAACTTTAAACGCTGGACCACAAATATAGTATTGAAAAATTGTTATTTCCCGGGCGCCAACATTTTTTAACGGATCCTTATAGATGTCGATAAATTAAAACGTAAATGAAGAGCACAATTTTCCGAGTTTTCGCTTAGTTTTCGAGTAAAATGGAGTTTAGTACTCCAATGTTATTTCTTATGGTAGTTAAATTTTGTGAATGCGACCTTTTTGGAACTACGAAGTTTTGACAGCTGCTCGTAACTATCTTGGAAGTAGAGCCCGGGGGTGTAGCCCCCGGCGAAGATTTGGGGGCAGAGGCCCCAAAATAAAAACAAAACCCACCCCAACTTATTTTTCAAAACAAAATGAAAAGTAGGTGTGACCACCGCGTTGTTTTTTAATCATATTTGACGTTGTCGATGCGATTTTGAAAATTCTATATCCCGAAAACCAAGCGAAAAATTGCATTCTTCATTTTGGATTTATTTTAGCGAGATCTATATGAATCCGTCGTCAAATCTTGGCGCCCGAGAAATAACATTCTTTCCAAAAAATTGAACAAAACATTAATAAAAACCGTTTCCTAACTGTCGACCTACAAACTTTTGTCACAAATTATTATGATTCCAGATGGCACCCGTCGGAATAAATAACCAAACAAAACTAAAGAAAAGTTAAGATTTTTACTTATAGAGGTGCAGTTTCCCGTGAGGTCTTTTGTAGCACTTTTACTGATCTTACTAGACCAGTGATTCTTAGAGAAAAATTATCAAAATCGGGTCATCCAATGAAAAGTTAATATTTCATCCCATATTTTCCAACCCCTTTGAGGTGGGCGTTTTACTTCAAATTAAAATGGGACCAAAATGGAAATACTTCCTACCGAACAAAAAAAAAAAAAAAAAAAAAAAAAAAAATCATCAAATTAACTAAAAATTGTATGCGTTTATCAGTTGATCTTTTCTTTCTTAGGTCTTTTACGATTTAATGCGAGAAATCCGTTCCCGAAAAATGGAAGAAAACAAATCAAGTAACGGCCGAGGGAAAGACAAATGCAAGAGAAAGAAAATGAAATGTATAATTCTTTAGATGAAAATGTTCGTGTACTTAACATCAAGCTGCTATCATCACCATTCTAACGTATTACGATATTTATTATATATTTGATATCTATTAAGATTTTATCTGTCCATCAGTTCTTTACTTTATTCTTCGATTTTTTTTCAAAAAATATTGTATGAATATTGTGAGAAATCAGTTGCTTTTACACTTTATTATAATACTATTTATATATAAAACTTGCTAACATTTATTTGTTCGTTCTATTTTTGTTGCCAAAAATATATTTGTTTGATATGAAAATATGGTAAAGAAGAAAACATTGAAAAAATTACAAAAAAAAAATCTATGTAAACTATTATTGATATTGGCTTAGATTAATTATAAGATAATTATAAATAAATGTGGTTCTTTTAAATGATTTTATTAGAAACACATCGCACTGTGTACAAATCGCTTTTATGCTTTTCAAGAATAAAACATTTTTCAAAATTACTTAATACAATCAAAAGTCGCAACATGACAATTTCCAAAAATTTATTGCAGCTTATTTTTGTAAATAATACATTCTCATCGTGGTTACCTTATTTATGATGAAAAGAAATCACTTGAATTTTAACTAAAAGACTTTAATTATAAATGATAATTGTTCAAAATCAGTTTTATATATAATACTCTGGTCACCCACCTCAGGTTTTCAATTTTCTAAACTAATTTCAATAAGCATTGACAGTTATTGTTTAACGTAGCAAAAAAATACAAAACAATTTTCTAAAAATAAGTAAGGGCATTTTTATATAATGTATAAGTCGTAAAATATTTACATAAATAAGATTCATTTGAATAAAATTTATCTATTGATTAAGAACCAATTTTTTTTTAATTCTAATTTATCTATTATATCTACATATATAATAAAAAGAACAAATTTTATGCGAAATATAAAGACTATTTAATGAGTTTTCAAATGTAATAGGTAAGTTAATTAATAAAACGTAAAAATATCAAAAAGTTTCAATTCATTTTTATAAAAAATAGGCAACCATTGTTGAATTCATAAGTACTGATATATCATATTTTGTAGTCAAAATCGACATAAAAAAAAACCGACTTCAAAATATATAAAAATTCTTAAACAAAAAATGCACTAAAAAGTAACAAAATAATGGCGTATCCTTGCAGTATCTACAACTTACAAACTATTAGGATGATACAATGTACAACTATTGTTACTTTTGGAGTTGGTGTCAGTCAAGAAAATCAATATTAATGGTAATTTGTAAAATTTTAAAAAGGTTTAGTTGGTATTGGTATTTTGTAGTTTAAAGGTCGCTAGATATTGTTACAGTTCGAGTATATTGTTTAAAAGTTCATTTGAAAAATAATTTTCATAAGGTATTCTCGTTTTTTGCTAAGTACCAATATAGTCGTATTTTCTTGGCTGACACCAACTCCAAAAATAACAATAGTTGTACATTGTATCATCCTAATAATTTGTAAGTTGTAGATACTGCAAGGATACGCCATTATTTTGTTACTTTGTAGTGCATTTTTTGTTTAAGAATTTTTATATATTTTGAAGTCGGTTTTTCATTTTTTTATAATATTTATTTATTTCTCGCGTTTTAGTGGTCTGAAGTTTGATAACTGATTTTATTTTCTTGAAAATGGTTAACCTTTCAAACGCGCTGCTCATATGAGGCAGCGCCGTTTAATATTAAAAGTTACTACATCATCCCTTTTTGCCCTTAAGGGTTGAAATTTTTTGCTTTTAAATGTAATAAGAAAACTAAGTGGATTATTCTTTCCAACAGAAAAAAAATTATAAAAATTCGGTTAAATGTTACTATTTCATCCCCTATTTTCATCCATAAGGGGTGGATTTTTTTCTTCAAATTATAATGTGAACAATTTAAAGGTACGTTGTACGTAATAAAAACAAAACTATCAAAATCGGGTTAGCCAGAAAAAATTTATAATATTATTTCGTCTCTAATTTTTAACCCCTTATGAATGGAGTTTTTTTTTTTTTTTTAAATGGATAGGAGATTAATTTAAGGTTGTGTTCTACAAATAAAAAAAGAATTATCAAAATCGAGCTATCCAATAAGAAGTTTATATTTCATCCCTTAGTTTTCAACCCCTTAGAAGTGAACGATTTCCTTCAAATTAAAATGGGACCATTCGAGAAGCACCAGCTTTCAGATAAAAAAGAATCATCAAAATCGCTTCACCCAGTCGGAAATGCTGAGGTAACAAACATTAAAAAAAAAAAAATACAGTCGAATTGAGAACCTTCTCCTTCTTTGAAGTCGGTTAAAAAATAGCTAAATTCGCAAAACAATGTATTTCTGATGTTTAGTATGTTGTTTAGACCCATTAGGGCTATGTATTCTCAAGTTTGCAACTCTTAAAAAGTTGTGGAAAAATTTTTATAGAGGAAAAACGAAGAATCTGCTCGGTATCTCCTAATCTATTCATGTTTCTTCGAATGCTAATCTGGAGCTCTGCACGTCAATGGGTTACCGAGGTACGACACTTTGAAAATAGGACAGTTTTTTCAAAAATTGATAATTTTAGTTTTAGACCTTTTTGGATCAAAGTTGCGTCGCAACCATTGATCCTACGAGCAGAACTTATTGAATATAATTTGTAGGCAATTGAATCAGCTTTAAATGAAGTGCAAAGAAGGGTCTGTAAGCCTCGTAGTTCTCTCAAAATCTTAGAGAACCCATATTAGGTGAAATCGCTTTTTAAAGGGGTTCTTCAGTATTGGTGGATCGTCAGGGTTTTCTTGAGGCTCGTCACCGTCGTACTCTTCATTGCAGTTTTGCACATTTCCCCAGAGCAGGTGGCACATATCGCAAAACATCTAAGTCCTGCTTTCAGGCAAGTGCAGCCACCTCTCAGCACCCCTTCTTGCATTTACAAGAGAGGAGTTTTAGGAGTTCTGCGGAGCTAAAGTTTGCCGACTGGCAATGCGGATGACTCCCCAGCCGAGGTCATACATGTTAAAAAATCACTTCATGCAACAAAAAAGTGTAAGGGTACATTTCTGGGAAAATACCATTTGTTTCGTTAAAGATCAAACATGGCCATCTCCATGATAACGCAAACGCAGAAAAAGAAGATTTTAATTTTGTTACTACATTAAGTTTGATGCAAAATCAAAAATTTAACGATGTTTTTCTCCCATTTAAAAGAGGATTTTGATAAGTTTGATTTTACAAATCTATTTTATGTGCTTGAATCTTTGTTTTAAAAGTAAAAACTAAAAAAATTCAAAAAATGGAGATGGCCATGTTTGATCTTTAACGACACATTTTACCTTATGTTTTTTTTAAGTTTTTGAAAGAAATCCGAGACCCCGCTCTGCACTTAATTTAAAGCTAATTAAATTGCCTACATAATATATTCACAAGTTCTGCTCGTAGGATTAATGGTTTATAACGAAATTTTCAGTCGAATCACCCCGAAAAATCTTTTACATCTGTTTTTTTTAACTTTAGAATGCTTTGCGTATTCGACTTTTTATATAACAGAAGAAGATAAATAGAAAAACGTTATTTGAGAAGAAAATGCAAGAAAACCCCATCGAATAATTGATTGGTGACACACAAATCCCTTTTATTTTGCTGTTCATTGCAATGCATTGGCCCCATTATTATATAATAGTAAATTGTTGTGTTGCATAGAGAAAAATTTGTTTTTTGCTTCTTTATATATCATATTGCCTATACATTAACCGAAAAAATTGCCTATATTACTGTTTTTACGGGTTCTGTTTGTATTTGTATCACAAACTAATACCATTTATTACTTCACATAATTTTTGTTTCACTGCAGCTTTGCATTAAATTTACTTTCCTTTTTAATAGCATATGTTTATTTTACTTTGAAAATTCATACAGAAATTCTTAAATAGAACTATCTTTCCATCCGGGTCCTTTCCGTGCTCTGGTTGTGGATAACCACATTGATAGTCGGGGGACCGTGAGATTCCTGGGAGTGACGATTGACTCAAGGCTGACTTTTTTCAGCTGATAGTCAGTGCAGGCCAAAAGTCGGCAAGGCCGGCCGCGAGTCTCTTTGGCTAATGCCTAATAAAAAGAAACTTCTTTATAACATGCAATCTGACTTGTAATATCCAAAAGCATATTAATTTCAAGCACCATGACTTTGCTTAGTTGCATTTTGGAAATTAAAAGTTTTTAATTTTGTTGGGTGTACAAGAAGCATTTGCCGGGCAAGTTAAGCGTGGGAAAATGCAAAAAACATTTTTTTCCAAAAAAGAGACTCAGCCTAGATCCATTTTTTTCATCGAAATCATTAAAACCATTTAAAACGATCAATAGCATAGTAAAAATATAATTCATCTATTTGTTTCATCTAATTAACTTAAAATACTTCCCTTTTGTTGTAAAAAATATTTAGAGTACGTATTAAGAAAATTTATTTCCAGGTCGTTCTTTATTGAAAAAATATTTTCAATAACTTCAAATTAATTTGATACGATATCTTTTATTTAAATATATATTTTATTCAACTTATAAATTAATATAATTTAAAAAAGCAAATATCAACAACTATGACTGTATTGAAAAAATTTCCATTAGTCTTATAATTCTCTTTAAATAACTTAATTTTATAACATTTTCATCGTTTTTAATATTAAAGAAATAAACTAAAGCTGTAAATTCTCAATAATGTTTTGTTAAAATTAAGTTTAATAATAAGATTTGTCAAAACCAAGGAACTTTCACAAGTGTTACAAGATATTTTCTTCTTTCATTTGGAAGCAATCAATTGTATGTTATTATTATAATACAGCCATGTGTTCTTTGTTGTAATATCAAATATAAACGAGGATATTAGGATACAAGACGTTCATACGTTAACATTATCTAAATATTAATAGTACAACTTAGATAAATCTTTCAGTGCATGGCATATTGATTTGGTTGAGTCAGATCTGGAAAAAAATAACAGTCCATTAATCTATATGTCGCTTATAAACAAAAATGTAAAATGGGTTTGTTCCCAATGTAAATAAAACCGTTAATAGTAGGGTAGAAGTAGAAATCCCAGGCAATGATTTATGCCTCAAATCTAACGAACGAATATTATAAAAAGGAATTATTTGTAAGCTTGCATGTTAAGAGTAATCTCCAAAGCTACTCATTCGATTTCAAAAATGACTTTACCATTTGAAGAATACTTTATTCCAGATGAACATAGAATGTGTTTTATTTAAATAAGTAAAAATTATAACAAAATGAGAAATCGACTTCAAAATAAATAAAAAAGCTTAAATCAAAAATGCACTAAAAAGTAAGAAAATAATTGCGTACCCTTGCAGTGTCTACAACTTACTAATTATTAGAGTGATATAATGTACAACTATTGTTATTTTTGGAGTTGGTGTCAGCCAGAGAAATAAATATTAATGTTCATTTGTAAAAAGGTTTAGTTGGTTATTGGTATTTTGTAGTTTAAAGGTCGCTAGATATTGGCACAGTACGAGTATATTGTTTTAAAGTTCATTTGAAAAATAATTTTCATAAGGTATTCTCGTTTTTTGCTAAGTACCAATATAATGGTATTTCCTTGGCTGACACCAACTTCAAAAATAACAATAGTTGTACATTGTATCATTCTAATAAGTAATAATTAGTAATTTGTAGACACTGCAAGGATACGCAATTATTTTTTTACTTTTTAGTGCATTTTTGGTTTAAGCTTTTTTAATTTATTTTGAAGTCGGTTTTTCATTTTGTTATAATTTTTATTTATTTCTCGATTTTTAGTGATCTGAAGTTTGATAACTGATTTTATTTCTTTGAATATGGGTAGACCTACAAAACGTGCTGCTCATATGAGACAGCGCCGTTTAAATGTTAAAAGTTACTACTTCATCTCCTTTTGCTCGTAAGGGTTGAAATTTTTTGCTTTTGTAATGAAAGAACTAAGAGGAATACTCTTTCCAATAGAAAAAAAATCATCAAAATTCAATGATTCAGTTAAACGTCACTATTTCATCCCCTATTTTCATTCTTATAGGGTGGATTTTTTTCTTCAAATTGAAATGTGAAAAATTAAAAGTACGATGTACGTAATAGAAACAAAATTATTAAAATCGGGTTAACCAGGAAAAATTTATTATTTCATCCCTAATTTGTAACCCCTTATGAGTGGAGTTTTTTTTTATAAAAAATGGATATGAGATTAATTTAAAATTATGTTCTACCAATAAAATAAAAAGAGTTAACAAAATCGAGCTATCCAATAAGAAAGTTAATATTTCATCCCCTTAGAAGTGAACGATTTCCTTCAAATTAAAATAGAACCACGCGGGAAGCACTAGTTTTCAAATAAAAAAAAGAATTATCAAAATCGGATCACCCAGTCAGAAGTTCTGAGGTAACAAACATAAAAAATACAACCGAATTGATAACCTCCTCCTTTTTTGAATTCGGTTAAAAAGTGCATTGGTAAATCACGATGTTTTTTTTGAACAGATTTCAATGATATTCGGTATGAAAATAACGTATTTATTAAAAGAAAAAAAAGTAATTTTCATATGTTTAAAATATATGAATACTGTAGGATGGCTACAAAAAATTAAGTATTTCCTATTCTTTCTACTTCTTCATGAATACAAAGCGTGTGTTAAGATAAAAAAAATTTCATTCATTTATAAAGCGCATGACTTGTATCGTACAATGAACGGTTTTATTTTTATCAGGAACAAACCTATTATTGCAGTAGTGTTTCAATGAATTTCAGTTAATAAAAAAATAAGTACCGTATAACCGAGACGTGAAAATCGAATAGCTGATTGCGAGTAACTGTTATACATCCACCGCTACTTTCCGTAGGTAACGATTGCATTGCTTGTTCTAACCAGGTGCTAAAAGCCTTTGGGTCTGTATGCATGAGTTCCAAAAGAACATCCGCAACATCCGACAACATATTAGATTGCAAATAAAAAATACTTGCATAAATCAAGTTGTTGACCAAAGTCTGTGCGTTCTGTTGTAAAATATTTTGTACAGCTGCTCGTCTCAATTCAAAATCGGGACGTAGTTCATGATTACGACCTGCATGTATCAAATCACAAAAAAATTTCATTACCGATGCATTTGCATCTCGATGATCTAAGCTACACGCAAGTAATGCACACTGTACAATAGCCGGCAATGCAGGACTCTGTAAAAACATAACCGAATTACGTTGTAAAAATCTCGTACATAACCGAAAGAAATCATCGACTGTTTCGGGATGATTTTTCAATCCATTTTCTTCTTGCAAACGATCGAATGTCGGTTGAATAAACGCCGAAAGCATTTCCAGTAAAATTGGTACACAGGCCACATCCACAGCGTATTCGTCCACCAGAATACTACCCAAGTATAAATAACACGAATGTTTATGCAATGCATATAATCGAGTCATTTGTTCGACTAAGGGTTGCACTAAATACGTCCCTTGTTTTCCCATGCATCGTATCACGAATCGTAAACATCGGCAACATCTTTCCATAATCCTTAAATCCGACTGATATTTATCACATACTTTCGATAACAGAGGCCACATATCACTAATAACTGTTTCGCATGGGTCCATTTTGCCATTGTGAACTCGAACATTTCGAAAAATTGATGCTAAACGATCCAACCAAATAACGGGATCCGATTTTGTTCCTCTGACTGGAATAATGTCGTTTTCAACCAATTCCATTAACGGACTGGATTGTAACAGACATAATTCTTTCATTGCTTGTGGTAATTGATCAAATTGCATGCAACTAACAATGTCTGCGACACCTTTTAAAAGGCCTGTGACTTGTTCGTTGGTAATAGAAAATGAATCAACTTGACGTAAGATTTGAAGGAGACCAACGAAATGAGTCGGCATATGCAGTTTACAAGCTGTGCAAATACTTTGCAAAGCCAATGCTGCGGCTCCAGCTATTCCTGTACATTGTAAACTGTAGAGTAAAAAGTTTAAAATCGGTTCTAGGGACGAAGAATGCTTATCAATCCATTCACATAATTCGCCAATTAGCAGTACAGATGTATATCGAACGGCCGGATGTGTGTTGGGTGGTAAACTTAATATTGCTTCAACAACCTTTGGTACAATCTCGTTTTCTTCCCTGAAAAATATAACTTGCTTAAAAAACGGGTGCGTGCATTTATGTACATGCTTTAGAAGTTTACTTCTTTAAAATAATCAACATGAATGCATAAAAAGATGTCGTATATGAGCCTAATTTTATTTTGTTAGTAATATATTGATATTGGTTATGTGAATTATATTGATAGGGTAATAATTGAGCCGTTCAGTGCACACATCGATTAACTCCGTAATGCAAAAAGTTGAGTAAATTGATAAAATAGACTTCTTAAATACATGGTTTCTTATGGAAAAGCTAAAAAGCAAATTGAATTTTTTTTTCTGATATATAAAGTTAGGAGTCAACCAAGTGTTTTGACATGAAAATTTGTAAAAGTTGAAAAAGTGGAGTTAATCGATGTGTGCACTGACCGGCTCAATTGCTGATGGTGTATAATATAAATTTATTTCATTGAGCAGAACAAATTGTGCCCAAAACGAAAAAGAATAAATAAATAAATTTTGTTAGTGTAAAAATTTCTTCGTACTCTTCTAAATTCAGGTATGTCTTGAAAAATGTTTTCTGATCACCAGAAATGACAAAAATAAATGTTTGAAGTTAGTAAGTAGAAAGTACCAAAAACGATAAAAAAATCCATTTAAAAGGTCAATACAAGCGAAATATATTAATCTACATGTTTTGGTCTCTCCGGAAAAATTGCGTTTTATTCAGCATTTTTTTTTTTGTGATCGAACAAACAAATCGCCAATTTTTGAAGCTAATAAAGTAGTGTTATTTGATCAAAAGAAGCAGACGAATTTTCATTATATTGAATACTCTACAAGAAAAAAAAATCCAAAGATAGAAAAAAAAAATTTTAACTTTTTAAATTGTTATCATATTAAAATTACAAATTTTAGGAAAATTTCCTTTTCTGAAAATGTCATAGTAACATTGCTGAAGAGACTGCCAAATTTTCATCTAATTCTGATTCGTTGTTTCAGAGAAAAGTTCACATATATGTAGGGAGAGCTTCTCCAATAAGATCGGTACCTACTCCCCTTTACTGCAATCGTGAATAACTTTTGAAGGATTAAATTTACGCAAAAATTTTAATGGACCTTTTTAGAGCCTAAAATTTTCTTTAAAAATGTGTATTGTTTTTTTTTTAGATATAATTTTATTCATTATTTACAAAATTTCAAAGTTAGAGTTCCAAAAATTTTCCAAAAACTTCCAAAAAAAATTTTCAGACTTTTTTTGTAGGGCATTAAATTTTCTTCAAAAATATGTGTAGATAATTTTTTTTTACTTCAATTGTCTGGCAGATTTGACGCAAAAATATAATCAGAAACAAAAAATTAAATCAACGATGATAGTCCTCTTAAATTATTTATTAAGGACTCAAACTTTCACGATATTTTTTTTTTTTTGTAATTTTGAATGATATTCTCGATATATCTTTCAATAAAAAATACGTCGATATTTTTGGCCCAGTATAATGTACTAACAATAAGCTAAAGAAAATTTGGCTTTACAGAATAACCTCATTGTAGTTATTGGGAAAAGTCCACTAATTTTATTGAGCTGTTCAGTGCACATATTGATTAACTCCACTTTTTCAATTTATTTACATTTTCATGTCAAAACACTTCGTTGGTTCTTTACTTTATATATCCGAAACAAATTTTTCCAATTATGAATAGTAAGAGCTCTTAACCCTTTGAATCCTAAGGCGCTCATTGTATTAGCACTATATCCCTGAGCTCCTGAGCAATTTTTGAATGTAATTTTGAATAAATCGATTATTATTATGAAAAATATTTTTAGTTCATTTAAATTTCAAACATACTGTAAAAAATGAGAGAAAACTTTTAAATGTATTTGTTTGTTACAATAATATATAAACACAACAATAATAAGACTATATAATGTTTATCTCCAGAGTTCAACTGGAATAATACACAGCAAAACATTTTTCAGATCCAGATCCAATGCAATGGAATACCTCGCAGAGTACGGTTTTTTTTGCGTTTTGGCAAATCCTTCTCTTTTGCATTGGGGTTTGCACTTTTCGCTCGCTTGTATTGCATGTATTCGTTGGATTCGTTTTCCAACAACTTTGTGTGGTCTGTCATTAAATAAGCATTATATGAACACCCAAACAAAAAATTTTATTATAAGTCATCTTGGCCATTTGTAATGTTTTTTTCACAGGCCGGTATTTCGAGTCGTAAGGAAATAAAGATAGATGCCAAGGCTGGTAAACCGGCCATTAGGGTATATGCCTAGCCAAAGTAGGCCGTTTTACCATCCTTGAGGGTTCAAAGGGTTAAAAATAATTTTTTTGCTTTCTGCATAACAAACAATGTATTCCAGAAATTAATTTACTCAACCTTTTGCTTTACGAAGTTAAGTAATGTGTGCAATGGCTCATATCAAGTTCCCATGGAACAAAATTGGGATAATTATATAAATGCAATAATCGTTGCATATCTGTTATGCATATTGCATATGCATACACATAATATATGTAGCCCGACAAAGTTCATGTGGCAGTGGTCGAGCGCATTGTTTCTTTTTTAGCTAGCACTTTTTTCTTTTTAATACTTTTTTGCAAACTTTTACCGTTTTAAAATGTTAGTGTCAACAAAAACAAAACGGTAATTTTTCTTGCTTTGACCTGAATTAAATTACGGACAATACATTTTAAAGAAGTTGTTTCTTTAACCTTACATAAAACAAACTAAACTTTAATTTTTCCATAAACCAAAAAAACAACAAAATTTTAGCAATTCCCAAAGCTGTTTCGCTAGCATATGTATCTTTAAGAGAAGTAAATTTAAAAAAAAAACTTTTATTAGAACTTACGGAAAAATATTCTTGGCAACAGCTTGCATTATAAAAAGAGCTGCTCATATAAAGTTCCCATTGAACAAATTGATTGTGATAATTATATATATATATATGAGTAGCCCAGAATCAAAGTCGGCCAATCGCCATTTTTATCAAAATTGAGATTTTGATGGATTATTATTCTTCACAATGAGCTGCATTATGGTGATATTGAAATAATATCAAAAAAAGCTACCTAACGGGTAAATCCTGCTTTGAAAGTACGCCTTAGAATCAAAATCGGACAATTACTCTGCGGCCAATGAGAACGCTTATTTTGGTCACGTGGTAGCTTCAGAAATGAATATAAAGAGATATATACCATACACTTTATAAGAAATTATGTGATTCATCTAGGACCAATAAAGGAAATAGTACTATACACATGTTGATGCATAAAGAGAGAAAGACGATTTTCAATAAAATCTTTCTCTCTTCATACATCAAAATGTGTATAGCACCGTTTCATTCATAACTCCCATTATTTCTTATGTAGTGCATACATTTCTTATGAGGTAGATGTTGCTTTGCGTAGATTTTTTTAAATGTTTTAAAAGTTAATGAGTTAAAAGTTTTGAAGTGATCAGCCATGGACAGTGAAGTGAAAGTAGCGAAATGACACCAGAAAGTGCTAGAAAAAGGAAATTTTGGTTTCAGGTATGCCAAGAATAGATGAATTGAGCACGTGTCTGGAAACAGAGGAGGTTAGCACCGTATCGAAGCCTGCTGGGCAGTTACATTTCCAAATGAAACAAACATGAAAGCAAGTTAAGAAAAACGTGGTAAAATGTAAAAGGTTCATTCTAAAAAGATCGACAAAAAACAATATTTTAGTTCGAGGAGAAATAGCCTACAATGTTGACACAGGGAAGAAAAATAATCTGTAAGAAAGAGGAAAATATAAGTATGATCAACCCGAAGCAGATCTCGGTAGGAGTGAAAGTCAAAAGTGCAAAAATAGCTGACATCAAGAAACTCATTCAGAAACATTTTGGAGTAACTTGGAGAAAAATCGAGTCATTGAGGTGGTATGAAAATGTGATCGAGAGCAGCAAGGAAATCGCTTTACGAACGAATAAATTGAAGATTGCGAGTATTTTCCCGATCACAAGGAAGAAGAAAATAAACTATTAACTTGTTAATTGTACCTTAAATTTAAATAATCAATAAAAAAACGTATTCTAAGGCCTTTTTTGTTTTTTGTATATTCTGATCTTTAAGTTTCAAAAACGGCCAAAAGCCAATCTTAGTTTCAAAAGCGGCCATCTCAATTTTCAAAATGCTTTAAGGCTTAAAATTAATAATGTCATGCTATGAAACTTGCTGGAATTAGTCATGAGATAGCCGACGACAGATTAAGAAAGGAAAAAAAGAAGAAAGTTTGAAGAATTTTCCGCTACAAAAAATTGGCTTTCCTGAAAAAAAAAGTGTTTTGGCGATGGGCCGTCTTTGATTCTGAGCTACTCATATATATGCAGTACGCGTTGCACATATGTTCTGCATATTGCATATACATACACATAATATATGTAACCTGACAAAGTTCATGTGGCAGTGGTCGAGCGCATTGTTTTTTTTTTTTTTGATAGAACCTTTTTCTATTTAATACTTTTTTGCACACTTTTACCGTTTTAAAATGTTGGTACTAACAAAAACAAAACGGTAATTTTTCTTGCATTGGCCTGAACTAAATTAAAGAATACATTTTAAAGAAGTTGTTTCTTTAACCTTACATAAAACAAATTAAACCTTCATTTTTCCATAAACCAAAAAGCAACGAAATTTTAGCAATTACCGAGAAATTTTCAAATTCAAAAACTGTTTCGCTAGCACATGTATTTTTAAGAGAAGTAAATTTAAAAAAAAAATGGTTTTATTAGAACTTACGGAAGAATATTCTTGGCAACAGCTTGCATTATAAAAAGAGCTGCCTCGGTGCGGTCCCATGTAACATCAGGTGTCTGGAGACTCAAAAACATTTGTCTAAAGCAATTACTGCTTCCAACAATGAAGACAACGTCCTTAATAAGTTCGGAAACCTTTTGTCGAAAATCTTTAAAATCGTCACCGTCTTCTAATAAACTTTCATGATCGGGTTCTATTTGAGCATGACGACACAATGCGTTTACTAACCGATCTATGTAAGGTCTAAATATTTCAATTAACGTATCACTATTTCTTTGATACAGTTCCTCACTGAGCCTGTACCATAAATTAAATGTTATCTCTGCGACTTCATATTCGTGATGTCCAACACAAGCAAGAACGACGTCCAATACTTTGATACCGTAGAACTGAGACGTTTCATTGGTTGGACGAATCATTTTCTCAAGTAAAGATTCGCCGAGTTCAGTGAATACACGACAATAATTGATCGATTTTTCCTGATATTCATTTGCCACGGACATGTGATAGGTTTCTTCTAGTCCCATTATTCCAATGAACATTTGGTTTTCGAGTTCTGGTAAATGGTGTTCTTCCAAGCATTGCAGAAGGGTACAGACGCAATCGGCAGCGGCGTCATGTAGAGATGTAGCTACTCGATGGTTACTAAGAACTTGAAAAGCTTTGATCAGAACAACGTTTTCAACGATATTATCTAACGTGATAGCATTGACTGCAATCCATGAGGTGAAGCATCGTAAAATTTTCACATCAATTGCAACATTATCATTACTATTTGTAAGACACACGCGGAGTAATTCACTAACAGTAGGAGCACAAGCACTTAGCTCAGCGACGACATTAGTTCTTCGGTTGGCTCCAAGTCGCAATGATCGTGAACTGAGCTCTTCCGGCATGACCGTTAAAATTTCTAACAATGGCCAAACGACTGAAGGTGAAAATTTGCTAATTAAATCTAGTACCGGCTTTTCCCAGGATGTCATTTGTAAGGCCAAATCAGCCAAAGCTAGACACAGTTGGGTGACAATTATTGAATTTGTAGCTTCATTTATTTGACTAATATGATCTAAAAGCGAGTCTCGTAACGAAAAGTGAGCTTCTGTTGGTAGTTCATGGAACGAATGTTGGATTTTCGTTCGCATCGTTTGTGCTGCAAAATAACACGATTCGAGGTCCCGTTTCTCGCGTAGCATTTCATCAGCTATTTTCCATGAATAAACCTGGAAAATGTTTGTGTTTTGATTGAAGATATTTGAAGTTTTCTTTTGGTAAATGTATAACCAAGATTCACTCACAGATTTTTGCAGTTCGCCCAACCATTTCGATGCAGTTTCTTTTTCGGTGGGATTGGGATTTTTGTACAACGTGTTGACTGCTTGGTACACGACGTCAATTTGTGGTGCTTGATCCATATTTGTAAATCGCGATTTATTTAATTAAATTATCGATCCATAAAACTTTCGTCTGTCAAAAATTGTAATAAGCATGAGAGCTTCGTAAAATCAAATTGTCTTGTCGTTTGTCGCCAACCTAAACTGGATTCCACTAGATTTTTTATAACCTTTATAAATCAAAAGTCACTGTGGCCCACCGATGGCCTCTCACAATTATTTTTTTTCTGTTTTATTTCATCAATTTCTTCTAATTTCCTGTCATCATCATTAATTAACAGTTTTTTATAAAGTAACAACTTAAAAAAATATTTTTAAAATGTCCATCCAATTAAAATAACATCACAATGAATTGGAAAACTATATACGCTACTCAGGAAGGGCCTGCAAATGCCTTAGCGTTAAACAAGGATTATTCCCAAGTAGTAATTGCCGGAAGAAATGGTAAAAAATTATATTTAAAAAAAATAAATAACTTTCAATATGACTATATTTTTTTTTAATTTCAGTTTTTAAGGTTTTTCATATCAAGGAAGATGAGTTTGTGGAGCACTGTAATTTGCGGGTTGGGAAGAATTTAAATTTAAATTTTTCTTGTAATGACGTCGCATGGAATAATATTGATGGTATATTTTTTAATTTTATTTATGACTAGTCTTTATTACCCATACATGGGTCTAAAATTATCAAATACAATAGCCACAAAAATTAAAGAATATCAGAAGATTTCATTGGATGATTTCTAGATTTTCTAACTTGAAGGATAAATGATTGTAGAAATGATAACACGAGAAAATTGTCGTCTTCTAGTTTCTAGTTCTTAAATCTGAAATTTATTGCCTTAAAAAGATCTACGGACCACTGTATTTTTTTTTAACTTTGATACTCTTTTTTAGAGAATTTAATCCTTTCTTTCTATATTTCTTCTCTATATATAAAAGAGTATACTTTTGACTGATAGGTACACGGAAAGCTAAACCGTAAAAAATAAAAACATGGATTTTTAAAATATTATTACTGAGTGGATTAAGGACGAATTTTTTGAAATTCAACCCAATTATAAATTTTCTCAAATTCTACCCTTATAAACACCTCTGCTTTTATAGTTTCTTAATTCGTTTGTTAAGAGTTGACTTTTAAAATTTTCATTTCATTCATCGTTTCATATTTGTTATGAAACTCTCGAGAGACTTTGGGGCCATCCATAAATTACGTCACACGTTAAGGGAAGGGAGGGGTCGACGAAGTGTGACAATGGGGTGGGAGGGGTCCTAAATTTCGTGACGACGCATTTCAAAATCTATTTTAATCTAACTGTTCAGTAAAACACAAACTTTGAACTATTAACGAAAACCTCAATAACATTTGCAACACTGTCTCTAGAAACATAAGGTTCACATTGTTTTGTCGGTCACTCGCTCTACTGCATTAAAAAAGTAATTCTCTTCTGGCAACTGAATTTCATTTACGCCAACAAAATGATTTGAGAGCCCATGGCCAATTAAATAATTAATATTTAGATTTAATTGTCCAAAGAGAATTTCTTTCTCGGTGTAGTGTTACGCTCCGACACTATTGCCCTTTGATAAATGCCGCTAAATGCACCGTGCCTAGCGGTGATATTGTTTTTATTTCATTTGACAATTGACTTTTAAGATGATTAACCCTTAGAGTGCCAACGAGCGCGATCGCGCTCGTGTACGAACGGTATTTTTTATTTTTCTAAGTGTTATATATAGTTCAAGTTATAATGTTTTTAGTAATAACAATATAAATTAATAAATAATAAAAATAATAAATATTTGGGAAAGATATTTTTCTAATTTTTTTTCTATTTTATTACTATTGAATTAATTGACATAAAAAAAAGATTACGTTGGCATTTTTAAGCATATACGAGTAACAATCAATGGCACTCAAACGGTTAAGATGGATCTTTAATTAATATAAATAATAAGTTTTTTTTTTTTTTGTTAATTTCTTGGAATGTTTGATTTGATATTATTTTTATTAAAAAATCATTTAAATTGAAATAAAACAAATTTTGGAACTGCTGTTTCAATTCAATAATTATTTGTAGATGTAAAATATGTGACGTCACACTAAGGAGGGGTGGGTCTCACAAATGTGACCAGCTGTGACAAGGACGGGGGAGGGGGTCAAAAATTATGAAATACGTGTGACGTAATTTATGGATGGCTCCTTTTTAGTTGCTTTTTAGTAAGGTGATTTATAATGTTGTTTCTTTTACGTGAACAAAATCACGGGAGGCTATTTGTTAAACATATTATAGACCCGTGGGAACCATGTACAATAATTTGTCAATGATTTAAAATCGATTCAGCGGGTTGTCACTTTTCCCCTTTGGTTGTCCCCTCCACTTTATTATTTGATCATCAGTTCAGTTTCAATACCAAACAATAACAAAATTTTAAAGCAAATTGGTTTGTTATTGGTTAAATCAGGTTAAATTTAATAAAAATAAGAATCCCACCAAATGTGGTGAAAAACTAAAAATATCTATGAATATTTGAAGATTTTACGGCTAATGTGAATTAAGTTGGTATTGTTTCAAAACTGATGAGTCAAATAAGCTCCCTTTCCTTTAGCATTGAGTGCCAAGCCGCTGAATCGATTAACGTAATAAAGGAGAGGTGTCGAGCAGAACCCGGTTGGAACGATGTTCCTTTCGCTTTATATTAGGTTTGTTCCAGATGAAAATAAAACCGTACATTGCATGTTACAAGGCATAGGCCGTATACAATTTTGGATACTTTTTTGTATTGCGCATGACTTGTACCATACAATGTACAGTTCTATTTGCATCTGGCACAAACCTTTTATCTACTGGCACCCGTCTCTGCTTTACTTAGGATTGACAAATGTGTCTTACGTTAAATATCGTTTCTATTGAAATCATCGAGATTTTATAATTTCTATCCCGCAGGATCCAGGAATTTTTCTAGGACAGTAATTAGTTGCATATAAAATTCAGGTTGTTTTCATACCTCGTTTCTGTGTGAAATACGTATTTCTATATTTACAGCCTCTTGTAGAAAAAATATTTTCCAGGGATTAAAATTATTCCAAATTTGTTAAAAGGTCATTTTTGTTAAAGCTTTTTACGATTCGTTGAAACAATATAGAAATTGTTATTCTTATTAGAATGATTTAGTGACCCAAACATTCATTGTTAAAATTTAACTTGTCATTATCTTATTCTTTCTCGTTGAAACTCGAGACGAAAATAGGTTCCTTTAGCATTTTTCTCCTGATGACATACTTGCACATACGAAATCCATTTTGAATCTCAATTACGCCATCTCGTACACCGCTGACCCATTCAGATTTACATCTTCACGTGAATGCCCAACAACTTTCGGTTTAACTCTCATTCGCCAAGTGTTTTGTAACAAGCCATAAAATTGTAAAAATAAGTATCCAAACCTTGGAAGTTACCAAGTGCTTCCTTTTAACCTGAATCTTAAAATTTGTCTTTTTTGCTGAAAGTCAAATAAATGAGAAATTGTTTACGGTAATATTTCAGATACCGTCCTAGCAACTGCTGCGACCAATGGAGCTGTCGTTGTTTGGAATTTAAACAAACAGGGACGATCTAAACAAGACCACGTTTTCAACGATCACACGCGTACTGTTAACAAAGTTAATTTTCACATTAGCGAAGCTACACTTCTTATATCCGGGTCTCAAGATGGAACTATGAAATGTTTCGACCTGAGACAGAAAAAGGCAGTCAAGACATTCTTAAGCAACACGGAAAGCGTTCGCGATGTTCAATTCAGTCCTCACAACTTACACATGTTTGCGGCTGTTTCGGAAAATGGAAATGTCCAGCTGTGGGACATACGAAAAGCTGATCGATGTGTTCAAGCTTATACAGCCCATAGTGGTCCAGTTTTTGCCTGTGATTGGCATCCAGAAATGCCATGGCTTGCCACGGCCAGTCGAGATAAAACTATTAAGGTGATCAATTTAATTACATTGCACTAAGTCTCATTTAGTCGAACAGTTTTTCATCCCGAAATCCCAAATTATTCTTATCCAACCTTGTATATTTTCACGTGAGGTTGAAAGTTTCTTTAGACTTGCTTATCTAGAAGATAATAGGGGAAATGCAAGGAAATGGAATAAATGGGGAGGCCTTGAGAGTCAGAGTCCTAACTCTGAACAAAAGTTCGATCTGATAGGAAGCTCATCCTGGTTCTTCGATAAGCATTATAACAAAGTGGGATTCATTTTAATTCTATAATAGGACTCCTTATTTGTTCCATTTCCATATGAATCCTATGTTTTATCAAAATTAGAGGACCAAAAAAATGCATTGTGTTCATAATTCTAGTGGGGAATCCTAGCGTAGGGTGAAGATGGATTCCACTTTTTCCCTTATTAAGTCGAACTCTTCCTCGATAATTGAACCCTCTATAATTTGAATTGTTTACTTTGTTTGATTATTTTAACGGGTATTATCTGGAACTTTGACATTTTTTCTAATGAATGATATCAATGATTTTCTGATAATCCAAACCTTTTTCCCTTAATAGATTGAACTATTCCTCTATAATTCCCCCCGAACCTTTATAAGTCGAACTGTTTTCTTTGATTATTTATTCTGACGAGTATCTTCTAGAACAGTGATTCTCAACCTTGTTTATTTGTTACGGTATACTCTTGAAAATTTGGCAGTACACTGATAATAAAATAAGGTAAAAATAATGTTACTTATCTTTGGGTGCGTTTCACTAGGCGCTCACAACGTTTGAAATGTTATTTAGGCCGTTACTTTTCCATTACTGAAATCACATTTCGAGCGTTGAGGGTGCTTAGTGGAACGCATCCCAAAATATACAGTATAAAATAGTTTATGATTATATTTTTAATGTAAAATAAAGTAATGCACATACTGCAAAGAGAATGCAATTCAAATTTGCTGTTTAAAGTACGTACAAAATACATTGCGTTCGAAAATTTGGCGGTACCCAAAATTTAGCCGTAGCCTAGTGGTTGAGAATCACTAATTTAGAACTTTGATGTTGATTCTAACGAAGGAAATGGAACGAATAAAACTAACGATTACTTTCTGATAACTCAAACTTTTTCGCCCCATTAGTCGCAAAATTAGTACCGTATTTGCCGGACGATAAGACGCACTTTTTTACTCTGAAAATTTGGCCTTAAATCAGGGTGCGTCTTATAGTCCGGCAAATACGGTAATTTCCTCCTTGATAACTTGAAAGCTTAATCGAGCAGTTAAACAATTTTTTATGGTCATTGGAATTTCGACTTATCAAGACTTCACTGGGTATATATTAAATAAATTTTACTGTAATTATTTTTTCAGGTTTGGGATTTAACAGGCAATAAGCCAACTTTAGAACAAACGATTCATACAATAGCCTCGGTGGGACATGTTAAATGGAGGCCACAAAGAAAATATCATTTAGCAAGTTGTGCCCTGGTAGTCGATTGTAGTATTAATGTTTGGGATATACGTCGTCCTTACATACCATTTGCATCGTTTGACGAACATAAAGATGTTGCTACTGGTGTAGCATGGAAAGGGAATCCACATTGTTTTCTGTCCACAAGTCGAGTATGAAATTAAATGATTTGTTTAACTACAAATATTTTCATATTTAATTTTTAGGATAACACTTTATATCGTCATGTTTTTTCGGATGCTTGTCGACCGGATAGTAAGGCAAATGTTCAAGGAATTACGCTTAATAATAAAGGAGATATCGTTTATGCTTGCAAAGTTAATAATCTTCCATCCAATAATAAAGTTACCGGGTATAAAAGATACAAACTAAATTGATTGAACTACTATTTTATTACTTATTTATCGTTTTTATATAGGAAATCGTCGTTTAATAGTGAAGATTTCCATCGTGCTTCCAGTACATTGCATCGTTTCACTAATAAAGTAACTGGTCAAGATACATTTTATAAATGTGCTACAAAATATTTATTAGAAGGAAAATCGCTATCGGAAATGTGTGAACATAATGCAGCTGTGGCCAAAGATCTTGGGAAGCATCATGTAAAGTATCTTTTTTGAACAACATAACAAATCTCTAGTACAGTGGTTCTAAACTTTGTTGGAGGTACTGACTCAAACCAGTTTCATTTTCACATTCACCGAACCCTTCTTAATTGGAAAAATATGTTTTTTTCAAATTCAAAGTATAGATATGGGACCTAAATCTTCATATGAGCCGCTCTGTGCACACATCGATTAACTCCACTTTTTCAACTTTACATATTTTTATGTTAAAACACTTGGTTGACTCCTAACTTTATATATCCGAAAAAAAATTTGCTAATAATAAGTAATAACAGCTCTAATATTACAGTTTTCTTTTTTGCTTTTCCATAAGAGACAATGTATTTCAAAAGTCTATTTTATCAATTTACTCAACTTTTTGCATAACGGAGTTAATCGATGTGTGCTCTGAACGACTCATATATTAGTCGGGTGTGTCTTGACCTCCGCCGAACCCCTGAGATTGATTCACCGAACTCTTAGGGTTTGATCGAACACAGGTTAAGAACCACTGATTTAGTATATCCATTTGGTTGCTTCAGAAAATTTTTTTTTGTTTTTCTTATTTAGTCCAAAAGTTAAGTTGATAGTAATATTGAAACAAAAATGTTGGTGCCACCTATTGGCGCAGTGGCTAGAGCTGTAGTTCTTTCCACTTCATGCGTCAAGTGGTACGGTTCGATCCCCGTTGAATCCTAGACTTAAGATCCTAAAACTAAGATTATAATTGACCAAACAGAAATTTTCTGTTATATATGACCTTAGCTGTTAAAGCGACTTAAAAACACAAAAAAAAATGTTGGTGCTAAAAGGAGATCTTAATATCAATATTAAGGTTTCCCTCAATAATGTTTTTCATTTTCCATTTAAATAGCATAGTTTTTTTTTTTTGTTTTTTTGGTTTTTGAATTTTTATAACTGAAGCAAATTTTATGAAGCAGTTGATCGTAACAACAATCTCAAAGAAGAAATTTAAATGAAATTTTACGCTCTACAAAAAGGTTCCTTAGAAACAAAGATGGAAAATATTTTTTAAAAATTAATTAGTGTTATTTTTGAACTCTGGCATCTTTAAGATAGTTGATCTGATGAGCTTTTTTGAAGAGCGGAATTTTTTTTTGACACATCCTAGTATCCAATTTATCATCAATATGTCACCAAGTGACCTGTTTGATAATTATAAGTGACCCACTTTAGTTCCACTAAAGTATAATAATATAGGTATAAAATAAATAAATAAATATAAAAAAAGTTGTAAGCGTATTGAAATTATTTTCTTGATATAATTTCTCTTTTATTGGTTCCATGCGTTTTGATCCCCGGACAAAATATCCCCATGACAAAATATCGCCACGACAAAATATCCTTATAGAATAACTGTAAATCGTATTTGCAGCATAATTTTGATGTTAAAACATTAAGTTTTGTGTAAAACTTCGCAGTGTCAAGAAGTGCACATTCAGTCAATGAATGATTATAATTGACAAATGACTGTAATTTCTTTTGATGGGGGCTCCGCCTCTAAACCCTAGCCAGGGGGACCCTCTGGACCCCTTTGGCATTAATTAACACAGTTTTTGTGGATTTAATACGAACACATGGGGGTCAATTTAACATGTTTTTACCAAAAATTATTAAGCATAAAATCTTGATTATTGAGTTCAAAAAATTGCATGAAATATTTTGTCGCAAATATTTTTGTCATGAGAATATTTTGTCCGGGGATCAAAACGCCTGATCCCCTCTTATTCACTGAAAAACTTTTTTTAAATTTAATTAAGACTGACCCAAACGTGTATTTAATACTCAAATATTAGTTTATTTTGACCCGCAGTCAAAAACGGTTGCCGACCCCTGATCTATATGATGGTTTCTATTGTTTTCAGGTTTACGTTGTGTGGAATGTAATACGTACTTTATATGGCAAGGAGTCAAAATCTATAACTGATTGTCGGGAAGAAATTTCCTATGCAAACAGTCAATTAACCGTTAATTCAACCATGAATTACGATCATTATCAAACCGTTTCCGAAACTGATCAGTATTCAATGCAAGAAGGAGAAACACCCCTAGGTGGTTACAGTGACGATACCGAAAATGATGAACTTAACGAAACAAACGAAAAGAACGCAGTACGACTGAATGGCTTAACAAATCTCACTTCCTACCAACCCGGAGCCTTAGCACCTCGAGGTGATTTTATATTCGGCGAAAACGAACTGGACAATGAATTCGATCGAATGAGTTCCGGAATAGGATTGAAAATGTCGCAAATTCAAAATGATAACCAAGACTGGACATTGCCAAATGAAGCGTTTGCACTTCGACATGAACTTCAAGATCGTTCTCCGCCTCCAGAACAATTTCCAAATATTCCTCCCGAATTGAGCGAGGATACTGCGACTGTTACTGTTGAAGATCAACCGCCGTCATTATTAACTGTCTCTGGTATTCCAACGATTGTACCATGGGATCCTATTCATATTGTTGTCGAAGCATTAAAATATCACGCAACGATGAGTGACGTCCAAACCGCTGTATCTGTGTTACTGGTCTTGGGAGATCATCGTCCAAGTTATAAAATTCTTGATGAAGCAATCCAGGAACAGTGGATGTTAGGGTATATTGATCAACTAGCACAACATCGATTGTGGGATGTTGCAGCTCAACTAATCAAATTGTCTTGGATATCCAGTGTTAATCAATTAAATCAGCAATCAACTACTATTTATACTTGTTGTGGAAAATGTTCAAAACCCTTGCATCGTTCAGGGTGGTTGTGTGATCGTTGTCATTCCACTGATTGTGCTATGTGTAGTATTTGCCATCAGATCGTCAAAGGGTTGTATGTTTGGTGTCAAGGATGCTCTCATGGAGGACACCTTTTGCATATGAAGCAATGGATCGGAAAAAATAAATATTGCCCAACAGGTTGTGGTCATATGTGTGAATATAGTTAGTGCTCTTTAATTGTTATCAATAATTTTCATTTATTTGTAAATATACATTATTTACTTACTAACTACATACCAATGGACAGTTACATGTAAATAATCAACTATTTAAAGATTTTTTCCACACCCCTTGTAAATAAATTAAATCCAATTAGATTTTATCAAGTAGTACTTTTAAACATGTTGTGTATATATTTTAATATTGTATAAAATTGTTATAAAATAGTTGTTTTATATATAATATAAGTAATAAAAAATGTATTTAAATTTATGTAACTATTTTTATTGGGAAAAATACTGTCGATTGTCGTTCGGCCTAAAATCTCAGAAAGTTCTCTTAAACGTTATCTAAAAAATGCTAAAGCTCAGAATAATTATCAATATTGTTGTTATTATCCTCAGAATAATTAGTGCAGAGCATATAGTGACGTATACATTTGCAAAATTGTTTTAAATAATTTTTTTTTAATGTCCGGGAGGCTCCATTGATTTTAAAAGTTGACACTTTATATCACTTGAAATTTTTTGCAGATTATTATTTTTTTTTTAATATTCTTCAGGTCATTTTGAATGAAAAAAGTCCTTAGAGCCATTTAGACCAGGGTAGATAACTTTGAACAGAAAAAAATATATAGTAGGATGAAACCCATTGGAAAAGGAAGAAAATATAACAAAAATGAAAGGAAAAATAAATTACGGTCGATCTGGGGTGGGGAAGTGGAAAGGGGGGGGGGAAATTAAGGGTAGAAACGGTTTATCTCGATTTTCGAAAAAACTGCAAGTCCTATGGAAAAAAGTTAAATGGCAACGTTGTAGATATTAAGTAGATCGACACTTTTTATGCTAACACTTTTTCACGTTAATATTTTAAATATTATTTAAATTAATGTTTTAAATTTTGATTTAAAATATTAATTTTTTACCATATAATGACTTAATATCGAAAAGGCACCCTAATTTTCAATCAAAAATGCTCACGTCAAAACAAGATTTTTTAAAAAGGCGGTGAGCTTTTTGTTCGTTGAAACCTCTACTTTCTGATGGTGAAAAAAATATATACATTACAATGTTAAATGTTCTCAGAAAATGCAATAATTAAAGTGTAAATTTAAATAAGTTATTCAAAATTATGTTATGTACAATTGTATTAGGTACAATTTTGAGCAATTTATTAAAATTTCCTCTTTAATTATTGCATTATCTGAGAACATTTAACATTGTAATGGATATATATTTTTTCCACCATCAGAAAGTAGAGGTTTCAACGAACAAAAAGCTCAGTGGCTTTTTAAAAAAAATCAGATGTTTTGAAGTGAGAATTTTCTATTGAAAATTAGGGTGCTTTTTTGATATTAAGTCATTATAAGGTAAAAAAATTAATATTTTAAATTAAAAAAAATACAGTCGGTTTAGGACATTAAAAAGTAAGTTTTCACCAAATTTCGTGTAAAATTTTTTTTTTGTATAAGATAAAAATTAAATACCAAAAACTTGGTAATTTGAATTTTTCACATAAATTTTAAGGTTATGTGAAAAAAATGATAGCACAAAAGTTGTAGATCTCCTTATTATCTACAACTTTGCCATTTAACTTTTTTCCATAGGACTTGTAGTTTTGTTGGAAATGGAAACCGTTTCTACCCTTAACCCCCCCCCACCCCTTTTCCACTTCCCCACCTCAGATCGACCGTAATTTATTTTTCCTTTCATTTTTGTTATATTCTCTGCCTTTTCCAATGGATTTCATCTTACTATAATTTTTTCACTTTTTACCATTTTCAAAGGCTAAAAGCCACTGGTCTAATTACCGTATCTTCAACCCATGAACTGTTATAAATGTTTCTGATATTTTTATTTTTTCTTTAGGGTAGCTTAAGATGTTTTATGTTCATAGTAATGTTATCTTTAAGGTCTTTAAGATCTCTTTATGATATATTTTTGCTGAACGGGCATGCTCAAAATGTTAACAATAAATACTACAATTTACTTTTAAATTTTGACAAAAACTTAATTATAATGGGAGCTACAATTTCTGGTGAGTTATTATGAACATCATGGTTCCCATCTACAATTTTAATAATACATGATTTATTTTTTTTAAACTCTTTAAGAAATACGTGTTGTTGATTGAAAATACCAATATCTACGGTTTCACGAGCTAGGATAACTAAATGCGGAAAATTAATTTTACTAAGTTTTGTCAAATAACGCGTACTGAATGGCTCTCGAACAACATTTTTTATACGTTGATCATTGGAAAATCGAAATTTGCCGTTTCCCAAAGGAACCAATCTTCTTTCTAAAAGTGCCTTAGCGGCTTCTGTTGTTAAGTACGTGGGCCTCCCGTTTCGGGTTCGATCTAAGGCTTCTTCGTATGTATAAATTGGTGGATTATTGGTCGCTAATTTTTTTTCAATCGTTTTATATTTGGATATTTTTTCACGGTAGTATTTCATGTAAGCATCAATGTCGATTGGTAATGTAGTTACTGTATCTAAGCTTATGAATTTTTCTATGCACTCCGGATAAAGTGAAGCAAATACCATACTAGCTTGACTTCCTAAGCTATGGGCTAAAATTGTGCATTTTTCCCAGTTGAAATGGTCAAAAACTAGTTTTACAGCTACTGCCCAGTCAAAAATCTTAATCGTTATATGCGGTGGAAAATGCGATGATTTTCCATGTCCAGGTAAATCAATACAAATGTAATAGTAGTCTTGTGGTAGCAATTGAATCAGATGATCAAACGTCCCTGCGTTATCTTCCGCCCCATGTATACATAAAATTGGAAGATTCTTTTTCGAACCCCAAGTTTTGGCTACAAGAAACATTAAGAATTATTTCAAACCTATAAAAATAATATTTAAAATATAATAACCTGCTATATGTCCCCAAGGCACTGGTATAGAAATTTCATCAATTTCAAAAGACATTATAAGTACTTTATTATAAAATTTTATAAATCAATTAAATTATAACTTCGTGGTGTTCCACTAACAAGATTTGCAAAAAAAAAAAACTTTTAATTTTTATCGGCTACTATTTTATATAGTATTAAGTAGACTAAGTACTATGACGTGATAAATGAACAAAATACAAAGTCCATGTTAATCGTTGAAGTTTTACGAATACTATACATTCATTAGCATTTAGTTTCAAAATTGTATTTTTTTTGTGAAATTGGAGATTTGGAATAGTGTACATGTAACAAACAGTTCAAGGCTGGATATGGATATTTAAAAATCGTATCAAATCGTATGATCGGTCGTATCCAATCCATCCAATCTGTTGAAAATGAGCGAAATTTTAAACAATGAATATATTGGCTAAGTAGCACATAATAAAGATTTATAGATAAATAGTCTATAATCTGTGTAGCATGATTGGCGTTATTTCGAATGAATAAAAAACTACAACAGTTACAGTCATTCTTGTTTTATCAATTAAACCACTTAAATATGTACTTAAATTCTTTTACTGTTTGTTATCTTCGAATATATGCAATGTATGAATATGTTTTGAAATATAATACTATATATTGAATTTAAAGCTGTTAAGAATAAAAAAAAATTGAATAAATTTTGTACAATTTACTAAAAGTTTCCGCTAGTTTTAACATGAATAATTAAATAAAGAAAATGTGCAATTTTGAGAATATATTAATTAATACTAATACATTTGAGAAAACTAATTTTATACAGTGGTGCGAGCTAGCTTCCTGTGAAATATTCATGACCGTAACTTTTTAAAAAAATAGAATGTACAATTAAAAAAAAATAGATGGTGGGATTTTTTCCCTAGACGCCATAGACTTCTCGCATGTAAGACTGTCACTTTAATCGCTGGGCCACAAATACAACGTTGAAAATCTAAAAAAAACATTATACAAACCGTCTCCCACCCTCGACATACAAAATTTTGCCTATTATTTTTATGATGTTTTTAATATATAAATTATCCGTAATTTTTATATACATTTAACAAAATTGGCTTTTGTAACGTAATGAGACTGTGGCGACTAGAAATGGAATTCGAATATGCAGTGATATCTCTCGCAGCTGCTCTGACAAAACGACGTTATATACCTTAAGCAATTCAAGTTATATGGGGCCAGTGCTGGCCAATTCAATGGTATATATTATATGTAAATAAATGTGGGTAACTACTCCCACCTTACATTCTGATGACCCCGAATTGCAGCACGCAACGCAGCAGTGAGGAACGGCCATTCTGCCTAAACCTGTAAGTTTCGCCTCATACTTTCGACGCCATATAGTCGCCACATATATCGAATCCCCACACGAAGGACTCAACTATGGAGTAGCGGCATCCTAGGCTTTGGTTGTACTACTCCATACCCGTCCCACGTCGCACAGTGGTGCCAGAGGGGAAAAAATTCGATTTTCGAAAGCGCTGAAATTTGTATCTTGCCAATATGCTCTAATTTCCGCATTTGTTAGTTAATTTTTTTCAAAATTTTAATAAAAACAATTGAAGTTGATGTATAATTTTGCTCTGAGTCAAATGAGACCAGTCCTAGGTTTCTATGTTAATCCGTTCTCGAGATATTGCATTTTTTCCGCTTTTTGGCAATTCGCCCCCACTTTGCGCCGTCTTCGGACTCAAGCCACAGCAGCTCGTCCCCAGCTCCACGACGGTTCCAATCACGGCAGCCCGGAGTCTCACAACCCAACGACGACAAAAATCGTAACCAAGTCACTAAGAGAGGAGTGATGTGGCGACTAGAAATGGAATTCGAACATGCAGTGATACCTCTCGCAACTGTCCTGACGAAACGACGTTATATACCTTAAGCAATTCAATTTGTTGGGAGCCAGTGCTGGCCACTGTAATTGTAAATATATGTATATGTGTAAATAAATGTGGGTAACCACTCCCACCTTACAAGACTATGGAGTCGACCGTTTGTTCGAAACTTGACACTTCAATGCACATACTTGTATGTTAGAAATTAGAGATGCAACGAATAGTGATTTAGCCGAATACCGAATATTCGGCCGTTTCAGTTATGAGTAAATCGTATCACGAAACGCATTATTTTTTAATAAAAAAAAAAAACAATTAACGGCAACCGAAATTGATTTTATTTACTAAGTATTTGCCTAGATCGGACACTAGATCCATATAAGTAGTGGTTTCTAAACTAAAAGCAAGTTCCTACTCGAGGAAACTTTACTCAAATGCAGAAAAAATTGTTTTGATTCATCATAATTAATTCTCTCTAATAGATTTTTAATTTGTAATTTAAATAAATATAATTTCGAATTAAACATTTATTTTGTTATGATTTGGTATTCGACCGAATACCGAATAATCGTTGCATCTCTATTAGAAATCAAAAAAGACAGAAAGATTATTGTGAATAAGAAGAGCCGCAACGAATCCCTAGTTAATGGTAAGAAAAGACAGAAAAGGTTGAATGAAGGGGTAAAACGCATTTTTCGTTACAATAAATGTGAAAACTTTACATGGTGTTCACATTGGAATACCACGGTGTGATACAGTGTAATTTCAGTGTAGACAAGGTGCAGTTGAATAACCGTGTGAGCAATGAAATCCCACTGTAACTTATATAAAATGCGTATTACACCGTAATAAAATAAGTGCGTATACTTGGTGTAGCCTGCAATTACTCTAAGTTTACATCTTAACACACCGTTGAAACAGATATTCTAGGGAGACATCCCGAATTTGTTCTAGTTTAATTAGTTTTTATTTCTGGTATCCTGAAATGACTACAATACAGTCAAAAATTCCAAGTTATATCGTTCAAAAAATATCCTTATTATCGCAGTTACTAATCTGAAAAAAACGTATGGTCTAGGAATATATCCTAGGATTTTCATTTTCGAAAATTTAAATTACTTTTTAACTGCAAGTTATAAAATATATTTATTTTATTAGTTAAAGCGAGTCTTATAAATATTAAAATATAAACGATCAATTATTAAATAAGGTATCTTCTTGTCGAATGTATTCACCAACATCAGCTTCATGAAAACAAACTACTGATAATGGATCTGCATGTTTGCAGTCTGCTGTTGATTTGGCCGCAACTCCGAACCCTTTTTATGAAATATAACTTTTGAAATACTAATTACTAATTATTTGTGTCAATAAACATACCTAAGGGTAGATCTGCCATATTAAATACAACGACACCAGCATATTGGGGAGTATTTTCAGTTATCCTTCCAAGTCCTGACTTGGGAACATTATGACCATAGATAAATTGCTGTTCTGCAGATTGTTTAAGCCAAATTTTATGCTAAAATACATATTTTTAATTAATTTATAATAAGATACAGAAGCCCTAAAGAATATTTATTCACCTGACTATATGGAGCTATGTAATGTAAAGCGGTGATATGAAGTTTAAATTTATTAGATTTTGAAAATTTTCCGAAACATGTTCCTACAGATATCATCGCATCTTGAGTTAGTGTAGTGGCTATGCCAAGAAGTCTTTCAGGTACGTAGAAAACTCGGTTTTTTGCTTCTCGGAAACAATGAGGATCATCGGTACGACATATTAAGTTTTGAACATTTGGTCCAATACTAAAAAATAAGGGTAGAATTTTAAAATAATAGGGAAATCAAAGTAATAACTGTACGTACTATTTTGTTAACTTTTCAAAGAAAATTTTCGTACGCTCTTCAGTGAGTTGCCTCATTTTAGGTTATAATGGTAAACTAAATTTGAAACACGTGCGCAATTTGTTAAGTATTTTACAATATCTTCAAAAATTATATAGCATAAACAATCCACAACATATTCTTATAAACATAAACGCTGGTCTACAATCTTAATGTTTTGTGACTAAATTTAAATGTTTTAATTAATTGCTTTTGATTTATTTTAAATATTTTGTAAAACATAATATGGTAAATTAAGTAGAGTAAGATATTTTTTTATCATAAGCTTATTATACTTTATCTTATAATGTAGAAATTACATATTAAAGCATCGTGTTTGTTGGGGTAAGAACTTCAAATTATAAAAGAAAATAAAAGCCAAAGAAAAATTTACTTTATCAGAATTTAAAGCAAAGCAGTATATTTTTCAAAACACACTAACACAAGTGAAATATTCAGTTAAAGTTAATAGATCTAAATCAATCTACATTCTATACACAGCCGGCTTTAGAGTTTTTGGCGTCCTAGACAAAAACAAATTCTACACCACCCGCCCCAATCCCTCATTAAAGTAACTTCGGCAGTATATGCCGGGTATAGATCTTAGGAAAAACTTTTTTTGTTGATAATTGTTTTAATAAAGAATTGGATTTTACAATCTTTGATTGATGGCTGGAAAATGTGAATAAAACTAAAGTCATCTATCTATATAAATAAAATGATAGCTGTTTTCAAATGTTCGCTTTTAACTCAAAAACTACTGGATAGATTTCGATCAATTTTTTGTTGTTTTACTTCTTATATACTTGGTCCTTATCTAAAAAAAGATATATCACGATATCTTAATTTAAAACAAAGTAATTAAAGTTTTAAAAATTGCGTTTTTTCTAAGCAGGCCGCGTATGCTTTCGCCGTTCTTTCGTTGCTTTGATAGAGTGGAGCTAACCATGTTATGCGCAGTGACTAGAGAGGGAATGTTTCTCCTTCCACTACCTTATGATTATTTCATATTTGTAATTTGAGCGTACGCGGTACGACTTCATGCAACTAAGCGAGATATATATACAAAATACATTTTTAAGTTACAACCGTTACAATAATCAAATTACATTTCAACACTCCTTTTTATTACTGCATATATGTTTTAACCAGAAAGAGTTAAGTTAGCGAGAAACATTTTTTTTTAAATTAAACTATATGCCAAAAAATTGCTGCTTCAGAATCAGCAATTTGTCCAAGTGTATAGTTATTAATTGTTTAATAATTCCTTGCAAATTAAAATCGCTATAAAATCCAAAATAATTTTTTGATTGAAATTTGTGTTTTTTAAGCTTTCTATCTGCTCTTTTCATTACGCAAATAATTGATCTAATTTATGCAATATTTTTAATAATTAATTATTTTAAACTATTTATACATGTATTGTTGTACTATGACGTCATCAACCGCCGTTGGATCTTGAAGTTAGACATGAATAACTTAAAAATTGAATTACTAATTAACTATACACTTGGAGCGATTGCGGACTCGGAAAGAGTATACAGGGTGCGCCATCTAGACAGGACTTATTGAAATGTTGAATAACTCCGCCATTTTTCAGCCGATTTTGGAAAATGAACAAGATTCATTTAGGGTATACAATGCCATTTATTGACAATTCACTCAGAATACAATATCGATCAAATGACCGCCTCCATTAGACACACAAAAAGCGGCCCTTTTTTGGGCATTTTTCATTGTATTTGACAACATTTCGGGCGTAATAGCAGCAATTTCCGCTTTAATATTAGCTTTTAGTTCTTCAATAGTCTTTGGTTTGCTGGCATACACCTTACTCTTCAAATAGCCCCACAGGAAAAAGTCTGGCGCCGTCAAATCCGGCGAACGAGGAGGCCACTCCAAATCACCCTTTTTTGACACAACGCGTCCCGGGAACTTGCTCTGCAAAAACTTCATAGTAGCAACTGCGGTGTGACAAGGTGCGCCGTCTTGTTGAAAATAGAAGTTTGTTAGACGGTGTTTCCGCATTTCCGGACAAACAAAGTGCGCCAACATCCAACGATAGCGTGCACCGTCGACGGTTTCTCCAACTTTGAAAAAAAATGGTCCAATAATCGTTTTCGAGCACACTACGGCCCAAACAGTAACTCTTTGGTCGTGCAATGGTGTTTCGTGAATGATGTGTGGGTTTTCTGTTCCCCAAATTCGACAGTTTTGTTTATTGACCCCGCCAGAGAGCGTAAAATGAGCTTCGTCCGTCATCAAAATTCGGTCCCAAAAATCAGGCTCGGCATCGATCTTTCTTGCGATCGTATTCCCATATTCGAGGCGACGCGGCTTGTCCGTTTCCAACAATCTTTGGGTTAGTTGCACTTTGTATGGAAAAAGATGGAGATCATCCTTCAAAATTCTTCTTAAAGTGGTTCCACTCACATTCAGCGCCTGAGAACGACGCCGATACGACACACTTGGATTTTCGGCAACACTCTCTCTCACCGCTTCAACAACTTCATTGGAGCGTCGCGGACGCGGTCGAATGGGTCGCGGGCGAGTAGCTACAGACCCGTGTTCAAAGAAATTTTTCGCCAAAGTACGAATTGTCTTGGCGGAAGGCGCCGAATGTCTCCCATATTTCTTACGATACGCACGCACAGTTTTCACAGTTGAACGATTGTTTTCAATGTACAGCGCTACAATTTCAGCCCGTTTTTTTGGCGTAAACCGATCCATGACTATAATGGCATAGACTGACGTTTCAGAATCTTGTTCATTTTCCAAAATCGGCTGAAAAATGGCGGAGTTATTCAACATTTCAATAGGTCCTGTCTAGATGGCGCACCCTGTATAATGAACAATTTTTTGAAAAAAAATTTTTGAAAACAGTGATTATTCTGCATTTTATAGCAATTTTTATTTTTGAATTTACAAAGTTTTGAAAAATTATTTATTAATTAACTAATAACTATACACTTGGAGCAATAGCGAATTCTGAAGGAGCAATGTTTTGGTATATAGTTAAAATGTTCTACGCTTAGTCTTTCGGGTTATTTTTAATATATTTTTGCTTTCAATTTTTTAAATGTTTTTCCTCTGTAAATTAAATATGTTCTTAACTTAATAACCTACGCGGACGACGTCGCGTCGCGGGTATCAGCTACTTTTAAATAAAATATCATTAAATATAAACAAACCTCATCATATTATGTTAATTGAAAAGCATTAAATTTTTACGACCCTGGTTAATTAATAATTAGGCGATGGCGTCGCAGAAATGTTCTAATGTAAGGCAGATACACTGTCGAGTAATTCAACAAATGCAAGCGAACGTGTGATAGAGATGAGAACTAATATACCTACAAGCTACATCAGCTATCTGACTTGAACACTTTAGTTAAGTAGTTAGTAGAGGATTCTCAAATTTTTCAACATCAATGTAAGAAATACTCAAGATCTTAACACAAATAGCAAACTTGTATAGTTAGTTAATATTTTTAAAAAGTTTTATTGAAATCTAACAGATTGACTTTTTCAAACTAATTTATACCGACAAATATAAAATATTCTGTAGATTCTGTATATTAGGAGTATTATAATATGTAGATTTTATATATTAGATAGAGTATTATATATGAAGATGAGCATTGCTACATCGTCACCATGAATTTTATATTGAAATTATTAATAAACCAATCAAAGTTTAATTTTTATAGTAGAAACAAAAAAGGAAATCATAAAAAATTTTAATGCAACACAATACGTTTTCATATATACATGTCGATAAAATTTAAAGTGATTATTTAAACATTGTTATATTAGTACAAAAATTAATTTCTTTCAACCGTTATGAGTTCTGCGTTTAAATTTCGAAACCAATCATTTTAATGAAATTGAATTCAAATGTTTCACAATTAATTGGTGACAATTAAAAGCTTTTGAAAATAATAAATAATATTTTTCATTTTGACATTGTTCAATGTAAAAAAATGAACATCTTTCTATTTTTCCCACTATGTGTATAATACATGTCCTAAGAACAATGCAAATACATAAATTAAGCAGTGATTTGGTAATATAGCAGTTTTTAATCACTTAGTATCAATTAAAAGCTATTTCGGCAAATACATATTTTAGATACCAAGATATTATAAACCTAAAATCCGAGATATAAAACATGTTCGTGTGCACGATTGCGATGAATTATTAGGAATTTTCACCATTGGAGAAACATTAGGCAATGGCTGTTTTGGAACCGTGGTTAAAGCCGTTGAGAAAAAAACGAAAGTTAGTTGGGCTGTAAAAATCATCAATAAAGCAACGGTAACATTATAGTAATTGTATTTAATTCGTTTATATTAATTTCATACCGGTTATAATAATTTTAGATTGGAACTGATCGTTATAGATCAATAGAACGTGAAATCTATATACTGAAAATAGTCAGCCATCCTAATATTATCTATTTAGATCGTGTGTATGAATCTCCTAAAAAAGTATATTTACTCATTGAAATCTGCCAAGAAGAATTGATGAAAAAATTTAAACAAGAAAAAAAATTCTCCGAAGATAGAAGTCGATATATTATCAAACAATTGGCATCAGCGGTTGCATATTTGCATAAAAATCGTAATTTTTTTTTTCTTAATTTTAGTATATTTAAGGCATTATATAATCTTAGGAATGATATACTAAAAAGTATATATCAAAAATATTTTACAATTTATGAATACAGACATTAAGACCTCATATTTGGGCTTCTAAAAGTACGTCTTTGAAAAGACTTACAGGAAGTCTTTCTGGCTTCTTTGCGGGTAGGGCAGATTAGAGATGATAGGGATATCCGGCATCCAGCTGAATACCGGATAGCTAGTACCTATTCTGCCGAATACTGGATTAAAAAAAAAATTTACTTAATTAATTGTTTTATTTAGCATCATTTAAGAAATACAATTAGTGATCAGAAGATAATTCTACTACTTAGAAAATGAATTAGTACCTACTCATACTGAACTTAAAGGGCAAAATATGGTGAATGAATACTAATATTTCTTAATTAAAAGGTAGCAAGCGGTTTCGCTTATGTCTTCGTAAATAAGATCAGCTTCAGAAAAGTCTATTGCTATACACTCTGCTACAAGGTGCTGAAAGATAGATTTTAGCAAACTGTGAAATTTAAGTATTATTTAGCATAAGCTGCCCACCAAGAATAAGAGTCACAATTGCGATCAATTCGCACTGACTTAAGATTAAAATTAAGCTCATAAGCTTTCGTGTTTCTTTCTTTACGTGAACTTGGCTAGTAATGTTTACATTGGCTACCTCATCAAAGCAATATCGTTGTTGAAGATGAACAGCTACTGGAGAACTCTTCACAAGACATTTTTAAATATTCCAATAGAATCTGCTGGCACGCTCTTTCAGCATTAAGCACCCCCAAGTAGTTTGTTTTGAATCTCGAGCCTGGGTTAGTTGCAATCAAGTAGTTTGAGCCTTGACTTATAGAGTTAAAACGAGTTTCTAATTCAGCTTCTAACGTTCCGCTGGATATTCGGCCGCCGAATATCCGCAGCTACAAGGTTAACCGAATATCCGCAGTATCTGGCTAAACTGCTATCCGTTTCATCTCTAATACATTTCAAATTCCAATACCTAATGGGCCCCATACACGTTGAGATCTGCATCGATACATGCATCGCGTTAGATGGCGATACATGCATCTGAGATCTGTATCCATGTTTCAACTGTTCCTACACTTTGAGATGAACTCGTGATATATCACTTTATTCACGTGATACATAATAGTGTGACCACACACGTTGCAACATGTATCAGTCGCATGCGATCGGTATCGTTGCAGTACGTAGCGTAGGTGGCAGTACGGCGTTGCAAATAGTGATACCAGCTGATACCGATGCAGCGATACTGAGACCGGCCCATACACGGTGAGATTTGTATCACGATACTGATACTTGCGACATGTAGCGATGCAGATCTCAACGTGTATGGAGCCCATAACTTGAACCTTGGATCGATGATTATAATCATATAATAATTATTTACGCTAAAATTGCGAAAACCCATATGTCTTCATAAACTTAGTGATCTCAATAGACTGATCTCTGATAACATTTTTCCAAGTTTTGAAAATTTCGTAATTTTTTGATTATCGTTTTTATAAGGTATTTTTATTGGGCGATATCTAAATTCGTGATGAGAATAAGTGTTTTTATTAGAAAAATTAAACTACATTAATCCATAACTCTACCGTACTAATTTTTAGTATAACATTTTTGAGTATATTATAGATACATTTACTCTATCGTAATTTTACTAAATTCGTTAAAAGAGAAATTAAGAAAATATACATAAGATTAAAAAAAAACACTTATTTAAAAACGAATAAAAAAATTTTAGTTTCACTGTTAACGCTAATAAGTACTTATATATTTTCAAATTTAAAATATACGTTTTTTATTTATTATGAAATTTCATTTTTTTAAACCTTATACTTTCCCCATTTTAATTTAATGCTAATTACCCGCGATATTAACGATGAGAATACTGCTTTTTTATAGAAATCATTCACCGAGATTTGAAACTAGAAAATATTTTACTCGCCGATAATCCAGGAAGTAGTCGCGACAATTTATACATTAAGGTAGCCGATTTCGGTTTGGGAATTATCAAACCAGGAATGGGAATTGAAGACATGTTGCATGACTGTTGTGGAACCCTAACATACATGGGTATTATAAACAATAACTCGTGTTATTAGAATATACTCAAGATTGATTTTAGCTCCAGAGATGTTAGCGAAAAGTTACAACCAACAATGTGATATATGGTCAATGGGTATAATCATGTTCTTAATGCTCAGCGGTAGATTCCCGTTTTTTGCACGCGACGAACAAGATTTAATTCATTCAATTAAAAATACCGAACCCGATTATACGAAAATTGAGGTTGGCTCGGAAGGAATTCATTTACTTTCTAAAATGTTAGTTAAAAATCCAGCACTTAGAATTCAAGCATGTGAAATTGAATCTCATCCTTGGATATTGAATACTACATTATCGCAAAGTTCTCCGACTAATGTACTGGATATGATGCATGAATGGAAAGCAGAGCTATTAGTAAGTGTTGATGATTTTTTTTTTTATTATTGAGATTGATAGGATTAATAATTGTAAGTAATCATTCAGAGAGGATGTATTTGGGTAAGTGATCAGTGTGCAGTATTGATGAAATATATGAAGGTTACTCGGGTTACAGCTTCCTTTCCCCTTCAGTAGCTATCTTATATCCAAAAGTAGAATTTATTGATTAGATGCGTAGAGTACCACTTTGAATACGCTCGTTTCTATAATACTGTATGTTACAGACTCCACTTGGAGATGAATGCGATTGGATTACTTTCAAGGAGAAAAAAACCTCCGAGCAGTCTTTTTTAGACAAACGAGAAAACCATAAAACCCGTAGAAAATCGGAATCTGTGATCGATTTGCAAAAAAATCTTACATATCCTATTACAATTGAATATGGCCATGTACAACCCAACGAAGAGGACTATTGCAGTCCGATTCGAGCTATAAGCGAAGAACTAAGACGAATCACGCACAGCTATCAATCAACCAATTGTACCGCGACAATTTTATCATCGTCTATGTCAAATGAAAAACGACGATCACGCTGTAGTTATAAATCTTGTGAAGATTTCATGTCAATGTCTCGAGCTGAAAAAATTAATAAGCAACTTAACTCCACAAACGATCTCAATTTGTAGAGAGATTTCATCGAATCGTTTAGGGTTTTGACTTCAATCAGGAATCGACACAATAGCAAACCGATTAAGTGTAACAAAACATACTTTGTAATATACATAAGTATACAGCAAATAGGATTGTAATACTGAAGTAGTTTCTGTTTGTATTTGATTCATTATCAACTGGTTAAAATTCACTTTTTTTTGTTTTTTATATTAACATCATATTTTATAAAGTATTAAAAAAATTGAATAATTTTTTAAGTAGACTTTTCTTGTTTTAAACATTTGGTTTGTGTTGTAATAAAAATATTGAGCCAAGCCATTTGTTTATGACAACAGTAGTAATTTACGTATGCAAATAACTGAATGGAATGACCACACGACGTTAAGAACATGAGTGCACGTGGAAGAATGCGGGCATACGCAAATACGTACTTAAGTTCGTTGGAAAATTTTCGATTCAAATATTCCCGACCTGGATTTCCCAAATAAGTACGATTGTTGTATTCACATTCTTGTAACAGTAGAGGTAATCAAACGTGAACTCGTATTCCTGTCGAGATGTGATTTAAAAAGAAAATTATTTTATATATAATTACATTCCTCATACATACAAATCACATGAATAGACTACACTGTTCTACGTACAACACCGATCGGGCTGGCGTATAACAGCGTTTTGCTATACTACGATTTATTGCGTTTGCTGCTGTGAAATACAACGAACGATACAACTTTTTTTTTAATTTTATTTTGTTATTTTACTAAAGATATACAATTTATCGATCTAATCGTTCGATATCAACAACACCAGCAACCGATAGTGGTATCGAATGATTACAAGTAAATTGATATTGTAATTACTTATTTTTTACTTAAATATTCTTGGGGAAATTTTATTATTTTTTTTTTGTACAGTTAAAATTTTCGGGTTTTTTTTTTCTTAGTTTTCATAGTTATTTTTTCAAAGACAAATTTTAAAACTCAAAAACATTACTTAGTCTAAAATTAGAACTATTTTACACAAAAATTGGACATATTGTTACAAATGATGGTAGATTATATTTTATACGTCATTGTTCCTTTCAAATAAATATTGTAGGGATCATTCTAGATGCATAAGTGGCGGTCCTCAATCGATGACACTTGTGGGTGAAGATTTGATTGTATGATGGATCCGTATACCGAATGCTTCACAACATTTGACACACAAGATATATATAAATTATATTTTTTACTGCTGAACCACCATTTAGTTATTTAAATAATTAGTTTATTTTTAATTAAAAAAAAAAAAAAAACTTTCGACACACTCAAAAGGTTAAACGAAAATCTAGAGATAGTCGTGGCATAATATTTGTGTTAAATGTTATGATTATAATATGAAAAATATGCTATTCGTGTACTTTATATATTACAAATTAAAAAAAAAAGAACAATTTTTAATAAAAATTGGGAAAACAGTATTTTAATACAAATTAAAAAAAAAGGAGAAAATTACAAGAAAATCTGCCAACAAGTAGCCCCAGATTTTCTAATTGAGATGCTTATCAACTTGTAAGCACATTAAGAGTCTGTCATCAATGTCTCTTGTTTTAACGCATTCACACAATGCACCAGTATTATTCGTCTTCATCATCTTCTTCGCCATTTACTTCGCCCTCAATGTCTTCTTCTTCCGCGTCTAAAAATATTATCTATGTTATTGCCAGGTTTTAAAAGGTTAACATTACTGGTACCTTCTCCATCGAGCTCTTCTTCCTCTCCTTCTGGGATGTCATCTTCTTCCTCATCATCTTCCTCTCCTTCTACTTCCTCCTCATCTTCAATATCTTCAGGATCGGACCCCGCTCCATTTTCTTCTTTCTTCGCTTTTTTCACATCATCTGTCTTGTCCTACAAAACAAATTTCACCAGCAACATTAAATATTGCACTTAATCAAATATTTATCAAAAAATTATTTTATAGCGATTTCACATGTGAAAAAATGGATAAGATATTTATATTTAGACTTCATGCATGTTCTGAATACGCCTAATGTTAAAAGGTCAGCACATTTAAACATTTTTCTGTTAATTAAACGTTTTCATTATAAAATTTTCTTCTACTTTTATTTTTTTATGATTCAATGCTTTTATTGTAACAAACCTGTTGTGATACGAAATAAAAAATAATTTTATATTTTCTGATTCGTATTCTCAATGAAAAATTGTTGTATCGTTTTAGATAAAGAAATATTGAAAAGATGACAAAGACCAAACTACAATTACATTTAACGCGCTTGCGCTAATTGCACTACAACCTACCAATCAATCACGTTATTTTATATCAATTCAATATTCGGTATTTAGAAATTAAAAGAAATTGATGGAAAAGCTCTACAAATAATTTTGAAATGACCATTTGTACTTGCAAAAAAAACCGGTTTAATGATGCGTTTAAAAAGCTTTAAAAACCCTGGTAATGGCCGATAATATGTAAACAATCAAAAAAAAAAAAAAAAATGCGAATAAATTAATAAAAACAGCAAAAATTACAAAACGGGTCTTTAACACAACGGAAATATGGTCAATTTACTCTGATAGCGTTTATTCAAGATAATATCAAAAGACCGCCATGTTCAAGAAAGTTAGCTTAGCCTCCTACAGGGACGCCGTAGTAAACTATGGCGGGACGCCATCAACCACCATGTTTTGTATGATTTAATACAAATTTTTAGGGCATAATATGCAGAAAATACGGTGAATTTGCTGATAACATTGCCAAAACTAAATTAATATTCATTATTTTCATGAGACAACAGTGGATCGAATACTTTTATATAGGAAGCGTGTGACGCTCAGCCATAAACACATGGCTACTTAAGTGCTATATATAGTTTTACTATAATATAACATTAGATTACGAACAAAAAATAGACGATTTCCATTGAATGATTGCGACATAAAAGTTTTTTACATGAATAACTATTAGGTAACATGAAAAGCTTTTTGCAAAAAAAAAATAATGAAAATGAAACCAACCTCTGCCGCCCGCTTCGTTCCTTTAATTTCACATTTTCCGTCTGCTTTGTCATTGTCGGCTACTTTCTCCAACGCGACGTCGTTATTTTCTTTAGCACTCATTGTTATAAATTATGATTATTATTTTTTTTTATTATAATAATAAAAAATCGCTATCAGGATAGATGCGGATGCTAAGGCTACCAAACGCACAACTGACCGGCAAACACCTCGCTTTGTTCAAAAACGAAGATGGCGCCTCTGTAACCAAGGTCCTCGGTGATTGGTTCATTCACCGGTTTTTTAATTTAGACGTATTTTATACGCGAAAATTAAATCCGAAATTGATAACAGATTTAGAAAATCGAATAAAATCAAAAATCGCGAATTCAATGAATTTTCGTGAGTTTTCGAAAAAAAATTGTAATTCGATCGAGGGGTTCGAGAGTATGATTGTGAATCTATGTTGAATGGTGGGGGAGATTAGAATTTAAAAGCGCCCTTAGTTGTATAAACTTACCGCTAGGTGACTGATTTCACGACGAAGAAATGATTCAACCTGAATAAATAAAACGGAGGGAAAGTTTCATTTTACTTTTTCAATAAAAAAAATATAAATTCAGACGCAGCCATGCCCTTGATATTATAATTATCATCGTAATATTTTTCAAATTTTTATCATTCATTAATAGTCGCTTCTCTAAGGTCTATTTTCATGTTTCCGTCTTTTAGCAAATGGGGGACGAGGGGATTCATCAGGTAACGCTACGTGAAAGTGAGGCATTCATCAAGAAAATTGAACTTCCAAAGGGTCGGGGGGCTGGAATATATAGCGTTCACGTCCACTTCTCACGTCGTTTGCGTGTTATTTTAGACAATTTTTTTCCTGTAATAAATGTCTCATGTTTGCTCAACTCTTTTTTCATGTACTTCACAAAACAGGAAATGCAAAGGAAACTCTTGTCTGACTAAGGACTTTTATATCTCGCCTAATTATCCAAGAAGATCGGATTTATTTTTTTTAAATTATGCTTGAGACCCAAAAAAATTTAAATATAATTATTTTGCATAATATTAAAGATGTTAGTAAATAAAAAATTTACCCTTGGACCAATCATAATAGTACACACTTTGTCCTCCTTGCATCTAATTGGTTGTTTAAACCCATTATAATATATATAGGTAAACCACATTCAATTTTCGGTAGAAACCAAGTTAATGAAAATTGCTCTCATAACATATAGTACGTAATAAAGTGACGCTACTTGATTAAATTGTACCGATTGAACCTATTTACAAATCAAAATTATCAATATATTATCTCTCCTTGATAAAACGCTTGTAGTTGAAAATAAAAAGATAAATTTTTAATTTTAACTTTTTTCAAATTCAACTTTTACTTTGTCTAGCTTCTGAAATATAAATAATCAGTAACTAAGCGCCATAAGCAGATGGTAATAAAAATGTTGTAAAGATGTTACTCGTATTACTCTTTTCAGAACTTATATTGAAACAAAAATAAATCATTTCATTATTTTCCTATAATATCAAACCTAAGAAAATATTTTTATATAGAGATAGTATTAATTATAATCTATATTATGAGATATAAGATCAAACATTTTGATGTAATCTTTTACAAGGTTAATAATTACATTGATCTTTATTCACCCGTCTCTTTTTGTTACACCCAAACACCATTCCCCCGTCCTTTTTTAACAAGTCGTTTCATTAAAATCATAATCCGCCATTAAACCATTATATATTTTTTTGTTCTTTTTCATAAGTCACATCATCAAAATCAATATGAAAACGATATGTTCTAAATATAGATTAAACGTGTCAATATTTCATATTTAGAGTATATTTAAGCAAATATCAACTTGTTAAAACGAACGCATTCTCTCTAACTTTTACATCCGAAGCGTGCTAGGTTTTAATGAAAGTATTGGGAAATGGGAACATAATTTATGATATTTATAATCCTATAAAGAATTGGAAAGGAGTAGTTTTAGAGAAATCGACGCTTTTCAAAAGCATCCCATTATTAATCATAAAATAGCTTGAAGTTTTTTCACCTCAATCGTTACGCATTACTTTTTAAATAGCTTCAACATTTACCGCACAGAGCAGCACTGGTTAAAATCGATAAGCCGAATCACAAACGCGCGAAATTCAAATTTCGTCAAATGACAGAAATATATGCTCTTTCTATTTTCAAAATGATTATTTTTATTATGGTGTTTATAATAATATAATATTATTTCTGTTTTATAAAATACCTCCTTTAAGGTACTCATATAATTTTTCTATTGAATCATTCAAATTCAATTTTAAATGTTAAAAAAAATAACAAACCTCTCTTACCTTTTCAATAATCAGTTGTTGTAAAATATAGTTATAAGAAAACAATAAAATTTACAAATGTACTTACGATTGCAGACCAATATATTATTTGCCTTAAAAATCTGGAGCTTATAAACGTTGAGGTATTACTACGTTAATAATAATATTTCGTGTTCGACTTATGTGAATCCTATTGTTTTATTGTAACCGTATTAGTTTAAAAATTAATAACAATTTGGCTGTTTGTAATTATGATGCAACTATGCTAGAAATTTCTTTTTGTTGGATTCATGAGCCCAGATTTGACGACATAAATAATAAATATGTAGAGATTAGAGTAACTGTTCATTTAACTGGGTATTCCTAACGTTCTTCTAACAATTTGTTCGGCTATTCGATTGAATTCAGCCCTATCCTCTCGCCACATTTTTGCTGCATCCACATTCGCTCCACTTTCGTCATTTGGTTCTAAACAAATTAAATGACGGTTAAAAATTGTATCAAATATTAATCAAAAACTATACAATTATTATTAATTACAGACTGCTAGTTATAGGCTTATTCCTAGTCTTAGTAAAAAATAAGTTAAATTATTCTTTGTTTTTCAACATCAGTAATAAATAAACTTTCATACTATAATAAAATATAATTAAATTGTTTTATATTTTTGTTCTGATAATTCAAAAAATTAATTCTTTGTAAAATATATTTTATATGTTCTTAACTAAACATTGATTGAATTGTATTTACAAAGGCACAAGTTTAATATTTAGAATTAACACTAGTTAAAAGTATTCATGTAACTATTTGTACCGTGGTTTAGATTTCATTTATTTTTATTTTTTTTTTAATTTTTACTTTTGCTTAATTTGTTTATTTCATATTATATTATACCCATAAGTCCTCTTCCTCCCGTAGCAAATGTGGTTTATTCTGCCTTAAACTTATTCATCTAAAAATTTATTTTCTTATGATTATTAGGTATATTGCATTCATGGATCATAATGATTGTATTGTAATAGTATAAAAAATTGATTTAAATTTTGAAAATGTTTAAACAATTTAATTTTTTGTTTTTGATAAAAAAGTGACAGTTAAATTTAAAGTTGGAGGCTCAGTAAAGATTATTCATGATATTTTTAATATTAAAAAAAATAACAATTCAATACAATCAACGTTGGTGTTAAAATTAATTATTTTGTATGTATCAGTAATTATTTTTTTTTTTGGTGTTTTTTTTTTTAAAGTCGCTTTAACAGCTAAGGTCATATTACGACTGTCTAAACACATAAAATTTCTGTTGGTCAAGTTTAATCTTAGTTCTAGGATCTTAAGTCTAAGATTCAACGGGAATCGAACTCTTGTCACTGCGCCAATAGGTGGCTAATTAGTTATTGTTTAATATTAATTTATTTAATTTTTGCCAACATTAAATGATTTAATTAAATGATTTGTTCATATTGAAGAATTAATAGTAAAACTGTATAATTTCAGTTTAGCAAATTTTATAGAAGCAATAAAAAACAATTTGATATTTAATTCAATTACCACAGTAAGTGGTGGTAAAACATGAAATTATTAGCCAGAATGATGAAATGAAATTATTAGTTTTGCTCCAAGCATCTTTTTTGTACGATAAAGTGGTAAATAAAATCATTTTGTACCTGCATATGTCTATCTCTGGCACACTTTTGCGTAGCTAAGTACAAGGAGATTGATTAATAAGTAATTAAAGAATTGTCATTGGAATCTGTATTACTAATGTTAATATATTCTTTGTATATCGGTGACAATACAATGTACTATAACTTAGTTACTTGGAACTAAACTTGGCAACAAAAAAAAAAAAAAATTATAATTTGTTTGGGTAACGTGATTTTACTACTAAGCTATTAAAGTACACAAATCTATATCTACAGTAATTTAGTAAAACATTTAAAAATAAGACAAAAACTCTACTGAAACAATCGAAATATTTGTGGCCATTTTGGCATAGCTGTTAGGGAAAGTGTATACTACTATATGATTACGAAGTATTCGGTAATAATAATTCAAACTTCAGGTTGTTGAGGTGTCCTAGTTTAAGATGTACGATGACTTATGATAAAATTGAATGAAACTAGTAGAAACATTTAACATTCAATTTTTTACCTTATTTTATAACATTATTGATAGTTATCTGAAATCATTTAGAGCCTCAATATGTTACGAAGGAATATGATACATATACTATGATACATTGAAATTAAAAGAAAACAATAGTCAATTTTGATATTTAAATTAAAAGATTGGAATATCGTTTTTCCATGATAAATATGAAAGCAATATACTCAGTTTTATTCTCCCGTAGATACAAACCTAAATTTCTCAAGCCCAGTTGCACAGTGGCCATTTAAACTTACGTTCAGCTGAACCTGAACTCAAGTTCAATTTTTTTTTGATGTTTTAAGTCGCTTTAACATCTAAGGTCATATCACGACTGTCTAAGCACAGAAAAGTTCTGTTGGTCAATTTTAATTTTAGGTCTAGGATTCAACAGGGATCAAACCCGTATCACTTGACGCATGAAGTGGAGAGAGCGCGCTAAGTTTAAATCATTCAGTTTCACAGTATAATTTAAACTTCAGTTGAATTGAACGCTGTTTAAATGATAATTTTATGAATAAATGTGGTAAATGAAACTGTGAAACCGAATTATTTGTTGAACTGAAGTTTAAACGTCCACTGTGAAACTGGGCAATTTTTTACAGGAGATAACAGGACTGTTCCTGATAAAAATGAAATCGTAAAGTTACGATACACATATACAATAGGTTTGTTCGCGGATCTAATACTGAACCGATAACGAATCAGTCCAAGTGGATTTAGGATAATCGCCAAGCCGATACATGCTTATAAACTGATTAAAGGTTATTTTTCCGTGAACGAGTTTGAAAATGTTCGGAAGTAAGACGAGGATTAACGAGAAACCACAAAAATTGTTAATTGAATTTAACGTTTAACGGTTTAGTATTAGATCCGCGGACGAACCTAGTAATGACAACTTTTGTACTGAAATAAATGTACTATTTTATTTCAACCTGGATTAGACCTAATATTTAAGAAATAACAATTATCATTGATTTGAAGTAAATTTAGACATAAGAATGGAAAGAAAATTGAGAATTTACAAAATTAATTTACTTCGAATAGCTTAAGCAAAATATGTCTTGATGTTTAATAACTGCCTTAAGAAAGAAATTTTTAAACCTTTACAACTAATAAAGTATTAACACAATTGTAAGTGTATTAAGTCTGCTATATATGTATGATAGAGTGTAGTAGCTACAGTCTATACTTTCTATATGTTTGATTATTGTACCAATGTTTTAACTCTATATAATGTTAATATTATACCTGTCTAGTTATGAACATATTTTTAAACTTCACTTACTTATACAATAAATAAAATTTAACCAGCAGTCTGTAATTGTAAGCACTTATCATATTTACCTGCTAACATACTAACAACCGACAATAGAATTTTTTCGACACTTTGAACTGGAGACCATCGTTCAGCACTTGATTCATATCCCATGGGATCATCTCCAGGTGCATGTAAAATCGATATACAAACGCGTCCATCAGCGTAAACTAGTTGTATAATTATCATTCTTTTAACAAAAATTGTTAAAATATTTTCACTGACAATTAGCAACTGAAATACTTACTATTAGGATGAAACATTTCACAAGTGAACTGCATTTTTGGCGGACTTAAAGGATAGTCGGGAGGAAATACTAATTTTGCAGGGAATACACCACCTTCGAAACACGTTCCTTCGGGGCCACTAAAATTTTATAACACACAATGAATCGCTGATTTACTATTGTATTAGAATTGTTGTACATACGTAATTAAAGCCTCCCATTCAAAAAAATTTTCTTCGTTTATTGGCCCAGCTATAATTCCTTCAGGAGGGTTTAGAGTTAATTCTGAAAATATTCTCTTAGTTTAATTAAATAATTTGAATAAATGTATATATACGTTTGTATTCTGCCATAAGTCGTCGCAGTGCTGATCCAGCCATTATTTATATATTTTTTTCAATGAATATCAATATTAATTAACGATGAAACTAATTTGAAAAACTTAACGTAAAAACATTTTTTGAACCAATTACATATTATATTTCAATAATAGAATCAGATGTGAACCTCAATACAGCACAAAATATATCTGGCGATTTTCATTGTCATCATCATCTGTTTTCGTCCACTGAACTGAAAACGGAATAAAATATTTCATTATGTACTTGGTGTACTTTTGGTACTTTTCATCGAATAAAACATTAATATTTTCTTAAATTCAATTAATTTTCATGTTGAAATTAGATAACTAAGACATAAAACAAAGATTTAAGTTCCATTAACGCTAATTGTTGCTTCATTTTTATTTCAGAAAATTTGATAAAAATATTTTTATTTTGGCAATGTTTAGTAACACAGATTTGGTAATTTTATATCAAATTTATTTTAAATTTGATCAGGTTCCATGATAAAAATTGTCATGTTTCTGATAGATTTTATAATAAATGATTTATATAAATCGAGATTAGTTAATATTTTTTCTTAAGGAGCGGCCAAATTGGCCCAATTAAAGCCTTTATCGCCCTTATAAAAACCAACAGAGATTATCGCTTAGCAACCATAGACTGTCATTGATGCAAAGACCGTTACTAAACACAAAACATGAATGTGCATTAGAAAGCATTAGATATATTTTTAATTTATCCTTATTTTTTCAATTATTTATTTAAATAAGATTGTAAAATTTGATGGTATATATTTTGTATTTTTTTTGGTAAGTAAAATGTTCAAATAATATCATGATTTGATTTAATTATTCCATTGACGTAATACTACTGATGTACGTAACCATAAAACTAGGAAGTACACTGCATATTTTATTATTTATTTAAATAACTTGTATTAGTGTAAATATCAATGATATATTGCTTTTTATTTATTTAAAATTTTTTTATTTTTCCATAAAAGCTGATAAAGCAGCTTAGTATGATATAAGGACGAATTCATATGCAAAAAGATCAAATTTAAAATTATTAAATGTGCTATTCTATAGCGGCTATTTCAAAATTATTGAAGTGCATGTTTATTACATACATCTAGGAAGAGCTTAATAATTAATTTAAATAGTTGTATTAGAAATAGTTTATTAAGCACATCGTGGGTATTAGCATTGTAAGGCATTGTTGGCTCTAATTATAACTATAATAAGCAGTAGTTATTAATTAATTAAATCTAATTTATTAATCGTAAATGTTTTCTTCCTTAATCATTTCTTAATAATCGCTATATTATCTTAAACAAAAGTTTTAAGTCTTTGAACTTTATTATCTATTACCTAGGTAATAAGCTATTATTGCTTCGTGCTTATAGTAATTTATTGATCATTTAAATACTACCATAACAAACTATTATTACTACGTTTAAGTATAGATTAGTTTATTTTAAATTTAATTTTACGGTAGAATAGGCAATTATTTATGCATTTTTGCTTATAAAAATGTGTATCGAAAACACAAAGAAAGTTTTTCATCTCTTAAGGGGGTCGACCCATGTAATGGTTTCAAAAAATCGATTTTTTTTAAATAAATTGCTTTCTTAACATATCTATAATACGGTAGTAAAGTGATTTTTGAAAATTCGAAGTCGTTTTAAAGATACAGCAGTTAGAAGAAAGAGCTGTTCGGAGCGCTGAATTGGCAGTTGAAACTTTAAACGCGTTTTTCTCAAATGGTGTTTTTCAAACTTTCCTCCATCGTATCTCAAAAACGGCTTGACCGAATGACTTGAAATTTATATATTTTTATAGGGTACACTCAACACATCTAACCGCATAGAATGGAGTATTATCAATCGAAAATTCCCAAAGTGTATATTTTTTTATAGCAAAAAACAAAAAAAAAAAAAAAACGCAAAATTCGCAACTTTTATTTCAAATGTCTACCAAAAGTCCAACTTTTTGTATATTCATTTGATAATAGTTCATTCCGTGCATTTAGGCTTACACATTAAAACGCCGTTGTTTTTTTTTTTTTTGTTTCGGATAAACCAATCAGCCGGAATCGTGGAGGAAATGCGAGCTCATTTTTTGGGTTGGGGGTGTTCAGAACGCTGTAACTCATGTTTTACACAATATTTTTAGCTTAAAATTTATATTTATACTGTCGAAATATATGTTAACAAATGATAATAAACTTAAAGCGCTATCTATTTACTGGTCGTAGAAAAAAAATCCTAAAAAATCCCTAAAAAACAGGTCGTCACATGGGTCGACCCCCTTAAATGAGTAAAATGGATAGTATAACTAAACGACATTTTTATTAATTTTTACTACTATACAATAAAACATATAATTGTATGTAAGTTAGTATTCATCTATTCAAAAAAGGGTAATCTTGACGTTTATTGTTTGTAATTAATAGAGACCAAATTCATATATATTTCCATGTTTTTTTCTGGAGTTAGATACCGTTATATGCTAATGCATAAAATTTTTTTAAACAATATGAATATATTTTACTAATCTTTTAAATTTTACTAATAAAATCTTTATTTAGAATAAATTTTATTAACAATATAATATTCGGAATTGTTTATTAGTTGAGTGTTCCACTAAAGGTTTACAACATTCCAAATGTTCTTTGACCTATTGCTTTGCCATTGTTAAAAAAAATTCGAGTGTTGTCGAGTCTTTAACAGAACACACCTTTAGATCCAGGAAAGACCTTGAGTTTGCCCTGAATATGGGAATACTTTTTTTTTCACTTAACTTAATAATAAAGAAAGGCAAATGTAGTTCCCAATACTTTTGTACTTTAGCATGTCTATATTGATACTCGATAGTCGACAGTGTAATTAACTTACATTAAACATTCCTATATATCAGAGGATTAACGAGCTATCCATTTTTAATATTGTTTAAAAGGACAGTGCTATCTTTTTATTTCCGAGCTAAATAATAAAAATACGTAAATATTAATATGATTCTGATTAATTTCACTTCAGACAAGGCTGAAATTTAAACCAGTAGATTTAAATAGAACATTATTTTTTTAATTTTCCACAAAATATGCTACAGGTTTACTAACTAACAGGGTTACTTATAATGAGACAGTAATAGAAATAGTAATTTCATATTATTGATATATTTACACGTTAGTTGTTGAAATTTAACATCTCGCTATCTTATTACCTCAAGTTGAAGCTTGAGACTAAAGGACTGTTTTCTTCTACGCCCACCTAACCATGTCTTTTAAATTCTATCTCATGGTAGTATTTCTACCCATACCTATTATAGTAGTAAATTCGCTGACTTATTTAATAGGAGTAAAAAGTGTGTCTATGTGTGACTTATGCTCTCTCTTACACTGCTGACATATTTATATTTTCAACATTAATTATTTTAAACTAATTGTGCATGTTAAGATGTTTTAATTTACTTATTCTATAAAAACCAAACATCCAGTTTATAAAACCAAAAATAGTCCAAATATTCTATAAAAAAATAGAATAGAATTACTATACAATATTTAATTTGGAGTGTAAGACCACTATCATTTAATTAATCAAGCAATTGCATTGCAAATTTATTTGAACCTTTTCTGTTTTTAATTATTGTAATTATTTCTTAAGAGAAGTTCTCAAGTTCCTTATTTTCACCCATTCCATATGTACGTTAAATTTTTTAAATTTTGTAGAAGAATAATAAATGTAAAATGGGTTTAAACGGTCAATGCTTTAGAAACAGTTTCGTTTCATATGGAAAGAACTGCATTTGACTGACTTCATTTGGAAAGGATTTTTAATGTTTGCAACTTACAAAGAGCTACATTTAGTTTGATAAAATTTAACTTTTGATTTTAAAAAAAGTACAAATAGACTATTAGAAATGCAACATTACATTACAGTTTACGTAGAATGGGAAAAAAAAAAAATAAAAAACGAGTTTCCCACAAGTTTTAAAATGATGTAACATAAAACAGGTACTATTATACATAATGAGAATTAAGATAACTGAATAGCAATTACACTTAACTAACTTTTTACTTTGAACCTTGATCAACTCCAAGTACATATACCTATAGATAAAGTCATATACTATGTTTTAAATGTTGAATAAAATAAAAAATTCCAGTAAACCACCGATGGTAAATGTATCAAGCACAATAAATAAATTCGTTGAAATTTAATAAAAAAGATGATCACGTTCATAAGTTAAAGTCATAATTTAAATCTTTATTTAACAAGTGAAAGATTTTTATTCAGTATTGAACATTTGCTTTATTGTTTGCAAGTTATTTAAATAAATTATAACTCATAGTTTTTATTATAATCATCTTTTTACTTGATATTTGCTGACGTGAATGTTTCTTAAAGTGATGGCGTCTTTATAAATAGGTTCCATAATATCGACTGTAGCTAATACGAGTACATAGAGCCGAAAAAGAGAATAAAACAATTGTGTTATGTACAACGCTAGTGGTCTTGTTCCTGCTCGGTTTTTGATTTTAATCGCACACATTTGTATTTCGGGAACATTGCTATGGAGCAATCAGGAGATGGCGATGGCGTGCCTTCCATCCTCCAGCCACTCAACGGCAGTAATACAAGGCCAACAATTTCAGTAAGTAAATATTATATTTCATAATAAGCTTTTTGGTTTTGGGGTTTTCCCTCACAATGCACATAAAATCTGTGATACAGATGTTATTATATTTAGCTGTTTAATATTATAAAATATTTTTGTGTATGTAACATTGTTAATATTTAGTGTTACAGCTTAAGTAGTTCTTAACAGCATGTATCTAATACCTCGTATGTATATTTTACTAAAGATACAAAAAATTTCTTTTGTTTTTTATATGGTCAAGGGACAGATAATAGAAAAATTATAGAAAAAAAAAACTCACAAGTCTTATTTTGGAATTGGTTTAGGGAAGTTTATTAAGTATGTACCTAATAAATATATTATTAAATATTAAATTTATATAAAATTTTGGAGATTATATTAAGGTATCAAAATATTATGTATTTGAAAGATGCACATAAATGCTTTCCTAGTTCAGCTTTTTTTTTCTTGTTCCGTGAATGAACAAAAGAAATTAGCATAACAATTAACTCATATTAATCTATATGTAAATCATTTCATAGGAATTTATTATATTGTTTCTTATGGTAGTAGGAAAATTGTAGTAATAGTTGTATAATTTATCTAATTTTTCCAAAATTGTTAAATGAAAATATTTACTAATGAACGCAATTTTGATAACTTACGACAAATTTTTGTTCATGATTACGATTATTAAGATAATAATTTTACGATAAGTAAAATACAATTAAATATTTTCAATGGATTTGGTTAATTTTTAATGATTTCCATAATTTTGTTTCTGTAAATTCAAAATCTTTAAAATGTAAATTACTCTCTTAAATCGAAATAGTGACTTTCGACTATCAAATAGTGACTTTTCACTATTTAGTAGTGAAAAGTATACCACTATTTGAATTTAGTGGTATATTCTGCACGGCAAAAATAGTGAATAGTCACTACAGTCACTATTTCGATTTAAGAGAGTACCTAATTCTTAATACACCTATCTCCAGTGATGCTTTACCAAAATTTTACCAGGGGGTTTGCATTCAAGGTGATTATTTTCCAACATTTTTATTTAAATATCAATATTCCCATTGAAATATTGTTTGGCAGATTAACACACTATTAGATGAATATTAAACTATCAAAAAAAAAAAAAAACAAACAGTTAAAAATCAAAACAGAAGTAGAAAATCACCGATAATCATAAAAAACGAAAGTAATTTTTTCTGATTAACAGAGGGTTCGCACGAACCATATCATTCACACCTAAGGATTCGTGCGGACCCCCAGGAAAGCTTCCCTGCCTATCTCCCGATTTACACGGAAGATAGAGTCCTTTGAAAATCGTGAAAATCAAAATTGTAATTTTCATTTGTAACAATTCGATTTGTACAATATCCATAATTTTATTTTTGTTCTGGAGTTAAAATACTTGTACCTAAAAACTTTAATCGCGGATATGAAGATTTTCAGTGGAAAAAATTTATTTTTTCTGTTGTTGGGCGTCCATTAATTACATGAGTCGTTCATGGGGGGGAGGTCGAGCCGAGTATCATCTAATCTTACTTTTGGACTTTTTTGGGACTTTCATTGGGATTCGACCCCAGGACCACTAGCATATATGGCAACTATCTAGTCAACCACTCCACTAAGTGACCTTTCGTGGTTTTGCGAATGCCACAACGCTTTTATACTAGAAAGCCACGTTTTGAAAAATCTCACGTGAGATTGGGGGATGGAGGAGGGGTTTTTATCAAATCTCACCAGAGAGGGTTTAAAATCGCCAAAAACGCCTCCCGTAATTTATGGATTTCCTTATAATGTTATTTCATTAATTGTAAGTGATCAAATGCATGATTTAATAACCATGCAATTGCAATAGCCATTAGAAATTATTTCTTCAATAATGTTAATTGTGATAATAGGGATGATAAATTTGACCCCCTAAGAAATCCAAAAATATTATTACATTATATTATCTTTTACTCATAAATTTAAACTAGCTGATACTCGCCCGCTTTGCCGAGCATAGTTAAATCAAAGTGATTGCCTCATAGAAACCTTTATAGATGTCCTTTATAGTCATAGCCCTATTCCGCTAAGTTCAGTAATTGCATTTAAAAAGTCTATATAAAGCTGGGAGACTGAGTCTCTAAATGGGCTAAGCTAAAATTCTAACATTTATGACCTTTTAAATGTTATTTGTTGTCACCTACCCTGCTACTGACCGCTAAGATATTTAAAACTTAAATTTTCTCTTAGATTTCGAAAAAAATCAATTTTGCCAATTTTAACTTTGACTACTTTCAACTAATCTTTCACTGAAAAAGTCTACGGCCAGTTCTTTGAAATTTGGATTTTTTCACTATCAAGTATCAGCTGTACTAATTACTACCCAAGAAAATATAATATATCAGAATTATTTAATAGGGATGAAACTACGGGGTGCTGCTAGTTTTTTTTACTTAAGAATAATTCACTGTCTTTGATTTAAACGACGAAAACTTATTTTATTAAAAAAGATTTCTTAAAAATGTTATCAGTAGACAACTCAGAGAAAATAAAAACAGTATTCGATTTTGATGTATTTTTTATCAATTTTAAAGAATTTTTTTTTATTCCTGCTAACATGATAATAAAAAAAAAAATGATATTTAAAAAAGGTCACTATAGTTTTAAGAAAAAAATATTGTACACAATTTCTGTTAACTGCAAAGTTTATCAATACGCCAAGCTATAGTTATGTGAAATAATTGCACATTTTTTAAAAAAAAATTATCTTTGGTATTGCAACTAAAATAAATATTGTGAATTTTTTGCATTCTTTTTTTATAACTATGCAGTATTTCCAACAATAGTTAAACTTTATTCGTCTAGGTATTTTTATTTGATTTTTTTCATTTAGACTTCTAATAAACCATTTTCATTAATATTTACGAAATCAAAATGATAAATTATTTTAAAAATTTCTTACGTATTTATTTTTATCATATTATGTTTTTCGATCTGATTATTCTTGACCTATCGAATTTGCAATATTTACGTACATCAAAGCTGAATGAACACCACATAATAGTCATATAATATAAAGATAAGATTAGTTTATTAACTTAATGATCTTGAAATATTTATATTTTTCATATGCACGTGAAAAAATGTCGCATGTTAGATATAAAATTTAATTTTTAACTCAATTTCATAGATTAATTTTATTTCCTATGCTCTTATATTATTTATGATATGATTTTTATTAATTGCATATATAAGCATCAATTTAGCATATTTTCATAATTATTTAACAATCGGACAAACACTTTCTTTGCAAAAACATATAAATAACAAACAGTACAAGGTTTCTTTGAAGAACTGTTAAATTAATTAACAATTTCATATAAAGTCTTTTGAAATGATTGTTAAAGTTCGTAATATGTTTCTTGAAAATAATTGAAGTTCAAGTTGTTAAAATTTCTTAATTTAGATAAAGTGATATTTCTAAATTTAATTTTGTTTTATAAATTTCGTTTTGTATTTAAGAAAAATACGTCTTGAAGTACTTAATGGTGCGAGTAGAAAATAAATTCAAGGGTCAATTCATTGCAATGTGAACATACTCAATGACAAAAGTTCATGTATCGATAAAAACTTCCTTGTGTTCTGTTTTAACCCCGAATTTGATAATCGCTGTTATATTTATCTGAAATAACTCTTTGTTAACGTATTAGATTTAATGTTCAATATAAAATGTTACAGTATAACATTGGATACTATTTGTAACTAAAAAAAGAAGAAAAGAAAATGTATTTGTAGCACAATCATTGGTACTCAAATATCAGTGGTACTCTTTCTTTTTTTCTTTGCATCATATCTTTCTTCTCTCTCATGTAACAAAAGATGTCTAAATCTAACTCGGTTTTTAAATTTCACTCTCAATTCCCGCTGATTGCAGTGGTTAAGATAGTTTATCCGATATCAAAATAGTTACTAAGATAGGTTTATCAGAAATTCCAAACCCAAATATTTTCTGTTAAAAAATGAATATGGCTCATGATGAAATGAGAGTTTTAAAAAAAATTAAAATTTCAGTTTTGGTAAAGTTAAAATAAAAAAAATAATAAAATTTTTGATCACATTTCCACTAAACAGCATGCAATAAAAAAAAACTTTGATTCAAAAGAAGATTCATGGATTTCAAAAAAGCAGTGGGGAGAAAACTGCGATTATCTATTATTCTATTAAATTCAAAGCTTTCCTTATTATTATTTCTTCAGGGATACTATTTCAGTTGCTTCAATGAAATGGGATAGTGCTCCAGTTATTAGGTAAATACTACATAATCATTTTAAAAAGGAAAAAACGAATTTCCCTCGAAAAATTTTATTTGGTAGCAAGAGAACAGAATTTATTTTCCAGTACAATATCTTCCGTTTTGTCGGATTAAAAAGTGAATCATTTCATAGAGTGACCCTCTTTTGCTTTCGTTGTTTTTAATAAATATTGTGTGACTGTGAATACTATTCGTATTTCTGATTATTTATGACACATTTTTATTGTTTTTAGTAGTTGCATAATTCTATTTTTATAAAACAGTTATAGATCTTCTTGTCTATTTTTATTCTTTTATGTTTGCGGAGATATCAATTTATTTTCACTTGCACTTAATAAGTTATTAATTTTAAGGGTACACCATAGAAATACTCCTATACCTTTTATGAGATAGGTACGCATACGCTAGCTAGCAGCAAGATTAAAAAAAAAGTTGCCAAAAGTAAAATTAGCTTTTTCTTTAAAAACGACATTCGAAATAAAAAAAAAAAAAAACAAAATATACCATAGGAGTCGCGAGCTACTTTTGAGCTGCTCAATGTTTATTTGGAGCTGTTTCTACACCCCCGGGTTCCCCAGAAAATCGGCCGTTGAAAACTTTGCTAATCTAGCTTTTGAAGTGAACATTTTAAATATGTGTTGTTAAGAGAAACAAAAAACACAAGAACTACGAAATAAACAGCGAGCTGTTCAACAGTATTTTCAAGCTGTCTCTAGCTCTAACTGTTAAGCGGAAAATCACGGAAAACCCTTATTGCTCGCAAAGTCAAAAGTGGTAAATCAGAAAAGGGCCATCCATAAATTACGTCACACGAATTCTATGATTTTTGACCCCTTCCCCCGTCCTTGCCACACCTGGTCACACTTGCGAGACCCACCCCCTCTTAATGTGACGTCACATATTTTACAATTTTACATCTACAAATAATTATTGAATTAAAACAGCAGTTCAAAAATTTGTTTCATTTCAATTTAAACGATATTTCAATAAAATTAACACCAAATCAAACATTTCAAGAAATTAACAAAAAAAACGACTATTTATATTAATTTATGATCAAACTTAATCATCTTGAAAGTCAATTGTCAAATGAAATAAAAACAATATCCTCGCTAGGCGCGTTGCAGCATTTATCAAAGGCCAATAGTATCGGCGCGAAACACTAAACCGAGAAAAAAATTCTCTTCGGGGAAAATTAAATCTAAATATTAAATATTTGATTGGAAATGGGGTATCAAATCATTTTGCTGGCGTAAATGAAATTCAGTTGTCAGATTAAATTTTTTTTCTTAGTTTAGTAGAGCGAGTGGCCGACAAAACAATTTGAATCTTATGTTTCTACAGATAGTGTTGCAAATGTTTTTGAGGTTTTCGTCAATAGTTCAAAGTTCGTGTTTTACTTGTTAGATTAAAATAGATTTTGAAATGTGACGTCACGAAATTTAGGATCCCTCCCACCCTTTTGTCACATAATGTCACACTTTGTCGACCCCCTCCCTCCCCCTTAGCGTGTGACGTAATTTATGGATGGCCCCAAACGGGCCTTTTAAAAAATGAAAATGTATAAATGATGAGGTATATTTTTTTGATTATTTAGGCCCCTTCCCTCTTGGTGAGTGGTGGTAGAACCCTCTTATCCGCCACGTGAGATTTACTATTATATTCTTTGAATTTAAAAGTTGTTTGATTTTCAATGACCCCCCCAAGGATGAAATTGGGTTAGATTTTACTCATCTCCTCCCATTTTTATCTCACGTAATTTATGGATGTCCCCTTTTAAAAACAGGTTTTCATGATTTTCCGGGAAACGGCAGAGGCTAGACAGAGATTTACCATTTTTGACCTTGCGGACATTAACTCATGTTTAAAATTTCAACCTCAAAAGCTAGATTAGCAAATTTTACCCGGCTTTTTGAGTAACCTGGGAATGTACAAACAATTCGAAAATACCATTGAGTGGCTCAAAAGTAGTTCGTAATTCCTATGGTACTTCTTTATTTCTTATTTCGTTTCTAAAAAAATTGCTAATCTTACTTTTGAAACCTAAAAAAAACGTCTATAGAGAAATGAATCCATATAAGTTGTTTAATACATAAATTGATATAACGTTTATTTTTATCCTGTACAATTTAGAGTAATCAGACAATTTTAATGAAGTAATTTCTTTTCACACAATTTTTTTCATTCTCATCCTTTATATTTTCCCTCCATAAATAAATTCTATTATTTTATTTAAGAAAGTTCCTAGTATTAAACTTACATGGTACACCGAAAGATAACAGATTTCTAGTTAAAAAAATGATGCTTTATATGATAAATATTGGAAAAATTCCCAGAAAAGAATTTCCTAGATAAGTTACTCTAAAAATATTTACAATACACACATTAATCACCAAAAAATACGGTCATTAGTTTTTAATGATCCAAGATTTTTATATAAACAAATTTTTCGAATTGACAACATTTTTAGGTCGAGCTTCTTATACTTGATGATTGCAATTAGATGCTTAGTAAAATATGAATTTCAAAGCAAGAAAAATTTTATGAAAACTCTTTTTTCCATATAATGAGTAAAAGAAATCTTAGTTTATATTTTTTACCATTTTTATTTAATTTTTCTCTCGATGATCTTTATCTTAAATTTTTGGATTATCTTGTTAAAGTTAAAATGTAGCAATTTAACTAGAGTTGTGATTGTTGTGCCTTTGCCCTATTATCCTATCGTAATTACTATTTATGCTTAACATTTATTTGTGCTTTCATTTTTTTAGCTGATTCACTTACAGTATAAATATACAGTATAAATCATTTATAACGACACCGGATATAATGAACAACCGGTTGTAACGTACAAAACCTTCGGGGCCCCCGATATGTCTTAGATAAAATACATAGCATAATATATATCGGTTATAGTGAATATCACTTATAACGAACGAAATTTGACGGTCCTCTGAAGTTCGTTATAAACGATTTCTACTGAATTTTCTATTTTCAATGTTAATTTTTTTATGTACTAGTTAATGTACATGTAAAATTTTCATTGTATGATATTTTATTAATATTTATGTATTCTGTGCTTTTTGCTGTGTTTAATACAGATTGATGGTTGGATTAAGTTTGACTTTGGGACTAATTGGCTTTGAATTGATAACTTTCCTAACTGCCATCACTATGTTTCATTCAACATCTGCGTTAATATGTATCCTTTTCATTACAACCACAAAAGATGTGTTCAAAATACTGCAATAGATGCTGTATAGTTTGTATTCATCAAATGGGTTTTGTTGCATATTGACGTCAATTTAAAATAAATATTAATAACAGTGCTTATGTGATTATAAGCTGGCCAATAAAAACGGACTGTACTTAAACCAAGAACTTGACAAAATTCGCAATACAATTTTGTGTTCTTTTCACGTGTTATATTTAAATCATTGTGTTACACTTACAATTAGTTAAAAATCACCTTTTTGGAAGTGTAAAAAATTTGATTTGATTTTATTTTAAGCCTATCATTTAATAAGGATTTTCTTTGAGATAGTGGAGGGTAATTAATATTTATCGTATTTTTCAAAATGTAAATCATTTTTTTGAGTACTTATTTTTAAATGTTTCGACTTGAAAACGTTTTTTTAACATTTATTATCAATTCGAAAAGGAAATAAAAATTGATGTCTTCTTATATTCATGTTACAAATGATACAACATTGAGCTATATTAAGAAGATAATTGAAAGATTTATCTAAAACTTGAAACAATATTAGACTAAATTTTTTTAAACAATTTTGTTTTTATGGATTTTTTATTTAGAGTTTTATAGAAGATTTCAATTGGTTTCAATTTTATTTTTATTACGTGATGTAGATTTTTTTTTTTTAAATCTTTGATATCAAACAGCAATAAGTAAAATTTAATTTAGAACATTTATAATTTATATGTTATAAATGGATTAGTTGTATTTCAAGTCAATCTTTAAGCCTGAATATAAAGCCTCAATAACCGCGTGCTACAAATCAGTCGTGATTGAGCAATCAGTGCACGAAGACTAAGCTATAATATATACTGTAATGTTGTTTTAATCGTGGCAAATGTTGAAAATTTTTTAATAACTTATTGAACTTTGTTTTGATTAAAAATTTTGTGTGCTGACTTAATTTCTGTTTCACAATGGAGTTCCAAATGGTTCGTATCTAATAAACTTATCCTTTTTCTTTCTGTTAATATCTAACAGAAAACTGGTGAAAATTACTTTTTAAATTTATTTCTCGATCGAAAAAATTAATTATTCATTTTGTATCACTAATAATTGATTTTAGGTCACTTATTGTTGGGTGGACTAGATAGTGCCAGTGGTACTGGCTTTGAATCCCAATGAAATCCCCAAAATTTTTTTCATGTATTTTTGGATTCGAAATAAATCAAAAAAAAAATTGATTTTTTTTTTCTTGAAGCTTAATTTCAAATTAAGTAATACAATTTAACCTAACCAACCTAATAACGTATAAAGTATATTATGTACTATACCATTGATTACTATACATATTATAATAACAGTGCATAAGTTGGAGACAAAATTAAAACAGTTCACGGTTCATGGTTCGTTTGTAACAATTACATTAATAAATTTTGTGTTAGGTATATTCTATTGGTTAATTTTTAAATTTTAGAATTAATTTATTTGAAATTAAAGAAGAAATTCATGCAGTGAAAAACGATTAAGACAAAATTATAAAGCCCATAATAGTTTTTTTGTATTAAACAAAGTTCGTCTTAAAAAAGAATCAGAATAATATTTAGTGGGACCACTTTAATATTTTGTGTCATCCGAACTTTTTCTTAAACGTTTTCCAGTAGTATTGATATATTAATATGGAAAATTGGCTCTTTAATCCAAATTGAATCAGTTTAAAAACAAGATTTCTGCATTTCATGTGCGAACAAAGCACCTATGTACATACCAGTGGCGTGCGGTAACTTTTGAAACAGGGCATGCGGTTAGAAGTGGGGGGGGGGTTAAAAAAACTACATTTTTAAATTTATTTTTTTATATTTGATAAATGTGGTGTTATAAGTATTTTTTTTAAATTAGCCTTATTCGACACTCTTTCTTACAAAAATCATCAACAACCGCATCATATAATGTATTTCAAAGCCACGAATAGTTCTTATCCTTTCGAACAAAACATTTGTATGGCCTTTGGGTCAATAATTCAAAATAACTCACGAAAAGTATCAGTAACAATTACATTCACTGTTTAGATTCAAAACGGCAAACGCATCTGCAGACCGTTAATCGGGTATGTTAAATGCCGAGAGAGATAGTATTCTACCGTACTAGTGCGCATGCGCGACCAATTCGAAGCAAAGATTCGCATGCTACTGTCGCCAATGCATTCATTCGGCTTTTTGCCGTTCATTTGATTTGGTAAACTATGCCAATTTTATGAGTGATACCTTTCATTATTACGTAAATTAAAAAATTTATAAATAAAAAAATATATCATTTTTAGAATGATTTTACAAATGCAATTACGTAAATTAATAATAAAATGAATAAATCATAAAAAATATTTAATTTTTAAAATCGTCTTACAATCCAAAGGCATGCGCCGCATCTACAGCATGTATGGACCGCACGCCTCTGGTACATACTTTTATTGCCCATAAGTTAACTTTTGTAAAACAAAATCATTAAGTATATGTTTTTTGTATTGTAGTAGTTCTGTTCCAGATGAAAATGGAACCGTTCATTTACGATACAATTGATAGGCAATGTAATACAAAAAGTTGGTATTGAATTGTATACTGTACAGAGTATATAGCTTGTATTGTAATATAACAGTTCTTAAATTTGACATTTTGAGCAAAGAGTTGAGCTTAATATTTTAACTTAGAAAAGAAAGACTGTAGGCAAATTTAATGCTTGACTTGATCTGATATTTTAATATAAATATTTGACTTGATTTTAATCCCAATTTAAGTCAAGTAGCTTTAAAATTGTTTTTAAGATTACTTTATTTATGGTTTTAGCTATTTTTTGTACAAATAAGAATCCTTAACAAAGATTTTTAGCTATATGCGGACATGGTAGTGCATCCATTTTATTAGTGTACTTTCTGCTGGATAATTGGCAATGTGGATGGTATTGGTGGCTATTTGGAATATGCTCTGTCATACCTGCGCTTGTTGATTTCTTCACCATCATTCAGTTCATTTTTCATCGCAAATAATCCAAACCATATAATTTAACATAATAATTGATTATATTTAATACGTAAAAGATATTTAAAACTATTGTAATAACATTTAATTATAACATTAGAAACTATTTATAAATAAAAAACTAACCAAATTTTTAAACTGTGCATTTTAAAAACATTAAGTTAGTGAAATAGCTTTTAGAACTAGCTTAAATCAATTGACTTTTGGATAATTTTTGCATCAGATATTACCGCTTATTATTTGTGAAAAATTTTTGTCGTTCCTCTTTTGATTTTTGCAAAAAGGAATGTTTTGCTAAATTTTTGCAAAGTTAGTGAAGTAATAAAAAAAATCAAATTAGCCGAATAACATTGTACGAGCTTCATTAGGCCAGATACAGTTAATACATCGACAATAAGCGTTACATACCTGATACGCTTATTGCATATCTACTACAGTTAGCACAAGGAAATTCGTGAGGCAAATTGGGTTTCCTATCTAATATATTTTTAGAATCGTTTAAAATTGGGCCAAAGACAAAAAAATTTTAATTTTTAATACATTACCCTAAGGACCAAATTGACTACAACACATTTTAAACGAGTTGTTTCGCTAACTTTACGTTAAGCCTGCAAAAAGCCATTTTTGTCAGATCCAATAGAGCAACAACAATGTTTCTTCACTACTCCTTAGCAACAAATAAGCGATAATTTCTAGCACAAAAAGTTTTTGCAAAGTTAAACATTATTTCGTTTTCTTTATGTATTACTAAGTATTATTAATTTTCCTTGTATATTCAACTTTAAATCTCATCTGCAACGAAATTTCAAAATTGTATTTGTGGTCCTAATTCAATACCTAAAGACGACGAAGTGTTAAGACTTATAAAACTCATAAAATTTTTTATTGTTAGGGGTTAATTAAAAATATTAACTCAAACAATAAATTATAAAATGTACTTTTAAGACTTGTATTTCAATTTGTCTGTAGTCCGATTTAAATCATCCGGAGGAGAAAAAAGAGGAACGTAAAGATGGATGGACCTTTCTTTTAATTTTGGCAGGCCTATCGACTTGTTTAGGCTCGGCGACGTCTTGCGGATGGGGAATTGGTGTAATCAACTCACCTGCAGAAGTAAGTCAATCTCCAATTACAGGGTGTCTACCAGACCTGACTGTCCTAATTTGGGACGCATGTCTTGACTTTGTCCTTATTTATTCTATTTTCTGAGTGCATTAGGTCGCTTAAACATCTAAAGTATTAATGGCTGATATAGAAAATTTCTGTTAGTTAGAAACATCTAAGATTCCACGGGAATCGAACCGAGCATCAAAGATGCATGAAGTGGAGCTGGAGGTTTAACAGATCTAATTGCTACGCCAGTAATTTTCTTTATTTATCCTGATTTTGAATGCAATTAAGGTTTCAAAAAGTAATAATATTTTACGGTAAAGTTCCACTATAGGCACTCCGAGATTTACATTGTTGGTATACTTTACTGACACCGCAAAGTTTTACAGAAAGCCAAATATCTTAAATGTGTAAAACTTCGCGATGCCAGTAAGTGCACATTCAACTAATTATTTTCGTTCCAAATGTTACAACTTCTATTTGTACATGATTAAAGATTGCATTGTACACCAACAATGTAAATCTCGGTGTGTCTATAGTGGAACTTTACCTATTTTACTATATATGTCTAGTTATACTCTTATTACACTATAATTTATTAATTACTAATACAATAATCCTTAAAAACTATTTATGCGTATGATTTATTTTTCTGAAAATGTCTAGATTTTGATCCGAAAAATGTTCTGATTTGATCAGAATCAAGTTTGGTAGACACCCTGTATTAATTATTATAACACGTAATATTCATCAATATACCTACATATATCTGTTAAAGATTATTCAAGACTTTTGTAATAACTCAATCTATCGAACCTATGGAGTCGAGTTATCAGAACCTGGATTGAACATCCTCTGGTCGATCGTTGTATCAATTTTTATTGTTGGCGGCGTCACTGGATCTCTCACGGGTGCCTGGGTGGCCAATAAAGTTGGACGCAAAGGCAGTCTTATCGGTGCTAATATTCTATTAATATTGGCAGCAGTATTGTTTTTGGCTTGTAAAAGTTTCGGCTCTGTTGAACTCTTAATTCTGGGACGTCTTATAATTGGTTTAGCAGGAGGTCATTTACTACAATAAATATTTATGCATTTTTATTGTCAGCTTATATTTTTTAGGTCTCACCACGAGTGTTATGCCCATGTATTTAACAGAATTATCGCCGATACAATTACGAGGAATTATGGGGGTGTTATGTCCCTTAGGTTTAACCCTTGGAGTTTTGCTTAGTCAAATATTTGGCCTTAAATTCATTTTGGGTAAACGACAAAATCTATTCAAATTAAATTTTGTTCAATGGTTACTTTTTCTTAGGGGGAGTTGATTCTTGGCATTATCTTCTTTCTTTTTACGTTGTTTTTGTTGTTATAACTATGTTTGCGTATCCCTTTTTACCCGAAAGTCCTAAGTACCTGTATGTTATCTGCAATCAACCAAATGCAGCTATTCAAGGTAGAAAACATGTTTTAAGCTTAATATCAAAATAATTTTTATTTTAATCATAGAAATGTCCCGTTTACTTAATAAAAAACCTGAAGAATTAACTGAAGAAATTGAAGCTTTACGAGCTGCTCAACGAATTGAAGAGGCTGGAGGTAATTGGAGTATAAAACGAGTGTTAAAAGAGCCGTCATTACGGTTACCTGTGATGTTGGTTTGTGCTTTGCAAGCAGGACAACAATGTAGTGGAATTAATGCTGTAAGGTTCAGGATAGCATATTCCAAAAAAGATTTTTTGAAATATTTTTATTGCAGGTTTTTTATTATTCGTTATCTATATTCAAATCAGCCGGTTTGTCCGAAGAAGGGAGCCAATATGCAAATATTGGTGCAGGGGCTGTTAACTTTCTGGTAGCAGTCCTTGTAATGCCTCTAATGTTTCATACAGGACGAAGAATCTTAGCTCAATTTAGCTGTATTACTGCCGCGTTCTGTTTATGTGTTCTTGCATTATCTATTACCTATATTGTAAGTTTTTCTTCATGTTCATTTCTTTGGGATTTTATTGGATTTAATTATATCGTAATTTTTTAGGATTCGACTAGTTGGATGCCGTATATGTGCATTGTAGCAGTATTAGCGTATGTGTTTTTTTACGGATTGGGTCTGGGGCCGATACCTTATTTTATTGGGTCAGAGTTATTTGAGGTTGGTCCTCGACCTGCGGCCATGGCTTTGGGTAGTATGTCGAATTGGGCCGGTAATTTTATGGTCGGAATGACATTTCCAACGTTACAATTATTTATTGGCTCGTTTTCGTTTTTCATTTTTGCCACAGTTGTTCTACTGTTATTTATATTTTTACGGTAAGTATTTTTTTTAAATTGTATAAGCTTGAACTTGAGCTAGAGCTTGGAAAATAGTATGTGGGTATATACATACAATTAGTGACTCAGTTTTTATAAAGAAAAATCAGTTCAAAAATCTAAATAGCTAGTAAACTAACTTACTTGTAAAAACTAAGTTTTTTATCAGTTTAAACTAAGTGAATATAGTGAATTCCTAGTAGTAATTGTAAATTATCAGTTACATCAGCAATTACTGTAGCAAGATTGTAAGACTGAAACAGTAGGCTTATGATAAAAACAGCGAACAATGAGAGAAAGAGAGAAAGAAAATGTACGGACTCGCTTGCTCTTACAGTATATCTAGATCTATGTAAACTCTAGTAAAACTCAATGTAAGAGTGGCGACACACGAAGATCCGCCCAAAAGGGAGCCGGAGAACGTAACTCTTTCTCTCTCTTTCTGTATTTACCAACGTATATCTCCCCTCCCAACTTCGATCGCTTCGCCAGATCACATTTTTCATAACACATTCCCCAGTTTACTCCTCAAGTCAAGCGCGCGTAAAGGACTTATACTACAAAAAATCAAACAAAAGATTATATTAAATAACTAGTAAAAGCCCGGCAGTCAAGAAAATTGACTGCTGTTTTAGTGCATGGCGTGCATGGTATCAGTGTATAATGTGAACTATTTGGATTCCGAGCCAACTTCACTTCATTGGTTGGCACTGTTACGCAAGAAACCATAGTGACATTTAATTATTACTATTATTAATACTAATAAGTTGGCATAGCAACATCCCATTCTGCACGGACGCCAAGAAAGGGAAGTTATATATAGGGTATTTTTTAAGTATGGGTAGGGATCCAACATCGCTCATAAAAACATCGATATTTTTAAAAGTGAAACATCGACGTTAAAAACACATTTTTTTTATTTTACGTTTATTTCTTTAAAACAGAATTTAAAAATAACAATTTTGATAACCTGGTGCCCAGTAAACGATTTCTCTCTGTGCGTTTCAACAAATAGTTCGTCAAAGAGACGGCGGCGCTACAATAGAACATTGTTCATAAAACATCGTTCATAATGAACGATGTATCGATATTTTCTTGTTGTTCAACATCGATGTTTATGAACGATACCTCAATGTTTTAAAATATCGATATATCGTTTGCATCCCTAAGTATGGGGTGGCATCCCTTTCAAGTTCTTTTCGCTAATACACTATACTGGATATAATTTCTGTCTGATCTTTCGTCACGCTGTGTCACACTTTTTTCGACCCCCCTATAAATATTACATCACAAAAGTTAGTCATCCCCTTGTAAATAGTTCATTTTGATTAACACATTAGGTTTGTTCTATACGTTGATGCTCAAACACTGCCAGAAAGACAAAGAGCAAGATACATTGACCAAGAGACAAGAGTGAGTGAAGAAATGTTTCATCGTACAGCCGCTCAGCCGCATTAGGCCGAGAGTCGAGCTATGTACGTACCTTTTCGTGACAATCGCGTATATCGACACTGATTTGAAGGTGTTTAAGCACTTGGTAACCGATTTGTAATTCGAGCGAACTTGTCACTTTATGTTCTTCACTCACTCTGTGTGTCTGTCTCTTGGTCAATGTTGTCTTGATCTTTGTCTGTTTATCAGTGTTTGAACATCATCAGAAGGACAATAGGAACAAACCTAACATTACTATTTTTACACGATTTACACATTCATAACAAATTATTTTTTATCGTAAAAGAAAAATACATTATAAAATATTGGGAAAAATTAAGGAAGAATTCTTTGATGAACTGTGGACGTTCTCTAACATCTCCCGTCCCCCTTGTCACACTAAGGAATACCCCCCTTAATGAACGACACCATAAGAAAAACTTTATTCTTGAATTAAACTAAGAAATTAACTTATAAATTTTAGAAATTTGTGTCATTCTCAGTTAGTTTTTTAGTTAATCTATGACTAGATTGACTAACATAATAAATAACAAATTTTATGTATTTTTTTTTCAGAATTTATTTACCTGAAACAAATGGTCGTGATATAAGTGAAATTGCTCAACTATGTAGTCAAGGATTGAAATCTCGTCCATTGGAACCAATACCTAGAGAAAAAGAAAGCAACCCTAGCAAAGTTTAAGTTCGAATGTTCCAGAATCAAAATTCATTTAATTACAAATGTTGTCCTAAAAATGATTTATTTCATTTTTGACTGGTAATTTTTAACTTATTCATCGGCTGGTACTTTATTATTACTGTACAAATAGAGTAAAAAAGACAGATGACATAAAAAAATTAAAGTCATAAAAGACCTACAGACACTACATAAATCTATTAAGGATATCAATGAAGATATATTACACATTTTTTTGCCAAAGTAATTCGACAACTTTTATTTGTTTTAGCTAACTTTTTTAAAAATATTTATTTAGTAAATTTTATAATAATATGAAATTTTTTTAGTTATAAAAATCAAGACTTCAACTTTTGAAGTTCAACATGCTTGTACATATTGTATAGCTATAGTATCTGCTAAACTTTTTAATATGAAAAGATTTATATGAAACTGTTAAATATAATAGAAATGTATTTAAACAATTTCATTTAGCTGTAATAATTAAAAAATAGACAATATTTTAAATTATAATTATCTATAACTAATAGGTGGTTTCACTCTCTGTGCTGATTTGTACATTCTTTCGTCTCGACAAGGTTTAATGGTTTGGATTTGGTAAATGGATTTTTTAATCAGAAATTAATTTGATTAAAAAAAAAGAAACAAAGAGCTCATTGTGTTCATATTTATCGATCAAATTTTTACAGGATCTGGTTCAATTTGGCTAATGTTTATTGTTTAATAATATATATATGTACATATGTACATATATAGCGAATTTTTCAATTATTAAAATTGTAATTTTTGATGAATCAATATTTCTTTATTTCCATATTATATTAATTATTAATATATTTTATCCATATTCCCTGGAATATTAACTTTATCTGACCCGTTCTCGATAACGTCGACCTTATCTGAAATTTGGTTAGATACCCTATAGTTTCCTCTGTCTAATAGTGGACTTTTTCGGTAATTTATTGTACTTTATACAAGATATATTTAAGTACTTATATAATTTTCATATACAACGATTTACTTCTAACTTAATAAAACAGTTGCAAATATGGTTACAAATACCATTAGCCGAACCAATGCCTTTAAACTATAACAATTCTACGTATACGGTTTAAGACAACTTATTAATTACCAAAGATAAAAAATGTCTTAAATTCTTAATTTATGAAACTTATTTTTTCCTTCTAAAAATATACTTGTTGATTGTTTTATAGTAAAGGTATGGTGTAATCTTTTTTTACTTTGGAGTTTTTACATTTTTATATTTAAAACATTTTCTTTAAATTCACTTGGATAAGTCGTATTAAATTTAATATCTCTATTAGGATCTTCAATATTTTAGGTATTGATTATTTTGGTCTGTTAATGATCATAAAATCATGGAAAATATTACACTATTATAAATTAAACTAACAAAAATTAAACTAATTATTTGTGTTAATTTTTTTCATTTCACAAAAAAATGTTCATATCAAAAATTATACATCACTTTACACTGACTTATTCATTATCAATATGGTCTAAATTATTGATTATTGATAATTATTGATAAGTGTTAATTTAAAAAATTAAAATAGCAAATGGCTCTTGTAAGATTTTATAACTATTGTTCTACTTTTTTAATGAAAACTTTAAAGTAATTTAATACTTTTTATTATTTATTGATATCCAATACAAATGTATTCTTTATTTGTTTCAGTTCATCCCAAAACATAAGACAAAGAACAGTATGTGGTCCTAATCGCAAATAACTAGGCCCGATCCCTTTGTAAAAACCATAAAAACTTTCTTTTCTCCACACTTTTATTACACAATCCATGTATCCGTTATATAATAATCCTTTGCCGTTAGGTCCGACTCCTAAAAAATTTTATCAAATTATTATGAAATTTGGTTTTAATTACTTTTTAGTTGACGGTAAGAAATCACGGATTAAATGGATGCAGGAGGTATCTATGTAGTAAAATTTAATTTTAGAAAAAATTGTACTTAAACTTTCAATGTTTTTGGATGCACGATTTTAATTGAATATTTTTCAAAACTTGTAGCTAAATTTAAAAAAAACTAATGCAGTTGGGAGGTCTCCGTTAGGAAGGAAGTTCTTTACGTTTTTATTTTTGTCTCTAAATGCTTTCTAGTTTCAAAATAAAAATAAAAGATTAATTTATAGAATAATGATGCATAGACATTATTACAACTTTAGTAGTTTAATAAAGTATATAGATGGGCCATCTAGTAATAAGTAAAACCAGTTTTTTCACTCTTTCTTCTTTTTCTATTTCCCCTCTCTCACTCGACATAGGGCGCGTTCAGACGGATCAACTAAACTCGCCCGACTATTTTCAATCTTGTAGACTGTAGCAGGGTAAGCGACGCGGGAAGTGAAGTACAAGCGAGTTGAAAGTGAAGCAAATTGAAAGAAAACTGATCAACAAAACTCGTTCAACAAAAGATTGACTGAATCAAACCTTTGTTGAACGAGTTTTGTTGATCAGTTTTCTTTCAATTCTGCTCAATTTGCTTCCCTTTCAACTCGCTTGTACTTCACTTCTCGCGTCGCTTACCCTGCTACAGTCTACAAGATTGAAAATAGTTGGGCGAGTTTAGTTGATCCGTCTGAACGCGCCCTGAACCAAACCTTTGTTGAACGAGTTTTGTTGATCAGTTTTCTTTCAATTCTGCTCAATTTGCTTCCCATTCAACTCGCTTGTGCTTCACTTCTCGCATCGCTTACCCTGCTACAGTCTACAAGATTGAAAATAGTCGGGCGAGTTTAGTTGATCCGTCTGAACGCGCCCATACTTTATTTCACCAATCACTATGTTGGCAATTAATGAGCATAAGGAGATAGAAGAGAAATAAGAATTTAAGAGGAAAGGTTGTCTGGTCGCTTTTTCGTTACGTTATGGTCTTCACTGTTTTACTCTAATTCCTTAAGGACTTCCTTGCTAAAAGGAACTGTCTTCTGATAAAAATATTCATCCAAAAAACTATAAAAGTTTAAATTAAAGACCAATTACTTTTGAAATTCTTTTTTGTTAGAAATCTTTTTCATTCATTTGTTTAAGTATTACCTTGATTATATAAACGTGTCGCAACTAAATCAAATGGAGTCATTATAACTGATAACGCAACACCACCGATCATAGAAGCCATAAAAGTGGTAAGTAACGGTTGATTTTTAAAAAATCCTTTATTTTCCAGCCATTCTTTGGATACTACAAATGATGTTAACTGTGCAGGTCCACCTATAGCCGCTCTCGACATTACCGCAGTTGCCCCTCGCCATAAACCTATAATTTATCTTTTTAATATTTTTATTTATTTTTTTATATTTTCCATAGCATACCAGTGATTCCTTGCTTGGAATATACTTCTTTCAAACCCGAAATCATTCCATCGTATTTATGTTGATGGCCAACAGCGACTGCACTTGCGGATTTTGATTGTAAATGAGTTTTAACTAAGAAAAACGGACTGGATGCAAAGGATCCAGCGACTGCTCCCACAGAGCCGACGCCTATACTTTTCCAAAGTATCGTATTCCCGTTTTTATCTAGTATCAATCCATTTAATTCACCTAATTGATAAATTCCTAATCTGAAACGTTATAGAACCAAAAACGATTTTTCGTAATACAAAAAGTTTTATAATTATACCTAACTAACACTAACTAATTTCTAACACTCGTAAATAAAAAATTTTATCTGACCGTTGAAAAATAATTAAATATTTATTAGAAGTTAATTTTATCATATGTCTCTAAACGTTTTGTGGAGTTAATCAATTTGGCAAATGCAGCATTGAAAAAAAATGAAAAACCGACTTCAAAATATATAAAAATTCTTAAAAAAGAAATGCACTAAAAAGTAACAAAATAATGGCGTATCCTTGCAGTATCTACAACTTACAAATTATTAGGATGATACAATGTACAACTATTGTTATTTTTGGAGTTGGTGTCAGCCAAGGAAATACGACTATATTGGTACTTAGCAAAAAACGAAAATACCTTATGAAAATTATTTTTCAAATGAATTTTTAAACAATATACTCGAACTGTAACAATATCTAGCGGCCTTTAAACTACAAAATACCAATAACCAACTAAACCTTTTTACAAATTACCATTAATATTTATTTTCTTGACTGACACCAACTCCAAAAATAACAATAGCTGTACATTGTATCATCCTAATAATTTGTAAGTTGTAGATACTGCAAGGATACGCCATTATTTTGTTACTTTTTAGTGCATTTTTTGTTAAAGAATTTTTATATATTTTGAAGTCGGTTTTTAATTCTTTTATAATATTTTTTATTTCTTGCGTTTCAGTGATCTGAAGTTTGATAACTGATTTTATTTTCTTGAAAATGGTTAACCTTCCAAACGCGCTGCTCATATGAGGCAGCGCCGTTTAATATTAAAAGTTACTACATCATCCCTTTTTGCCCTTAAGGGTTGAAATTTTTTGCTTTTAAATGTAATAACAAAACTAAGTGGATTACTCTTTCCAACAGAAAAAAATTGACAAAATTCGGTTAAATGTCACTATTTCATCCCCTATTTTCATCCTTAAGGAGTGGATTTTTTTCTTCAAATTGAAATGTGAACAATTTAAAGGTACGTTGTACGTAATAGAAACAAAATTTTCAAAATCGGGTTAGCCAGGAAAAATTTTGTAATATTATTTCATCTCTAATTTTTAACCCCTTATGAGTGGAGTTTTTTTTTTAAATAAAAAATGGATAGGAGATTAATTTAAAGTTGTGTTCTACAAATAAAAAAAGAATTATCAAAATCAAGCTATCCCATAAGAAGTTAATATTTCATCCCTTAGTTTTTAACCCCTTAGAAGTGGAAGATTTCCCTCAAATCAAAACTGGACCCCACGAAAAGCACCAGCTTTCAAATAAAAAAAGAATTATTAAAATCGAGGAATCCAATAAGAAGTTTATATTTTTAATCCCTTAGAAGTGAACGATTTCCTTTAAATTAAAATGGAACCACACGAAAAGCACTGGCTTTCAAATAAAAAAATAATTTTCAAAATCGACCTATCCAATAAGAAGTTAGTATTTCATCCCTTAGTTTTCAACCCCTTAGAAGTGAACGATTTCCTTCAAATTAAAATGGGACCATTCGGGAAGCACCAGCTTTCAAATAAAAAAAGAATCATCAAAATCGCTTCACCCAGTCGGAAATGCTGAGGTAACAAACATAAAAAAAAAATACAGTCGAATTGAGAACCTCCTCCTTTTTTTGAAGTCGGTTAAAAATTACAAAAGCTAAGTTCTGTTAATTAATGAAAATTATGATAATTAAGCTTATTTTAGAGCTAAGAAATCAATGATCAACAAAAAAAAAATTTAGTTAAAAAATCTATGTTCAAAAATGATATTAACTCAATAACTTAGTGCATTAAAAAAATAGTGCATTCGATTTTAATTTCAATAAGATTGCGAGACTGTTAAATATATATAGGGAAGCATAACGTATTTTCTATTGAAATTGCACCCTCTGCTACCCTTAACGTTATTATAAAAGCAACGTGTAGCTCAGCTGCTCTAGTGAGAGTAGATAGATTCGCTATTTATTAAAAAAAGATAAATCACCTTAAACCGTTTAAGAAAAACTGTACCCATAGGGCAGGTATTAGACCACTTTGCAGGGCTAATATTCCATCTGCTTTAACAATCGTATAAACAGCATGGGGTACATTGCGGTAGTGTCTCGCATGCTGTCCTCGAGCTTGCAATTCGCCCTGTAGCTGTAATCTGGTTTTTATCACTTCGAGTGGATTTGTAAAAAAGCATGCACCCATTGCAGCTACACCTCCTAACATAAATTCCATTTTACCAAACGTTTCTACAAAAAAAAAAAAAATTGATTTTTAAAAATATATTTATAATAAATTTTTATTTTTCCAATTATTTCACTGGATAAAATATTTTAAGTTCGAGTTTTTATATTTTGTTTTAAGTTCGAAGTTTTTTTATTATAATAATAAATCATTAAACATGTTTAATATCTCACCTGTTGGCAATTAACGTAAAACAAATTGAGTTAGTAAAAAGTAAAATAAAAATAATTTTTTTTTACAATAACATCACAGAATTAGGAATAAATACGAGTTTTTTATCTAAATATTAAATTAATTTTTTTTTTCCTCCTAATGTTATCTTAAAGGTCAGGTACTAAAAAAAATCATCATAATCAGCTATATTATAATTCTAAATCACACTAATATCTTGATATGATGTTTACAAATATCGATGAATTGTAATCACTGTATAAAACTCGATCAATTGAAACAAATTTTAAGTGGAATAACACATGAAGTAATGACGCAATCTTCATTTGCGTTACAACAATTTGGATTTAAGCCAAATTAAGAATTACTTAAGTAGTCGATAAACTTAAATTGAATGCAATCTTAAAATAGTTATATCATGTATTTTACTTACCTTTGCCTTATTGTATAATTATTGTTTATTTTTCACGTTTTAATTAAATATTTATAAATAAGTATCTTAGTAGATATGGTAGTATACATAAAGCATACATATACAGAGCGTATACGCATAGAGGTAAAAGAGCTATCCAGAGCTATCGCACCTATACGCTCGATAAGTTCTCTTCTCTTAAAAATCATTAAAAAATATTCTGTTTGATAAGTATGAACAATATGAACTACATTTAAAAATAAATATATGACTTAATTGTGATATAAACATAAGTAAAATGTCTTTTATGTGAAATATTTATGGGTATTTTATCTGCTCAAGTAATAGCCTTATAAAACATCTACCTTATAAATAATTTTGAAGAATATAATTTCTATTTAATCACGGATTTCGTAGTACGTATCTTTACATTTTTGCAGTTAAAACGTTATCTTTGCAATAACTTATATTCTAATCAGCACTGCCTAACTTTTTAACGTTAAACTTCGTATACTTTTAGTTTTTTGGAAATAAGAATAAATAATTTGAAAGAGGTGATAGAAATCGTTGCTGTTTTTTTTAGTCCAATTGAGAACGTCGTAAAAAAGAGAAATTTAATAAGGCTGTGTTTTTTTTAAATTTCTTTTTTCTTTCACTCTCTTGGTTAATGTGCGGGCAACCAATCTAGCATAAATGTGTATGTGGGGTATCTAGATGTACTATCGGTACTATCTAATAATAAGAGTTACTAAGGATTTACTATTTGACTTGATTTTCAAGCTACTTGTCTTAAAATCTAATAAAATTCAAAAGTTAATTAATAAATATCGAGATAAGTCAAAATTATTTCTCCCATACTATTTCTTTTATAGTCTTTCATTAATTTTAACTTGCTAAATGATCTTTCTACAGAAGCAACTGTTACAGAGAGTGTGAAGAACAATATAAAAACAGAAAATATATTCGATATATCAGTTTCTAAGCAATTATGTTTCGTCATTACTATGTTAGTTAGTGTAGAAAGTATTGCTTTGTTGATACAAGTATGTGCAAGTATGTATGCGTGTGAGTAGCGCCGTCAGCGCATAACTACAGTGGAACACGCTCGCACACTGAGACGGTTGAAAACCATCATAGATAGAAGTCGCATTTAGAAGAGTACTGAGTTTTGTTATTAATCAACAATCAAATAAACAATTATTACAATTTATTGTGTTGTTATTTCACAAGCACCAAATCCTACATGGTAGCAGTGCTCCGTGGTTGCGAAAAGCGGACAGTGATAATATAAAAAAAAAGTGTTAAATTTAAATTAATATTAAAAAGAATAGACGGCTGTCTTGGAAGACCGAGCGGCATAGAGGAAAGAAAGAGTAAGTTGAATATGTGTACATTTTTTTGGGAAGTACGTTTAGCGCTATACAAAAGTTCAGTAAACAGGTTTTTTTTTCCCTTCTTTTCGAATACTAAGAAGCCAAAATAAAAAAGGGGGAATTTTTTTTGTGACAATTGAAGTTTTCTTCTATTAACGTTGCATTTAATATAATAGATGTATATCAAATGTAACAATTAAATTACTGTTAATAGAAAAATATTACGAAATAATTTTAATTATTATATCACGAAATGTATTGAAAAATTGTGGTTGATTAAGAAGTCTTCTATCATCTCATTGTTAAGAAGCTTAAGATGTAAAGCGGCAGAAATGCCTTATTCTTTATAATATGTATGTATTGAGATTCCAACAGTAGATGAAGATGTTTATAGATGAAAATTTTCTTTAGTGAAAATTAATAAATAATATTGATGAAAAATTAAATTTATAGAAAATTTATAAAAAAAAAAAAAAAAAAAAAGTTGATAATTTAGTTATTGCGTAGAGGCTTTGACACAACAACTGTATGTTGGGGTGTAATGTAAATTAATTACATAGACAATAACAATTTTCTTTGGTCGTCTCATAGTGAAATCTGTAGTACAGTGTGTAGCTTTGTTTCGACTTTGCGGTCGTTATTCTTTGCGTATTATTGGTGTGCTATACGTGTGCGTACGGCTTTCCCCGATCGTTTCAACGTGCTGTGCCGTGTCACGAGGTGGGAGGGAGCACGTGTGGCATATTGTGATGTGCAGGAGTAGCGACTGATTTCATTCTTCTTGCAACTTGCAGTGCGGTTGCAAATAAGGATGAAATACAACAGTCTCTGACTAAGTTTGGTTTGTTTCATAATTTAGAAGTTTAGAAGATTTGATGAAATGAAACAATGAGCGAGCAATTAAATCAACTATCGCTCGCCAATACAGAGCAAACAGATACTCCACAAAACGAGTCAGCTGATCAAATGAATACATATTCGTATTATCGAATACCTATTATTTTTTAGAAGTGGATCCAAATATTTGTTAGAAGTTAAATTTTGAAGGCTTAAAAGTAGAGGCTTTAGAAGTTACGAATTCATTATTATTCGTAAGTTAAAAATCCAAACTAAAACAATTGTTTTATAAAATAAGGGCCAGGAGTATCAGAAAGCCCAGTAACGCTAACAATCTCAATCAATACCACAATCAATACAGTAAGAACCACCATGATAATACAGTCAGGTTCTATCCCGGTGGCTCCTGAGCAGACAGGACAGACACAATCGAGCTCTCAGGTGAACAAAGAGCTGTTACAGTGTTTGTGTCAACAAAAGGGGGGCATTGAACTTCAAAACAAAGGTTTTGAGTCAATGAAAATTTTAATGCAACACATCCATAAAGTATCTGAGAACTTTCTGTAGCAGCTGAACGACTTCGTATCTCAAGGGCATCAGGGAACATCTTGAACTCTACCGCTATCGTAGATGAAACGGGGATGCAATTGGGGAACAGTTCAAGTGTTCTTTCAAGCCCACAAGAAATTAATCTAGAAGTTACTAAAGTACTAAATGACTCGCTGACGGTCTTGAAAAGCTCCATTGAATCAAACAAAAAAACCCAAAGCTATCAAATAACAAGAAATTATGTCCTCAATCAAAAAGGGGATATTAACATATGAATAGACAAATTAAAATCTGAATTAATTTCAAAAGATTTGTTAGACGTATTAGACGATTAGACGTTGTTAGACGTATTGGTTCAAGTGTGAGCGCTCCAAGCAACTTTGATGAACTTGCTGTGGTTAAAAGACAATAGGCAGTTAGAAAAATAATCACAAGTCATTTAGACGACAAATACTATAAAAGAGTTCTTAACATCAAAAACCCTAAGATGATTATTCAAAATCTAGAAGAAAAACGGTCAGCATTCTAATCAGGCCGTTTGCAATGCATTACCTGAAGTTAGAGTAGCTGATTTAATCCATAAAAGAATCACAAAAAATTCTATGCCCCTGGAAGAGCTGAAAGCTCATCTATTAGAAATTGAGGCCGACAAGAAATCGGAAGTTCCTCCAGAAAATCAGCAGTGCACTAGTGCAAATCAGGCCAAACGATTTAAAGCAAATCATGACAGGTGCTATAGATGTGACCAGATTGGGCATTATAGCAGCAATTGCCCTTTAGAAGCAACTGGAGAATGGTACTGTTACATTTGCAAGACCATTGCAAATCACAACGCAAATTCATGCCCACAACACAAGGCCCAGAATTCAGAACAGCTCAAATACAAAAGAAGCAGAGTTCGTGGTAGAGGCAGAAGCACATTTAGAGGAAATTCTACCTCAAGAGGAAATCACACGTTTAGAGGGAGTTTCAAAGGTAAATCCAGAGGAGTCTTCAAAAGCAGAACCAGGCCCTACAACAAGTATGTCGGTCCGTTGGTAGATGGAGACAAGCTTAAACCTCATGTACGGGTAGCAGGTATGAATTTTAATAACATAAATAATATTAGAAATATCACTTTCATCGCAGACTCAGGCGCAACTGAGCACATAATAAATAAAAATTTAATATTAAGTAACTTTAGACGTTGCACAAATGAAATTAACAAATGTATTATCAGCAGGGGATATAGCAAACAATTTAATGTCCCTTAGACGTTTTGCAGATGCTGGTTTAGGCATCTTTTTAGATGATACAAAATTAGAAATTTTCGACAAGGAAACAGGTGAAACGTGCCTAGTAGGAAAATATGTTAAACCAAATTGGCTTATCACACTAGAAGTAAAATCAGCCATAAATAATGCAGAAAAAAATTATACAACATATTATTGTACTGCTGAAATAATTTCTCCAAAGTCTTCCGAACAATCCCAGACGGTATCAAGTGACTTAAACGTATATAAAATTGAAAAAAAAAGATGCATGTTCCAATGAGTCATTGACGTCTGAGATTGGGAGGGAGAAAATAGAAGAAAAACTCTTGGAGAAAAATAGATGTAATTCAGAAGCAGAAAACACAGACTTTATTTTAGATGAACAGACGCTAAATAGAAAAATTTTAGATCTAAATCCGGCTGATGCCTTAGAAGAATTTAATAATATTAAAATTACTGAGAAAAACTTTCAGCAAATTAAAGCTATCAAAATAGACGAAGGCATGCTATGGCACATAAGGTTGGGTCATCCCAGCTTGAATTATCTAAAAGAACTTAAAAAGTCTGAGGAAACTTTACATAATATAAAATTCAATGAAAATATTTTAGACTGTGAAACTTGCATTCTGGCAAAAATGGAAAAGTTACCCTTCAAAGAATCTAGATTAATAGCTTACAGACCGTTACACACAATCCATGTTGATACGATAGGACAATTCAAAATAAATTCATTTCCTGGTGCAAATAAATATGTATATTATCGCATTTTTAGATGATTAGTCCAGGTTTGCCAAAATTTATGCCATAAAAAATAAAAATGAAGCGGCTAAGTGTTTAGAAAGCTTCATAACCACCATTAGAAACTTATTAGGTAAAAATGAAAAAGGTTGCTATATCAGGACTGAGAATGCTAAAGAATTTATAGGAGGTGAATTTTTAGATGTTATGCAAAAAGAAAAGATTGAAACTGACTATGCACCTTCATATACTCCAGAATTAAATGGTACGGCCGAGAGATTTAACAATACAATACAACAAAAAATTAGAGCGTTATTGTTTGACTCTGGATTACCTAAATCGATGTGGATATTGGCAGCTGAAACAGCTGTTAATAATGTACAATCGCACACCTCACAAAACCAATGGTTTTGTAACGCCCTTAAATAAGTTAAATTCAAAAGTGAATACGCATTTGAATAAAATTAGAAGATTTGGTTGTCTAACCTACGTTAAACTACCAAACACAGAAACCAAATTTCCAGAAAAGGCAATAAGAGGTTACTTTTAGAGGTTACAAATTTGTAGGTTACTCACGTACTGGTTATGTAATGTGGGAACCTACTTCCGGCAAATTCTTAAACTCCAGGCATGTCAGATTCAATGAAAAAATGGTCTACAAAGATGTTTACAAAACAAACAATTTAGAAGTTGAAAATTCTCTAATTATTGAAAAACAAATCAACTTAGATGACAACCCAACTAACAATCAAAACAACATAAAAACTCCTGAAGTTGGAAGAAAAAAAGAGAAAAATTTAGAGGAAAAATTAACTAAATCAGACAAACAAAATAAACGTTCACCAGATGAAAATGAACAAAACGATTGTAAACTTAAGAAGAAATTGAAGACCTCAAAGAGAAAACCAAAACCTAACATAGATAAAGATTTCATCTATGCTGAAAGAATAGAAAAGGTCAACACCTTAGAGGAAAATGATGTTATTCAGACCTTGTCAGACCCAACTAGTTACAAAGAAGCAATATCAAGTGAAAACAGTACAAAATGGAAAGAAGCGGTAAGAGAAGAACTAAGGTCCATAGAAGATAACAATGTTTATGAGCTTGTAGACAGACCTATAGATGCAAATGTACTGGATTCAAGATGGGTTTTTAAAACCAAAATTGGCAACGATGGAGACACCATCCATAAAGCCAGAGTGGTTGTGAGGTCTTTTAGATGAAAACAAGTATAAGTTGAACGAAACTTCTGCACCTGTATCAAGGTTGCCAGTAATAAGATCAGCACTGGCAGTTATAAACAAATATGATTTAGATGCAAGACAAATGGACGTCAAAACAGCCTTTCTCCATGGTACATTGGAGAAGGACATATTCATGGGGATTCCAAATGGTTATGAGTGCTACGAAAAAACAAAGTCTGGAAACTAAAAAAAAAAAAATACTTGTATGGTCTGAAAGTAAGCCCCAAAAGATGGAACAAAAGGTTCACCGAGGAAGTACTCAAACTAGGTTTGGAAAATGACATAAATGAGCTGTGCTTATTTACCTGGAGAAAAGAACAAAAAGTTGCCATTGTTGTTTTATATGTAGACGATATGATAGTAGTCAGTAACATACCAGAAAAATTAGAAGAAATCGTACATCATTTCAGCAATGTGTTTGAAATGAAAATTCTGGGAAAACCATAAAATTTCCTTGGAATGAAAATATATCGCGATAGAAGTAAACGTGAAATGGTTATTACTGAACCAGAGTACACAGAAAAAAAAAATATTGGAAAAATTTAATATGAAAGACTGCAATGCCCAAGACACACCAATGATAACTAGACAAGTCAAAAACAGAAACATCAAGAACAAAGGGAACTCCGATGAGTTGACTGATGCACCTTATAGAGAGGCCATCGGGAGTTTACTATATCTTGCTGGTACCACTAGACCAGATATAGCTTATGCCGTAAATGTTTTGTCTAGAAAACAGAATAGGCTGACGGGGGAGGATTGGATAGAAGTGAAAAGAATTTTCCGGTATCTAAGAGGAAGAACCAATTTAGGTTTGTACTATAGAGGTAAAACCGATGTCTTGGAAGCTATGACTAACGTTAGCTTCAGGGACCAGGAAAATTCAACTTCAACAAGCGGTTATGTAATTCAACTGTGCGGTGATACAGTAGCTTGGAGAAGCCATAAGCAATCCTTTCCTACTACGTCAACCTGTCAAGCAGAATATCTTGCCATGAGTGAGTCATGTAGAGAAATTATATCCTTAGTTAAGCAACTAGAGATATGATAGGAAAAACTATGTATCCAGTGACTATTAGATGTGACAACAAATCAGCCGGTGATTGCACTCAAAAGCCTCAGGTGGCGGATACTCATGGTGATTTTGTAAAATCCTGTGTCTTGGCGGGCAAAATTAAAATTAAATGGATATCCACTAAAGAAAATAGTGCAGATATCGTGACAAAACCCTTATCCTCGATGTTGCATATTAAATTCAGAGACAAAATAATGAATCAAGAGGATTAATTTAGATGATAAGACTTAGATGTTAGATGTTAGCTGTAGTAACATATTTTAATAAACATTTCTATTTTCCTTGCTTTCTGTTCACAGATAAGAAATAAAAGAAGTCCATAAAGCTAATGTATCATTTATACTTTTACTTTCATTTATATTGAATTATCATTTATTTTGTATTGTTATAACATAAGCTATGTTTAATGTAATCAACAAAGGGAGGGAGTGTAGAAAGTATTGCTTTGTTGATACAAGTATGTGCAAGTATGTATGCGTGTGAGTAGCGCCGTCAGCGCATAACTACAGTGGAACACGCTCGCACATTTGGAGACGGTTGAAAACCATCATAGATAGAAGTCGCATTTAGAAGAGTACTGAGTTTTGTTATTAATCAACAATCAAATAAACAATTATTACAATTTATTGTGTTGTTATTTCACAAGCACCAAATCCTACAGTTAGCAAAATCTTTTACACGTTGCAGTTCTTTTAATTCATTTTTAAAAGCGAATGAACCTATATTCGTCTTTTAAAGTTGATGATTAATCTTTGTGGATCCAGAAATCCAACATGAAATGAACTAATAAATTTATGGGATAAAATAAATTTTGTCATGCTTTTAAATCTTTCATGTAATTGATAATGATATCAAATAGTATCTATGACAACATTGAATATTTCAATTGATATATTTTCTTGGGGAAAAGTAATAATTCTTCGCCAATTCTTCAAAATAGTGCTTCACTTTAGGCTGCCTTTTTTCTTGAAACTCAGGGATAACATTCCAAGTTCTTGTAATTCCTGCAGCTTCACAATTATCTAATTTCTGAGACGTTATTGTAGGCTTGATTCAAAATAATTTTGGCTTTATCTAAATACATTTTTCTGTTGTAGAACTTTTGAAGCTAAACTAATTTCTGTTAGAATTCTGTTTATCACGAATTTCTTTTCCCTCTATCAGTATCAAGTGGGTTAAAGATTTTATAGTATCTAAATAACGTAGTTTAACAGCCAGTAGAGAAGTCAACCTTCCAGACCATCGAGTGAGATTTAGTTTTTTTTTAAGTCACATTTGATTCGCCTGTGAACTATGAAAGCAAATCCCATCTCTTAATAGAATTTCCAAAAAATTAAAACATTTCTTGGAGTGTAACGAAAAATGTGGACTGTGTTTGTGTTAATTGAAATCGTGATAAGAGCCACCTGTACTGCCTAAAATTGATTCCTGAAAAAATAAAGGGCCCTGTAAGAAAACAATTTCTTGCAGCCTCCTATTGACGCTGTGGTTAGAGCAATTGCTCTCACCGCTTCATGCGTCAAGTGGTTCTGGGTTCGATCCCCGTTGAACCCTAGACTTAATATCCTAGACCTAAGATATAATTGACCAACAGATATTCTCTGTGTTTAGATAGTCGTGATTTAAAATTTAAATTTAACCTTAGATGTTAAAACGACTTAAAACACAAAAAAAAATTCTTTCATTTTGCAACGACTGAAATAAATTGTCTTTGATTCTTTTTTTAAATTCGTTCAAAGGCAGAGGCCCACAGGATCGACGGACCCCAACGCAATTCGTCCTTTTACGACCCCGTAGTTACGCCACTGGATCGTACCTTTCCTTTTCTCTCATTTCCCGTTGTTCTTATTATAAGCCTATATTGTTTCAATCTTACAATCTACTACAGTAATTACTGATGTAACCGTTAATAAAAACAACTTTTTTTTTTATTTTCAAACTATAAAAACGTTTAGTTTTAAAACTAAGATAAAAGGCAAAATTTTCGATGCAATGACATCGTTAAAAATGCATTTTGTATTTGTATCGATAAATAGTACATTTAATATTTGCCAATTTTTCGCAATTTTTTTTTATTTCAATTTGAATCCACTTCATCCAAATTCATTAAATTAACAAAAATCAAAAATGCTGCGCTCACTAAAATCAATAGTTTCCAAGTAAATTCCTTTTCAACAGTTATTGTGAAAGATTTTATCGGATTTCATATTCAAATTCCAAAATATTAATATCCCTTCTGTGTATAAAATATGATTTAATTTGGACACTTAATATCACGATACTTTGAAAATTGGGGTAAGATCCTTAATTTTCTTAATTCTTAATATATATCCCACCAAAATCAACAATTGAAAATTTACAGGAAAAATTGGGCATATGAAATATGTCTTTCTTGAATTTGCGAAAACATGCACGAAATGATCCAGCAAAAACATCCAAAAGAAACATACAGGTTTGATAATAGCTGAGAACTGCATCTAATTCTATTTTTTTTTTCATTTATGAATTCAAGATTCCAGCTATTAATTACTTGCGTCAATTAGGAATAAAATTAGGCCAAACTATCGGTGAAGGTTCTTATTGTAAAGTGAAAATCGCTTTGTGTTACGATAAAAAATCAAAACAGTTCACGCATCGATTCGCTTGTAAAATGATCGATAAACAAAAAGCTAGTTCAGATTTCATTAATAAGTTTTTACCTCGAGAATTAAAGTAGATATATATTGTAGTATTTCCCTTACAATGATTGCAATAATTTAATATTTCATTTCAGCATTGTATGTTCTATTAAACATCCTCATATTGTTAGTGTTCTTTATGCATTGGAACTATGTGAAAAAGTTTACATTTTTATGGATTTGTGTGAAAAAGGAGATTTGTTAGAATTTGTGCGAAGCAATGGAGCATTATATGAACATAAGGCCAAACGATATTTTAAGTACTTGAATAAAATGTGATAAATATAAATATTTAGGTAATGGATGAAAATTGTTCATTAGACAAATGGTTTCGGCTGTTGAATATCTCCACTCGAAAGATATAGCCCATAGAGATTTAAAATGTGAAAATATTCTTTTAACATCCAAGGATAGTATCAAAATTGGAGATTTTGGCTTTGCGAGAATGTGTCGGGATCCATTTTCTAACGCAAGAGTTTTATCCCGAACATTTTGTGGTTCTGCTGCTTATGCAGCGCCTGAAGTTCTACAAGGAATCGCTTATAATCCCAAAATGTACGACGTTTGGTCGTTGGGATGCATTCTATTTATAATGCTTTTTGCCTCCATGCCTTTCGATGATGGTGATATTCAAGAAATGCTTCGGATACAGAAAAATCGTTTAGTTGAATTTCCCAAAAATGTTGATCAATGCATAACTAAGTCGGGTCGGAGATTAATTATGTAAGTTGTTACCAGTGGCGGTTTGTGGAAAATGTTTATTACTTGAGGCAAATTTTTAGTACTACAGTTTTATGATCATATAAAGACCCAATTTAAGTCGTTCTTTTTTGCATTCAATATCTTCAAATTGTTGTTTAAAGTACTCAAGAGGAAAAGATTTATTTGCCTTAGTTGTATCACTTTTTAAGACAAAGGGGCTATTCATAAACCACATAAGACATTTTTATGGGAAAAAAATAAATATATGCGCTCATGTTATGTAATTTTACAAAAAGTAGGGGAGATGCAACTTTGAATTAAGTAATGCAAATACAATATTTCCTTTTTTATAATAATTGTATTTACTGTGCGCTCGGATAATGTCTACCACTCGACATTTGTCTTAAGGCGCGTTCAGACGTTTCAACTTTAGTTGAACGACGATTTTCAATATTTTAGACCATAGCGGGGTAAGCGACGCGAGAAGTGAAGCACAAACAAAAAGATTGAAAATCGTCGTTCAACTAAAGTTGAAACGTCTGAACGCGCCTTTAGTCAAGTACAAATTAGGTCTCCTTTACCATGATTTTTTTTTCTTATCAAATAAAAGCTTAAGAAATTGACTCAAATAAAAGATGCTCATTGCTCTCGCGTTTTTACCTTCATTATTTGACCATTTAAATAGAACCACTTGACCACTTTTTTTCGTTTCGTACCAAATCACCCTTTATAAGCCTCCACTAGAAATATAGAAGGCTTATAGTGGGGGTCAGGCGACAAAACTACCCACGCGGTAATTGGAAATGCTGAAATTCTAAGAAAAATGCCCACTACGTTCCCTAGAAGAGGCTTATAACGGGTACTCGACTGTAAAATTTTTTTAACAGGCACTTCCTTACTTACCTTCATAGATAGAGCCGCCACTGATTCATAATCTTATATCTCTATATGCTAAATTATTAAACTAACTATTTATGCTATTTAGGCATCTTCTTGAACCTGATATAACCAGAAGAGCTACCATTAAGCAAACAGCTTCATCGAACTGGTTAAAAGATAAGCAAAAATCTGTCTAATTATCAAAATAAGTCATATAATTTCACATTTGTTAAGTATCCATGAATTCATCTTATTTGTAATTACAAACAAATTTGTAGTTGTATAAAATTAAATAAATGAAATTAATTTAGTGTTATCAATTGATTAATACAAGACTTCAGCTCTTTGAAGCGATTAAAGATGTATTTCCCACTTGGTTTGATTGCAGTTTATCTATTTCCGTTTTAAACATAGCGATAGTTTCCTTGAATATCTTCAAGCGTTCCTTAAGCGTAGTATTTTCATTTCTAATTTTGGTCTTTGCCTCCAAAATGTCTTTGAGAGTTTTTTCTTTACGTTCTTCAACTGGAAAATAAATAAAATAAAAAAAAAGATTAAAGCGAAAAACGGATGCGTGCAGATTAGTGTACATGCGTAAGAAGTGAAATTTCTTTTGGTTGTGGTACTTCCGTATTTTTTAACGATTAAAATAAAATTTTAAAAAAATAGTTGATGGATATAAAAATGAATACTTTTTATATTTATTTGCCAACAAAAACTAAAATTTCTTTTTTCGGAGCATTAAAGTTCAGCTTTATTATTTTTTTGTTCTTCAATGCAGTTTAGTAATAAGTACCTAGATGACGGAGCTTTGATCGATTGAATGTTTATAATAATTAAATGCTTGGATTCTTTATTAACATACCGGCTAAGTATTTTGTTAATTAATTTTTCAACTTAAAATTTCTTTCTGTAATAAACAAAACTTATAAATAGGGATTTAAATTGATTATTATGTGCAACTTTCCATTCAATCCACGTACATAAAAGGCTTAGTTATTCATACAATGTTAATGGATAGGCAACCATTTATTCATCAATGCATAATGATGTTACCCCGTAAATTCAGAGATATCGGTAGAATCGTTTTAGAGTCCGAAATTAAAAATGTTGCTTGTTTAATAGTATAGGTTTAGAAATAAAGCATAAGGCATCGTAACCAAAATGGTCGACAACCAATGGTTGCTTATGGTGTCCCAATGCTTGATATATAATCGTTTTTTTTTTATTTTTTGATAAAGTTGACCAACTTATTAATATATCCATTATGTCGTCATATATGAAATTATTAGATTTTTGTGATTTGTGAAACTATTTTTAGATAAAAGCTTAAAACACGTAACCTTCATTATTATCATTAGTTAATTTTTTTTCAAATGAGAGCTTTCAAAATTAACCGTTCTTCGTGTTAGCAGAATATGTTGACATGGGTCGTCGCTATGACACTGCAGTGGGCTGCAAGAGGCTTAATGCGTAATATAAGGTAAACTTGGGAAATATTACACTATTCTAAATGCTTTTCCCCATCACGCCTAAAGAAGTTTCACTTCACAAATTAAATTCAAATCTTACATTCAGTTTCATGTTGCCATTGTTCTTGAGTTGAAATCGGTTTTGTGTTGGTCAATAAATGTTGCATTAGTTGAGTTGGATCTTGAAATACAATTTCATCATAGGACTCGGAAACGAGACTTTTATTGGCATCAGTAGAAGTGTTTGAGGGAGGGTTGCTCGCAGAATCTCGATTCGATGAATGGAATAGTTTTAAAATATGATACATGGTAGTCTAAAATAAGTCGGGTTATCAACAAATTAAGATGGTAGATTATTCTCAGTGAGCATAAAACGTCCCATTACGTAACATTTTTTTAAGGGTTACGTAATATTATTTTATTAGGTAACTATCGTAGAAGTTTCTATAGTGGGTTACGGTGTAGACTCAGTGTAATACAAGTTACACCAAGTATACACTAAAATCATACTCGAATATCACGGTGGATATGGATAAAAACGGCAAATACAAAGATCAATTTTATAAAATTTAAAATGGCATTTCAGGGTATACACGGTGTAACACATAATTACTCAAAACTGAGCTGGGTCTACACTGAAATCACACTGTACCATACCGTAGTGTCCCTGGTACTTCAGTATAAACACCGTATAAATTTTTTAACGTTAGGTAGTTGAACGTTTTGTTCTCACTGGGTTGTAAATATTATACCGGTCGTTCGTTGGGATCATGAAAATAAATTTTTATAACAATTTCGAACTCTCCCCATCCAGTTTCGGATACTTCATACGGAGGCTTTGTAATGATTCGATTGGGGTTTGCATAGCTTTCATGGAGCTTGAAATGAACTTTTTTTATATACGTTGACATGTCTTCGTTTGTATATGGTTTTACGTATACTGTCCATTTGTGAGTGTGTCCATCTTCTTCTCGTTTTTTACCAAAATATCGAGCAATATTTCCATAAACAATCGGCTTTACAATACAAACGCCCTAAATTAAACATTTATTTTTATTTTTCATTGATAAATTAAATGGAATATACATACTTTTATGCGTCCTCCTGAATCAGGCCCAAAATCTGTGGGTAATGAACTCATTTAAACTAATTTTATTATTAATACTTTTTATTTAAATTGTTTAAACTTCTTTCCCGGTAAACTATGGTAAAAATGACAACCAATGACAATTGTAAATAACAGTCTTAAGCTAGTTCCTAGGGATTTTTTATTTGTTCAAGCCATTTTAACTCTTAGAAAGAGTAAAAGCAATGCTACGTAAGTGAATACAAGAAAGAGAAACAATCATTGAAAATAAGTTGGTCACATTGTAAAACGCCATCACAAAGTCCTAGAAAATGTAGAACTAATTTGAACAATTCTGAGTGCATAAATTTCAATCTATTTATAACTTTTGCCGGTTTTTGTTATAATCTAAAAGTGCTAGCGATAAATGCTATATTTTGAGATATTTAAAGTGTTATTTTGATTAATAATTATGATGTTTTGATGTGAAAAGTGAAGGTAGTTGGAAGAATTGGGAAGAGCTTGAAATATAAAAATAACCTATATGGAAATTTTTGCAAGCATGTGGGTGCTTGATGAATTTACATTTTATATAATTTTGCTACTTAGTTGGATTGCAGTTTTTGTTTTAACAAAAAAATTTGGGTATGTTTTGCTATAAAAAATAGTTTTTAGTTTATGGAAACTTTTAATTTTATTAAATATATAGAAAAAGAATTCCACTGCCATTGAACTGTTGGTCTTGCAATAAATGGTCGAAAATTGAATTTCAAAATAAAAATGCTTGGTACTGTCCTCGATGTGATCAATACAATGGATTTACAAAAGTAAGTTAAATTACTTAATCAATAATTTTTATTATAAGGTTAATATTAACTTAATCGGTATCGATGAAATCTAATAATCAAATTCACTTCCCGATATTCAGCAATATGGCTTATACACGATAATAATACATTATACCACTATGAGATTCACTAACTAATCAGTTAATTGATCTTAATTTATTAAAGACTAGCTGATACCCGCCCGCTTCGCTGGACATAGCTAAATTAAACTGAGTGATTAATGGAAACCATCATAACAAAATATGTAAAATTAAGTTTAGCTATGTTGACATAGAAAGTTATTCCTCAGGTATCGTAAATTTTCTAGAGCGATAGATATCTTCGTATTTTTACCTGCCTAGAAATCTCACTATTTGCAGTCCAGTATTCTTTCAATGAATTATTAATTTACGTTTGACATACTTTAAACTCCCTATGGCCTATAATTTGGATATATAAGCTATTTTTTTTTTTTTTTTTGTTCCAATTCATCATTTTGTAATTCTGTGTATTTTCTCCTCTATGAATCGAGATCTCCTAATCGGGATTACTTACGTCGACCTGTATGCCTCGGTTATTTATTTACGAGTGTAATTTCGGAACTTGAATATTTTTTGTTAAGAATGATATCATATTCACTGCAGAGAATTTCCTGATGGCTCCAATTTTTACAGTCAATGAATCAAATAATGGATTAGTAAAACTTCTCCTTCGATAATTGGAACGCTTACTGAGCTGAACTATAGATAAGCCATAAGCTAACTACTTTCAAATTAACTATGGATTTATGGTATTTAGGAGTTCAACTTATCGAGAGTTCACTGGATTTAAAGTTCAATTACGGAATTTAAAATATGATTAATTATGATAGACTGGTCTGTGAGACCGATGTTACCCTGGAGCACACAGCGATCATATTACCAGTAGCTGGTTAAAAATGCTCATGATAAGCTCACCCAAAGATGAGACTAGTTTCACAATAAAAGGATTTTAATGAAATCATATACCGTATTTACCGGACGATAAGACACATCGGACTATAAGACTCACCCGAAATTTATCAATAAATTTTTAGAAATAAGTATGGTTTGGACGATAAGATGCACTAACACAATTTTTACAAAAAACAAAAAATTCAAATATTTTAATTCACTTTATTATTGTAATACATAGGTATTTATTTGTAGGTAAGTTTATTATTATATTATCGGACCATAAGAAGCACCCTGATTTTCGGTCAAATTTTCAGAGTAAAAAAATGCGTCTTATCGTCCGGAAAATAAGGTAGGGGAGACCGGGGCAGGACGGGATAGCTAAGACAAAAATCGCCACAGAAAGAAAAATAAACGCTTTATTGAAATTCTTTAACAAAAGAAATAAAACGTATAGACTTATCTACTATAATTATACCTTGTAACGTTTAAAATCACATAATTGTTTTGACAAATAGAATTTTAAAAAAAGTTGTCAAATTTCCCGTCTTGCCCCACGGGCGGGGTAAAATGGGAAACGCTGCGGGGCAAAACGAGAACATATTCATATTAAATTTCATATTACATATTATATTCAATCCGTCAGACATTGTTCACAAGTGTGCTCTTCTTCATCTTCTCCAACAACTCCAGCACAAGAATTATGTGCCCATACACGGCATACGTTGCAGATAACCCAACCTTCGATTGACTCTGAGTATAGGTACCCGCAATAGATGCAAGCACGGTCATCATTTTCTTCTTTGGATGAACTACTTTCCGTTTCAGTTTCTTTTTTGTGTCTTTTATTCAAATGCTTTTTTTCGTTTTTTTCATTTTTCTTACTTTTTTATTATTTGTTGCAGTCCCATTATGCCCCAACCTTTTTGCCCCATTAGACATATTTTGTAAAAGTAACAACAGTTTCAACCTACAAAAATTATTCTGCAAAAATCCAATCTAAATTCATTAGTCTTACACCATTACTAAAAGTACGTCTTAAAATTTTACAATAGCACTGATATCTACCTCTGTGAACATCTTCTTAGAAACCATATACTTGGTAAACATTCTCCAAAAAGCTGCTTTTTCTCGCCACGCAGCCAAAACAAGTAGTGACAAAGACGAGCCGATCTTTGTTAGGCTCTGTTGTGTTCACCAGTCACGCACAAAAACACTTTTTCCTTCCTGCCCTGAGCTTTGTTTTTCCCCGGTTTCCCCTACTTCACAAGTTTTTAAAGATTTCTCGATAATATTAACTATTTTTTGTACATTTAAAGTTGTTCGATAGAGCTTTGATGTGGAAGTTATTTTTTTAAAATTTTTTACGTTCTTTTACTATTTTACAGTAATAAAAGTATTGTAATCGAGTCGTATTTTCGATATCGAGTTATTACCGGAAATACACATTTTGAGGTCTCCTAAGTCCGAAAAAGTGTCTGTGTTTGTGTGAAAGCGACATCGTATCGTAAGCTTTATCCGAAGTTCACCAAACTTGGAATATTGCTTCATATTTAATCTACTTATGACACAAAACTTAAAGCCCTATTTTATTTTATAGGTTTTTTAGTTTTTTAATTTTTTTTTGAAAACGGTTCCAACGATTTTTTTTTAAACTTGCTATGGTTATTAGACTCACTAAAGCTTGCAACTTTTATTTGAAACTTTTTTCTGGGAAAATTAAAGTAAATAGGATTCTGAGGAAGTAGGTGAGAGTTCGTATAAAAATAGAAGCTGTATACACCGAGTTCTGTTTGTATTGATATTTATTATAAATAAGATCTTTTTAATAAACCGTGGGTTTATTTATGTTATTTTAATTAACAGTGAGTTTTATATAAAAGGAAGTTTTGTTTTTAAGATTAATAATCTGATTTTACTTGTTTTAAGGATGGAAGTTATAACAAAGAATTAGTGGAAACGGACGATGACTGCTACAGCGATGAAGAAACCCAAAATAACATCGAGTTTTCGAATGGATTATGCTTTGCTTGCAATCAAAAGTTAAAAATGAAAACCCAACAGCTAGCTGATTTTATTCCTTCATCTGATCAAAATTTTGATCACGAAATCGAAAACTATAAGTAAGAATATAGAAGTTAACATGAGAATATTTAATTAACAGATATTTTTATTTTTTTAGATTAAGTTTGGAAAAGTTGTATGATCTGTGTTTTAAGTGTAAAAATCATGTACGCAAAACTTTACATAATCAAAAATCTTGGCTTCTTCGTACACAACAATTTTTAATTTATAAATCGTTAGATAAGACTCAAACTTGGCGCCATCACATTACACATTTTCTTAATGTTTTACTTTGCATTTTTTCTCTTTGTGATTTATTTGTTACTACATCGAATATAAGACTGACTATTTTACACGAGTACTACCAGCTATGGTTTAATTATACAAATTTTTCACTGTTTGATTTTTATGGGATCAAAATTAATTTAATATCTTACACTTTACAAATGTTAACTGCCATTAAAAGCCACAATGCGTACTTTTCTCTGTATGGAGGACTTAGCCAGTTATTAATTTTTATTTTCAACGATCATGCTATAATGCAGGAGCTTTGCTTTTGCTGTCCATGGCTAATTTCCATTTATTTGAAAAACGAATCATTCAAAGATTTTTCAATGATTAATTTCGCTCAGGTATGTAATATTTTCAAGTAATATGTATTGTAACGGGATTTTTCAAAATTGTATTGAGATTCATGGTTTTATAAAATTATTTTGGAAACATTCACCAAACGTTTAACTAACCAAAAACTTAATTTAATTTCACTCGGTGATTTATAATTTAATACACAATTCCCTGTTCGAATACTTTTTTCACTAAATCGCTAAAAATATCGCACTTTTAATTGTTCGCTATCTTATTAAGAATTAGCAGACCAGCACCGCGTTGCTGTGGCTAATTTAATGTTAAATTATATTGTAGTAAACTATTCAGTACAGAGAAATTATTATAAAGGAATAAAGATAAAAACGTTATACGTAGCCGGTGTAAAAATGATTGTGATTTGAACTTCAGGTCAAAATTTGAAAGCGATTGATAAAGTTGATACCCGCTCGCTTTGCTGAGAGTATCTAAATTTAATTGATTGATTAATAGATTCCCTACCTTCATAGCAAAATATAAAAATTAATCTATAATATTTTGACAGAAAAATATGATAGATACTTCCAGACTTTAGATCCTAAGTAAGTTCATCAAAATCCTTAAAACTACTTTTCTAGGAAGAGATATTAGCTATCTTACAGGTTCTATAAGATTTTCTCAAGTATCATTTAAAACAGTTCAGCTATTTTAGTCGAAAATATTAGGAGCTTTCCTACAGGAACCGTCCTTTTTTTGAATAGATGATATTCAATAATATGTTTAGATCTGAATTCTGAGGTATCTTTAACAAAACTTCATTAAAATTCGTTCCGTTCAGTGATTGTTAATTATTTAAAAATGTAGTATGTATATTATTTTAATACTTTTACCTATTTCTAATTAATTTCTTCGACAGTGAAATATAAAAAATTAAAATAATTAAAAAATTTTCATTATTAATTTTATCGGGTGTTAAATTGGAATTCTTGTTTATTTTTTTCAGTAAAATTTTGGCAATTGCTTTATTTAAACTTCGTAGAGAATTTCTTTCGCTACTGTATAAAATTGGTCACTTTAACGAAACTTTTTTTAAATACACAGTTTCTGTAGGATACAATAATTGTTATGCTATCCTATGGGATTCACGTCTTTTTCACTATATATTACTGACGCGAAATGTAGATAAAAACCATTCTGGAATCCGATTGTATATTGTATCAAAATTATAAATATCAAATAAAGACCCAACATAACATTTTTGCATAATAAAGAAGAAGATACCAATAAAACAGGCAATACGTCCGTCGTACAGCCAGCGTAAAAGCCAGCCAACTCTGCCAACATAATTTTTTTGTCATTTGTAAAAGATAAAAATGGTTCCTGTGGGTTATCTTTAGGAGATAGACGTATACCGTCGCGGACTTTTTTATCAATCTTTTTAAGATACACAATTTCGCCGCATATATGTTTGAACTATCTCGTAAGGTTTAGCCAGCGTTTGCAATTTAAGTGTACAAAAATATGTTTGTTATGACATCACATTACAAATCTCTGAATTTCCCAACTTTTCTCTACTAAATTATGTATAAATTGTAGCCATTATGTTACTCAGGACTAATAGCTATATACCAAAAAAAAATTTATCAAAATCCGCTCAGTAGTTTTTGCGTGAAAGATGCACAACAAAGAAAAAGACAAAAATCTTCTACAGTTTTATTATATATAGATGAAACTGACTCAACCGACTCATTGCGTGTCCTTATATAGCCGCTTAGGCAATTCATTTTACGTTATTGAGTCTTCTAGAGAAAAATCTTTGCCTACCTTCTAGAATGTTCTCCATTGCTCGGAACGATTCTTCCACACCATTGACCGTTAAATAATGAATGGGTTTAAATATCTATATTATTGAAGAATCATATCGAACAATCTGGAATGTTCTATCCTTTTCTGTGCCTGCTCGTTACAATATATTAATGTTATTTTCATTTTTCCAGATTACGGCATCGTTATCGTTGGTGCTTATATCATTCTTAAAAGTAAAATATGGACTAAAAACTAATAAAAATATTTCCACTCCAAAGCTATCAGAAACGTTCTACCAAAGTTCAATGAACGCAAATCAATCCAATGATATTACAGAAAATAATAATCTCCACTCCGAAAGTTTGTTCGAAGCTTGCCAAGGCGGGGATTTGAAAAAAATATTCAAGGAAGCTTGCCATTTAAACTCACCAACTCCACGTAGCATCACTCCAATGTTTCAACATACTTTTGGAGAAAAACCAATTTTACTATCAACACCAAATTCAAACTTGCCTAAAGAATCACACGACTTACCATATAAGCTAAATTCACCCGAATCACTTAAAATTGCTGACGAATTACAAACATTAAAAATTAGTATGAATGGAAAAAGAAAAAATTTTAAGAACAACGCTTTTATGGCACCTAGAAGATATGACGAGGCAAACGTTTCGGAAATATTTCGATCAAAACCAAAAATTAAACTTTCTCCACCCAGATTACATGTAAAAACGTACGGTGGTGGATATTGGAAAAATTCGAACTTAAATGATTTTTCTTCTAATGAACCGACTGTTTTAAGTCGGTCATCTAGTCAAAGCAGTGGTTTCGGATCGCAATGTCCAGAAGCTTTAAACCATTCCAATAACTCGATTAACTCTTTTACTTCATCGCGTGAAAGCTCGATTTGTGATGATTTAGATCGTGTGTCAACATTTTCAGAACCAGCATATTATTTGAATTCTAGTTTTAATCTTCTATCCACCAATAAGCCTGTTCAAAAACCCCAAGAAAATAATCCCCGAAACGCTTATTCTACAATTTTACCAAACGATGTAAGAATTATTAAGCCGAATATAAAAAATAATTGTTTAGTCTTTAGTCAACGATGTTACGATAATAAGTCGCAAGTAATGTTTCAACATGGTCACCTATGGAATGGCCAACAATTTATTTCTAACCCATTAAATTCGTCATTTTCACCAATATCAGATACTAATTCTTATGGTTCTCCACATTTGAGTAGTGTTTATAATTTTGACAATTTTTCGGAAGGACTGTGATAGTTAAGTTTATTAATGTATTTGATTAGTTAGTTGTACACATGTTTATAATTAATTTCATTATTTAAGAAAAAAATGTTAAATCTATGCCATAATGACTGTTTTTTTTTAAATTAAAACATTAAAATACTTTTTTTAAACAATTTTTTTTTCTTCTAGTCAAAACCCATTCCGGTCCCGCGAGAAGTGAGATAGGTGAGGCTCATCTTTGTCCTACGTTCGTATTCCCCACTGATCCTGTTTTCAGGCATCTCTTATTCTTTTATCGTGATCACGAATTAGGAGGATTCTGCCTTTGCTGTTCGATTCTGTTTTTATCTAGTAAATTAAAAGTGCAATTTCATGCATCGCTTGATTTCCAGTGATTTAGTCACGTGGTACGATTTCGACCAATGTTCTGCCAGGATTTTGAAATTTAAACTGCTACCCTAGCGCCGCCAATGTCAAATCGTTGAAGCTTGAAATCGCTCAGATGGTAGCCATCTTTTTACCAATTTCAAAATCCTGGCACAGACCCAAATCGCTGGAAATCGAGCGATGCATGAAATTGCACCCTAGTAGGGTAGGCGATTTCTCTTGGAACTGAGTATTATAGATACAATATGTATTTTACTTGTTCAATTGGACATTAACTCGCTTATTCAGCATCTTACTTTTTTCAGCTGTAGTAGTGCACCATTTAAGTAAATACCACTTAGGGGCCATCCATAAATTACGTTAATGGGGAGGGAGAGGGTCGACGAAGTGCAACATTGTGTGACAAGGGGGGTGGGAGAGGTCCTAAATTTCGTGACGTCACATTCCAAAATCTATTTCAATCTAAGTGTTAAGTCAAATACGAACTTTGAACTATTAACGAAAAACTTAAAACATTTGCAACACTATCTGTAGAAACATAAAGTTCAAATTGTTTTGTCGACCACTCGCTCTACTACACTAAGAAAAAAATTTTCATCTGACAACTGAATTTTATTTACGCCAACAAAATGATTTGATAGCCCATTGCCAATAAAATATTTAATATTTAGATTTAATTGTCCGAAGAAAATTTTTTTTCTCGTTGTAATGATATAGTTTTGCCCATCGTGAGGATTCGTCCTCAAAGAATTGCTGCTAGATGTGCCAGAGAAAAGATGTTGATACAACAAATGTTCCTACCATTAATAACCCAAACTAGAACAAATAGGTTGCTATACCAGTTATAAATAATTTAAAGGAGTAGGTTCAAAGTCCATGGACTTAAGATTATTAAGTTTGATTTTCAATTAATATAATTAATCGTTTTTTTTTAATTTCTTGAAATGTTTAATTTGATGTTAATTTTATTCAAAAATAAATTAAATTGTTATAAAAAAAATTTTGAAACTATGCTGTTTTAATTCAATAATTATTTGTAGATGTAAAATTGTATAATATGTGACGTCACACTAAAGAGGGGCGGGTTTCACAAATGTGACCAGCTGTGACAAGGACAGAAGGAGTTCAGAAAGTCATAACATTTGTGTGACGTAGTTTATGGATGGCCCCTAACGGGGAAAGTAAACTTTTTACGTGATTATTATTATTGTGATGGACAATAATAGAAATAATGAACCACACATTTAAAAGGAATGGAATGTCAACAATCACCTATGGAAAACCGTCGAATGTTTTGAAATGTTCAACAATCGAATTTAAATCAACCACTCCAAAAAGTTCCGTTGTAAAAGTTGTACGGTGTTGACAAAATGCAGTTAGAACTCAAAGCATCCTTACATATAAATTCATGTGGATAATATTATGTTTAAGGAACATTAGGGTGTTGCGAGAAAAACAATTTTTTTATTTTTCATGTTTTTCCAAAAATTGGTAATATATATAAAAAAAAAAAAAATTAGTGCCAAAACGAGTTCTTAATATCAATTAATATTAAGGTTTGCGTCAATCCATTTTTTTTTTATTTTTGAAATTTCATAACTTTGGAACAGTTCATTGTAATAACGATCTGAAAAAAGCGATTTAAAGGGAATTTTAAGCGCTACAAAAAGGTCGTTAGAACAAAGTTTCTCAGATCAACTTTTTCAAAGATATCAGAGGTCAAAAATAACACTTTTTAATTTTTCAATATATTTTCCAACGTTTAAAAAATGTTTTTCATGAAATATTATTTAAGCTTAACCAAAGAGATTTGAACACGTTCGGTTATAGGAACTTCTTCTTGGGTTTTGTGGTAGGTTTGAAATTAATGTCCCTCGCAAACGTAGTTGAAGGAGATTGGTGGGTTCCAAAGATGATGAATTTTCTCGTGGTGTGGCAATTCGATGTTTTTCGTAGCCGTCTTTTGGAGGTGGTGTAAAATGATCGTTATATTCACTGTTCTTAAGTTCTCTTGTTTCATTGGCCCATTTATATTTGTACGCTTCTTGCAGCCCATATTCAGTTATATTTCCAAAATTTTCCACAAACGGTTTATCAGCGTGCACTCGATAACTTAAATCGTATGTCGTTGAGAAGTTATCATGAAATTTATATCCATTATGGTCAATTAAAATTCTGGGCCCGCTACCCTAAATATAATTTTTTCATTTGAAAAAAGCTTATAGTATGAAACTTTTTTTTATTACTCACATACATATTTAATCTTAAATCCCACAGTTCAGTTGAATCAAGGTTTTGAGGAGGTGGAGGACGATAATCCATAAGGTACGTGGTGCACCGGAAAACCGGTTGTGGAACATATTTGACGGTGTCTTCGAACCAATTTCCTAGAAGAACTCCATCACTGTATGCTTTTTCGTACTGAAATTTTTATGAATTAAGCTGGTATTCATCGTTTAGTGAAATAACTTACATTTTTATAATCTCGAGACATTTTTACAGCAAAAAAATAAAATAAAAAAAATTAATAAATGTATTTATTTTTGTTTGGAGGGGGAATTAGATTTGATTCCATGGCAAATATTAAGTATTAATTGATATCTGTGATCATTAAGAACTTTAAACAGTAATTAAAAATAAATTAGAGAATTGTGTAAAGTTTTTGTAAAGCTATTTTTTTTTAGGCAGAGAGAAGACTGTTTTAGGTCACATTAACTACTATGGTTATTAGCGACCGGCGAATCCGAAAACTCATAAAAACCATCTTAGGCTTTCATTAGGATTCGAACCCAGGACCACTGGCGTATAACGCAACTATCTAGTCCACCACGCCACTAAGTGTAGTTTATTTAAGGAGGTCATCCCATGTAATGGGCTCAAAAAATCGATTTTAATTATGTCTATAATACGGTAGTAAAGTTATTTTTGAAAATTCGAAGTCGCTTTAAAGATACAGCAGGTAGAAGAAAGAGCTGTTCGGAGCCCTGAATTGGCAGTTGAAACTTTAAACGCGTTTTTCTCAAAATCGTGTTTTTCAAACTTTCCTCCATCGTATCTCAAAAACGTCTTGATCAAATGATCGAAAATTTCCAAAATTTTGATTTTTTTATAGCAAAAAACAAAAACGCAAAATTCGCGACTTTTATTTCAAATGCCTACCAAAAGTCCAATTTTTTGTATATTCATTTGATAATAGTTCATTCCGTGCATTTAAGCTTACAGATTAAAACGCCGTTGTTTTTTTGTTTCGGATAAGCCAATCAGCCGGAATCGTGGAGGAAATGCGAGCTTATTTTTTCGAGGTGGGGGTGTTCAGAACGCTGTAACTCATGTTTTACACAATAATTTTAACTTAAAATTTATATTTATACTGTCGAAATATATGTTAATAAATGATAATAAACTTAAAGATCTATCTATTAATTGGTCGTAGAAAAAAAATCCTAAAAAACAGACCGTCACATGGGATGACCCCCTTAATAACACATAAAATAATATACCGTAAATTAAAAGCTATAAGGATAAATTAAGTTAGATACATTTTTTTAAAATTTTTATTAATACAATGATTATGTACATAAGTATATAAAATATTAACTATTAATTGGTTCTTCTTCACTTGTCTTGGTTTCGTTTTCATTGAGATTTTCGCTCGTCTCGTTATTTGCTTTTTGTTTGTTTATTATAGTAGCTAAATATTTATATCGAAGAATACATTCCTCCTAAAATTTAAAATTATAATAATGATTTTATAATTTTATATTAATTATAATAATAGAAGCCATTTACTTTTGTTTTATTGGGAACGGATTTCGATATTTTATCCCATCGATCTGCCACCGATCCCTTCGGATATTTTGAAAGAGCACTTTCCAATGCTTTTTGTTGTGTTTGTGTCCACGCACTATTAGCAACTTCGGCTTCGACATTTTTTTTGGTTTTCACTTTTTTCGGTACTTCAACAACAATTGTTTGATTTTCCTGAGCTTTTGGTGACGGTTTCAACGATAAGTTTTTTATTTTTGCTGCCATGAATGTGATTTCAGCAGCGGGCCTGAAAAATGTTACTAGTAAGGGTTAAATAAACAACTACAAATTGTTAAATTACCGATTCATTATTTCGGCAATTCGTTCCCATCGATCTGTTGTTCCTGGAGGGTGTTTGTTTACAAGTCGAATCAGTTCATCTAAATCATCGTCACTCCAAAAACCTCCACTGATGGGTGGTGGTTTTAATTCTTTTGAAAGTGGTTCATCTACAGGATCTAATAAACATCCCTCGTCTTCATAGTTACGTTCTTCTACGACAAATTGAGGTTTTCTTCTACGAGGATATTTCACTTCTTGGGAAAGTTTCTTTTCTTCTATTTCTTCAAGCTCTTCAATCCTTAAAGTAAAAATAATTTATAAAGCTTTACTGCAAAAGACTATTCATCTAAATTATGAATGAAAAATGAATTAGGGGAAATCAGCCCAAAACGGGTAAACAGTTTTACGCTCCTGTATGAAGCATTAGCGTTTTGTGCGCGCGCAGGTAGAATTTTAGCTTCAATACTATCAGTTTGTGTTTTCTATTTGATATCTAATTGTAATAATTATTGTTCTATATTACAATATTAACTAGTTTCATAATTCTAGTCCCACGGGAAGTTATTTAGAATTTTTAGAACCCTAAAAGATGTGGCATAAATGATTGGACCTTTTATTGTGCTAACGTTGAAGGTTGGATTTTATACATATACCAAGGACCATTTGGCCTTATTATTTAATATTTGATAGCTTTCTCAGTTCCTGACGTTCTTTAAAAATATGACTAATATATTATAGGTAATTCCAGTTAATTTACACTTTGTAAAGAAAACATTTATAGTATAGGAAGTATAGGTATAGTAAATTAGCTGATACCCGCCCACTTCGCTAAGCATAGCTAAATTAAACTGATTGATTAATTGAAACCTTCATAGCAAAAGTAAAAAAATCAAAGTCAATTGTCAAATGGAATAAAAACAATATCACCGCTAGGCACGGTGCAGCATTTAGCGGTATTTATCAAAGGGCGATAGTATCGGCGTGTAACACTAGATCGAGAAAAAAATTCTCTCTAAAAAAATTTTAAATATTTGATTGGCAATGGGCTATCAAATCATTTTGTGGGCGTAAATGAAATTCAGTTGTCAGAAGAGATTTTTTTCTCAGTGTAGTAGAGCGAGTGGCCGACAAAACAGTTTGAACCTTTGTTTCTACAGATAGTATTTCAATTGTTTTTGAGTTTTTAGTTAATACAGTGGTACCTCGGCATACGAGTTTAATTCGTTCCGCAACCTTGCCCGTATCTTGAATTACTCGTATCTCGAATTTTATCTTTGATCTCTATTAAAAAGATCAGATGCACGACTTGTTGCAACTTTTTGAGACCTTCGACCTGCTAAACCGAACTCGTATCTCGAATTTCGCTCGTAACTCAAAGCAAAAAGTCACTCGCTCGCCGGCTCGTATCTCAAAAACTCGTATGTTGGGGCACTCGTATGTCGAGGTACCACTGTAGTTCAAAGTTCGTGTTTTACTTAACACTTAGATTAAAATAGATTTTGAAATGTGACGTCACGAAATTTATGACCCCTCCCACCCCCTTGCCACACTTCACCGACCCCTCCCTCCCCCTTAACGTGTGACAAAATTTATGGAAGTCCCCTAACAAGGATCTGATTAAATATTAATTATTAATCAATCATAAAAGTCTTAATATTGGTGAAATTATAGAAGTGTTCATTAACATTTTTATCGTAGTTACTTTTCTTCAATTATCTAACTTTTGTTCTTTTCGAGCTTTTTAATGTCGCTTAATCCTCCCGGAAAATTCAGCCACTATAATATGACCCTAAGGACACTAATAAGAATTCTCTCTATTCCTATTCCCTCTTGATTATGCAACTGGCACATACCAATAACACAAATATTTTTAAATGGAATATTTGTTACAAAAATCTAATAAAAAATTGTTTCTAGAGTAAAGCTCCGATACAGAATAATAGTTATTATATTCCAATGAAATGTTATGTTTAATACAAATAAAAAAAAAACGTTGTCTTACTCTTGTTGTTTCTTCAACTTTCGTCGCTCCTTTTCTTCGGCAATAAAAGATAAAATAGCTTTGATAATAAATGGAACGCTAACAATAGTAGTAAATATTAACTTTGGAATTTGAATGGGCAAAGTATTTTTTAAACTCGGTTTCAAAATTTCATACTCTGGCTCTGGCTCTTGCTTGCTCACATTTTGTTTCATCGTTTTTTTCTGTCCCTTTTTAATTTTTGTTTTTCGTTGCGATTCCTATAAAAATTTAATATTAACAACTCAAATAGTTATCGATATAACTAGATATTACCATGGTCAGTTTCTGTTCAAAATATGAAGCCCATGCAACAATATATTGGCCAATTGATATTACAACAAACAAAATAATCGACATTTCCATGAGACCCATTTTCCGAACATGTCTATAATAATAAACTGCCGATTTCCAATTAGGTAAACCATTTTGCAGTACTTGATCATATTTCTCTCGTTTCACAGGATCCTTCAGTACATCATATATCGCCACTAAATTACGAAACTGGATTTCTGCATCGGGTGCATCGTTTTTATCCGGATGCAAAATAAGAGAATAGCTTCGAAAGGCTTTCCGTATCGCCGTCGCATTGGCATCCTACAATCAATGATAATTAAATGGTGAGATAATTTTCGAAAAATTTTTCAAACAACATACTTGAGGCAAATCTAGAAACGAGTAAAAGTTTTTATTGACTTCCTCAACCAAATCGAATATAACTAAATCGTCTTCATCCCAACAAAAACTAAAATTTATTTGTGCTACTAAGAATAAATAAAAGATGTATTTTTTACTGTCGGAAACCATTAGTGTGGATTTTAAGTACTTTTTTGTGTTAAATCTGGTTGTTAATTTGCAACGTGATAGAAATGTTGCAATGTTTTAATGATTTGACGGATTTGACAGCGCGGCACATGTCTATTGACAGCTGGTTGGAGCCTATGTTGTCTATGTTGCCTATACGTTGACAATGGACAGAAGCCGCAAGAGTAGAAAGTAGAACGAGAAATAATTAACATTGCATAAATCAGCGGAAATTTGAAAAATGTTTGATTCATTCGATAAACACAACCAAATACAATTTAATCAAATCAGCTACATATTCAATCTGTTTTTCCTATTTGAAACAAAAGGAATTCCTCCAATGAATTATAGTGTATTAAAAATAAATACTGTTCAAATGAATAGAGCGAATAAAGTCTATTTAAAATGATCATTTGATAGGTCTTCATTGAACTTTTATAGTTTTTCTTAGTTGTTATAATTTTAGCTATTGTTTTATTAACCGTACAAGTTTAGTAGGGATCTCGTATTAGTCCATGCTTGTATATCCGCTAAAATTAATATTTAAGTTTGTGATAGGCAACCAAAATAGCTTAAATGTCTATTTGACCATTTACAGAACAGTAGCTATATAAAGCTTATAAAGTTAATGAGTAAACTATTTTGTTTATTGCTTATGTAAATAAAAAACAGTACCGTGATTAGGGATGTAATAAATCAGCAGTCGGGGAACCGGGGTAAATTACCCCAAATGGGGTAAAAGTGAAATATTTTGGAGTAGCGAAACTATTTTATAAACGTGTTCTCTCTGAAACGTGTTAGCATTTCCGAAGACTTTATTAAAAATGTTCTTAGATCAAAAACCCCCAATTTTGAAATTTAATTAAAGGCAAAAGTTTTCAATTAATTTTTGTTTGTTCCAAATAGGAGAATTTTATTTTGTTTGTCTATTACATTCTTACAACCTTCATGCACGTTTTTTTTTCGGGTAAATTAATACAATAAATAATTTAAGTTTATATTGTTTGTTTCCTTTTCAAAATGATAGGAGTAATATCGACTAACGCAAAAATAATTTGGGGTAATGGCAAAAAAAGTTCCCCGACCGATGTAATAAATAGTAATAAATAATCGTTAATAAAAAAAATCATTTTTTTTTGTTGGTGTTTTAAGTCGCTTTTCCATCTAAAGTCCTAAGGTCTTATCCCACTGTGATCCCACACCCAGGCTCGGACTGAGGCTTAAAGCTAGCCCAATGCTTGATTGGAGTAAAGGCGATTGAAGATAAAAACAAGAAATTGCCATTTAGGATAAATTTTTATAAAATTTCATCCCTAAGATGGCTAAAAGATGGCTTAATTCGTGCGTTTAAGGGTTAAAAAAAATATTCGTAAATTACGTGCTATCTAATCAATTGAGTTAATTTTTATACCTAATGTATTTTCTTTGTTTGATTATTTTACAATAAAATTCTCGGATATTGTCTTGCAACAGGGTCATCTTTATAGTTTTTCTTCATAGATAAAAGTTTATTTTCCTATAAAAGTTAAGCCTAAAAGTCTTTATAGTTATTTTGATAAATTTTAAGAAAACGAAATAACGGGTCGAAACTATTTCTGACGTATAATATACGCACCCGAAAATCAAAAGAGTACAGTACTTTCTTTTATGAAACTCGCTGTTGGTTAAAAGAACTAGGTATAGGCACTTTATAACAATGTGTTATATATGTACAAACCTACATACTTACAGTATCGATGTTTATACAAACTGCCCTCTTAACCCCAAAACCCTCCTTATTTGAGTTTTCCCAGGAAAAACTTTCAAATAAAAGTTGTAGGCATTAATGCGGATAAAAACTATAAGAAGTTTAAAGAAAATTGTTCAAGAACACATAAAATAAAGTTGAGCTTCCGGTCAACTGATTTCAACCAAAAGCTTCGCGGCATAACTAGATATAATATGCAGGCTAAATTCCAAGTCGGGCGAAATTCGGATAAAGCTTTCGTTACTATAAAATGGCTGTCACATACAGACATGTTTCTAAAAGCCACTTTTTTGGACTCAGGGGACCTCAAAACATGTATTCCCGGTGAAAGCTTGAAATTGAAATTTCGACCCAATTATAACACATTCCCTTACTATATAGTATTAAAAGAAATTAAAATCTGTTAGCGTAGAAATATACATACAATAGATGTAGTTCTGTTTAAATATAAATATAAAATGCCTATATCGCCTATATATTATTCTCTATCTGTAATTTTTTAATCAATCGTTGATTTTATTTATGTTTTTTAACTAACAGCGAGCTTCATGTAAACGAAAATTCTGGGGGCGCCACAGTACATATTTAAAATAAAATAAAAACGCTTTATTTGAGAAACATTATAATTGCAACTTTGATAAATTGTATCATTAAACATTTATTAATACCCCAGTAAAATATTAACGATTTTCTTTTACAATAATACGGATAATTTATCACGAGAGATTCACACCTAATTAATAATAATAATATCGTCTTAAAAGCTCAAGAATATAATCCCAACATTATACTTTAGGTATTTGAGTTTCTTTTACGAATTAAAAAAGTGCTTTTTAAAATGGAAATGTAGTGTTGGTGTTGAATTGCTTTTCTTGAACACTTGAGTTTTCCTTATTTAAGTAAAAATAACACATAAAGTGTGTCAAGGAACTTCATCTAACAAGTTTATTATTTCGACTTACTAAAATCAAGACAATGTTAATGCATTCAACATGAATTTTCAAATAATAGTGTTAATTGTACGGTATGTTTAGAGTGGGTATTTATTTTAGCACATTAAAACTGTTTTAAATTTTATTTAAAATATTTGCTGCGAGGCGTCACAGCATTTTCCTTTACTTTCTTTTTTGAAACTCGCTGTTGGTTAAAATAACTATAAACACTTTATAACTATATTATATAAACAGAACTATACTATATGCTTACAGTTTACAGATTTTTTCCAGGAAAAAGTTTCAAATTAAAGTTGTAGGTATCAATGAATTCAAGAACTATAGAAAGTTTAAAGGAAATCGTTGTAACCGTTTTCTAAAATTTTGAAAAAGGTCAAAATCTCCTCGAATAAAGTGGAGCTTCCCATCAAACAATTTCAACTAGTTGTTACATTCAGTCTAAATTCGAATTTTGATGAAATTCGGGTAAAGCTTTCGATACGATATCGCTGTCACATACAGACACACTTACACACAGAAATGTTTCTAAAAACTACTTTTATGGATTCAGGGGCTCTCAAAACGTGTATTTCTGGTGAATACCCGAAATCGAAAATTCGACCCGATTCGATTACAATACTTCCTTTACTATATAGTTGTTAAAGAAAGTAACAATAATAAGTACCTATACAGCCTAAATGTTAATACAAATTCCCACCCATAATCCCAGAAGTCAGAACCGTCCTTATTTGAATTTTCCCAGGAAAAATTTTAAATCAAAATTACAGAAAGTTTAAAAAAAATCGTTGGGGGTCGTTCAAGTATTACGTAAGCAGAATTTTAGTGAATTTTAACCCCACCCCCGCCCTATGCGTACGTAAACATATTTCAAAAATTTTAACTTATAAACGAATTATAACTTATTAACTTATTAAACGAAAAAAAACGATTTCAATTTTTAATTTTTTTATATTAAATTTAGTAAATTAAAATTATTTGTCCTTAGCCCATGAAACTTGAATCCATGACTCCAAGTCTTGATGACATTGGTTGTTTTCTGTTCGAGAGCGAGTACCTAAGCAATATCAATTGTTTTGGGGAATCCTTGTATGTATATACTCTTCGTTATCAAGCATAGACAATTATTAGGATAAGCATATTTTTTTGAATTAGAATCTACTAAATTTTGCAAAAAAAAAAATAAATATAAATTGCTAACGTAATCACCATCTAGACCCCCCCCCCGGCCCCTATGTCATCAAAAATAAGCAAAGAAAAGACCCCAAGTTAGGTGTTTACGTAATACCTTTGGAGCTTTTTCGAAAAAATTGGAAAAGCTCAAAAACCAAAATTCAACCAAAAGCTTCGAGCCACAACTACCTAGATATAATATGAACGCAAGTTCCAAGTTTGGTTAAATTCGGATAAAGCTTTCGATACTATATAGCTGTCACGCACAGATATGTTTCTAAAAACTACTTTTTTTGGATTCAGGGGACCTCAAAACATGTATTTTCGAGGAAAGCTCGAATTCGACGCGATTACTTCCTTTACCGTATTACAGTACCTACTTAGTAAAAGAAAGTAAAAATAAATATTATAAAAAAATGAAAAACCGGCTTCAAAATATATAAAAATTCTTTAACAAGAAATGCACTAAAAAGTAACAAAATAATGGCGTATCCTTGCAGTATCTACAACTTACAAATTATTAGGATGATACAATGTACAACTATTGTTATTTTTGGAGTTGGTGTCAGCCAAAGAAATACGACTATATTGGTACTTAGCAAAAAACGAGAATACCTTAAAAAAATTATTTTCAAATGAACTTTTAAACAATATACTCGAACTGTAACAATATCTAGCGACCTTTAAACTACAAAATACCAATACCAACTAAACCTTTTTAAAATTTTTACAAATTACTATTAATATTTATTTTATTGACTGACACCAACTCCAAAAATAACAATAGTTGTACATTGTATCATCCTAATAATTTGTAAGTTGTAGATACTGCAAGGATACGCCATTATTTTGTTACTTTTTAGTGCATTTTTTGTTAAAGAATTTTTATATGTTTTGAAGTGGGTTTTTCATTTTTTTATAATATTTATTTATTTCTCGCGTTTTAGTGATCTGAAGTTCGATAACTGATTTTATTTTCTTGAAAATGGTTAACCTTCCAAACGCGCTGCTCATATGAGGCCGCGCCGTTTAATATTAAAAGTTACTACATCATCCCTTTTTGTCCTTAAGGGTTGAAATTTTTTGCTTTTAAATGTAATAACAAAACTAAGTGGATTACTCTTTCCAACAGAAAAAAAAAATTATCAAAATTCGGTTAAATGTCACTATTTCATCCCCTATTTTCATCCTTAAGGGGTGGATTTTTTTCTTCAAATTGAAATGTGAATAATTTAAAGGTACGTTGTACGTAATAGAAACAAAATTATCAAAATCGGGTTAGCCAGAAAAAAATAATAATATTATTTCATCTCTAATTTGTAACCCGTTATGAGTGGAGTTTTTTTTTTAAATGGATACGAGATTAATTAAAAGGTTGTGTTCTACAAATAAAAAAAGAATTATCAAAATCGAGCTATCCAGTAAGAAGTTAATATTTCATCCCTTAGTTTTCAACCTCTTAGAAGTGAAAGATGTTCCTCAAATTAAAATGGGAACACACGGAAAGCACCAGCTTTCAAATAAAAAAGAATTATCAAAATCCAGCTATCCAATAAGAAGTTAGTATTTCATCCCTTAGTTTTCAACTCCCTAGAAGTGAACGATTTCCTTCAAATTAAAATGGGACCATTCGGGGAGCAGCAGCTTTCATATAATAAGAATCATCAAAATCGCTTCACCCAGTCGGAAATGCTGAGGTAACAAACAAAAAGAAAAATACAGTCGAATTGAGAACCTCCTCCTTTTTTTGAAGTCGGTTAAAAATGGTGAAAAAGTATGAAATGTTAAAGCTTATTTAAGATATATTGATTTAGTGTTTAAAACAGACGAACGAATCGTTTAAAAATAATAATCTACGAAATTTTCTTCGTTTTCCTATTATTCTTAAACGACGTCGACGTCAATGGGCCATGTGAAATTGTATTCAGCCATTGTCTTTGTGTTTGTTTTTGTATGCAAGCACATGCTTATAAAAGTCTATCTGTATATACATATATACATAATATATCTATTAAACACAAATACATAGATACAAGCGTATAGATATATGTATGAGTATGTGGCTGTGTGTGAGTTTCGACGCTATGCTGCTTGACGCTCTCTCCCTGTACACCAATCAAGTGACAGTGGCAATCGCAGACAAACGTAGGGCTTTCAAGCTCGTGTTTATCAACGAAATATAATGTTGTCTACAACAAATATTGTTTTATTAAATTTAGTCGAATTATTCAATGGTAGCTTGTCGTTAGTGCAATGTGTGTGAAAAGAAAATTTTGTTCAGCTGCATTTGGATTACTGTTTCACACAATACATGTGAGTACCATTATTAATATATACTTCCATATATACACATTTTCGTTTATATTGAAATCAATTTCCTTTCTGCCACAATTGACAATAACTTTAAAACATATCTTACAACAAATATTTCTAGAATATTCAATTTAATAACTTTTACATGGAGCTTATTAAAAATTATTCATTTGAGTATAAAATAATAGTAATTAAAAAATTAAAATTTTATTTACTATTTTTTATTCTGTTTAAAATGCTTTAAGCTACAATTTTGCTTACTACATTAACATACATGAAACAATGAGAGATTTTTTTACAAAGCTTAACAATGGTTCTGTTGAAATTATTGTGTTTCCGGAAAACAAAGAACTTTTTTTGTTGGATTTGTAGTAGAATTTCCACTGAATCATCATATGAACGTGAAAATAACATGTTCATAACATACTTAAGTTTTCACATTTTCCAGTTGTACGACACTTAAATTTTTATTTCATTAAGTTACATATAGTGCTTATAAAAAAGTATAAAGGTGATAACTATTTTTAAAGATGAAATAGATAATTGAATTTGTTTGGTGAATTTTGCTTATAATACACACAAGATTTTAACAAAGAAAATTTTTAATAAATTTAATTAAATTTCTTATTTAAATAAGTATCAAATCTTAAACATCTTTGACATTGTTATACAAATAGACTAGTAAAAGATATTATTTGTAATGTTGATTCAGATTGTATGCGAGAACTGGGAAGAATTAAAATGAGTCATTTGGATTTGATGTCAAAGAAAAATTTAATACGAGAAAATATTGAGTTTAATAATGAAAGTACGTTAGTCAATGTGTTTGAAGGATCGAGTATTAAATATTTTATTACAAACGTAATATCTATCGTTCGTCAATTTTAAATATCTGCTGCGAGGCGTCACAGTACTTTCTTTTACTTTCATTTATGAAACTCACTCTTGGTTAAAAGAACTATGTATAAGTACTTTATAACTATACCTACATATAAACAGAACTATTGTATATGCATACAGCCTATATAGACATATTATGGATATACGAATTCCCAGCCTTCACCCCAGAACCGCCCTTTTTCGAATTTTACCAGGAAAAAGTTTCACATAAAATTGTAAGCATCAATGAGTATAAACTATAGAAAGTTTTAAAAAAAATCATTGGAGCCATTTTCGAAAAAAAATGAAAAAGCTCAAAAACTCGTTGAATAAAGTGGAGCTTTTGGTTGACCAATTTTAAACAAAAGCTTCGCGGCACAACTAGATATAATATGAGGGCGCATTTCCAAGTTTGGTGAAATTTGGATAGAGCCTTTGATACGATATGGCTGTCACACACAGACACACACAGCCATGTCTCTAAAAGCTACTTTTTTGAACTCAGGGGACCTCAAAATATCTATTTCCGGTGAATTTGAAAACTCGACCCGATTACAATACTTCCTTTACTATATAGTAGTAAAAGAAAGTAAAAAGTATAAAATCAATTCGTGATAATATACTATAATGGGATTTCTCAAACCTTAATTGGGCCTCTCGTTAAGGGTTCTTTTATTTGACGGAAATTTTACGAAACGTTTAATCCACCAAAATGCTTTATTTATTTTAACTCGTCGATAAACAATTTATCACAAAATTCACTTCTTCTCAAATCGCTCGTATCACTATTATTTGAATCAATTGTATTCACAGAATGAATTCCTTAGAATGAATATGCATCCTTATATAGGCAAACCAAGTGTTCTCGAATAGTCCAGAAACTTCGATTGTTGAACCTTCTAAAACTTTTACGGCCGTTGAATTATTGAAAACGGAAATTTGATTTCCCATATTGACAATCGAACTCTCGAATGTTCTAGTCTTTTCAATACCTGTCCGTTGTCCTAGCTTTGTTCGTGATAGTAGATCAGTGTTTCTTAAACTTCTGACATATGTATCCCTTCTTTGATTTTTGTAAGCGCTGAGTACCCTTGTCAAAAATGAATATCCCATAACGACCATCACTCACATCAACAAGCATAGTGCATCAAATATCCTCACCATTTGTGGTGCAAAGCGTACCACCGTACCCCTGGGGGTACGCGTACCACACTTTGGGAAACACTGCAATAGATTGATGTGTGTTAGTACTTTTAAAATACATCTAAAAATAATTTATCATTGTTACTAGACTTGATCTTAAAGCTACTTGACTGGTTTTCAAACTTGTTGACTTAAATTAGACTTTTAAAGTTCTAATAAAAAGTGAGTTAAGCAAAGTTCGAGGATGAAGATGCGCCTCCGAATATTTTGACGCTAAATCATGAGACTCATCCACAACATGTATAGCGATTGCAAGAATCGCTGATCTGGTGACGTCCATAAAATCATCAAAAAAAAATTACACTTGAAATCAATTCGGTTTAAAATTAATATTTAAATATCAAATTAAGTCAAGCATTCACTTTACAAGTTGTTTTATTTCGGTACAAGCCAAAATATCAAGCACAATTTATTTAAAAAATATCCCACTACTTGACTTGATGAATCCCTAATTGTCATTTTCATGTTTTGTGTTAAACTAAAAATCTATTATTTTTAATAAATATTCAGGATTATGTTTAGATCCCTATATAGTTATAGGGTCGGCCAGAAAAAGGACCTCTAATTTATAAAATGGTCCAGAAAATTAAAAAAAAAAAATTGAGTCAATCTTTCTAGCTCAATGTATGTTTCATAACTAGAGACCTTTATAGCTTTGTAGGATCTTTATAGATCTTCATGTTTGTGAAGTTGTGAAAGCTCATGAACTTCTTGAGTATGATGAATGCTTACGTTCTCCGTAATTTTCAATGCCGCATTTAAATATTTTACTTTTATTACTTTCTATTACTACTACCTACATAGTAAAGGGAGTATTGTAATCGGGTCGAATTTTCGATTTTGAATTTTCACTGGAAATATATGCTTTGAGGTTCCTTAAGTCCGTAAAAGTTGTTCTTAGGAAAATGCCTGGAGAAGGAACATTTTTAGGAAAAGCTTTACCCGAAATCCACTCAACTCGAAATTTGCTTTCATATTTCATGATGTTGTGCCGCGAAGCTCTTGGTTAAAATATTACCGGTTGATAAGAAGTTTCACTTATGCTATGGGATTTTGGTTTTTTTTCAATTTTTTTTTGAGGACGGCTTCAACTATTTTCTTTAAACTTTCTATGGATATTAGACTCAGCAATATCTAAAACTTTTGTTTGAAACTTTTTTCTGGGATAATTCAAATTAAGGGGGCTCTGAAGTAGAGGGGTGGAAGTTTATATATAATGTGGCTGTATACATATAGCTATTTTTCTTGGCTTTATTTATGTTCTTACTTCTTACTCGTGTTTCAATGAATTTTTTGAAAAAATGAGCTGAAAAATATTTGAATTAACGGCAGAGTGAGAAATTGTTTCAGGCCATAATATTCTATCGATATTCTTGGTCTTTCATCAATAATTTCTATTGTCCCATTTAGAGTGTAAAATCTGTAGAAAATATGTTGTAATTAAAAAAAATAAGTAAAGTAATAGTAGTTATACAGACCTATAGTAAAGTAGATCGTTGATAACTATTAAAGTAATTATGTAAAGTTCCAATAGCATTACGAAAAATAACGATATTTTTGTTCAAATATCTTACTCTTAATTTGAAATATCTTGTAATATAAAAAAGCAAACGGTAATACCTAAATTAAAGAAGAGATTTTTTTTAAATTTATGGCTTATTAACTTAACTCAATACAAATACGTCATATTACTAGAATACACTTTCTAATTAACTATACATATAGTATTATAAGTAATTAAGTAAGTTTTCATCTCGTGACAAAAGTCTTTTAATAATAATTTTAATGTATTTTCCGACTCCATTATTTAATAACACTTATCTTTCCAAGAACATGTTAGAAAAACGTATTTATAAAATTTCCATAAATTAATCGTATCTCTTAAAATCAATAAATCAAGCGAAAAAAAACTTATCATATAAAATGATTTAAATTTTCACCATATTGGTGTTACATATTAAAGAAAAAACGTAGATACTTTTAGATGATCTATATTTTCTCCTATAAATAATAAATTCACGAAAATAGTGGAATAAAAGATAACTTTTAGGCAGTATATGTTGAGGCATGTAAATTGTCAAGTTTCGAGAAAAATGTAAATCTAACTTTATCTGTGACCTATAAAAGGAAAGCAAATGCGACTGGAAGACATGAAAAACTAAGTAAATGAAATTCTGAAAGAGTTTTTCTTTGATAAATGACGTTTAGACATGTAGACATTGCAACATTTTTTTTTTAATTAAATGCATGATAAGATGTTTTAATTAGATTTGTATAAAGATGTAATAAGGATGATTTTCACATTTAACAGTAGGTAGGTACTTAGAGTAACGAGTATATAAATACCTATACTAGTACATAGTATCAGGTTTTAACTAATTTGATCTTTATAAGAAGATAATTTACTTTTAAAGCTCCTTAGTTATTTTCAAATTATATCTTCATTTTTCATATTTAATTAAGCTAAATATAATAACACTAGTGCCGTAGGAGTTAGATTTCAAAGTTAGTTCATCAAAATCCGTAAAACTATTTTTTAGAGGAGTAAAACATACAAATTGAAATGAAGAAACATTACTAAGCCCATAAAAATACTTAAATATTATATTTATAGGTATTTGATTAAAGGTTTTATAAAATATTCTAAAAATTTTCTACTGCAGTTTTATAAAATTGATCAAATGTTTAAAAATTTGATGCATTCGGTCAAGTTTTAGTATAATTTTTAATCCGATTAATGATTTAACTTAATTAAAACCTTGAAATTTTGCATTTGATCGATATTTTTCTCATCAACTGCAGAACATTGAATGAAAAGCATTATTGTGGATATATATATATTAGTGCCGTGCGGTAACTTTTGAAACAGGGCATGCGATCAGAAGTGGGGGGGGGGGGTATTTAAACCAAAATTTTTAAATTTATTGTTTTAATTGGTATTATATTATGCATTTATTTTTAAAAATTAGCCTTATTCAATGCTCCTTCTTACAAAAATCATCAATAGCCGCATCATATAATGTATTTAAAAACAACAAAAATAGTTCTTATCCTAAAGAATAGAACATTTGTATCGCCTCTAGGTAAATAATAAATCAAAATAAGTCCCGAAAAGTATCAGTAACAATGAGTAGCAATTAGTAAATTCAAAACGTCAAACGCATCTACAAACGTCAACCGGCAATGTGAAACGCCGAGAGAGATAGAACTCAACCACACTAGTGCGCATGCGCGACCTATTCTAGCCAAGCAATTGCATGCAACGGTCATTGCGCATTAATTCGGCTTTTGCTGTTCATTTGATGTGGTGTTCTATGCTAATTTTATGAGCGATACATTTCATAATTTCGTAAATAAAAAATGTATAAATGATAAAAATATTTATTATTTGGTATTTTTAGAATCATTTTATAATACATGCAATTACGTTAATTAAAATATGAATAAATCATAGAGAATATTTAATTTTTTAAATTGTCTCAATCTCAGGGCATGCGGCGCATCTACAGCATGTATGGACCGCACGCCACTGATATATATATATATAAATCTAAAATCTTATTTTAGATTTAAGCCTATACGGTCAGTTAATAATTTCAGTTACCATGGATATTTAAAACTTTAGACTCAATTTGTCATTATATAAATAAATTGCAATTGTATATTATTTTATCTACTATAATTTTAGCTTTGAATTAAAGTAGTATTGGAATTTACTGACTTACCTATATATATATATATATATATATATATATATATATATATATATATATATATATATATATATATACATATATACAATTATTTAATATTATTTTTTTTTATCTTTAAGAGGTTCAATCATGTTTTTTTTAATTTATTCTCTTTATTAAGTAGGTAGTAGGTACTAATGGGTGGGTATCGCTTAGTGCAGTGATTCCCAAACTATGTGTCGCGAGATATTGATAATAAGAGTAATTTTGAAAAATAAATTTGAATTCTGATTCAATTTTTTCGTAATTTCTTAGAAATTCATACATTGGTGTAAACAAGTGTGTCGCGAAAATTCTTGATATCTTTTACTTTGTCGTGGACCGAAAAAGTTTGGGGATCACTAGCTTAGTGTGACGAAATGTGACAATGGGGAAACGAAGGATCTAAGAGAACGTTGGCAGTTCATCAAACAGTTCTTCTTTTATTTTTTCTCGATTTTTTATTTTTTTTTTTTACGAAATACGACAGTACGAATGTGTAAATATCGTATAATTATATATTTTGGTGTTTGGAGATTTTATTATTGAAATAGTAATTATTTAAAAATATCAATAGTTATAATATTATTAATCGAAATAAACAGGGGGGGTCTAGCATTTGTGAGGTAATATTTATAGGGGGCTTGCAAAAAGTGTGACGCAGCGTGACAAAGGTAGAGGAAGGGGTAAACGTGGCGAACTTCAGCATGACGTATAAACGGCCCTTAACTGATACTCGCCCGTTTCACTAACCGCACTTATTTCAAGCTAATTGTTTACCAAAAACTTTCACAGCAAAATATATAAAAAATTCTAGCTAATTTGACCGAAAAAGATGTTATTTTTTAGAAACCGTATTTAACAAGGTAATAAATTCTTTTAATTTTCAGATCTTAGATTCATAGTTAGTTATATTTCATAGTTAATACATCAAAATTCTTAAAAATAAAAATTTTCTAGCAAGAGGCTTACCTATCTCGTAAACTTTGTACGTTTTTAAGGATAACAGTATACGTGCGTTACTTTCAGACCTGAAAACCCTTTCATACCAAATATCTTTAAAATCCGTTCTACTATTTTAGTAGAATAGATAAGTAGGTACTCATCCTACAGGATCCTTATAATTTTTTGGGATAAATACTTCATTGAACATGCTGTGTTAAGATCTGAGGTATATTTGACCGACTTTTTGATCATAATGGTTTATAGGTTGAATCATTTTCAAAGAAAATAACTCATATACCAATTACTATGACGTCTTTGTTTGTTTCCTTGATTTTGAATATATTATAAACTCAGTCAATTTGGTTTATAAGCAAATTTGACTATGATTTATAGAACTTTGGTCTATTTAAAAGGATAGAAAAGAGTGAACTTCAAATAGTGATAAAGCACTTGTATTTGATGAAGTTCATGGTACATTTTATTTGTGTTTATCTTAGTTGCAGTATGACTTCCATCAATAATCTATAACTACTATATTGTAACGTTTTTACGGGTTCGTTGGTTTGTGTATAATGACTACAAATTTATTTTAAACAATTGTTTATTTATTTATCTAAGACTTATATACTACAACAATGTTCACTGTCAACAATAGTCACAGTACTGTTTATATTTCACTTATTCACTATTACACCGTTAACTCTATTTACAATGTTTACAATAATCACAATTTATTTATACTCGCGATTCACTATTCACTTTATTTAACAATGCACTAATCACTTTTCACGATGTTGAAGATTACTCTCGAACATTTATTTGAATACTGTCGATGAACACTCGATGATTTATGTTAATACTCGTCGGAGGTTTATTTGAATACTGAACTGTTGGCTCACCTTTCGGGTTATTTATAGTAGGCGATCATTAGCCTAGAACTTTCGAAACCATAAATCATCCGTTTCTAGATTTTTCGATTGGTAATCTTAGCGCCTGTCTTACTCTCCTCCATTGGTAAATTAATGTAGAAAATACTAGAACACTCGTTCCTCGTCTAATCCTTTGGTCATAAGACCGCTTCAGGGGTCCATCCTTTTGTGCAATTATTATTGTTGGTTATTGGTTAATCCTCGACTTTCAGGCGCCAGACACAAATGGGTGTCTTGGATTTGTGACACTGCCCCCTCTTTAAAATCCTTTCGCCCCGAAAGGTATCCATGGCGATAGCGGCAACCCGAACCATAACGGCAGCCCGATGTTTGGTAAAAGAAACAGTCCACAGTCTTTTCTTTTGATAATGACGAACGGCCGTAGCAGCATACCAGAACGTGAATACCAGTAGACCGGAAAATCACTTCTATCATGGTACGTACTATCCTCCAATCGGCGCCGTCGAAAGCACTGGTCAGTTTTGGGATCGCCACCTTCCTGATGTGTTGTCGCAGTAATTCTGCCTTCAATTCATGTAACGCGTTCCATAGAACTTGATATCCCTGTTTCTTGCCCTCCTTGGTCCGTGTCACGAGATAAAAAGCCTTCCTGGTGTTTCCAACTGGGATCTGGAGTGTTCGACCCAATCGAGGATGTTGGTTACGAAGTTCATCGATGCCCCCATATTTCGTCCGGAACACGGCAGCTACTCCATGGGACATATCCAAATCAGTAGAGACGCAGTGAGCAAGAGAATACTCCGCAGGCACTCGGAATAGGTCTTGATTCCGTTCTTCTGTCACACCATATCGGATTGTTCGAGTCCCGGAGAATTCAGCCATGAACTCTTCGAAAGTCAATTCCTTTGACGCTCCCATAGTTCGTAAGCGGGCCTCCTGTGTCGGCTGATTGTCGTCTCCGTTGTACGGACTTAAGCGATTGAAGTGAATCACTCGAGGTTTTCCCTTCGGCTCCTTCTTTATTCGGTAGATGATGTCGTTGATCCGTTCGATTACCACGTAAGGACCTTCCCAATAAACTTGGAGTTTCGGCGATAATCCACGTCGTCGTTTCGGGTTAAATAGCCACACTTTACTGCCAGGCTGGTAGATCTTTCCGTTGACACCGGAGTCGTAACGGTCTTTCATCCGATCGCTTGCATTCTGGATGTTCACACGAACACGCTGATGTATGTCGTCCATTCGGTTCCGCAGTTGGGTCACGAAATCTTCTCCAGCAATTTCTCTTCCAGGTGGGCATCCAAATTGTAGGTCACATGGCAAACGAAGTTCTCGACCCATGATGATCCTGGCCGGTGTTTCTCCAGTTGTTTCCTGGACTGATGATCGATACGCCAGAAGAAATAGGCTGAGGTACTGGTCCCAGTCTCGTTGATGGTCAGAGACGACTTTTGATAGGTATCGGTTGATGGTTCGATTCATCCGTTCCACTAATCCATCTGACTGCGGGTGTAATGCAGTGGTCCGAGTCTTCTTGATGTTCAGGATTCGGCATACTTCTTGGAACAGAGTAGATTCGAAATTTCGGCCCTGATCCGAATGTAACTCCAAGGGCACTCCAAATCGGCAAATCCATTCCTTGACCAGTACATCAGCAACTGTAGTCGCTGTTTGGTCCGGTAGAGCGTAAGCTTCAGCCCATTTGCTGAAATAATCCATTACTACCACGATGTACTTGTTCCCCTTGTCGGTTTCCGGGAATGGTCCAGCTACGTCGATAGCGATCCTCTCGAATGGACTTCCTACATTATACTGTCGCATGGCGGCCTTCTGCCGCCTCTGTGGCCCATTACTCGCTGCACAGGTGGTACACTTCCTACAATATTCCTCCACATCCCGTCGGCTATTGACCCAGTAAAATCTGTCCCTCACTTTCATTAACGTCTTGGTCACTCCAAGGTGCCCTCCAGAAGTACCAGAGTGGATTTCCCTCACCACCTCTGGTATCCTACAACGTGGAACAAGAGTCTGTCTCCGCTCTTCTTTTCCATCCGCATTCACCAGCACCCTCTTCAGGAGTCCGCCGTCGACAACCAGGGATTCCCACTGAGCCCAATACGCCTTTACATTTGGGGAATATTTTGCCACCTCCTCCCATGTAGGTTTACGGTCCTCTTTCTTCCATTCGAGAATTGGTTTCATATCCGGGTCCTCTTCTTGATCCTTTTGTACATCGGTTGCTTGCCAGTCGTCCGCTACTACGGTGGTTCTGTAGATTTCGGCATCGCGTTCTTCCGTCCTGGTACAATGCTTGCAATTGTCAGGGCATGGTCGTCTTGACAATGCATCAGCATTTCGATGCGATGTTCCAGCTCGATGTTCGGTGTTGAAGTCGAATTCTTGAAGTCGTTCGATCCATCTGGCCACTTGTCCTTCGGGATTCTTGAATTGCAGGAGCCATTTCAGAGCTGCGTGGTCGGTTCGTAGCAGAAAGTTCTTTCCGTAGAGATACTTGTAGAAATGCTCGACTGCTTTGATTACTGCCAAAAGTTCCCGCCTCGTTACGCAGTAGTTTCTTTCCGGCTTGGATAGTGTCTTGCTGAAGTATCCGATGACTCTCTCTTCTCCATCCTGAATTTGAGATAGGACTGCTCCAACTCCTACGTTGCTGGCGTCGGTATCCAAGATGAATTTCCCCGATGGTAGTGGGTAACTCAAAACAGGAGCCGTAGTCAGAGCATGCTTCAGCTTTTCGAAAGCATCCTGGCAGATGTCCGTCCATTCGTAGTGATGTCCATTTTCGGTTAATTTGGTCAACGGCTTGGCGATGTTGGCAAATCCAGGTACGAAACGTCGATAATATGTGCAAAGTCCCAAAAAGCTTCGGATTTCGTGCTTGTCCTTTGGTACTGGCCACTCCTTCACGCTTTGGACTTTCTCTGGATCGACTGCTACTCCCCTATCGGATACGATATGGCCTAGATATTGGACCTTGCGTTGGAATAAATGGCACTTCTTCGGGCTCAACTTCAGTCCAGCTTCTTGTAATCGTCGAAATACTTCCTCCAGGTTCTTCAAATGCTCCTCAAATGTTCGTCCCACAACGATGATGTCGTCAAGATACACCAGGCAAGTCTTCCACGACAATCCTCTCAAGACAGTCTCCATCAATCGTTCGAATGTCGCAGGAGCATTACAAAGTCCAAATGGCATAACTGTGAACTGCCATAATCCCGAACCAATGGTAAACGCCGTCTTCTCTCTGTCCTCGGGTGCCAATTCTACTTGCCAATATCCACTCTTCAAGTCAAGGGTCGAAAAGAATTTTGATCCGGCCAAAGTATCGAGGGTGTCATCTATCCGAGGAAGTGGGTAACTGTCCTTCTTCGTCACGTTGTTCAGTTGACGGTAGTCTACACAGAAACGTGTCGATCCATCTTTCTTCTTGACCAAGACTACCGGTGAAGCCCAAGGTCCATTTGATGGTTCGATTACACCATCGCTTTCCATTTCGGCTATGATGTTTTCAGCCTCTTCACGTTTTGCCAATGGTAGTCTCCGCGCTGGTTGTCGGATTGGATTGGCATTTCCCGTGTTGATCTTGTGTTTGACGATGTTGGTTCTTCCTCCTTGCCCATTTCCAATGTCGTAGACGTTCCGATATTTACCGAGGAGTTCCCGCACTTTCGTTTTCCGATCCGGCGTCATTTGTTGGGTGGATTCTGCCAATAACGTTGTCAATTCACTTGGGAACTTGGTATCCGTATTTTCTTCCGTCTTGACCTGTCGGACTACAGACGAAACCGGTGTGCAGTAGCCCAGAACGGTGCCCGCCTTTATCGTCATCGGGCAATAGTTGGTGTTCATTACCCGTACCGGAATTGTTTGCAGCACACGAACCAGGGATTTTCCAAGTATCATCCCTTTCCCGACTTCAGTATCATGAGTTTTCGGCTCGAACATCATGATGTTTCCATTGGCGACTCCATTCTCCACAGTTCCTCCTAGGATTGTCTCGCTTCGTTCTGGTAATGACACACCCTCGGCCAAGACGATGCACAACTTGTTCTCATCCCGACGGTGAAGTACGAGTTCTTCCAAATTTATTTTCAACACACCGCGCTTGAAATCCAGTGTGAAACCCCGACTTCCGATGATGTCCATTCCAACGATGAACTCTTCGTCGATGTCCGCTACGAGCACTCGATGTTTAAAACTGTTACTGCCGATGGTAAGAATGACGTCAACTTCTCCGTGGACGGTGGTGGCTTGTCCATTTGCTGTTCGTAGTCGCCATCGTGATGGTAAAAGGCGCTTTTTCCTTACGACGTCCTTTCTCACAACCGTTCTCGTCGCCCCTGTATCCAGCAGGAGAGCTAGTTGGTTTCCATCAACACTCCCGTCGACGAAAATGCTGCTGGGCTCGTGTTGTAGTGCGGCAACAGTGGCTTCCTTGATCTTCCTTGGGGCCTGGTGGATACAGGTCGACGATTGCCCCCTCACATCGACCTGCTTTAGTTTTCCGACTTTGGTGGCTCATGAGGCTCGTTTTCGTGGGGACACTGTCTTCTGATGTGTCCCAACTTTCCACACCCATAGCACCTCACTTCCTTGGTCTTTCGTTCGAGTGGTTTCCGGCTTTCCAATACACGGATCCGACTTACTCCATAGGCGCTCAGCTTTGCTGCTTCGATTTCGAGAGCACGGGTGAGGGCTTCCGTTAGGCGGGTTGGCCGAGCGAGAACCAATGCCTGGCGGGTTTCCCCGTTCCGTACCCCGTCGACGAAAGCTTGGACGGCCAATCTTTCCACGATATTCTCCGGTGTTCCTGGGTAAGCAAGGCGAGCCATTCGGGCCACATCGGCTTCGAATTCTTGTAAAGACTCTCCCGCCTTCTGGACCCGGTTCTTTAGCTGTGTATGGAACACATGCTCGAGGTGAGTCTGCCCATATCGCATTTCCAATCGTTGGACCAGCTGTTCGTAATTGTTCATGTCATCCGGGGCCACGACCTGGAGGATATTTAGTGCATCCCCGGATAAGGAAAGCACAAGATTAGTCGCCTTTTCTGCTTGTGTCCAATTGTTATGCTTGGCCACAGTTTCAAACTGGGCGAAAAAGTTTGCCCAAGGAACTTTCCCATCGAATGTTAGCAGCTTTACCAGATTGTGACCACCTGAATTCGTTGCCAAAGGTGCCCTTGCGATATTTTTATTTTCACCAACGATTGGGCTCACCACAAATTCCTTGAATTTCTTTTCGATGGACTGGAATCGGTCGTCGAATTCTCCCTTGATGTTGTCGACTTTCTCGTCAAGTTTCTCCCTTATGTCGTTGACTTCTTCGCGGAATTTTTCTTCCATGCCGTTGACTTCTTCGCGGATATTACCGACCTCTTCGTCGAGTTTTCTTTCGATTTCGGTTAGTTTTTCTTCCATGGTCCCCTTTAAGTCCGTTCGTAGGTCATCAATATTGGCCTCAATCTTCAGTTGTAGATCCTTATTGTTGGCCTCGATTTTCCGTTGTAAATCTTCATTGTTGGCATCGATCTTCTTCAATTCAGCTCGCAGGTCTTCGTTGTTGGCCTCGATTTTCCGTTGTAGATCCTCTAACATTGTCTCCGACGACTTGAACAGGAACGTTTCTGGGTCATGTCCTTCCGATCTGAGGGCCTCGGCGAGTCGTTCCTTGAGTACCGTTTTCTTTCCTTCGGTGCTCAGCTCCCGCTCTTCTAATTGTTCTTTCAATTCCGAAACTTTCAATTTGTCCAACGTCGACATGTTGAATTTATTTATTTTTTATCACTTTATCACTTAATTTATTTTATGTCACACAAATCCCACTTCTGACACCAATGTAACGTTTTTACGGGTTCGTTGGTTTGTGTATAATGACTACAAATTTATTTTAAACAATTGTTTATTTATTTATCTAAGACTTATATACTACAACAATGTTCACTGTCAACAATAGTCACAGTACTGTTTATATTTCACTTATTCACTATTACACCGTTAACTCTATTTACAATGTTTACAATAATCACAATTTATTTATACTCGCGATTCACTATTCACTTTATTTAACAATGCACTAATCACTTTTCACGATGTTGAAGATTACTCTCGAACATTTATTTGAATACTGTCGATGAACACTCGATGATTTATGTTAATACTCGTCGGAGGTTTATTTGAATACTGAACTGTTGGCTCACCTTTCGGGTTATTTATAGTAGGCGATCATTAGCCTAGAACTTTCGAAACCATAAATCATCCGTTTCTAGATTTTTCGATTGGTAATCTTAGCGCCTGTCTTACTCTCCTCCATTGGTAAATTAATGTAGAAAATACTAGAACACTCGTTCCTCGTCTAATCCTTTGGTCATAAGACCGCTTCAGGGGTCCATCCTTTTGTGCAATTATTATTGTTGGTTATTGGTTAATCCTCGACTTTCAGGCGCCAGACACAAATGGGTGTCTTGGATTTGTGACAATATTATATACTAAATACAGGGCTCTAGGGTTTTTGGCACCTTAGACAAAAACAAATTTTGCATCCTCATTAAAGTGCCTTCAGTGTTTTGCACAACAAACATTTTTGTTGATAAGTGCTATTTCTAAATATTTGATTATATAACATCAATCCTCAATGTTGCACCATAGGTGGCCGCCCAACTTTGCCGGCCCTGATAAACACCAAGTGCGTAAAGTGTCCAATTTGATTTGTAACATTTTCAATTTGAAGTGTAAAATCTGTAGTGCGTTATATTTGCGTTTATCTATTAAGCTTGTTTATATTTTACCTCTACCTATCCTTTATGAGCTTATATAGCTATAGCAGCTAATCATTTTTTTACTAATTGAAAGTATTTCCAAAGACCCACAAAAAGTTAGTTACGGCATTGCTGTTAGTTATCAGTATTTAAAAATTACAAATGCACATCACAGAACTTGAAATCAATATTGAAAATTGGTTTTCATATCTGTAATTACCAGTGAGAATTTAGATTAAAAAATAATAAAATACAATAAATCGTTTATAACAACTGTTGTGAAAGGCTAGAATCATAAAATAAATATCCTTTTTGTAATTAAAATCAGTTGTTGTGCAATTAGGTTATTTTATTTGATAAAAATAATTAGTTAAAACATTTTAATAATTAGTAACAATGGGTTTATAAATATAATTTTTATTAAAATAATTAAAATCGATAGCCGCAGTAACCCAAGGGAACTTTTCTCTTATAACTCCGGCGCTCCGACCCAGTTTATGTCCTATTATATGGTATCTATATAGTTATATACTTGGATATCAGTATTTGTAAAGCTAATAATTCAATTATAATCCTTACATACAATTAAAAACAAAACTAAAAAATAAAAGTTTTAAGCTTATTTGTATGGATCGTAGTATAATTTTAACAATAAAGAGCTTTATTTTTCAATTGAAATTTTTGATATGATGTCAAACTTCTTTTTGATATAGGCAATGGTAAATACTTTGATGACTACTTTATGTATTAAATTTTTAAACTAAAATAATTGTATTTATCGGATTTAGGAAAAGAGGCCATTTAACTATAGATATTTATCTCTCTTCAAGTACGTAAGAGGGTCGTTCAATATAGACAATTTAAGAAACAGCATCAGATTGATGAAAATTGCTTCTTTTTCAAAAATATTATTATTCAGGAGAAAGTTGATAAGTTGTTTTATTAATCTTATTGTTGCATGGTGTATCCAGGTATCTAAAATACAACAATACATTAGGGCTTTCAAATTAAAATTTTCATTTTATTTTATTCAAAATTGATAGTAGATATATATTAAAACAAAAATTTTGGTGCCATTACGAGCTCTTATTAAGGTTTACCCCATTTCACTTTTTAATTTTTCATTTAAATAACACATTATTTTAAAACACCCCTATAATACATGCTCAACTAAATTTAAATTAATATTCCATTTTGTATTTGAGAAAAAGAATCTTAGGACAAGAAAATACGAACAAATTAAACTTCGAACAGTTTTCGTGCATTTTAGTTTGGTTTTGAAACTCACAATTACATTTTATACGTTAGTTTTATTCTGTTAAATGTAATTTAATGTTATAACAGGCTATTAATTGAACAGGGTTATTTTAAACCTAAAACCATGTTATTGTTATTGGAATAAAATAACATTATTTCACTATCCATTCATTTGTTCAACTTGGGATAACACATTTGGAAATTACATCACATTGTTTAAACAGGGATGTAGCCTCCGGTGGGTCACACGATGTCTTTAGCGAAAGATATCCAAATGATAAATTATTTTAACGAAATTACTTGTTTAATTAAAAAAATTGATTGTAAAGTCGGTTTACGGACGATAGTTTTACGTGATAACGTCATAAAGAAACATTGATGAAAAATTGCATACTTTTATGAATTGAATTAAATCATTATCACTGAATTATCATTTTTTTGTATAAAACAAAGAAGAAGTTAATTGAAAATTAACAATTTTTTCAAAATGAAATCAGACTGAAAATTATAAAAAAAATCAATTAAATCTTATTAAGTAAATTGTAAAAGAAAAACACAAAACACGTTGTCTCGGATTCAACAATAATATCGTGCCTTTCTATCACTTGTATCGCGTTCTCGCTTGCACGCACAAGCTCAAACGGAACGTGACACTTTTTCATGCAGGCTACCCAGTATTCATCAATTTTTAAAACTTTATCACGTCAAAAGTTAAAACCTTAATATTATTAGGGTAAATTATGATAATCTCTGTTATTTGAGGTTCGTTAGTAAAATAGACATTTTACAAAAGTAACAGTTATCATAAAGATAACATCTTTCAAAGCCAATCAAATTATTGTAAAGATAAAAGCTTTGTTCTCACAGTAGTTAAAATTTATTAATTTGAATTGCATTATGACTGCCAGTTCAAATCAAATCCTAGAACTGCCTAGGCCCTAGATTTTAGAACATTGTTCTCTTTCTAAATTCACTGCATCGAGCGTATAGAACAAGAACAATGTCCTAAGATTTGTTCAGTTCAAATTCATAAAATCGAACTACTGTGAGAACAAAGCTAAAATGTTTCTAAAGATACAGATAACATTATTAAGTTAACATTTTCAAGAGTGATTCCCAAAGTGGGCCATCTTGGAAGTGCTGATATGATTCAACGGACCAATAATAGTGCAAATAATTTTGTTCTAAAACTGTTTTAGGGGATCCTTATAGTAATTATTTTTTCTGAAAAGAGGGCGTTAATTTAAGCACTTCTAAATATTTATTAGAGAAATATTATCAAATTGTCGCTTCATTGTTGAGTTTTTAAAAAGCAAACAAGCACACATTCGTATAAAATGTACTCGTAGGTATGTAAGTGAACAAATAGATTCTTCTCAGGGGTTTGGTTATATTTTACTGCATTATTTGCTATAAAAATAGATCTAAGTACTAATAAAAAAAAAAATATTTGAAGGTCCGTTTTACACGCAATGTATGACCTGAATTGTTCTCAATTTACATCTATAAGTGGTAAGGTACATAAGGTATTAATCTCTACGTACTTCATTTATAATCTCAGTTTATATAGGAAAATTTTACTTTGTAATTAAAACAGTATACGTAAGTTGAAACCACGGAAAATTATAATTATCGTCATTAATTTATCAATTCCCTGGAGGTGTTGACGTAGAATTATTATTTTATGTCATTTTCATAAATATGCAAGAGCTTTACATTTTATAATAAAAGTTAATTTGTATTTCTCTTAATAAACTGTTGAACTTAGTTTATAAAATATGAAGAAATTATCAGGTGAAAAACACCAGTTATATGTTTTAACAATTTTTCTTTTATACAACGTTTCGTCGGTGTTATTCCGACGTCATAAGGTATCGAACAAATAATAAAAACAGGCAATTTTTAAAATTAAAATAAAAGGTCTTACAATAATAATACATAAATATAAACTAGGAAAAATTTATACCTTCAAATAGTCTGTTAAAACATTGGGGGGAGAGTATGGTTTATTAGGCGCCAAGAATTGACGAAGAGTGGTAATTTGCGAGTTTTCGCTTCGTTTTTGATAAAAATCGGATTTTAAGACGAAATTTTCCAATGCTATTTCCCATAGGAAATGATTTTGATAAATCTATCAATTGAGACGTAACTATGGGAACTGTCATGTATTTAAGTTAATTCATATAAATACATCCTACAAATGCTAAGGGGTTCCAGGGGTCCCCCCCGGCGGGGGTTTAATTTCTCTGAACTATTTTAGATTTTTTTTTAAATATCTGTATGAAAATTTTGGAGACACGTTATATTCGGACTAATACAGTAGTTTAAATGTCCATTGTTCAAGTTTCGATCGAACAATCTGGAATGTTCTATCCTTTTCTATGACTGTTTGTTACAATAAGTTATAGTTTGAGTGTCCACTGAAAAACTACGCGGTGATTTCCCGGCTTAAAAAACTACGCTCCTAGTTTGTTCATACACAAACCAAAGTGGACACTCAAACTGTGACATATATATTCATATATAATATCCTATTTTTTAACTAATCGTGAGCTTTATTTATGATCTTTTACCCAACAGCGAATTCCATACCAAAGAAAGTTCTGTGACGCGTCACAGTAGATATTTTTACTTTCTTTTACTACTATATAGTAAAGGAAGTATTGTAATCGGGTCGAATTTTCGAATTCGAGCTTTCACCGGAAAAATATGTTTTGAGGTCCCCTGAGACCAAAAACGTGGTTTTTAGAAACATGTTTGTGTGTCTGTGTGTGACAGCCATATCGTATCGAAAGCTTTATCCAAATCCTACACTAAACTTGGAATTTTGCCTTCATATTATATCTAGTTGTGCCGCGAAGCTTTTCTTTAAAATCGGTTAACCGAAAGCTCCCCTTTATTCTTAGAGTTTTTGAGTTTTTTCAATTTTTTTCGAAAACGGCTCCAACGATTTTCTTTAAACTTTCTATAGTTCTTAGACTCATTGATTCCTACACGTTTTATTTGAAACTATTTCCTGGGAAAATTGGAATAAAGACGGTTCTGGAGTGACGGTTTGGAATTCGTATATATGTATAACTTACATATAGGTTGTATATTACTCTTTAAATTAATAACTAACTTTTGATTTACGGGGTTCTAATAAAGAAATCATCAACCACTTATTAACGGCTACTTTCTTAAGAGGTCTCCAAAAACTAAGTAGTTTTAACGGTAAAATTTTTCAATCAAATTTTACAAAATTAGGTGTTATTTTAAGGTATTTATCAAGTCAAGTGTATGGGCATGTTGTGCAATGAATTGAATTTAATACTTTAACTTTGAAATAAAATAATTTTTAAATTCAATGCTTGACTTGATTTGATTTTAAAATATTAACATTAACTTGATTTTGACTTTAATTGAGGCCAATTTTAAGTCAAGTATTGAACTATGGTTGAAATTTGAATAAAATTCAAGTAAATATTGAGAAACTATAGAGAAGAACTGAAAAAGAGCTTTCATGATAAATTTAATTTACTCTAATTCTACATCCGTTTTATTTTTCTCTGGCAGTTGTCATTTTCAAGATATTTAACGACACCTTGAAAAAAAAGACCGTTCAGCCCTTTTCCACTTCAACGCTCAGTCCCTGTGGAGGTAGTAGTAAATTTTAAAGATAAATTTTGTATTATACTTTACAAGCAATATAATTCGACAGGTTACCTTTATAAAAGTCTACTCGAATAACTCGGTACTGAGGCGAAATTCTTTAGGGAATTCACGATAAAAAATTGTTTATATCTTGTAATATATTATTGCCGAATCCTATATTGATACATTTTGGAAATATGTATCATATCGCAAAATTTGTGATGCTTAAATAATACTTAAATAAACGCATACAAATATTACATAATATTATTACTTACTACCTGACTTACATACTGAATATTGATCATTTACTGAAACCAATTGACTAATTAGTGACCAATCAGTTTAGTGAGGTTTTATATTGACTAAATCGATTGATAAAATAATTGAATATAAGTAACAATAGAACATTTTTTTCTATGAATATTAATACATTTTTATTGTATCACTGCATCCGAGTCCCAGTTGTCCCATGTTGGTGCTCTAATTTAATATATCTTATAACTTATAACGATCATAATTCTCACTATTTTTTTTCTTAAAATCTCAATTGGCCAATACATTTATATTAGCGACAACCATAATTATGAGACCAAAAGCTTCTCACGTTTACGTTCACGTACATTATGACGCTTGTTATATAAGTAAGTGCTATACTGCTATGTATATTTTATATTAGCTGGAAGATGCAACAATGAACAAAATCAATATTTAATAAGAGCAAATATTAAATATATAATTGAATTCGAAATTATATTGTAAATTTAAACTTTAGAAACAGTAATTAAAATACTTTCTAGGAAGCTCAATTTATATATTTATATCATAAGTAGGTACCACATACAAAATAAATAAAAAATATTATAAAAAAATGAAAAACCGACTTCAAAATATATAAAAATTCTTAAACAAGAAATGCACTAAAAAGTAACAAAATAATGGCGTATCCTTGCAGTATCTACAATTTACAAATTATTAGGATGATACAATGTACAACTATTGTTGTTTTTGGAGTTGGTGTCAGCCAAAAAAATACGACTATATTGGTACTTAGCAAAAAACTAGAATACCTTATGAAAACTATTTTTCAAATGAACTTTTAAACAATATACTCGTACTGTAACAATATTTAGCAACCTTTAAACTACAAAATACCAATTACCAACTAAACCTTTTTACAATTTTTACAAATTACCATTAATATTTATTTTCTTGACTAACACCAACTCCAAAAATAACAGTAGTTGTACATTGTATCATCCTAATAATTTGTAAGTTGTAGATACTGCAAGGATACGCCATTATTTTGTTACTTTTTAGTGCATTTCTTGTTTAAGAATTTTTATATATTTTGAAGTCGGTTTTTCATTTTTTTATAATATTTATTTATTTCTCACGTTTTAGTGATCTGAAGTTTGATAACTGATTTTATTTTCTTGAAAATGGTTAACGTTCCAAACGCGCTGCTCATATGAGGCAGCGCCGTTTAATATTAAAAGTTACTACATCATCCCTTTTTGCCCTTAAGGGTTGACATTTTTTGTTTTTAAATGTAATAACAAAACTAAGTGGATTATTCTTTCAAACAGAAAAAAAATTATCAAAATTTGGTTAAATGTCACTATTTCATCCCCTATTTTCATCCTTAAGGGGTGGATTTTTTTCTTCAAATTGAAATGTGAACAATTTAAAGGTACGTTGTACGTAATAGAAACAAAGTTATCAAAATCGAGCTATCCAATAAGAAGTTAATATTTCATCCCTTAGTTTTCAACCCCTTAGAAGTGGAAGATTTCCCTCAAATTAAAACTGGACTCCACGGAAAGCACCAGCTTTCAAATAAAAAAAGAGTTATAAAAATCGAGCTATCCAATAAGAAGTTAATATTTCATCCCTTAGTTTTCAACCCCTTAGAAGTGGAAGATTTCCCTCAAATTAAAACTGGACCCCACGAAAAGCACCAGCTTTCAAATAAAAAAAGAATTATCAAAATCGAGCTATCCAATAAGAAGTTTATATTTCATCCCTTAGTTTTCAACCCTTTAGAAGTGAAAGATTTTCCTCAAATTAAAATGGAAATACACGAGAAGCGCTAGCTTTCAAATAAAAAAAGAATTATCGAAATCGAGCTATCCAATAAGAAGTTAATATTTCATCCCTTAGTTTTCAACCCCTTAGAAGTAAACGATTTCCTTCAAATTAAAATGGGACCATTCAGAAAGCACCAGCTTTCAAATAAAAAAAGAATCATCAAAATCGCTTCACCCAGTCGGAAATACTGAGGTAACAAACATAAAAAAAATACAGTCGAATTGAGAACCTCCTCCTTTTTTTGAAGTCGGTTAAAAAGAAATAAATTGATAAAATTTTCTTCTGACAACGTATACTTGAATTAATTGTATTTATTTAAACGCAAGTTTTGTTTGTTATAAATAGATACTTATAGTTATTATCTAATAAAAATTATGAAATACATCTTTTGATAAAAAATGATAATGGCGCGATTAAAAATTGAAATGGAGTGAAATATGAATGTGTAAGAGAATTCTGCTAATGGAAAATGATAAAAGTATCTCGTTGTTAATGATGTCGAGACTTAAATACGAATCTAGTGTCTGCATTTAATGAATAATTTAAATGAAACGTAGATAGCAAAAGATTTGAATGAATCGCATTGTCATCGCTTTTGTATTAAAATCATTTCACATAATTGTGCAAGTGAATATTTCACATTTTATAAATGAAATTATCATAAAAGCGACATCATACCAACCTTATACCCGTCATACCCATTTAAGTCGTATGAAACATAGGGAAACAAAGAGGAAAAGAAATACCTTATGTAAATGCTAATTATTTTTACATCCATATTAAATGAAAATCTTTTCGTTGCATGTATAATTTTTAATTGCTACAGAGCTAATCCCATTTCTCGATTTTTATATTACAATGTGATAAGGTATGGTATTTTATGGTAGTAATCAGTGGAATATAGGAAGTAATCAATATTTTATTAATTTTTATTTAGAACCTTGTTTTAGTAAATATTTGAAATGTATATAGGGGACACATTAAAAAAGCTTTTATCATAGGTATACCGTATACACAATAAATACGATACGTTTGTATATAGTTATAAAATTTATAAGTTGTTGATTTAGTAATTAAGAACTCCATCAAATATGATTTATACAACGAAGTACTAATATTTCAAAACGTCAATCAACTGAACGTTTATTGAGTGCTTTAACTGATATACTTAAACTTTTCAAGCGAAAATTATTACTGATGAGTGTTGTTAATAACGTGAGTGAAAAGTACTCGAGTCTTGACAAACATAATAGACGATACAATATCAAGAAAGAAATTTTCTACATTAGATAATAACTTATTAAACGCTTTTTTTTATTTTAAAAATTTAATGTTTTCAATATTTTGAACTGAATGAAGCTTAATGTTTAATATTTTTGGTACAATCAATAAAATTTAAAATAATTAATATCTATTGATTTATAAAATAATTACATATTATATATTTTGAAAATTTTCAAATATCAAATCACTAGGCGAACGGCGAATTGTCTTTCTGGCGCCAGACCAGCTGCCGCCCCTAGTAACCTACAAAAAAGCGGAAAATGAGGAAAATCAGCGTGCGCGCAAAGGATATATACATAGTACTTCGTATTATATTACTTGTTTTACATTTTCATCCTACACACTTATACCCAATATATCATATAGATACATACATATGATATTATAATCTAAGCACATCAAACACTTATAATGAGCTTTAAATTTAGTTTTATCATACGAAAATTTCAGCTTATTTACTAGGAAACTTCTTAATGGTAATCTTAAAAGAGCATCATTAGTAGGATGTTTGCACAGTTGTAGTATTTTTTGAGAAATGTTCAAAGTGCTTATCAATTCTTCAGTAAAAGTTGAAAGAAAACATTTCCTTTGAAGTAATCTTATCATTTAGTTATTAAATTAATAGTATTAGCATTCGTATATCAAATTTTTCATTCCTATATTAAACTATTGAGTCCTGGAACCAGGGCCGTAACTAGGCAGGGGCAATAGGGGCACTTGCCCAGGGCCCAGGGCCCAGGAGGGCCCCGGAAAGGCCCAAGAAGACCCCGATAAAAATTATCTCAATTATTTTCATTCGTGTTTTAATGAATATTCCAAATCACATATATAAGTAACACCACTGGTGGCTCAGATAGACGGGGCCCAAAAAGGCCAGAATATGCTATTAGAATTTTTATTTAAAATAAACATATTTATTTAATTCTTAATACTTAATATTTTATTGCACGCACTTGACGCAATATTCATTTTATTGCTTACAGGCCTTATCTTTAAAAAAAAGTGTGTGCAGTTTTAAATAGCAGCCAATAAATAAAAAGCTGACAGGGCCAGTGAAGCCAGATCGTGGGATTTCTTTACCCCCACTTAGTAGCACAAACGCCGACAAATTGAGGAGAATAATGCCTCTTCCATATGACACACTATATGCAATATTTGTACCTTGTGCCGCACATAATCTTAATTTAGCTGGTGTTCACGCAGTATCCATAACGTCAGGAATGGTTACCTTTTATGGCACTATCCAAAGATTATTAAACTTCTTTTCTTCTTCGACGACGCGTTGGGAAAATCTTATGAAATTTTTAAAATTATCCATGAAAGGGTTTTCAGATACCTACTAGAAGGTCGTCAAAGGCGAATGCTATAAAATCATTTTGCAACTTCCAGAAGTAAAAAAAGAACTTAAAAGATAGAATATTAAAGATGATTTGTCAAACTCTAAGGCAGTGTCAAATGCAAAAAGTTTACTATTTCAAATTAATTATAAATTTATATGTATTCTTCATGTTTGGAATAAAATATTACAATGCGTTGACCGTGCAAATAAAGCTTTACAACACAAAAATCTATCAATAGACCTTGCAACAAAATTAATTAATGGTCTGCGTTGCTCTTTACAAGGACTACGGGAAGTAGGATTTAAACAAATAATTTCGGATGCACAAAAAGTCGCTTTGGTAATGAATATTGAAGCTGAATTTTCTAATCAACGAATTAAGCGAATTAAAGAAGAAAGTGTTACTAATCTCAACCAAGAAAATTTGTTTGCAATGCAAATGTACAATATTTTTGACATTTTACTTAGTGAAGCAGACTGGCGTTATAGACAAATGAAAACTATATTTGAGGATTTTTCTTTTCTTTTTGGCTCGTCATTAGAATCAATGAACGTTGTTGAATTACAAAAGGCGGTGGCAGATTTATCCAGAAAATATGATAAAGATTTGAATAGTCACGAATTAAGCTGTGAGATTGAAAGTTTTAAATTTCAAATATGAGGGCTGGTGGAAAATTTGAAAGAAGCCACTTCTCTAAATTTATTACAGACTATATACATGATTTCGAATTAGTCGAATCGTCCAAAACATCGTTGTTGCTTTAAGAATATTTCTAACCCTACCAGTCACCACCGCTTTTTGCGAGGGAAGTTTTAGTAAACTGAAGTTAATTAAAAACTATTCAAGATCATCGCTCTCACAACAGCGTTTGTCGAACCTGTCTATTATATCAATTGAATCTAACATAGTGAAAAAAGCAAGAAGAATGCAATTTAAATAGATTTTTAGTTCGTTTTTCTTCATAAATATAAAATATAAAAAAATTACAAAAAAAATGGACAGGACCAATTTAAAGATTCCTTATTTTGTGTTTATTTATTAAGTGATATACCTACTAAACTTTAAAAATGGGAAAGAACAGGAACTATAACCATGGTAAGTTTTTTCTCAATTTTTTTTTATTGAGGGGGCCCAATTTGAAGGTCTTGCCTAGGGCCCACAAAATCCCCGTTACGGCCCTGCCTGGAACATATGACGATTCTTCCTCTTCATCTCCAGGGGTCTTGCTGGCTCTTTTAATTTTTTGATTAACTTTTTCTATGTGATCCTGAGCAGCTTTAATCTGGGTATAGTCACGATCAGTGCATTAGGTATAATCACTAATCAACTAATCACTAAAATCACTGTAACTTAAGGCCTATTTACACTTTGATTAGTGCGGGTGTAAGTGATTAGCAATTAGTAATTTTTGTGAGCGATTAGTGCGGGTGATTAGCGATTAGCTATTCAAGTGTGCTGTGCGAGTAGTGTCCCATTTACTGTTTAGCTACTGTGCTTAGAAAACTAAACAGCTAAACAGTACAGAAGGTCCTACTTGCACGGCACACTTGAATTAATCACTCACAAGGATAACTAATCGGTAATCACTCGGCTCGCACTAATCAAAGTGTAAATGAGCCTTAAATAGTCAATTTTTTTAAATTTTGACCTGCAATTTTGTACATATACAGTAGAAGTCGTTTATAACGAACTTCAGGGGACCGTCAAATTTCGTTCGTTATAAGCGATATTCACTATAATCGATATGTATCGCTTAAAGTGAACAATTCGTTATAACTGAACATAACTTCCAATGCATAAGTACATACACCTTGAAACATATACATAGGTACGAGTAATTGTGTAATGTGTATGTATTAAATGTATACACTATACATATGTATTTATTATATCAAGGGAAAATAATTTAAAAATTATTTTGGTTGGAAAACTTGTTATGGCACTTGTTCAACTGCTAGTTTATTTTTTCTTTAGTTTTTAAAATTCCCAATATAGTGAAACGAGATGTTCCTATTTCATCCTCAAGATCACTCACAAAATCTCCCGATACAACTCGTAAAAATTTTCCAAATTTTTCCTCAATAGAAAATGACTTACGAGGCACTGTTTCGTTTCCAAAAACTCAACTCAGACTTAAATGTATATGCCATATTGTAAAAATCATTTGGTGGTAAGAACTTTAATTTTATTTTTTGGACATTTGAAAATTTTCATTATTGTTTTTTGAACGTTTTTAATTTTAATTATTATAAAATTGTACTTTATAAACGGTTGTATTGTATAAATGGTTTCCTATGAATTTTATCTAAGACATATCACGGGACCCGAAGGTTTTGTACGTTACAACCGGTTGTGCATTATATCCGGTGTCGTTATAAACGATTTATACTGTATTTTTAGTTTCTCTTACTACTATAGTAAAAAGGTAGTATTGTAATCGGGTAGAATTTTCATATTCGAGCTTTCACCGGAAATACGTATTTTGAAGTTCCCTGGGCCCAAAAAAGTAGCTTTTAGAAACATGGCGGTGTGTATCTGTATGTGACAGCCATATCGTATTAAAGCCCTCTTATTATTAGACCAGTACTTTTAGTCCTTAAAAATGGTAAAAACTGAAAAAAATTATAATAGGATGAAAGCCATTGGAAATGGAAGAGAATATAACAAAAATGAAAGGAAAAAATAATTATGGTCGATCTGAGAAAAAGGAAGTGGAAAGGGGGAGGGGGAAGGATAGAAACGGTTTATCTAGATTTCCGAAAAAACTACAAGTCCTATGGAAAAAAGTTAAATGGCAAAGTTGTAGATAATACGTAGATCTACAACTTTTGTGCTAACACTTTTTTCATATAACCTCTAAATTTATGTGAAAAATTTAAATTACCAAGTTTTTAATTTTTCTTTTACAAAAAAAAAAATTTTTCACACAAAATTTGATGAAAACTTTTCTTTTAATGTCCCAAACAAACTGTATTTTTTTTTATTTAAAATATTAATTTTTTCACCTTACAATGACTTAATATCGAAAAAGCACCTTAATTTTCAACCGAATAATTCTCACGTCAAAGCATCAGATTGTTTTAAAAAGTCGGTGACTTTTTTGTTCGTTGAAACCTTTACTTTCTGATGGTGCAAAAAATATATTCATTACAATGTTAAATGTTCTCAGAAAATGCAATAATTAAAGTATAAATTTTAATAAATTGATCAAAATTGAACTTATTAATTGTACAATACAACTTAAATTAAAAATAGCTCCCCTCAGCTCGACCGTGATTTATTTTTCCTTTCATTTTTGTTATACGAGTATGCTCTTACTTTTCTAATGGATTTTATCCTACTATAGTTTTTTTTTTTGGTTTTTGATTCAAAAATTATATACCCTGGTCTATATGACTAGTTGTGTCGCGAAGCTTTTGGTTGAAATCGGTAAACCAAAAGCTCCACTTTATTCAACGAGTTTTTGAGCTTTTTCAATTTTTTTCGAAAATGGCTCCAATGATTTTTTTAAACTTTCTATAGTTTTTATACTCATTGATGCCTATAATAATATTTGAAACTTTTTCCTGGGAAAATTCGAATAAGGGCGGTTCTGGGGTTAAGGGTGGGAGTTTACATTAACATATGCACTTAGATACTGTATGCATGTAGACTGTAGTTCTGTTTATGCTTGATATAGTTATAAAGTGTCTATTGTTCTTTTAACCAACAGCAAGTTTCAAAAAAGAAAGTACTGTGACGCCTCGCAGCAGATATTTGAATATATAACCTTTGATTAATACAAAAAAAAAATTTTTGTACCCATCACAGTGGCTATCCACCGTATGAAATATGAATTATTCTTAGAAAATGATAACACTAACACAAGCGTTTACATAAAAAATTAATTTTTTTAAAAATGTTTTCAATTAAATATTTCTTTTGTAGATTAAGAATAAAACATGTGATGCAGATTCTCCCCGTTCATCTATGATATGTACAAAAAGCTGCCACAACACTTATCTAGGAACGAATTCAAAGCCAATTGTTGGATACAGTCACGACGTAACCGAAACCTATTTTCCACAATTATCTAAGTCCACTAAAGTTTATGGCTATTGGAACACAACTGTTATTGCCAGTCCACTGGTATTTTTGGGCATTGTTGGTTGCATGTTTAGCAGCCATTATTTGCTTATGTGCCTTATGGAGACGTCGAAATATGTGGATGTGTTGCCACGACTATGGTCAAGATCGACGATCTGAACCTGACTCAAACGGTTCATGCTATGCACCACCTCAATATAGCAGGTACTTTTTAATTCTTACTAATTTTAAAATACTTTTTTAACATTTTAACTGATTTGTTTTAGGTGTAGCTCTTTTCACCATGCTCCTCCGCCATACTCGGAAGTCACTACAAAACCAGATATGTATCCATTGGTGATTAGTTATTCAATGGGGTGTGATGGGAATAATGTTAAAACACCACCGACTAGTTTTTTAATGGTTCAATATTTTCGGAATTATATTTATCAACCAGCCGAGTCGCTATCTGCTGCTAGCACCGTCGATTCTTTGAATTCTAGTTTTATTTACAACGTTAACAATGAGGTTTTTCCTTGTAAATTAAATTTATTGTTGCAAATTTTTTATATTTCCTTTTTAGGCAAATACAATAATTCCTCCAGCTTATTCATGCACGGGAAGCTTAGATGAATGTACGATGCCTGAAAATGATTTGAATCTCACTGTTCCGAAACATGATCAGCAAATAACAAATCATATATTCCGTTCGAGATCAACCAGTCCTAGTGAACATTCTGAGTTAAAATGCCAGGCCGATACATCAAGATCACATTATTTGCAAGCCACATCGTCAGTGCTTCATCATTCTAAAGTTTCGTGCAACGACAATAACAGTTATTCACACCAATCGCAAGATTCACAATGCGGCTTATCGGCTCATAATTCACACTGTAGTAACCCGCGAAGCCCATCGATCGGTGAGATTGTTTCAAAAAGTAACAAAGACGCCTTTCTACCCGGGTCTAAAAGCTTTGTAAATAATTTATGTAAATCACAAACTATCAACGGGTTTTTAGTTGAACAAAGTAATTTAAATACTAACGAAAATTCTATACACGTACAAAATTCTAGTAAAAAATGTGATAATAAAAACATTTGTGTCGAAGAATCATTGATATCAACCGCTGAACAAGATGATAGTCGTCACGATTCGTCGAATATAAAACATCAACGCATTAAACCTTCCAATCCTCCGTCACACCAACTATCGGAGTACAGTGGTCACATCGATTTCGATCCGCAAAACAGCCTCGATCGTAGTTATAGCGTAGCAAATAGCATCACCGGCTCGGATATAAGTAGCTTAGCGAATTTAGGCACCCCAGATTCACCACCACGTGCCACAAGTCCTACTATAGAAATCCGCGAATTGTTAGACAAAATTCAACAACTGCCTCATCCAACGGATGAAACACCAACAGGGACCGTCTTATCAACCCCTTCAACAAGTAAATCTCAAGTTCCACTAAGAACAAAACGATATTTTATGCGCAACAAAATAAAAACGATGTATATGCCGCTTAGCAAAACCAAACAATCATCGAATAAGAACATATTCGAGAGTTCTTCAAAATCCAAAACTTGGCTATCGAGATCAGCTCCAACCACGCCATGTACAAATTTCATTCCTACGTTCCCGGCACAACGAAAAGGATCGAATCATGGGAGTCGTAGAGAATCAAAACTTGATGATGCTAGTCCCTTGTTGTTAGAACACGATAATTCAGATGATGAAAGAAAACCGGAATGCGTGTAAGTGATTGTATTTTATAAAAAAATTCCTTAATTTTCCATATAAAAAAAATTGATTTTGACAATAAATTAATGATTTGGTTTTTAAAGAAATAGCTACATTGTCAATCAATGCTAAATTTAAGCGTTAGGTACAGGGGCGTAGCTACCGCTATAGTAAGAGTTATTGCTGATACGGAATAGCAATGAATCAAATTAAAAATTAAGGTCGGCCTAAATCTCACAGATAAAGGATACGATTTTAAAGAGGATTTATTTTAATAGAAATTTTGGTAGAGTTAACCCCTACGCCACTGGTTAGATATGCAAACGTAGAGCAAATTTTGTAAAACAAGCCAAAAAGAAAAATAAAATATAATTTAAGAAAATTTGATTATGTAAACTAAAGTTAAAGATTATAACATTTCAAAATTCCCGTTGAAACTAGAGAAATCAGCCTTTATATAAATTTTACCTGTCTGTTAAGGCAAACTCTAAGGGCTCGTTCACACGCTTCAACTAAACTCGCCCGATAATTTTCAATCTTTTAGGGCGCGTTCAGACGGATCAACTAAACTCGCCCGACTATTTTCAATCTTGTAGACTGTAGCACTGTAAGCGACGCGAGAAGTGAAGCACAAGCGAGTTGAATGGGAAGCAAATTGAAAGAAAACTGATCAACTAAACTCGTTCAACAAAAGATTGACTGAATCAAACTTTTGTTGAACGAGTTTTGTTGATCAGTTTTCTTTCAATTCTGCTCAATTTGCTTCCCATTCAACTCGCTTGTGCTTCACTTCTCGCGTCGCTTACCCTGCTACAGTCTACAAGATTGAAAATAGTCGGGCGAGTTTAGTTGATCCGTCTGAACGCGCCCTTAGACAGTAGCGGGGTAAGCGACGCGAGAAGTGAAGTACAAACGAGTTGAAAGGGAAGCAAATTGAAAGAAAACTGATCAACAAAACTCGTTCAACAAAAGTTTGACTGAGTCAACACGAGTTTTGTTGATCAGTTTTCTTTCAATTTGCTTCCCTTTCAACTCGCTTGTACTTCACTTCTCGCGTCGCTTACCCCGCTACTGTCTAAAAGATTGAAAATTATCGGGCGAGTTTAGTTGAAGCGTGTCGACGAGCCCTAACATTCAATGCTTCACCTAGTAGGTATACTTCTCGATATCCAATCGACGTGAAATTTTGTGCAATTCATGAGTCGCTAATCAGATTAACTGACTGAACAGATCAGTCAAATCAACATAATTGATTAGTCAAAGTTTCACTTAATGATTTTATCAAAAGATTCCTAATTTAATTTTGAAATGATTTAATCATTCACCAATTGTACAAAGCAAGGCATAATCAGTCAAATATAAATCTTTGCAAAAATAAAATCTCGACACAGTTTAGAAATTAGGCGCCATTTACACTAAGGCAATAGGTCAAAAACGATACGTCGTAAGGTGTCGTTCATATTAATACGATAGGCTATATGCGAAACGATATATCGTTTATCGCTTTAGTATGAACGGTGTCTAAAGAGTAAGGCAGCCTCAAAGAATCTAGCCCAATAGCCATAAGCAAAGTGCCCCAGACGGATTCCTCTTCATGAAAAACTTATTGTCGCACAATTTTAACCCGCTACCCCCACTTGTATTGGAGTTACGGCGTAAACTACTCCAGACGTTAAAATTTTTTTTCAAGAAAACTATTGAAGATTTTTTTATGAAATTAAAACTGTACGTAGATATTGATAAAACGCATAATATATATTTTTTTCAGAATTTTTGTAAATCTATAAATGATGAAAAATATTATTTTTATTTTTTGAGGGTGGTTTTAAGATAATAAATGCACTTATTACATTTTTAAAAAAAGGTATCACTTTAAGGGTTGATGTAAAAAACCACTCTCAAAAAATAAAAATAATATTTTTCATCATTTATAGATTTACAAAAATTCTGAAAAAAATATATATTATGCGTTTTATCAATAACTACATACAGTTGTAATTTCATGAAAAAATCTTCAATAGTTTTCTTGAAAAAAAATTTTAACGTCTGGGGTAGTTTCCCCCGTAACTCCAATACAAGTGGGGGTAGCGGGTTAAAATTGCGCGATAATAAGTTTTTCATGAAGAGGAATCAGCCGCCGGAAGCATTTTTCAAAAACCGCCTGGGGCACTTTGCTTATGGCTATTGGGCTAGATCCTTTGGCAGTGCTTTTTATCATTTATTGAATACTACCAAGGAGTTGCGATTTTTCTATAGCCTTGGAATTTCTAGCCTACTTTTAAGCCACTTCTTAAAAGGTAACTAGGGCCAACTCAGATGACAACCTTGTTACAACTAACTACCCTTAAACATAATATTATCCATATGAATTTATATGTAAGGATGCTTTGAGTTCTGACTGCATTTTGTCAACACCGTACAACTTTTACAACGGAACTTTTTGGAGTGGTCGATTTAAATTCGATTGTTGAACATTTCAAAACATTCAACGATTTTCCATAGGTGATTGTTGGCATTCCATTCCTTTTAAATGTGTGGTTCATTATTTCTATTATTGTCCATCACAATAGTAATAATCACGTAAAAAGTTTACTTTCCCCGTTAGGGGCCATCCATAAACTACGTCCCACAAACTTCATGATTTTTGACACCTCCCCGTCCTTGTCACATTTGTGAAACCCACCCCTCCTTAGTGACGTCACATACAATTTTACATCTACAAATAATTATTGAATTAAAACAGCAGTTTCAAAAATTGTTTTATTTCAATTTCAATGATTTTTTAATAAAATTAACATCACATCAAACATTTCAAGAAATTAACAAAAAAAAACGATTAATTATATTAATTAAAAATCACACTTAATCATCTTGAGTCCAATGACTTTGAACCCACTCCTTTAAACACTTAGATTAAAATATATTTTGAAATGTCACGTCACGAAATTTAGAACCTCTCCCACCCCCTTGTCACACAACGTCACACTTCGTCGACCCCCTCCCTCCCCTTTAACGTGTGACATAATTTATAGATAGCCCCTTATAGGTAAACTCAACTTGACCTATATAAATATTTGGTTGGTAATATTGGAATTTTTATTGGATCAACTTAAAAATTTGAATTTTTCACACCTCCAAGGGGTCACAGATATAAATGACAAACATAGCAAAAAGTTTATTATGGTAGCTTTATTCATTACTGAGAAAACGGTCTTGGCAGAGGTGAACAAAACAGAAAGTAATCCTATAAAGGTTCTGTTTGTCTTTTTGGAGGCACAGAACCCTAAAAATCACTACGTAATGATATCTTAAAAATATCCTTAACAGTTTAAGAAATTCTTAAAAAAGTAACACTTTGTAAGGAAAATATTCCAGTTATTAGAAAGATGCATACAAATAGTCAACAATTTAACAGTCAAATGCTTACACATTTACCTAAATGCAGAGCCTCTCAGAGAAAATACGAGGCCAACTAAAATTTGGAGGCCCCTTCCCATATTCGTTGAAAAGAAAAAACTTAGGGGAAGAAAAAATTATAGTTATGGTATTAAATATTTATTCAATAAGTAAATTTACAACAAATGCTTTTCGCGCCTATGCATCAGCAAATTCGGTTACAATTTGAGAATAATATCCTTCTAGAGTACGCACTATTTGAAAATTTATGTTTAGCGTCGCCAATCCATTAAGCCGTTCTTGGCTCATTGTTGATCCTAGGAAATTTTGATTTTGATTTGACTATTTGATTTTGCTACCTTGGTATCTTGGAAAATGAGCCCCTTAAATTATGAGACCCATTGCAACTGCCTCTTTTGGCTCCCCCCCCCCCTGAGAGGCCTTTCCTAAATGTGTAAATAATGTCCAACGCTAGACGCCAATCTTATCAAATATTGATATTATAACGAAGATACATAAAGAAATGGAATAATCTTTAACTTTATTAGTTTCAATTGGATATAAAAATTGAATACATTTCAAACTCAATATACCTATATAACACATACCTAAAACTAATTTGGTGCTATTTAATAGTTTCCAAAGGTCAATTTTACTAGCGAAACAATAAAACGTTCTGAGACATTCGTTTAATACTCGACAATCTAATATTAAAAGGAAAATAATTGGCTTATTGACATTATAAGCTTTATAATTATTTTTATAGTAAGTATAAATAAATACCTATTAATCACATTAAATATGAAGAAAAAAAATGTTACACAGTATTAGAAAAATATTTTTACCACAAAAAGCTTTTTTTTGACCAACTTGGAAAAAAAAACGGAATTTAAAACTATTTTGAAAATCGAATAAATTCAAGTATAATAAAGATATTGTACTATAGTTGAGACAGGTGCAGGTTCCATAAAATTTTAATGAATATATTATATAATAGATATGGTTAATGTTAATGAAAATGTACTGTAGATTAGTTTAATTAATGGAATGAAAAATTGAAAAAAATAAAGTATTACTTGTATGTACGTAATTATATTGATTATACTTTGTGTCAAAATTGAAGATATATTTGCATTTACTATTTAATTATATATTGTTCGCGAAAGAGTGTTCAACTCTTACATTAATATAATTACTATATAAACGGTTTAGACTAACGATAATGTTATGCTTAACATGTAGATTTTTACTCTTATTTGAATATATTTACTTATTACAGTAATTAGTTAAATGCCCAATTGTATGTAGCTATATTTATTTGCTGGGTAAGCGGACCATTATTTCATTAAAAAATATTTATTAAACAATTATACTGCTTATGATACTATGATTTCATTTGAATAGATTTGTATGCTTGTAAATTTTTTTTCGTTATTTAAAAAAAATCAATCGAATTTCTTATTCAAAAAAGTCAAAACTTAATATAAAAAATTAAACTTCCACTTCGTCAAAAATTAAAAAAAGCTAAAACTTTTACCTGATCATTCATAAACGTTAGACAATTCTTCTGATTTACAATCTAAAAAAATCATTTTTCTTATATTATCAACAATTGGATTGATATGCGCGATAAAATATTGAAATAACTACAATCAAGTTTCAATATATTCGGGAATTGAATGAATTTATATTATACCAATTAAATAAATTTCATATTTTATAAATTTATAAGAAATAGGTAATTTCGGTAATCGATATATCAATACACATACACCGTTTAAATGTCTTCCTAGCATTTTTAAATGGGATATTGTAAATCAAAGAAAGCATTTAATATTTTCTATTATACAATATGTGCTTTCAAAAAAATTTATATATTTACACTCTAGCTAAAAACTGATTTAATTAATTTAAATATATTATTAGCATTTAGCACGCATAATTTAGGCACAAATTTAAGTTAAACATTTATATAACATTTCAAACTATAAACAATAATACTGTAAATATTTTGTTAGTAGTTTAAATGGATTGAGCTAATACATAATAATATGTAATTGCTTTGTTGAAATATTGTAAAAGCAACTCGTTATAACCATACGAATTATTATAATACGATAATTTAAATTAATGTATTTATAAACTTTATTTGTAAGTTTGAAAGTATATTTATATATATTATATCATATACTTAATTATTATAATTAATGACTTTGACATATTTTTGTTTTTCTTGAAATATTTTTGAGAAATTGTTTCAACATGATTTTTCATAATGAAAAACTCATAAAATGTAATTGTTGAATAAAATTTTGTTTCAACAGTAGGTACCATGCGTTTAAGTTCTTTACTCGAGAGTGAGTAGTTTTGAAACTTTAAACCCCAGAATATAAAATTGAGCATACTATAATGAAGGAGAAGAACAAGAGCTTACTTTAAGAAGTTTTCTTAATTACACCAAACCTCGCTGTACCGCCGCTCTATTTACGGCTCTTCGCTATAACAGGCTTTTTTAATTCCAGCTCTTAGTACCAGTATTAAGGTTTGCCTCAAATCTCAATCCATTCTTACTTCCTTTTACTATTACCTAAACCTATAAAAGGAATACGTCCTATTAAAGGACGTATTGTAATTGAGTCTAATTTTCGAGTTCGAGCCTTCACTGGACATAGATGTTTTTTTTAAGTCCCATGGGCCCTGAGACCAAAAAAGTGGTTTTTAGAAAAATGTCTGTGTATGACAGCGATATCACAAGCTATCGAAAGCTTTATCCGAATTTTACCAAACTTGGAATTTTGCCGTCATATTATATCTAACTGTGCCGCGAAGCTTTTGGTTGAAATCGGTTGACAGGAAACCTTACTTTTTGAGCCTCGGCTTTACCGATTTTCTTTAAACTTACTATAATTCTTAGACTCATCAAGGCCTACAACTTTGATTTGAAACTGTTTCCTGGGAAAATTAAATTAAAGACGGTTCTTGGGTTAAGGATGGGAGCTGTTCGTATATGGTTTGTATATAGTCAGAGACTATATATGCATCAGTGGCGTGCGGTAACTTTTGAAACAGGGCATGCGATCAGAAGGGGGGGGGGATATTTAAACCAAAATTTTTAAATTTATTTTTTTAATTGGTAAACATGGTATTATATTATGCATTTATTTTTAAAAATTAGCCTTATTCAATGCTCCTTATTACAAAAAATATCAACAACCGCATCATATAATGTATTTAAAAACAACAAAAATAGTTCTTATCCTAAAGAATAGAACATTTGTATCGCCTCTAGGTAAATAATAAATCAAAATAAGTCCCGAAAAGTATCAGTAACAATGAGTAGCAATTAGTAAATTCAAAACGTCAAACGCATCTACAAGCGCCAACCGGCAACGGGAAACGCCGAGAGAGATAGAACTCAACCACACTAGTGCGCATGCGCGACCAATTCTAGCCAAGCAATCGCATGCAACGGTCATTGCGCATCAATTCGGCTTTTGCTGTTCATTTGATGTGGTATTCTATGCTAATTTTATGAGCGATACATTTCATAATTTCGTAAATTAAAAAATGTATAAATGTTAAAAATATTTATTATTTGGTATTTTTAGAATCATTTTACAATACATGCAATTACGTTAATTAAAATATGAATAAATCATAGAGAATCATCTACAGCATGTATGGACCGCACGCCACTAATATGCATATAGTTCTGTTTATGTAGAATGTAGATATTTATATATTATTCAATTTATATTTTTTTTTTATCCAATCGTTTACGTTATTTTAACCAACAACGAGTTTCATGTAAAAGAAAATACTGTGACGCGTCGCAGCTATTGTTAAAATTTTAACTATTTATATTGACGTGTTTTTAGGATTTGTGTTTAAGACAAAAATTTATTTTATACACACGTTTATTTATTTATCTAACACTATTACATTTATTTATTTACAAGTCAACAATCGTTCATTTCACTGTCTAACTTGCCACTGATTCACTGATTGTTAATTCACTAACTGTTTATAAATTATATCTATATATATATATATATATATATATATATCAGAGGCGTGCGGTCCATACATGCTGTAGATGCGGCGCATGCCTTTGGATTGTAAGACGATTTTAAAAATTGAATATTTTTTATGATTTATTCATTTCATTTTTAATTCACGTAATTGCATTTATAAATTGATATATTTTTAACATTTATAATTTTTTTGATTTACGTAATAATGAAAGGTATCGCTCATAAAATTGGCATAGTTTACCAAAACAAATGAACGGCAAAAGCCGAATGAATGCGTTGGCGACAATAGCATGCGATTCCTTGCTTCGAATTGGTCGCGCATGCGCACTAGTACGGTAGAATACTATCTCTCTCGGCATTTCACATAGCCAATTAACGGTCTGCAGATGCGTTTGCCGTTTTGAATCTAAACAGTAAATTTAATTGTTATTGATACTTTTCGTGAGTTATTTTGAATTATTGACCCAAAGACCATACAAATGTTCTGTTTTTTAGGATAAGAACTATTTTCGTGGTTTTTAAATACATTATATGATGCGATTGTTGATGATTTTTGTAAGAAGGAGCGTCAAATAAAGCTAATTTTAAAAAAATACTTATAACATCACGTTTATCAAATAAAAAAATAAATTTATAAAATGTGGTTCTTATACCCCCCCCCCACTTCTAACCGCATGCCCTGTTTTAAAAGTCACCGCACGCCACTAATATACATATATATATATATATATATATATATATATATATTGATATATATATATATTGATATATATATATATATATTCTTATATCTATCACTCACTGTTTCAAAACTGATTCACTGTTTATTTATAACTGACTGATTCTAGATGATTTCTGATTTTTGTCTATCCTTTTTCTCGTAAATCAAAAATTCTTAAATAAATCTCTAGAACATCTCGCCATCGCACTCCCTAATCGCTCCCTCTTTATTTACCTTTCACGCTTCGGTGAGCAATCAGTGGGACGCCAGGCCTGCAAGGCGACAGATGTGAGATGCGAGGCGCAAGCCCACACACACGCTCATACATAACAAACACACACACTTTCAAATCTTACAAGGCATGTTAGGCATGTAACAGATTTGTCATGTTCCCCTTTTATCATATAAGACAGGAAAAACATTTTTTTAATTTTGAATTTCCATAATTTGGAACAATTCATCGTGAAAACAATTCGAAAGAAGGGATTTAAAGAAAATGTCAAGCTCCACAAAAATGCCTTAGAACAAAGTTCCTCAGATCAACCGTTTCAAAGATATCAGCGTTAAAAAGAACACTAAGTAAAAAATTTTAACATGTTCCTACTGTCCCTACTTTATACTAAGAATTATTTTTATAGAACGTAAAATTTCCTTTAGATTGTTGTTACGATGAACTGTTCCAAAGTTATGAAAAATTTTTTTGAAACACAATGCCATATTTTATGTGGCCATATGGGCAATAAATGCAATTTGATTCATTTGATTGGACAGCTTATTTGGCTAATTTCCACCATTCCAATGATTCTAACCTAACCATTATTATCGATATATTTTCATATTTTGAATAAGACAATATTTTAAATGAAACACAAACCAATTTTAATTGATTTAAACTTTTCTACACAAATATATTTAACTCTAACCCCCCGTAAAAAATAAATCTAAAAATAGCTTCCAAAGTTTGTATTTACACCTGTGTCCCCTGTGTCTATAACCCCAGGCACGATTTCTGGTTTATAAATACATTTTTAAGTCAATATTCTTAAAATAATGAATTAAAGTTTGATATTTTTATCAAAGAAAGTAAACGTTTTACAATGGCCTTATTACAGCACTCTAAAAAAATACTTTTTGGATTTATCTCCATTTCGAGTTTTATTGTTATTTTTTATGCCACTGGCTTATTAATTTTATTTTTATCTAATCCTGTTAATCATCATCCCAAAGCCATTGAAATTCAAGCCCAAAATTGTAAGTAGAATTTTAAAACTTCAAATTTTATGATAAAACTATTTTAAATTGTATTTTTTTGATAGTCACTCGGTTTGAGGATGTTTTATGGGCGTTATTTGTCAATTCTCTGATAATTTCTTCGTTTATTCTTCAACACACTTTACTAGCACTTCCAATAGTTAAGGACTTGTTTACAAAGATACATTTAAAACCGATTCAACGAAGTATTTATGTGCTGGGAACTTCTGTATCAATTTATGTAAATGTTTAATATTTTTTAACTATGATATTTAGTAATTTGTTCTGTTTTAGGTGTTAATTAAGTTTTGGCAATTTATTCCAAGTTACATTTTGTGGCAAATTGATGCTACTGAAGGTGTTTTTTGGTGGTTGTTCATCACAGTACATAGCATATCCTGGGCTTTGATTTATGGAGGCGTTCTTATTTTAGATATAACAGAATTAATGGGCTTAAAACAGGTAATTTTCAAGGAAATATTTTTAATGATTTATATTTTATTTGCTATAATACTTGCAGGTATATTATTTGATATTGAATATTGCTGATCCCCTCTGTTACAAGTCGGAAGAATTACAGAAATTGTATTCGAATATGCGTCATCCAGGTTTATTAACCCTTCTAGCAATATTCTGGATATATCCTGTAATGAGGTACTGTATAAAATCAATTTTTGAAAATTATTGGTTTAATTAAATGTATTTCTAGCTTGGACCGTTTACTTCTGTCTTTGATATTTAGTCTGTATATTATATTTCGTTGGACTACCGATGAAAATGATATAAATTATATGTATCTTCAATTAATCCGTAAGAAAGCATCTTTATTTTAAGTATTTTTTTATGTTTTTATTAAGTATTATAAATTTAAGTTTTTTTTTTATGTTAGTACTGTAAAAAAAATAAAGACCTTTATAAATCTTTACCAGTCAATGACCCAAAAATATCCCTCATATACAAAAGTTTTCACAGACGGATCAGTCTTAAACGGGAAAAGTGTTAGTGATGAAATATATAAATATCAATTACCCATACACTTGCCATTTTTTATTGTGAAGTTATGCCATTATTAAAGCATTACAAAAAATAAACGAATTGGGACTCAATAAGGCGGTGATTTGTACTGATTCGAAAGCAACAGTGGATAGTCTCTCCAACAGAAACACTAACAATGAAATAGTCAAGAAATGTCAAAAAATTATTACATCCCATGCAAAAATAAGGACAATAATAGCAGCCTGGTTTCCGTCATATCAGGGAATAAAGGGCAACAAAAAAGCGGATAAGGGCGCCAGGGAGGAAACAAGCTTTTTTTTTTTAGAGAGGAAGGAAAATACCTTTACGTATCATCAGGCCCCGCTGTTCGGCCTGGTATGTCGGACTCAGATACAATACCGACTAAAAACCTCCTCTTCCTCCAGCCTCTGTTCCCCCACGGAAACCGCCGCTAGGCATTACTTCGCGGGGGTAGGGAAAAGCTGTTAGTCGCTTGTCTCCTTATTCGCCATTTCTTTCGGCTCTCCTCTTTTCCGCGCATCACAGGTCCTTAAGGACTCCAGTTGCGAAAGTACTGGTCGCGTAGGGAGGAAACAAGCTAGGTACAACGCACCGAACATCTGACCACCTATAGAGACTACAAACGAGCCATCCACAACCACATCATGATACGGTGGAACTCTGAGTGGAAACCACTGAACATCAAACCGAGGGGATGTTTGGGAGAGGAGGCCGCGACCTCGTAGTAGGTCTGACCAATGTATCCTAGTCAGGATGAGGATTGAACCCGCCGCCTTTCCCCACCAGCACCTGTTAGGGGCCATCCCTAAATTACGTCACACGTTAAAGAGGCGGGAGGGGATCGACGAAGTGTGACAACGGGTCCTAAATTTCGTGACGTCACATTTCAAAATCTACTTTAGTCTCTAAGGGTTCAAAAGCCTTAGACTTGACGTCTACTGGAGGGCAATGGTGAAATATACGGAGGACGTCCTGACGGCTAAAAAAGCCAAAGAACGCACAGTGAGCGCGTAGCCGTGCGACCAGAGTCAGGCTGAAGTAATGCGAAAGCGGTTTCCGGTCTGGCCCCCTTCCACACTGAAGGGCAGTAAGAGGATTGTTTTTAGTGGGTAAAAATCCCACACTACCAACACCATCTTCAATTTCATCCCTATTGGTGTCTTTTGAAGAACCTCTACATTTAAATAAAAGGATGATTAAGTATGATCTTTAATTAATAAAATTAATCGTTTATTTTATGTTAATTTTATTTTAAAAAAATCATTTAAATTGAAAATAAATAAATTTTGGAACTGCTGTTTTAATTCAATAATTATTTGTAGATGTAAAATATGTGACGTCACACTAAGGAGGGGTGGGTCTCACAAATGTGATCAGCTGTGACAAGGACGGGGGCAAAAATGATAAAATTTTTGACGTAATTTATGGATGACCCCTTAGAGAAATCTAATCCAAGACAATGCAGCCGATGTGGCAAAGCAATAAGAGTCATCCACGTTCTCAGTGAATGCCCCACTTATACAAGAAAGATTCTCCCTTATTAACATCCATGAGTATAAAGCTACACTCAATGACCAAAATCTCATGGAAGAAATTAAGAACATTTTAAAAAAACATCAGCTTCTTCAATCTACCTAAAGACCTCTCTAAATAGGCAGTCGCTAAAGACAGCTAATGTTGAAGCGACTCAAAATAAATAAATAAAAAAGATAATTTTTTTTCAAGTTTTTATTTAACTCATTCATATCCTATAATACAGGAAATTAATATTAGATAGAAGTTTTGTTTGCATCTTATAGGAAATGAAGAGCTATTAAATACAAAAGATGGTAGACTCTTTATCGGTTTGATTTGGCGACACGTTCTAATTCGTCCTTTTTCTTGATAGCATAAGAATTTGAGGAGCCCTGTAAAAAAATAAATTCTATTAATATTAGAATACATACGATACGAATAAATAAATAGATTGTAATAGTCTAAGATCCAAACCTATATCGGACCTTCACCGAGTTAATAATAGAATGAAACATATTTTCATGAATTTAGTACATAAAAAAATATATTAAAAATGAGTTGCCTAAAAAATCCTGGATAGACTATTTTTAATTATTTTAAAAAAAATTTTTATATCATCATAAGCGCTGTTTTATTGCGAACACGTTGACATAGATTTGTCTGCAAAAAGTTCGGTCCTATTAGAGGTTAGCGAATTTTAAAGATTTAAATTTTACTGCTAAAGTGTATCAAATAAAGGAGAAAAAAAAATCAAAAGTGAACACAATAAAAAAAAAATAATATCTAAGTTACTCTAAAGTGCCCAGCGAACAACACTATGCATAACAAATGCATTTTGTTGATCTAGTGAAAATAACATTAACAAAAAAAAAAATTACTGCGCGTGGAAATGTGCGACAGAGAGATCCGAGGTAAGCATACTGTGTAATAATAAAGGACTCAACATCACAGTCGGCTGTGACGTGTACATTTTTTTCTATTTGTTGCAATATTTAAAAAAATCATTTTTTTTAAACTATTAAAAATAGTCTGTCCAGGATTTTTTTAGGCACCCCATTTTTAATATATTTTCTAATTTACTAAATTCATGATAAAATGTTTCATTTTATTATCAACTCGGTGAAGGTCGATGTAGGTTCGGATCTTTTTACATAAATGGCTTGTAACGTACAATGTTCTGTTTTATTTTCAAGAAAACAAATCTAATGTTATACATCATACGTATTTCATAATGTTTTAGGACAAAATTAATAAGTATAATGTATATTTGCTTTTGTCCTAAAGCGAAACCAAAGAATTATATAGAGATAACAAATTGGCATTAGATAGGACATAAGAGTTAAAAAAAAATAACAATTACCCGAGCAGCGTTAATGAGTTCATCAGCTACACATTCAGCTATTGTTTTAATGTTTCTGAAAGCAGCTTCTCGTGCACCAGTGCATAACAACCAAATTGCTTGGTTTACACGTCGTAGTGGTGAGACGTCGACGGCTTGCCGTCTTACAGTACCAGCACGTCCAATACGAGTTGAATCTTCACGTGGTCCAGAATTAATAATAGCTGTGACCAAAACCTATAACAAAAAAAAAAAAAAAAAAATTAAAACTTTTCTCCAGTAAATTTAAGACACTTATAAAATCCATGTTAAACTCAGATTAAAAATGATATCAACAAAGTTTATTCTGTCAAGAGGTGTCAGAAAAATAAATATTGTCATCCTTTGAAATATAAAACTATAAGATAGATGCACAAGACAAAGATTCACCTGTAGAGGATTTTCACCCGTTAATAAATGGATAATTTCGAAAGCGTGTTTAACGATTCGGACTGCCATTAATTTTTTGCCGTTATTTCGTCCGTGCATCATTAACGAGTTTGTTAATCGTTCTACAATTGGACATTGTGCTTTACGGAACCGTTTCGCTGCATATCGACCAGCTGAATGAGGTAAATATTTAGCATTTTTCTCTTTAACAGCGATGTAATCCTAGAAAACAAAGCATTTCATTAAAATACTATTAACTCACAAAATAAATATATTCTTTGGGTTTATTTTTAAACCGTCAGATATACTTAATCAACAATGCTTTTTCTGTAGAGGTGTCAGAAAAAAAAGTGATAATCATCATAGAATTAAAAGTTAAATGGTTTACCAGTTAATTGACCCAAAAATTTTACCTGTAAAGAAACAATGAATTAAAAAAATATTCACTTAAAATAGAAATATTACAGGGCTTTCTTTAAATAGTCAGATCTACTAACTCAACAATGCTATTTCTGTAGAGGTGTCAGAAAAATAAGTGGTAATCATCATAGATAATTAAGAAATTAATTTATTGGGAAAAAGAAGTTGATTATACCTGTAGAGACATATCGGAGACTTGTACATCATCGCAGCTCCATCGCCCGAAAAGTTTAATTTCGGGAAGTTCTGCTGGTTGAGCCAAACCAACAGTATCGGTTATGATTGGCTTATCATAATTTTCGTACTCCATATCGGCTGTGCACTAAAATAAAATCAAAATAGTAATTAAATTCAAGCAAGTCTGGAGTTAAAACATGGCCAGTGAGTAAATGAAGGAACACGTGTTAATAACCTTAAATACACATTCACATCGTAATTAAATATTAAGTCGACCAAATAAATTGAATATTAAGAGTTAAAAAGTTAAGCCATATTAAATTTGTAATTTGTGCGATATTTAGGGCATTATTTTGAATTTTATACCTATTTTACTCAATGTTTGCCGATATCTTGTAGTTCACGAACCATTTAACGCCGGAAAAGGATATGGCCGCCGTGTCAAAGTCGGACGACCATTTTGATTTGGCGCATGTGCACAGCAGTTGGTAGGGGTGCACAGTTTTCGATTTTCTTAAACAATATTTTTTAAAATTAATATTTTTTATTTGAAATAATATTAAAAGGATATGAGTTACATAAAATAAAATTTAATTTTATTTAAAATTTTAATTTTAATTACAAGCGTAACGCTAATATCAAATCAAAACTATAGTTAATGTTAGATAAAGCGTATTAGCGTGTTATGCGTCGAAAAATAATGTATGCAATCTACTAATACTAATTAATAATGTATAAAACAATGCATTTTTTTTAAAATATATTTTATAATAATTTTAAATTGTATTTTTCTTCGTAAATCTTTTGAAATAAGGGGTTATTTTTAAAAGTAAAATACATCGTCCGCTACTCCCGCTTAACTTTAAAAAGCATTCGATTCCCGAGAAAGCCCGAAGTAACCGATTTCCGGATATACAATTACCTATACAATTACGACGACGCACGAGCCACGATGTTTACTGCATATTATACTTTATTCAGATACAGATGAATATAGTATGACAGATTATAGTTATTAATTAATTTGATAAAGCACTAATTACAATTAAACATTGCAACGTGTAGTTACGCAGATTCTTCGCGAATCAATAAAACCATCACGTCGTTTCACTTATTTTAAACTATGTTTTTTTAAATTGAAAAAATGACTCAGTTTTTACCACCAAATCTATTAGCATTATTTGCTCCTCGCGATCCCATTCCGTATTTGCCTCCACCAAATAAATTGCCACATGAAAAAAAGCAACGAGGCTATGTCGGCGTTGGACAATTTCTAGAAGCGTTTGAGGTAAAGTTGAAGCCATGTATAATCTAATGTGTTTTTTTTTTAAATCGATATTTGTACAGGATCCCAAGGATACTCCTCCACCAACCAGAGTTGAAACTCGCGAAGAGCGATTGGAAAGACGTCGTCGAGAACGTGCTGAACAAGTAGCGTATAAACTTGAACAGGAGATCGCTGTATGGGATCCAAATTCATGTCCCAATGCCACAGGAGACCCTTTCAAAACGCTTTTTGTGGCACGAATTGTAAATCTATACATTACTTTTTAATCTTTATTTTTGTATTAATACAATTTAATATTTCAGAATTATGATACTTCCGAATCCAAACTACGAAGGGAGTTCGAAGTATATGGACCTATTAAAAAGGTATTTTGAAAATTGATTATTTAAATGCTCGTATAGATATATCAAATTTTGACCAACAAAGCGGATCGTTGTTCAATTAAGAAATTGTTCATGAATGTCATTAAATCATTTTTCGGCCGCAAGATTGAACTTTTTATGCAACTCAATTCACATAATTTTGTAGAGTCTGAAATCACTATGTAGAGTGGTAACTATAGACTCTCGGGTATGAAGAGTAGAGGTAAAGAGAACCGTCTCTGTATGTGCAAAAGAGTCCATTAAAAGGTGTTGAATCAAGGTGGCGTGGGTACATTTATAGAAATTCTGGAGTAGAGTAAAGAGGGATAGTATAGGAATTTAAGTGGGATAGACTTGGTAGGATAAGAGCTAGAATAGGATAGACTCCATCAACAACTGTTAAATTCATATAATACTTTTGCTACTCTAGCACCATTATTGTAGTAGAAGATCCGAACCTACATCAACCTTTACCGAGTTGATAATAGAATGAAACATATTTTATCATGAATTTAAAAATATCCTTCACCGACTATTTTTAATTATTTAAAAAAAAAGAGATTTTTAATAAAATATTGCAACAAATACAAAAAATTTTACACATCACAGGCGACTGCAACGTTGGGTCCTTTATTTATTACACAGTATACTTACCTCGCATCTCTCTGTCACACATTTCCACGCGTATTAAAATTTAAGTCTTTAAAATTCGCAACCCCTAATAGGACCGAACTTTTTGCAGACAAACCTATATCAACGCGTTCGCAATAAAACAGCGCTTATGATGATATAAGTTTTTTTCTACCATCTTGATGTGGCAATATTTTATTAAAAATCATTTTTTTTTAAATAATTAAAAATAGTCTATCCTAGATTTTTTTAGGCAATCCATTTTTAATATATTTTCATATATACTAAATTCATGATAACATATGTTTCATTCTATTATCAACTCGGTGAAGGTCGATCTAGGTTCGGATCTTAGACTATTGGAGAGATTCGAATCTGTTAAAACTATTACAGCTGAACACTTTTATAACTTGTTTTATGACACTTTTATGTTCACTATACGAAAGAGTTCTCCTTATATCTACCAGTGATGTAACGAATGTCCGATTTTCACATTTTTTTTCCATTAATCGCGAATGCAAATGTTGACTTTCATATAAAGTGCGCGTAAAATGCTAATTATGCGCCAATAATATTCATTGTTATTTTTTTATTTTGCTAATTATTTAAATGGATCAACTTGGATAACTACGAGAAATTTAACTTTGGTTAAAATATCTTTTTTTTCTGTAAAAAGATATTATAAATTTTATTATTTAATTAAAATCTTAGTTATAATCTGCTTACTAAGTACAAATCTTACATTATAAATTGCAATAATACTTATTAGACCTAGAATAATATTACTGCCTTATTTGATTGGATTCTCAAGTTCGTTTTTCATAATACGTATAAAAATTTAGAAATTGAGTTTTTTTAAACGTAAAAAAGGAATTATTTTTTTTATTTTAGTTGTGCTTTTTTCATTACTTAAATTAAAAAGAATATAAAAAATATATTTTTAATTTAGTGGCCTAGGGACTGCTCATAAATTACGTAAGGCATTTAGGGGAGGTAGACTGAATATTATGAATTCTTTATATCGGCAGGGGGGGTAGACAATCTGATTTTACGTATGATTTTGAATTGAACGTATTACTATTTCGCACTAAGAATTGCTCTGATTAAGCGGTTATTTTATTTTATAAGTATGTTCTTTTTTTACGAAAATTTCTTATGAAGGGGAAGGGGCGAGTAGTTGTAAACTTATGATTTCTTACAATAGGGAGGGGGGTAAATAAGCCTAAGAAACGTCTTACTTAATTTATGAATGGCCCCTTATCTCAAAACTGTTTCTTGATCATTTAATTATTCAATTCAAATAATTTAATGAAATAAAATATAAATTTTATCAGTTGTATTAACATTCCATATATTCTCCCTTTGGTTTGTCAAATACATTCGCCAAACATTTCGTCGTTTATTGCGAATGCAAATGAAAAAAAAATGCGAATATTCGTTAATTACCCTCCATACTCGAGTAATAGTCACTTGCCTGTGTCATGAAAATTTCTCTTATCTTGTGACCATTTGTTGCCCTTTATAGGTCAAAATTGGCTGTAATCTATACGAGTTATAACTGAAACTTTTCTTAAAATTTTAGATTGCTGTAATACACAATACAATCAATGGTAAACCTCGTGGCTACGCTTTCATCGAGTATGAACATGAACGTGACATGCACTGTAAGTGTTTAAATTCAGTCCTAAAATGCTTCAATTCCTGTAATAGTTTCTTTTCAAAGCGTACTTATCTCGATAATTTTAAATACTTTTAATTGGATCTTTAATAATTAATGTATCTACTACATAATATAAGTAATATGTAAATGGTAAGTAACAACTTTTTAGGGAGCTGTATTAATTATTAGCTATTCAATGTGAAAACTATTTAAAACGAATCGGGAGTTTGTACAAAACGATGCATATCGTACTGATATGAGCTAACACGAAAACACGATGAGAAACAATTGTAGTGAAAGATTAGTGCTCTTTTACTTTTTGGATTAAAAAAAAAATGTTTTCTACATTATGATTTTCAATAGTATTTTTTTACTTTCTTTTACACTAACAATTTTCAACATTCGTAATTATAAGTAGTAAAACTGGTGTTTATTGTTGATGAAACATGTTGATTAATGCAAGGTTCTTTGTTTATACAGTACAGATGTAACAGTAATGCTCCCGAGCCCATACAGTGAGGCTTCACTTAACCCACATGCCCAAATCTCTGCATTTGCCTGACTATAAATAGGTTTGTATGTTTGGTAAGAAACCCTACATACAACAAAAGAAAATAATTAAAAAAAAAAAAATAAATGAATAAACATAATAGAAAATGCAGGTTTCGTAATGGTAAATTAAATTGATTTCGTGCATTGTGTTATTTTTACAAATCTCTTTTTTAAAACTGAAAATGTTGAATTAATTCTGTCTTTTAAGTTACCAAACTTAAAGGTCAGAATAAGTTTCTCATTGTTGTTAATTAAAAAAAGAAATTGTAAAAGTAACCAACGAAAATAAGATCAGAATTAATTATATTTCCAAAATGCATTTTTATCGAAATTAGTCAGGATTGTGCGAACTTTTTTAATTTCCTAAGTATTGTGTCCTAAACGCTTTATTTATATTACCATCATTTGTCATCCCCTATTTTGTTGATTTGCTATGCTTTTTACTTTAATTTATTTCTTCTATGTTTTCTTCAATTAATGGATGCTCAATGATAATTCTAACCACGTTTATGAAAGATTAGGCTTTATACAATAAATATATTAGATATTTGAGTAAGAATTGTCACAATTTTTTTTCAAACTAAATAAACGGGTAGTTCATTAGGAATATTTCGTAACTTTTCCCTTAAATAGTTATTAGGATTAAAGGAAGAGATACACAAGGTTTGTTCCATACGACTAGCTAAGGTGATGCTCAAACTTTTAACACTGACAGATAGACAAAGAGCAAGACACATTGCCAAGAGACAGTAATGAGTGAAGAAATGTTTCAGCTTACAACCGCTCGGCCTTATTAGCCCGAGAGTCGAGCTATGTACGTACCGTACGTACAGGAGGTTTTTAAGCACTGGTTAACCGGTTTGTAACTAAAGCGAACTTGTCACTTTATGTTCTTCACTCACTCTTGTCTCTTGGTCAATGTTGTCTTGCTCTTTGTCTGTTTGTCAGTGTTTGAACATCACCAGAAGGACGATTGGAACAAACCTACAATATCACTGATTTTTTGTTTGTTGTAATTCCTGCTAAATTTTATATTTTCAAGTTCAATGATTTATAACAATGCTTTTGAAGATCTTATTTGTATGTTATCCCTCGATTAACGTTGTTAATTCTTTTCCTAAAATTATATTGTATTCATTAAAACCGCACAAATTATGGGACTTTTCTCGAATCTCTCCGATGCGCTTCTTTACACCGCATTCTTTTATTCTCTTATAGACTTACGTAACTTTGAGACTCATTCGCGTATATTCAAAGAAAAGAAATGAACATAACCTATATGATATGAAAGATTTTTAGTTTTTCATGAACCACAAGTACCTTTATCCTTAAAAGCCTACAATGTCTATGGGATACCTATAATCTCTTTCTTGAAAAGTACTTTAGCGTTATCTAGAGTTATCTTTTTTGTCAAAGTAGCTAGAATTTTTTTTATATTTTGCTATTAAGGCTTCTGTTTATAAATTAGCTTGCTTTAAGTGCGGTTAGAGAAGCGGGCGAGTATTAGTTAGTAATTAATAAAAATAAGAAATAAAATGGACCACTTGATGACGTAGCGGTTAGAGCAATTACTATCTTCGCTACATGCGTCAGTGGTACTTGGTTCGACTCCCGTCGAATCCCTAGGTATAAGATTAAGAAGTAAGATTTAAGACCTACAGAAAATTTCTGTCTGTAAGACAGATATAACCTTAGATGTTTAACCGACTTAAACACTAAAATAAAATAAATAAATAAATAAAAATATAGCATAATACTAATTTTCAGGTTTTAATAGTTTAATATTTTAAGCAATTATCAGGTGAAAAGACCAGTTTTTTATTTTAACAATTTATTTTCTTTTTACACTACGTTTCGTCGGTGTTATTCCGACCTCATCAGATATCTTTAAAATTGTTATACCAAATATAATAAAAATATAATTTTAATATAAATTTAACAATACAAAATTTCAGGTATCAAATATAGATAGGCAATTTTTTTTAACTTTTTTACTAATTTATATTTTATCATTATATTTTACCAAACAAAAATAATGCATCTGTAAGACAGATATGACCTTAGATGTTTAACCGACTTAAACACTAAAATAAAATAAATAAATAAATAAAAATATAGCATAATACTAATTTTCAAGTTTTAATAGTTGAATATTTTAAGCAATTATCAGGTGAAAAGACCAGTTTTTTATTTTATCAATTTATTTTCTTTTTACACTACGTTTCGTCGGTGTTATTCCGACTTCATCAGATATCTTGAAAATTTTTATACCAAATATAATAAAAATGTAATTTTAATATAAATTTTACAATACAAAATTTCAGGTATCAAATATACAGATAGGCAATTTTTTTTTACTTTTTTACTAATTTATTTTTTACCATTATATTTTACCAAACAAAAATAATTCAAGAAAAAAAACTTTTAAACCTTTTTTTGAAGAAACTTGCTCGAAACCCTTAAAGATCAGAACAAATTTTAAATTTATCCCAAGCAATGATATTTATTCAATGATCTGTAGTTGATGAGAAAAATATCTATCAAATTAGTCCAGGAGGAATCGGCGCATGAGTATCGAAAACTATTCCACCTCAATTTTTTTATGCGATTCTCTTCAAATTACCCTACTGATGATATAAATGCATGTTGCCAGGGGGCAACCCCGTGCCATATTGTTTAAACCGAAATTGTTTAAACAATTGCGAGGAATTGTTATTTTTCAACCGGACAAATTTTTTTTGTATTCTTTGTTAAAATACAATTAAAAAAGGTCCTATGGCTTTTCACGATAAAGTTAATATTTTTAGAGATATCAATTTTTAAAGGTTCGAAAAATCTTAAATTTGGGTACTTTTGACCCATGAAAAATATATTAAAAAAAAAAATAAAATATAAATAATATTTTTTTTTTATTCTTTATACAATAGTTAACAATATCCTTAATTGCGATTTCTAAAAATTTAATTATTTATACCTGTTTTTAATTGTTAATTTCGCGCGTTCACAAGTATGCGTTGCTTACCTATAAGTATCGTTGTCTCTCTCTGACTCATACGCTGCGTCGGTCGAAATTAACAATTAAAAACAGGTATAAATAATTAAATTTTTAGAAATCGCAATTAAGGATATTGTTAACTATTGTATAAAGAATAAAAAAAAAATATTATTTATATTTTATTTTTTTTTTTAATATATTTTTCATGGGTCAAAAGTACCCAAATTTAAGATTTTTCGAACCTTTAAAAATTGATATCTCTAAAAATATTAACTTTATCGTGAAAAGCCATAGGACCTTTTTTAATTGTATTTTAACAAAGAATACAAAAAAAATTTGTCCGGTTGAAAAATAACAATTCCTCGCAATTGTTTAAACAATTTCGGTTTAAACAATATGGCACGGGGTTGCCCCCTGGCAACATGCATTTATATCATCAGTAGGGTAATTTGAAGAGAATTGCATAAAAAAATTGAGGTGGAATAGTTTTCGATACTCATGCGCCGATTCCTCCTGGACTAAATACAAAATCCAAAGTATCAAGGTTGGAAATTCGTTAATCCCTTAATAGGATTAAGAATGCCATCGAAACTCGGTCGAATGCATCGATTATTTCAATATTTCATCAATTTTATAAAATCCTTCATCAAACACCGAAATGTAATGAATGGGTATTTTGATGGGCTTCGCACTGTTTTAAGAACTTAAGCTTTTAAGTCTTCTTTTAACATCATTAGGTTACGTTACGAAAATCCTAATGAACTACTGTTTGTTAAAAACAAAGTTAACCGAAACTTAACATGGTTGCGTATATGAGATTAAAAATTATGAATTTCTTAAGAATAAAAATGCCAATATGAGTATTATAATGTGAATCAGGACCTTATTTCTTATAATTTGCCTAATTTTTACTAGATTAAAACTGCTTGTTATTTGAAAGAAGAAACTTACGATTTAAATTTTTCAAATGAATACTCTGTTATTTTTCTGTAGCCGATATAATTTGCTTGTTAACCTTTACTTGAAATATATTTTAGATGTAAAGTTAATTTCTTTATCGTAATTTGTAATATAGTCTTTAATTACTAGTACGGTATCAATGCTATTTTGGAAATAAATTTTGATCGTTGAATGATTCGGTCGGTAATGTATGTATATATATTTACAATTAATTAAAAATCGGCATATTAAATAATAAAAATGCGCTCACGTAAGTAGTTGCGCACCAGGTAAAATGACTGGATATCTCACAACAATCGCGATTTTTTCAACAAATTGTTCACAATAAATAACGTAAGCTCATTAAAAGCAATGCGTAAGTAAACGTTGGGTAGGTATTTTGTATATCAATCTCCTTTAAAAAAAAAAAAAAAAAAAAAAAAAAAAACTAAAACTCCAAATTAATTTTAATAAGCGCGAATTATTTTTTTCTATTTTGATAACTGTTCAAAATTTACAATAATCGTGGGCATTATTTAATTTCAATAGAAAATTTTAGAAAACAAGGCAAGTTAGCACGAAGTTTTGCAAAACTTAAAGAAATTTAAATTAATTTTTAGCAGCCATGGGGGTTTACACGAAAAGAATAGATTAGATTTTGTGAAAGGGGCAGGGTAAAAATTTTTTTGTCAGGCTATTTTGATTTTTACTATATTTTATCATCTACTTCTAAGTCTTCTAGGAAATATATTTTAGATTCAGCTGTTAGTGCAGACGAGCGGGTTCACTATCTTATTTTGATATTTTTTATTTATTTCTAAGACAATAAAAACGTTTTTCAAAAATTATTTCTATCTATTTGACAATGGTTAGATTTGTAATGCACGTTTTTATTGTCTTTTCAAATTTTATTTTATTTTCACGTATTTTGGAAGCAAATGAATGATAGATAGAGATTATGGATTGTGTTATCAAATATGTTATCTTTGCTTCGTATTTACAGCCGCGTATAAACATGCCGATGGTAAGAAGATTGACGGTCGTCGTGTCTTAGTCGATGTTGAACGTGCTAGAACAGTTAAAGGATGGTTACCACGAAAACTAGGTATGTACATACATTTTTTAACTATCTTATAATTTGTTTCTTCGAGCATCCAGTTCAAAGCCCTACATTTGAACTGACTAACTAAGTAGATTTAAATTAATTTTAAGTACAGTAGAACCTCGCTATTCGTACACAATTCGTTCTGTTCGCATTTCGAATTGCGATTTGTACTAATGGCGAATCATTTTTTCGCATAAGATATAATGTAAATTGCATTAATCGATTCCAAACTCTTTATTTAAACTAATGAGTTGAACAGTAGAAGTAAAAAAGGAACAATTGTATAATTCTTTAATACGATTTTTATTATTTAAACTTTACTTACATATTACAATTCCTCATCGCTTTCTATATTAAACACGTTAGATGATTTTTCCCCTGATTCTTTTTTCTGTCTTTTTGGTCCTTTACATATTCAAAAGATGTCCAATGTTGATTGTTTTTGTCTTTTTTTTTTGAGTCCTTCTAAAATGCTCCAGCACATTGTCGTTAAATAAGTTAACGCTCCTATTCACCACAGCTGTGTTTGGATGCCATTTTTGGACTATGTGTTCTATATTTTCCCAATGGTGACGCAATTCTTTAATTTCCTTACTTGAAATGTTTTCCTTTTCCTCTAAAAACACATCTTTAATCACTTCCTGCTGTTCTCTCTGTAGTTCTTCAGTTGTCAAGTGATATCGGTGATCTATAATCATTTCCTCCACATTATCACTGTCTGCATCCAAACCCATGGATTTTCTCAGGGACACAATTTCATTCCGAATTCATTTATTCACTTCAGTCCGAATCGTGACAAAGCGTACGAATTGCGATTTAAATTTTATTTGAACAAGTTGTACGAATAAAGAGGCGGACAAATAGCGGGGTTCCACTGTATTTTAAATTCTATTTTTAATGGAATTCGAATTAATTGTTTGATAATGAATTTTTTGACTTCTATTAGAATGCTATCGAAAAAAATTACTGTTATTTAATCTGAAAACTGACTTTTGAGTATTAGATAACTACATTCAAAACCGGATATAACGACGGTGAATGGACCACATAACAAAGGACGTTATATCTAATAGTCGAAAGCAAATGTATATTAAATTGAAGTGATTTTTGAAAAATAGCCTTGATTAGTAAAAGAACCTCCAAAGCTTAAATTTTTTTGTAATAAAATCACCTTGCACTTAAGGGCGTGGTTGACTAGATAGTTGCCTTATACGCCAGTGGTCCTGGGTTCGAATCCCAATGAAAGCCCAAGATTTTTTTCTGGGTTTTCAGATTCGACCGTCGCTAATAACCAAAGTAGTTGATGCGACCTTAAATAAATTTAAAAAAAAATCACCTTATAGTAGCTACACTAAAGTTACGTCACATATGTATGTATTCATAATAAATACTATACCTATAGAGCCTACTTATACCATTCTTATACCTAATATTTACGGAATAGGATTTTAAATGAAAATGGAAAATTTGTGATGTGTTTCACAACCATAAGGAAATTAAAATTTTCATTTTCCATATTTTCCATTTGAATTATACAGGATTTTTTTTTATTTTTGTATTTTTATAACTTAAGAACAGTTCAACCTTATAACAATATGAATGAAGGTATTTAAAGGAAATTTCGTGCTCTACAAAAAAAGGGGTTAGGTGTCAGTTTTTCGAATCACAATTCTTCGAAACACAATTTTTCGAAAGAACAATTTTTCGAAAAATTAATAATAAATAATTTTAGGGACCGAAATAATTAGAATAAATTTAATTTTATTTGCCAGTTTACACAAAACAAATGTAATTGAAAAAAAAACTTTTATTTAGTAAATAAAATTTAATAATTTTTTGGACATTTTAACATATATTTACTAAACAAAAAAACCATGTAATTTACTTTTGTAAATAGGTACCTATAAGTTATAGTTTATAGATTGTTCATTTTTGGTAAGATTAGCGTGGCGCTTAGAGAATTTGAAATCGCCCAACGTTATACTTTTGTGTACCATAGAAATCGATATATTTTGACGTCAGCATGAGGCTTAAGCAAGCCATTTGCAAAATTCAAGGTATGAGTAACTATGGGAACTTAGATGGTCCAATTTGAACACTCAATATTTTTTATTTGCGAACACGTTTTCAATATTAAACTTCCATTGAGTGATAATAATTTTCATTTTTTTGCAATTCAAAGGACACATTATATTTTATAAACATCACAAATAACACAAAATTTCAGGAATAAAACACAGAAAACACCATAAAATTAATGAAATTCTAACGAGTTTGAACTCAAGTAATATAGAGAATATAATAGGCAAATAAACAAACCTTATATACCACGTATTTTATTTAAAGATAAGTATAGATTTTAAAAATATTCTACAAATTTAAAATGCTCTAATAATGCAGGATTTGTATTCATAAAGATTTTCAATGAATTCTGAAAACTCATAGATATTTGCAGCATAATTTTTATGTTAAAACATTTAATTTTGTGTAAAACTTCATAGTGACAGGAAGTGCACATTCAGTCAAATAATGAAATTCGGATGACTACAATTTCTTTTGTTGGGGGCTCCGCCAAACCCCTGCCAGAGGGCCCCCCTGGACCCCTTTGGCATTTGTAGTAGGAAATTGTTGAATGAATTTATATGAATTAACTTAAAATAAATGACAGTTCCCATAGTTACGTCTTAATTGACAGATTTATCAAAATCATTTCCCATAAGAAAAATGCGTCTTGAAATCCGGTTATTATCGAAAACGAAGAGAAAACTCGCAAATTAGCACTCTTCATTTTAGTTTTCTTTTGACTTGTTTTATCAGAAACCGTCGTCAATTCATGGTGCCACGATAACCTTACTCTCCCCTTCATTTTAAGTACTACATTATCGCTATTTCCAGAACGAAAAGAGATACAGAAATTGTAAAAAGTGAAAAAAAAAGTTATATGTACTGACACATTTATGTACCTATTTCATTTACCCTACCCGTCGAGGTTGATTTACACTGATTTTTGTTCAAAAACACCAACTCTACCTGTAGAAGTTGATTAAGACTGCATTATTTCGAAAAATTGTGCATTTGAAAAATTGTGTTTCGAAGAATTGTGATTCGAAAAATTGTGTTTCAAAAAATTGTGTTTCGAAGAATTGTGATTCGAAAAACTGGTCGGACACCAAAAAAGGACCTTAGAAGAAATTTGGAAAATATTAAAACATTTTAATTACTGTTATTTTTAGCTCTGATATTTTTGAAGCAGGTACTTTGTTCTAAGCACTTTTTTGTAGAGCGTGAAATTTACTTTAAATCTCGTCTTTCATATTGTTGTAACGATGAACTGTTCTTAAGTTATAAAAATTCAAAAATAAAAAAAAAATCCTGTATAATTCAAATGGAAAATATAGAAAATTAAAAATTTTAATTTCCTTATGGTTGTGAAGCACATCACAAATTTTCCATTTTCATTAACTAACTGTTCCAAAGTTATGAAAATTCAGAAAAGAAAAATGTCCTGTTTATTTAAATAGGAAATCAAAAAATGGATTAACAATCTCGCTTTGGCACCAAAGTTTGTGTTTCAATATATACGATCAATTTTTGGGTAACATAAAAAACAAAATTTTATTTATTTTTTTTTTTTTGAAACGTCTTAGTCTAAATAATATTGAGTTATTTCCATATTCAATTGTTTTTATAAGCACGTTTCATATTTGATCATTTAAACTTTGATTCTGATTTAAATCTGTTAACTTTAATATAGGTGGAGGATTAGGAGGTACTAGACGTGGAGGTCCTGATGTAAACATTAAACATTCTGGTCGAGAAGACAACGAACGTGAACGTGAGCGTTACCGTCTGGAACGTGAACGTGAAGAACGAGGAGGATTAGGAAGTGTTCATCGTGAGCGTGACCGCGATCGTGATCGAGACCGTGTCTTAGGATCCATGCGTGGAAGTAGCGGCGATCGAAGACGATCTAGGAGTCGAGAACGACGTGAACGTCGTCGATCTCGTTCACGATCACGTGAACGCAAACGTAGACGTAGCCGAGAACGTGTCCGTGATCCCGATATTGAAGAAGTTGAACGTCCCAGGGATCGAGATCGGTAATAAATCTATTAAATACTAATCAATTTCATCTTAACAATTATTTGTTTACAGCGATCGTGATCGTGATAGAGAACGTAAACGAAGGCGTTCTCGATCAAGGGACAAAGATCGGAAACGTGAAAAACGTGAACGAGACCGAGAACGTAAAGACCGAGGTGATAGGTTGGACTATATCAAAACTGATGAAGATGGAGAAATGATTCGCATTAAAGAAGAACCTATGGATGGTAAGTTGAAACTATTCGAAACAGTTCTTGCAAATTATTTATTACTCTCGTTAATAAAACAAGATTATAAACGAGATTAAATAGTTTGCATATAGTATGAAATTTTGAATTGAAGAAATATCAGGGCCATTATTCGGAAGTATTGATATTTTGGTAGTATATATTTCTTACATTTTTAATGAAATTATATCAAGTTTATTCCAGGTTAAAGAAAATTATTAGTTTTTTTATTTCTTTTTTCTTATAGATTATCCCGAATATGCACAGTATCAGCAACCAAACTATGATTCGTCTAACGTTAAATATGAAACGGTAGATGAAAAGAAGTTCGTACCAAATGATAATAACGGTGATACGAATTATGAAAGCTATGAAGAAGGGGAGGCGTATTAATATTTAGATTAACTGTGTTTTTGAAAAATTTCATAATTTTTTTCGACTAGAATTAAGAATACTTAGATAGATGTACCTAATTTTAGATCATTTCAACAATGTTTTTTTTTCACATGTAATATTATGAAAATTGATTTTATTATATTAAAAAATTTGGCATCATAATTTTTTTAAGGTTTTTTTTAATAACATATATTTTCTGATAATAAGATGAACTTAAACTAAATATAAGCAGTTGTTGAAATAATTAACATAAAATAGTTGATGTGTAGATACATACCAAGTATAGCATAGCTGATTCTATAATACGATTAATTTATATCGTGTTTTATTAAGAAAAATGTTGAACTACAATTAAAGTTTAATTTTATCGGTACGTGACAATTTGGCGCAGGACGTTTTCCCGCGGGGGTTTCGCTCCATTGCACCAGGGTCCTAAGACTGCGCGGGTGGTTTTTTTGTATCAACTGCCGGTTTTCCATTTTAAACTTCAGTGGTTCAGTGGCGCCAAAATGTCCCGCGCCAAAACGTCCTACTTCGTAATTTTACTGTGCTATATTGAATCAAGTCGAATGAATTTGAAGATAAATTGAAGATAATTTTTAGTAAATTATGAAAAGTTCTCTTTTATACTCTTATACCCCTTGTAAATGGTTTATGACTATCTCAAGGGGTGACTTCTTGAAGTTTGATATCTTTGTAACGGTGGCTCTAAGAAACATTGTTCTAAGAACAAAGAGAAAAAGGGTACGATTTTTTTTTTTTTGAAACACCCTGAACAAGATACTAAGCTCCTCTTACTCCACATATGGCTTCTATTTTATTTCACATTAATTATATTACTCCAAAAATAAATTAACAGAATCTATAGTTAAAAAACCCTCTTATGTTTTGTAACTGTCACTTGAAATGAAAGAAAGTAATAATTTGTTTGGAAATGTTTCACTGTATACATTTGAATAAAAGTAAAATATTCAACTTTGAACCATCAGCAAACAATCGCTATTTCCAACGATTGGAAATCGGTAATTTCTTGTTTTTTACCACCGAGTTTCACACTGAAAAACTCGCATTGAATTAATTGTAACGATTGTTGAACTGTTAAAAATTCAAAAGTGTCAAATATCAGAATCCTTCAAAATTTTAAAAATTGTATCAGAAAGCCAGTCATGAAATTTATAACATTTGTCATTTTTTTAATCATTAAAGCAATGCCATTTACAGATTAATATGATTTATTAATTTTTGCCGTTGATTCCTTTGAATCAATTCTTTTTTTCTTTTCAGTTTTTTTCTTCATGTTTTAGAATTGTATTGATTTATTTATTCGGTAAATCATATTAGTTAAAAAAAAATAACGCAAATGTCCAAAGGCAAACGAGTGAAAAACAATAAAAAAGACGGAAATCAACGCCGAAAACAGGACAATGAGACGGAGAAAAAGGAGAAATCTGAAGATGGTGAGTTTAAAAATACACCACAATCGGATGTAGATATTTTAAATGCATTGTTCAACACTGAAGAACAACATGAATTGAAAAATGTCCTCAATTTACAAGACTTGGTAATTGTAATGCTGTACAATTAATACAAATCAAACGTTTTGTTAAAAATATTTTTAGACAGATGTACCGCTATTAATATGTACTGTGATCCACGGAAAATTTGATACTTTAAAAAGACTACTCAAAGAAGGACATCAGGTCGATACAAAAATGGTATTTACGATTATTTCCATAAAGTCGTCGGAAATTGGACCAAATAAAGTCATTTGTTGGAAAAAATTTATAGAATTTTGCTCTTCATGGGAACTTTGTTCTAAGAATCTTTAGTGTAGAGCCTAAATTTCCATTAAATCCCTTCTTTTAGATTGGCGGTCGGGGACCGGGGTAAATTACCCCAAATAGTGTAAAAAATTTTTTACCATAGCTAATTTATAAACGTGTTAGTATGACCGAAGACTATATTCAAATTATTCTTACATCAAAAACCCCCAATTTTGAAATTATTATATCAAACATGAAGCAAGATCATTCATTCAAAATAAAATTATAACAAAATGAAAAACCGACTTCAAAATAAAAAAAAAAAACAAACAAAAATGTACTAAAAAGTAAAAAAAAAAAATTTGAAGTCAGTTTTTCATTTTGTTATAATTTTTATTTATTTCTCGATTTTTAGTGATCTGAAGTTTGATAACTGATTTTATTTCTTTGAATATGGGTGGACCTAAACGCGCTGCTTATGTGAGACAGCGCCGTTAAACGTTAAAAGTTACATCCCTTTTTGCCCTTAAGGGTTGAAATTTTTTGCTTTGAAATGTAATGATAGAACTTAGTGAAATACTCTTCCAAATAGAAAAATAAATCATCAAAACTCGATGATTTAGTTAAATGTCACTATTTCATCCCCTATTTTCATCATTAAGGAGTGGTTTTTTTTTAATAAAAAATGGATATGAGATTAATTTAAAATTATGTTCTACCAACAAAAAAAAAAGAATTATCAAAATCGAGCTATCCAATAAGAAGTTAATATTTCATCCGTTAGTTTTCAACCCTTTAGAAGTGAACGATTTTCTTCAAATTAAAATGGGACCACACGGGAGGCATCAGCTTTCAAATAAAAAAAAATCATCAAAATCGCTTCACCCCGTCGAAAATTCTGAGGTAACAAACATAAAAAAATACAGTCGAATTGAGAACCTCCTCCTTTTTTTGAAGTCGGTTAAAAATCTGAAAGGGGAAGTTTTTAAATTTTTTTATGTTTGTTCCAATATGAGAATTTCATTTTCTTTTTCTAATATTGCATACTTGCTACTCTCATGCAAGTTTTTTTTTTTTTTTTGGGTAAATTAATTCAATAAATAATTTACAATTATTTATTAAAATTACAATAATTTAATTGAATCTAATTAAATTTAAAATAATTTACATTGATAATCTCTTTTTCAAATTAAGAGGGTAATATCGACTTCCACAAAAATATTTTGAGTTAACGGCAATAAAAGTTCCCCGACCGCTGTTTTAGATTGTTGTTATGTTGATGAACTGTTCCAAAGTTATGAAAATTCAATAATAAAAAAATAAATGTAAAATGAAAAAAATTGATTGAGGCAAATGTTAATATTGATTTTAAGGGCTCGTTTTGGCACCAAAATTTTTGTTTTAATATACAGTATAAATCGTGTATAACGACACCGGATATAATGAACAACCGGTTGTAACGTACAAAACCTTCGGGCTCCGTGATATGTCTTAGATAAGACGATACATATCGGTTATAGTGAATATCGCTTATAACGAACGAAATTTGACGGTCCCCTGAAGTTCGTTATAAACGATTTCTACTGTATATCTACTATCAATTTTTGGACAGAATAGGAAAAACTTTTTTTTAAACACTCTGTTAAAGTCGTTTCTGACTAGAAGATATATTCTTGTGAAAGACAGAATTTGATAAATTTTTTCCAGCAAATCTAATTTCGGCCAACTATAATTCAATAAATTTACCGTGGTCTTTTAAACAGAGCAACACCACATCTTTAATGTGGGCTGTAAGGAATAAAAACTTAAATATAGTCGATTATTTAATTTCTCGAGGCGCCGATGTTAATTTGGTCGATAACAATGGAGACAATGCTATTTTACTAGCTATTGATAATAACTCCTGGTATGAATCAGAAATTATTGATTTATGGAATATGATTAAAGATTTATACACTGATATAAATTATGCTAATAAATCGGGTAACACATTACTACATTTGACCATGAAACGCCAATGGGCGATATTCTTAGAACTATTATTAGAAACCCGGGTATTTATCACTAATTTTTTTTAATCATTATTTTCTTATTATTCTTATTAATTTTGATGGTAGATAAATGTGAATCTTGTTAATATGAAAGGAGTAACTCCCCTGATGATGGCTGGAGCCCGATGTAATGAAACTTTAGTTTCCTTACTTTTACGAGCTGGGGCTGATGTGTCTCGAGAAGATGAACGTGGGTGCACCGCTCTGTGCTATGCTATTGCTTATGTGATTCAAAAACGTTTAGAACAACCAAATGCAGCTCTCGAATTATTAGTGAATGCGATTAATACCAACGAACTAGGATACACAACAGAAGACTATGTAAAGAGACGTATTGATATAATCGTTTCGTCACCAAATGATTCCAAGGATTCGGACCATGTTATACTATCAGTGATTTTACCAATTATATCTTTTTTTGTTCGTCACATCAAATCCGGTTTAGAAATGTTGTTAGAGTTAAATATATTCGCCCGTTTGCGTGATGCTGTTGAGAAAAATATTGATAATCTTAATTATGTTAGTGCAATATTGTCGTGCATTTTTGAATTAGTACGTTATTGTGAATGTTGTGTGGGAAATAGCTTATCGACGATAACTGAAGAGAAATTAATGGAGAAGTTTGTTGGTACGGGTGGAGCTGATTCATGCCTATGGGTACTTCTTAGGTATCTATTTTAAAATACTATAAAATAGTGGTAAATAATAATGCTTTTGTCTAGATATGGTTTAACTCCAAACAGTGGTTGGTTGGTAGCTTCTGCTTTGATGCCATTGTTTGTTGCATGTACAAGTGAAGGCAAATCTCGTGTATGGCTTCAAATGCACTATAAAGCAATCCTACCGTTTTATCAACAATTTCTCGAAATGTGTGTCGTATCGTTTGATTTTACGTCTGATGAATATCACATGAAATTAGTATGAAATGAGCTCATTTCAGGGTAACACCACTGGTGAATGTCGTAATTGAGAATTTGCACATACTTTTAAAGACACATACATGAAATCAAATTTTGATGTACTTTGTTATAAAATATATCCTCGAAATTTTTAATTAGTATTTAGGCCTTAGGTAAAACTAGTGTGAATTTAAATTTTTATCAAGTCCCGGAAACGGCTAAGTTCACCCAATGACATTATAATGACGTCAAATTGTTGTAAACATTCGCTTTAATTTGTACGTGGAACCTCGCTTAACGAGCTTAATTTGTTTCTGAAACTCAGTCGTAATACGATACAATTACTGAAAACCGAAATTCAAGTAGATTCTGCATGTGATGTCACGACGTAACCCCCTTTATCATTCGTTCTGTGAAACATCGCTTGTTAAGAGAGTCATTTTTAAGCATTTTATTTCACTTGTTATATGAATGCCTCGTTCTAGAAGGCGTTTATTAAGGGAGGTTTCATTTTAAACTTACAGTAGAAATCGTTTATAACGACACCGGATATAATGAACAACCGGTTATAACGTACAAAACTTAAGGGTCCCGTGATATGTCTTAGATAAGACGATACATGCGAATATACAATATAACGAACGAAATGACGAAATTTTACGGTCCCCTGAAAATCGTTATAAACGATTTCTACTGTATATTGGTGTGGAAAGCTTTGGGAAGTATCAAAAATATCCGGTAACAATATTGCTAAGTATTTTACTTAATTTAAACAAAGTAATGTTTTTAAAATTAATTTCACAACTTTAAACTTCCGTTATGTCAATTCAATAATGATTTAAATTTCATTACTCGGTGCAACTTTCCATGAAAGTTAGTTGGAAGTCGAAGTCAAAGTATTCAATAAAAATTACAATGTTGATGGATAGGCAATCATATATTCATCAATGCATAATAACATTTCCCCCGGATAAGAAACTTTAATGTAGAGATTCATCAGGTTAATTAAGTAATTGGACACCTTTAATAATAAATTGTGCTTGATATTTTTACTTGTAAAATAAATAATTTATGAATTGAATAATTGATTTGACATTTAAAATTGATTTTTGACTTAAATTTAAGTCAAGTAGTGAATTTCTAAGAAACTCACAAATAGGGAGAAAACAAATTTTTCTATTAATTTGATCAGATGAGATTCATTTTCACCCCAAAAAGCAACAATTTTAAGAACCGTTTTTGAGAATGCGATTTTAACTACATATAAATAGGATTTCATATATAAATCGACCTTATTTGTTATGCAAATTCCCAATTTTTTGACCAATATTCCAGTGGCATTCCTCTAAAAAATTACCTTTTTATAATTCTATAATAATTACGTTTTTAGATGAAGCGTCGAATTCGATTTTTTCGTACTTTAATGCAAAAACTACAAAATGGTGAAAATATAACGAACCAATCACATTTAGTTAAAAAAACCGATAGCCCACCGATAAAATTATACAGTATGTTATTTAAAGATAAAGGAGATAATTTTGAAGCAAACTCCTCGCAACAGCCCCATTCACATTTATCTACGACTAATAAAAATGAATATCAAAAATCCGTGACATTAGACGATTATTTAATAAACCAAGAAAAGCAACGAAACGAATCCAAAGCAAACAACAAACGAATGAAAAGGAAGACGAAAGCATGGAAAGCTAAAGTAGCAAAAATACGCAGTGCCGATGTGGCTGAGCGTGCATCAAAAAATGAACTACCTAAAGATAGTGAAAAGGTAAAAGACGTTCAGACCAACGAAAATAATTTACATGAAAACTCTTCTGGGAAAACTGTTTCGATTAAATGTTCCGGAGATTGTACAAATGATGGACTGAAACAGGGATCACCGGTAAAACACGATCAATTGAACAATGAAGAAACGGTTAAAATTGATTTAAAATTAGAACCTGAATCGTCTTGTGATGGATCGATCAGCGAAGCAGAAAGTGATGAAAGAAATCTAAAATTTAAAGGAAGCCCCGATCAGAATTTAATGACAATCAATGACGATATTGAAACTTCTTTAGCTCCAACAATTGGTTATCTCTCCTCACTTTTTGAAGAAATTGTTTTGCGGTATGAACAGCATTGGCAGCGTGATCGAGCTCTCGGTTATCCTGATTTTTATGGAAACAATGGAGAAATTGATTCGGTCCTAACCGGAACTCGAGAAGAACAAGTCGAAGCCTTGAGCAATATTTTAATGCAACTTGAAATCGTTTACCTGACGAGACTTCGAGAGAAATTTTCTGAAGTTATAGCTCAAATAATGCAAATGGCTTATGATCGAGATAAAAGATATCAACGGGTCGTGGAACAACTCTATATGACTTTACTGAATCATGAAATTCGTGGCGAAACAACTTTAACTGAAACCTTAAAAAAGCAGTCGTATTCTGAACTGATCGAAAATATACTACCAAATAAAGCAGCGGGGGAGGAAAACATATCGTTTTTAAATCCAGAAAAATATATTGAAATGGACCAATATTTACGTGAAAGAGAGGAGGAATATGTTCAACAAATGATCTACTTATCGAAAACTCGATCTTATCCAAGTCAAGCTGAAATGGATGAGGCGAAAAGAAAAACTGAAGAGTGTGCATATCATTTAGTTGAATCCGTAGAAAAATTATTAGAATCAAACAGTTCGATAAGTAGTCAAGACGATTCTGAATCGGAACATACTTTTGATGAACTATTCCCGTATTCCACTGAAACTACGGTCGAAGAATCTCAAACATTTCAAAACCCCGAAAATCGAAGAGAAGACTCTGAAAATCCTACAACTAAGAATAAATCTCACGAACCGAATCCAAATAATTTTTTTAATATTCTCTCTCATAGCAAAGGGCGACGGATAAAAACCACCGATGAAAGTTCTGATACCTGCACAATAACGATATCACCTCAAGGATTCAATCCGACTTCATCGATTTCAATGCCAAACAATTCATTTTGGAAACAAACGAATTTAATACAGGAACAAGTTCCACCATCTTACATGAGCCGTTGGGATTCTGCAGTTACAAATTTAAGAAATTTAACCAATTTGAATGTATTAGGCTGTGGAGAATTGCGTACTTGCCCCTCTACTGCCCGAGTACACTTCATCATCTCCTCAGGAGGCAATTTTGGGGATGTTGAAATCGGTTTAGATTTACATGGACGAGCTTTAGCCGTTAAACGAATATCGAAACAAAACAATACAGTTTGTAAAATTTTAAAAGCAGCCATGAATCCTTTATTAGGATTACGCCATAAGCATTTACTTCATTACGCGGTTTGTGAATACGATGATACACAATTAATAATTGCCTCACCCTTATGCGAATATAATATGGGTGAATATTTGATGTATTTAAAGTGTAACAATACGTTAATGTCGACAGCAAATGGCTTGGCTCGTCAACTTTTAATAGGTCTAAGATATTTACACGATCGATCTACACCCATTGTTCATGGCAATTTGAAACCATCGAACGTCTTAATCGATTCCCAAGGGGTGTTAAAACTTGCTGAATTTGGAGTATATCGAGCATTGTACCAAAGCGTACGCCCTCCAAAGTCTTCAGTTATATGGTTTGCCCGCGAAACTTATGAACATTATGAGAAATCATCAATTATGTCTTGCACGATTTATTCCGATATTCAAGTGGCTGGTATGCTGATGCATTTCATAATTACTGGCGGTCTACATCCATTTGGTATAGTAGCCGAAGACATTTTAGACAATATCGTACGCGGAAAGTATGACTTGAAGATCTTGGGTTGTGATTTGGTTGATTTGATCTCATGGATGCTTATATATGATCCAACAGAGAGACCAAATGTGACACAAATTTTATCGTAAGTTGCTGAAAAATAACAGAATATATATTTCTGTCTAATTGACCAGTCTTGACTTGTTTTATTGTTAAACGCTTAAATCAAGTCAAAGGTTATAATTTACGTTCGTAAATAGCCATTAAATTTTTGAGCTGAAATGAAGAAAATAATGATAATGTTATTAAAATAGGCATGTTTATTTTTGGGATTCCGAACGTAAATGGAGATTTTTGTTAGCGTGTGCAGGAATTACGCAGCATGGATCGCCCGTGCCCGTGTCCTTAAGCCACTTGCATTCGTGTCTTGATGTTTCTGCCGCACGAGATCATATTAAAGGAGATTGGGTCTCGGTCGTGAAGAGTAAATTTCCAGGTTTGAGGTTTCCGGAGACGTCGTTTTCTGATACTCCCACCGGATTATTACGTTTTTTGAGAGAGTGCACGGAAGAAAGGCAGTTGAATAATCGGTCGTTGGGTGGAATTGATTTGCAAAATTTTTTTATTGAATCATTTCCTGCGTTGCCATTGTCCTTATTCAGGTAATACTATCATTTATTTTGTGATTTTTTTTTTATAATAATCATGTTAGTTAAAATTATCCTGAAGATTTTTTAGATTAGATTCATTTATTAATTATGTTTTTCTTATTGTAAGAAATATCTACTAGGAATGTTAGCAAACTTTTCAGCCCTACTAAGTTTTTCTACTGGCAGATAGGGGAGACCGGGGCAGGACGGGATAGCTAAGACAAAAATCGTCACAAAAAGAAAAATAAACGCTTTATTGAAATTCTTTTACAAAAAAAATAAAACGTATAGACTTATCTACTATAATTATACCTTCTAACGTCTAAAATCACATAATTGTTTTGACAAATAGAATTTTAAAAAAAGTTGTCAAATTTCTCGTCTTACCCCAAGGGCGGGGTAAAATGGGAAACGCTGCGGGGCAAAACGAGGACATATTCATATTAAATTTCATATAACATATTATATTCAATCCGTCAGACATTGTTCACAAGTGTGCCCTTCTTCATCTTCTCCAACAACTCCAGCACAAGAATTATGTACCCATACACGGCATACGTTGCAGATAACCCAACCTTCGATTGACTCTGAGTATAGGTACCCGCAATAGATGCAAGCACAGTCATCATTTTCTTCTTTGGATGAACTACTTTCCGTTTCAGTTTCTTTTTTGTGCCTTTTATTCAAATTCTTTTTTTCGTTTCTTTTCATTTTTCTTACTTTTTTATTATTTGTTGCAGTCCCATTATGCCCCGACCTTTTTGTCCCGTTAGACATATTTTGTAAAAGTAACAACAGTTCCAACCTACAAAAATTATTCTGCAAAAATCCAATCTAAATTCATTAGTCTTACACCATTACTAAAAGTACGTCTTCAAATTTTACAATAGCACTGATATCTACCTCTGTGCACATCTTTTTAGAAACCATATCCTTGGTTAAAATTCTCCAAAAAGCTGTTTTTTCTCGCCACGCAGCCAAAACAAGTAGTTACAAAGACGAGCCAATCAGACTCGTGTGACGTAACCGAACATCGCCCGAATGACACTTTGTTAGGCTCTGTTGTGTTCACCAGTCACGTACAAAAACACTTATCCCATCCTGCTCCGAGCTTCGTCTTGCCCCGGTCTCCCCTAATTCTTGATAACATTTTCCATTATTCTTTTCTAAATAAGATAAGTATAGGCAACTTTTGTGTGTACAAATCAAAGCAACCATTTTAACATAAATGTCCTTATACGTCGTTATTCTTACCTGTGCGTATCATATGAAGAGTACCTAAAGATTATTTGCAAATAACATTTTTGACTCTTTCTTCAAAACAATTTGTAAATTTGATTTGATCGACTTAAACTGAGGAGGTAATTGTAATTTGTAAATATGTTGTCTTAAAATAGTTTGATATTGTGTTAAAATTAGAGCTATCTTGTTTCAGGGAACATTCTTTTTTATTCTTTAGAAAAGTGCTTTTGCAGAGAGTTGCTTTATATAATAGCTGATACTCATCCACTGTTGAGGGTAGCTAAAACCGATTGATTAATAGAAACCTTTAGTGCTGGATTTACGCCTAGACTCGGGCCTAGAGCGGCATAATTTTAGGGACGACAAAAGCTTACAGACGGACATCATTTTGAAGGTTCAAAAATATGAAAACAAATTAACAATTGATTTGGACTCGTTTTTTATTAACGCATAGACATTTTTTAGTTAAAATTTAAATTGATTAACTAACTGAAATAGTTTTAATTAATTAATTAGTTTAAATTGAAATATTTTTAACAGTGTTAACTTTATACAGTGAATTACTATGCACCGAAAAACTCATTAAAACGTAGGCATTGTTAGGTTTGTATAGTACATTGTTATTCATTGAATCTTTCTATATACCTACCGTAATTATAACTCCCAACACCCAACGTATTTTCCAGAGTAAGAAATATCTTGTTGCCAGTTAGATGAGTTAGATTCATAGTCGGTTCATCAAAATCCTTGAAACTATTTCTTAGAGAAGTGAAAAAATAGAAATTGAAATAAAGAAACAGTGTGGAGCTCATTTAAATACCCATCAATTATCTATATGAAGGTATTTAATGAAGAATTTTAAAAAACATAAAATTTAACAAAATAATTTTATAAACATTTTAATATTGTAGTTTTATAAAATTGATTAAATGTTCAAATCATTAATCAATGCATTCGATCGCGTTTCAATGACATTTTTAATCCGATTAAGGGATTAACTTATTTTTAAACCTTGAAATTTTACATTTGATCGATATTTTTTTCATCAGCTGTAGATCATTGAATAAAAATAATTTCTTTAGATTTTAAAATTTTCTCTGATCTTTAAGGGTTTCATTCAAGTTTCCCCAAAAAACTTTTAAAGCTTTTTTTTCACTAATTTAAATTTATTAATTCTTGTATATATTGGCATTTTAAAGTATGAAGATAAGGAAATACCTGCAAAGGTTTAAAAAGATAAAAAGAAAAATGCGTTTTTAGGTAAAAGCTTGAAAGTTCTCACTCCATTATGTTTTAAAGCATTGCAAATAGTTAAGGTGTATGTGTAGGTATTATGTTGAGTAAGGTCAGGGTAAAGGCAGGTAGTTTTAAAGCGGTGATAGAATCATAAACGTTCTTTGTCATATTAGGCCATTGCACACGCACTTAGAAGCTCCCCTTTAAACGCATTCCAGAGACCCAACGATGCGTAAGCAATTGACCCACATTTTTTTATTTAATTTTTTTGTACACAACCATTTAGATTTTATTTGGGATCTTTCAAGGTTATTTTTTCAATACGCGCTTTAAGCATGCTGATTTGATTTTGTGACGTCATAAACATAAAGTTGATGAACAACTAGCATTTTCAGTTCCCCTGCACAATTTTGAAATTATTTAATACTTTTTATACTGCAATTAACAATATGATATTAAAGAAATCTTCAAAAAAGAAACCTTTATTATATTCCATTGAAAAATTATCTTTATACTACATATTTGAAAAAGTACGTCGTTTAACCGCGTTTAGCTAAGTTTTTCGTAAAGTTCTAATTTTTCGATTGTTGGATGGTGAAAATTGAATAAGTGTTTTGAGTTTTTAAAATTTTTTTTCATATTAATAACTTTGATAATGAGCAATAAAAAAATTGGAATATTTTAAAATTTTTCATTAATATTTTTATTAGGTGTAAATTAAAAATCACGTTTTCCAGTAAAAAGTAATTTATTTTAAACTTTTAAGAGGATTTCTTACGTTAATGTGTAAATTTCTGAAGCCTTCTTGAGGAAAATGCGAAACTCCTTTAAATTCATAGTTCTTTATAGTCTAGACTCTAGAGCGCCGTATAGGTTACTATAGTTATATTATCCTATTGAAACTATGCATTATAAAAAGTCATAACAAGTAGCTTATATCATTCTCTGGCCCTTTAACTACTAAATTGCGAAAATCATGCCGATTTTTTTCTTTGTAATAAACAATACATCTATCCCACGGGAACCGTATATTTTTCCTAGATAAAAAGTAGACTATGTGTTATTCTTGACTATTATCTATTTCTTTACTTTTAATCTAGATCTAGAACTTTTACATTTTAAAATAAGTATTAGTAGGATCAGTACCACCTATTGGGTCAGTTAGAGCAATTTCCGCTTCATGCGTCAGGTGGTACTGGGTTCGATTCCCGTTGAATCTTAGACCATGGATCGGCAACCTATTTTAAGTAGAGCCATTATCTATACTTCTATACTTATATATAAAATTGAAGAGTTTGTTTGTTTGTTTGTTTGATTGTTTGGTTAAACGCGATAATCTCAGGAACTACTGGTTCGAATTGAAAAATTCTTTTTGTGTTGGTTAGCTTAATTATCGACGAAGGCTTTAGGCTATACAACATCACTTTACGACCAATATCAGCAGAGCATCAATGGAAAATGTTGCAAAAACCAGTAAAATTTTTTCCTTTTGCGAGCGTTTGTTGCCTGCCCTGCGTAAATGGTTAAAGTTACGCAAAAATCATGTGTGGCAAAATTGTTCCTCTTAAGAAGTTCTAAAAAAAAGTCCGCGACAACATATGCCTATATTTTAAGGTTGGCCCGCTATAACCTTTTTAATGGTTATTAAAGTTGTTTCAAAAATAATTCATTATTAGCGAAATTGTTTTTAGAAACATATTATTAATTCTTATCCAAATAAATACGGTTTTTAATGAAATTTGGTATAATGATAAATGACAATCTGAGTCATTAAAAAGAATACTTTTTATAACGGGAAAATGTCTCATTTATCCGGGAAATTGAAAAACGGGTTGGAACAAAAATTAAGCATAAACTATAAATTTTTTTTTTCAAATGAATATTGGTGATATTTAAGTATAATGATAGCTAAATATGTGAATCATTATCTACAATACGTTTTATTTCGGAAAAATTTCTCATTTCAACGGGAAGATAGAAAAACTGGTTTAAAGAAAAATCATGCTGAAACTAAACGTTTTTAGCTGATTATAATAGAGTATTTAATAGTTATAATTCATAATGTTCTCAAGGCAAAACATAATTTTCTTATCCTACAGTCTTATTTTTATGCAGGAAAAATGTGCGGTTCCCGTAGGATACATATGTTTTTATTTTTCACAGAGCAAAAGATTACCATAATTTCTTACAATAAGGTGTTTAATTGAGAGTCAGAGAATAAATATAGGCTACCTTTTATGTCAGAATATACCACGGTTTCCGTAGGACAGGATAAGAATGGTATCCTTCAGGAACTGAGTATTTAAAAGGAGTTTCGTAAAAGTTCATGGATAAGCGTTTTAAGGAATTTTCCTCAAGAAAGATTGGTCTACCTTTTATCCAGGAAAAATGTACAGGCCTGTGGGCTAGCGTTTTTATTTTTCATAGAGCAAAAAATCGACATAATTGTACTCTTCCCGTGGGATAACAAGACAATTGTATCTTACAGGAACCGTGTATTTAATAGAAGTTTCGTTAATACGTGAAATAGAGTTCTAGCGATCCTCAAGAAGACCTGATCACTTTTTTATCCAGGAAAAATGTACTACTCTCGTGGGATAGATATGTTTTTGTTTGTCATAGAGCAAAAGGTTGACATGCTTTTTTGCAATAGGGTAGTTGAAAGTTCAGAGAAAAATATAGATTATTAATTCGTATGATAGAATAATGCACGGTTTTCAAAAGATAGCATAACAATTGTACTTTTCCTGTAGGAATCGTGTTTTTAAAAAAGCTTTCTCTAAAGTTCGTGAAATAGCGTTTTAACACAATCACTCCAAAAAAGTTTAAATAAAATGACAATTTTTACTGCAAAATATGATTTTTAATTTAACATCCGATAACATCGATAAATTAATAATGAAAATTTTTGAAACATTGAAACTTCTTTCATTGTTAATTTTTGAATGTCTATAACGTTTAGAAATAAACGTGTTAAATTACTATTGAAAAACTTGAACTTGGTGAGAAACTCAGTTAAATATATAATACATTCAACATTTTCGAATTGTAGGAATTGCTACTTAAGGAACACAAGTATAGGTATTTTATAATATTCATAAAAACGTGTAGAACCTATAAGATAGCTCTTCTAGATAACTATATGGAATATCTTTCTGGAAAAGTAGTTTATCTGATTTTCATGAACTTTCTATGAATCAAAGATCTAGAAATATCTATTTGTCTTTTTTTGTTGATGGGATGAAAGTTTCCATTATTCAATCAGTATAATTTAGATACGCTCAGCGAAGCGGGCGTGGACCAGCTAGTTCCTTAATTAATTTTAAAACATTTTACCAAGACCCTCAAAGATGATAGTGTAAAAAACCCTTTAGAAACCTCTGTAGATCATTATTGATTCACAGATTTGTTTTATATCAGGTTCATGATTTGGTGTCTTTAGTTTTAGACAACTCTCAAAGCTAACACCGTTTAGAGAGGATCTTAATTTAGTTCTAAGGATGTTCATGTTGCTAAACATCTGCTCACAATGCTATGTAGATCCGAAAATTGTCAAGAGTCCAAATGCCACCAGCTTAAGTTGGTTGCAACTATCAGGAAGACTATTCCATGTTTCAAATATAATTTTATCTTCCTTTTAAGAATTTGAAATTTCTTAAATTTATGTATTTATGATCTACTGTCAACTTTTCTTTTTTTAAATATTCAATTTGAACAGGCTGAAGAGCCACACAAATTTGATAAGAGCCGCATGCGGCTCGCGAGCCGCGGGTTGCCGACCCCTGACCTAGAATATCGCTTTTCTTGAATTTAATCAAATTTATATGATTCATCATCTTGTTTTCAGATTATTAGAAACGTCCGAATGGCTCAAACATCCAGTTTTTTCACCGTTTACGGCAGCCACCAATTAACAAATCATGAAATTAGTTATTGTTGAAAAGCCCTTTTTTTTTAAATTATACAACTAGTCAAGTGATATTTATTAATTTAAAGTAATTGTTATATTTGTACATGTTATTTTTAAGCCATGCTCTCCTACTTTATATATTTCTATATTATAAATTTTTTCATGTTTAATTTTATATTTTGATTGTTTTATCCGTTGACATGAAATAAAATTAAATACCTACTGTTTGCATAATAAAATATATTGAAAAAAGCTGCATTTTTAATATTTTCGGGTAATTGAAAATACGATTTCGTAAAATGATATATTTATTAAAATTGATAAGTATTACATTAACACAAGCGTATATTTTGTTCAATTTTAAAATTTATAGTCAGTCAACATTATATATAAATAAATTTTTTTTCTTTGGTACAATTTTAATTATAAAACGAACATAATCAAGTTATATTAGCAACATTTTTTTAAAATTATATAATATATTTATGCTAATTTTTCTACCAAAAATATTTTTAGTAAATACCTTCATTTTTGTCAAGTAACTTTTTGTCTGATAAATTAATATATTGTATTGAATGAAAATTAGAAAAAATGTTACATACACAAATTGTTAAGACATTTATTGTACTAATTAGTTTTCTAGTTATGTATAGGCTAGATTATTAGTTTTTTATAGATGGTATTAAAACATATAATTGGTGTTTAAACGAATGGCTATTATAAAGAAAGAAATAAATTAGTTAAATATATTTCTATAAAAACTATTTTAACTGAGAAGTTTATATGCATTTCAATAGCGATTTTCGTTGAATCAGAAAGAATTCTATTAGTAAAAATATAAGATTTGTTCCAGATGAAAATACGCAATCTAATAAAGTTGCTATAATTTTATATTGCGCATGAGTTGTAACGTACAATGTACCGTTTTATTTTCATCTGGAACAAACCTATTATGATGTATATTTCTATAAACCATGCTATTTTATTTTGACAAGTGAATGAGAAAGAATATGTAGTATTAGATATATAAAATATAGAATGATTGCACATAAACCTATCATTTTCATCTCAAAAATTTAGCATGGTTTATAAAATATTTTGATTACTATTTATTTACAGCAACATCCTAAACAATTATGGTAATCTTGGCGTTTAGCGTAGAAAATTATTTAGTCCGTTGAACTAACAAAATGGTAGTAATTCGTTGCTTTTACTATATTTTAATACATAGAATTTCTCTTCTTCTTTTTATCAAACGCCCACTTTTCACATTTCTGCCATTCGGTGCCGCGCCGTCCAGTAGATATTGGAGAGTAGTTGATTTTTTGTTTATATCAAAACAAAGCATACATTGAGGTAACCAACGAGTTCATCGAAAACCAATTCATCGGAAAAATTTTTTTTTTAGATATTTGAAAGAAATACCATGGAGACTGGTAAGCTAAAAAGCAGTGGTTAACAAAAGTTGACAATTTTATAAATAAAAAATTGACAATGACAGTATTTTTTTTGAAACACCTACTTATTGCAATATTCTGTAACCTTATAAAAGGCAACTTACTAATTTACATTAGTAAACTATAAACATAAATTTAAGCAAAAGTTTAATCGTTTTTTTTACGTATTGCTCAGATACGTATTTCGATTGCCAAGCAATCTTCATCAGTGGTCATAAAGTAGTATTGGATCGCTCCGTAACTGCTATGTGCTGATTCAATAATACCTAATAATAAAAAAAAATTTTTTTAATTAAATGTTCTCGACGTCTGTCTTATAGCTAACAATTTTATTGTAAATTTTTTATCTATAAAATTGTAAACTCTTGTTGGCCACTGCTGTTTTAGGTTTCCGATCCGCCCGGAATTTCTCTTAAATATCTATTTAAAAAAATTTTTTTTGATGTATCGGTTTTCGATTAATTTGCTTTCGATGAACTCGTTTTCGATAAATTCGTTTTCGATGAACTTACCGTGCATCATAAATTGAGCCGTTTATTATACATATAGAACTAAGATCTAAAAGCGCCAACTGGCGGTAGTTTAACCCTCATTCACACACGCGTTCATTTCTTTAACACAATTCCTCTTTCTATATGCTCTATAAGCATACAGTAAAGAAACAAACGATCGCAATTTTAACAGTTAAATGTATCGTTTATGCGTGTAAATAATTTCCTATGCTAAACACCACGATAACCTGAATTATAATTGTAATTTACAAAAATAATTCTTAAAATTTGATTTTTTTGTTTATAATTTACATTTACATATGCTATACAACGACGGCCTTCGCCTCAGATCTACTTTCTGGTAATGGGGGACAGTCATTCCATGTTTCAGTTAATGGATCGTAACATTCGACCGCTGAAATCGTTATTTGGTCTCTGAAGAAATTAAAATCGTGAGTTTGATCACCTCCTATGACATACAATAGCCCATCAACAGCAGCTACAGCCGGACCTGCTCTTGCTATTTTCATATCCGGTATCGAACTCCATTTATTCTAAAACAAGCCAAAATGTAAGTTAAGATGAATTTTTCAATCGATTTTTATTTTACTTCTTTAAACGAATATCGTTCCACTGATTCAAGAACTTCATAATGTGTGCTCATTCCTCCAACAACGTACAAATAACCATCGAAAACCGTGTAACCCATTTGAGATCTTGGAATTTTCATTCCAGGTAATTTATTCCATTCGTTTGTAACAGGATTGTAACTAAGCAAATCGGGTAAATGCCGTCGTGAATGTGAGCATCCTCCAACAATATAAATGAGGCCTTCATGAGAAACAACCCCCATACTGAAACGAGGTTCTGGACAGTTCGCGGATAGCTGCCATTTGTTTAACATAGGGTCGTATCGTTCGATGGAACCATCAATATCTTCACCAATCCAACCACCAATGGCATATAGATATCCATTTAACGCGCACATTCCAAATTCGCATCGGGGTACAATCAGTGGAGCTATAATTGTCCATTTTTCCTCTTGGGGGTCGTAGCATTCGGCATTTGCAAGAATTCGAGAGTCTTGTTCACCACCAACTACATATATTTTTCCATTTAATGTCGCTACTCCTGGTAAAATTCGACTAATTGTTATCGGAGGTGTATTACCCCATTCCCTATAAAAAAAAAAATTAAAAAAATTTTAGACTTTTTTTTGAAAAGCACAGGGTCAAACTGACCCTATAAATTTTTTGGATGGGATTCTCTCTCTTTATCTTACTAGTGGGGATATTATTTGAAGCATAGCTTCTACAATCATCGGAAGTGAAAAAAAAAAATGGTGTATACTTTCAAAAAATGGAACAACCCGATGCATATATGTAATAGGAAGAGGCATTTTTAAGAATTACATGCTATTTGAATTTTTGGATAATCTTAGAAACAAATTTTTACGTTTTTTAGTCGTGATATTTTTTAAAACGTTTGATTTTTATAGCCCCCTAAAGTTATTGGGGGTCAAACAGACCCCAAGACCCACAAACGATACTATTCAACGTTACTCTAGTGCAGGGGTCGGCAACCTTTTGTGGACGGCGGGACATTTTAAAAAATAAAAATTATAAGTGGGCCGCATCATATGTTTTGTCGGTACGTGATGTTTTGGCGCGACCCTTTTCGCGCCGGATGTTTTGGCGTAAGATGTTTTCCCGTGGAGGGTTTCACTCCTATGTACCCTGGTCATAAGTCTATGCGGGGGAGATTTTTTATATCAACTTTCAGTTTCCCATTTCAAACTTCAGTGGTTCAATGGCGCCAAAACGTCCTGCTTTGAAGTTTTGTTCAATTAATGTTACTATTATATAGTTTCAACAGATTTTTTAAATCAAAATAAAATATAACTAAAAGCTAATATAAACAAAAACAAAAAAACTATAATTAAAAAAATAATAAAACTATGCAGATACCATTTAGTTCAACAGGAAGTACATAAAAACAAAATTTATTTTATTTTAATAAACATAACATTGAATACTACGAGTAGTAACATCAAATGAACAAAACATCGAAGCAGGACGTTTTGGCGCCGCCGTTTTGTATCTTGAAAAAAATACAATAATAAAGACGGGCGTTGAATTGTAATTTGATTATTGTAACAGTTGTAACCATTGTAGCTAGTAACGTATTATAAATTTTTACTTAATAGTAACATAATATAATAAATTAAAATTTAAATTAATAATACATTTTTAAAAACTGCTAAATGAAAATTAAAGAAAACTACTAAAAAATATTTTAAAAATGCAAAAAAATAGAATTAAAAAATATAATGTTTATTATAATTTTTCGCTAATAATTGCGTAGAAGTATAAAGAAATATTTTCTTGCTTGGCGGGCCGCATGTTGCCGACCCCTGCTTTAGTGAGATGTCATTATATAGTGGATTAAGTTCAATTAAGGTAACTTAGTGGCATGGTGACTAAATTTTCGCTCCATGTACCAATGATCCTAAGGTCAAAACCTAAAATATTTCTTGGGGTTTTGGATACATTGGTCGCTAATAATCCTAGTAGTTGATGCGACCTTAAATAACAAAAAAAAAGTTCAATTACCTTCTAAATGTATCAAATTTTTCGACAGACTCAAAAGTTGATTCGGTAGTTCGGTTCCATCCAGTTGTAATTTCTCGTTTCGACCCTCCAATTACATAAATATCTTTTTTGGCTCGTAACCGCGGATGCACATATAGTGGTACTAATGAACCCTTTTTACTAACCAAATCTTTTCGAATCGATCGTAGCGCTACTTTCAATGAACCGTCCGTACATTCTGCAATGGTTTGTTCTAATAAACGAATTGGAAGCAAAGGAATTCTAACATATCGTAATATTTCAAAAACATAAGGTCGTCGTTGCAAAATATCTTGGGTTATCCAACGAACAGCTGCTTGAAAAACCTAATAAAATATAAAAATTACATTTAAAAAAATTAAAAAATTATTATCAATTTTCAATTACTTGAAATTCGGAGTCTACTTGTAAATACTCAGACGTTATAAAATGCATCAACTGTTCTTTGGGAAGTTCAAAAAACTCCTCTTCAATACAAATATTAGGAAAATGAGTTTCGATGTATTCCACAGCAGCTTTCGTTAACATTTCAAAATTATGCCCTTCAGCAAATCTAATATAAAATTAAATAAATAAATAACAAATTGCTTTACTTAAATTGATTTTTTCTCTCTAACCGATAAATTCCAACCGCATTCGTTGCATGTAGTTCCCGTTTTAAATAATCCGTGCAACCTTTAACAACTTCTTGTAATTCTAGCATGTCGGCCGCAACCATTAACTCTTGAACGTTGAACTGGTCAATGTGTATTTCCCCTGTGTAAATGAATTCCATTATAACGTCGAGAATTCGGGCTGAAATTGAGTGGAGTTCAATGGAGTTTTGTTGTTGCTCGCAGAGGCCACCCGTAAACATGGCATGGAAATATGGACTAGAAGCGGCAAGGACTGCACGATGAGCCTGGAAGAATTACATAAAAAATATTCTATTAGAATAAAGTTGTCGCTCGGGTTTGCGAGCGGGTCAGAAATTATCATCGGTCGGGTCAAATTTAATTTTTTCAAAAGTATTTCTAATTCAATTCTTTTTAATAAATTGTAATTCTTTATAAAGATAAAAAATGGAAAACTAACGGCTAAATAGATGTTAACTGTAACTCTCTTAAATCAAAATAGTGACTATTCACTATTTTTGCAGTGCAGAGTGTACCACTAAATTCAAAAAGTGGTATACTTTTCACTACTAAATAGTGAATAGTCACAGTTTATTTGATAGTCGAAAGTCACTATTTCGATTTAAGAGAGTAGGTATACTAAAAGGCTTCTATGACTTTTAGTATATAGGTATACATTATTCATTGATTAAGAAAATTTGGAAAATTTAACAATACTAGAGGTCCCCAGTGATCGAAATTCGATCATAATTCGTTACAATTTTTACATACCTAAGGGTACACTTCACTTGTAACTGCCTCAAAAACTTTAATTACTAAGCTAACTACAGCAGATAATGAATTGCATTTGCGAATGTTTGGTAAATAATTTCTTGACTAATTTTTTTCTTCAAGGTTCATTTAAAGAAAGTTCATCATATAATGATTGAAAATATTTATTTTAAGTTAAGGAAGGAAATAGGTGTAGAGGTTTCAAAATATTTATCATTTTTCTTCCATAAATCTTTTACAAAATTATTTCAGAATATTCTCTAAAAATTTCAAAACTAAATATCAATTCGTTCATATCATACATGTTTTGAGGTCCCCTGAGTCCAAAAAAGTAGTTTTTAGAAACATGTCTGTGTGTGCCTGTGTGTGACAGCCATATCGTATCGAACGCTTTTCCGAATTTCACCAAGCTTGGAAATTTTCCTTCATATTATATATTGTTTTGCCGTGAAGCTTTTAGTTGAAATCGGTTAACCGAAAGCTCCACTTTATTCTCGGAGTTTTTGAACTTTTTCAAATTTTTCGAAAACGGCTGCAAAGATTTTTTTTAAGCTTATGATAGTTCTTAGACTTATTAATGGCTAAAACTTTTATTTGAAACTTTTGGAAAAATTCGATTAAGGACGGTTCTGGGGTGAAGGTTGGGAATTCATAAATACATATACTCGTATGTTGTATACTTGTATGCATATATGTAGTTCTGCTATGTATAGTTATAAGGTGCTTATATATTTCTTTTAACCAACAGCGAGTTTCATAAATGAAAGTAAAAGCAAGTACTGTGACGCCACGCAGCAGATATTTTTCTTTTTATAATGTTGTATGTGAATTCAAATTACAGTATTCTGAAATATTTTTTAGACAAAAAAAAAAAAATATGACTATGAAACATCAGAAGTAATTTCAAGTGAGTTTCCTACGTTCAAAAGTAAAACAAAAGTACCTTTATGTTTAGATTTTTTCATTTAAAAGCTAAAGATAAAAAACTTTGAATTAAGTTAAGCTTTTTTTTTTCAAATAGTACCTACCTACCTAAATTAATTTTTTGTGTAATTTATTTGAATGATTTTGCCAAAAGAATATAGTATGAATTATTTATGCATTATAAAATAATCAAGAAACACCTGATGAAGACCAAATAAAATGGTTGAAACGTTGTGTATTTGAAGTTATACGTATCTTTTAAATGTATTTTTAATAATATTACTCAATAATCAAATAATCGGTTAAATTTGTTTTCTTCAATTTCAATAATTACAATTTCAAAATTTAAATTCCTCTCACAATATTTTGTTTTAATAATGACATTTGGAATATGGTTGAAGTCTGTGGTCAAATTGAACAACTGAAATTTAAAAATCTACATATTTGTGTGTATTGTGTGTCTGTGTGTGTCAAACGCGTGGTAGTGTGTGTGACGTCTTTTTTCATTAATTTAAGGTATTTTGAAGCATTATTATAAAAAAATATTATCTCATAACGCAACTTTTTACATATAAACTTCAATTGTGCCAAATTTCATACTCCTCCGTTCGTATAATATTCGGTAAAAGGGTTTAAAATTTTTGCTTCGCGTATTAATATATAGATTTAAATTGATTTTTATGTAATAACATTTTCCACCAACCATAAAAAAGTCATGGACCAAATTCCAGTTTGATACCCTTGTTAAGGACAACACTGAATATATTTTTCTACCATATTTAATAATACAACAATTAATTTATCATTAATATTTTATATTATTTTCTCGCATCATGATTTGGATTTGATTTGATTTGAAATCAAATTCAAGCAAAATCATAAACGCTTGTCTAGCTTGGGAGACCAAAACCAAGGCCTCGTACATACTGGAGATATAATCCGGAGCAAAAACAAGCTAAGAAATTCATAGAGTCCTCCAAGAAGAGAACTTATGACATATTGTCACTCGACAAAAGTAACGTAAAGCTCCTAACAAGCCTCTTTTTCGGCCACTGTTAAAATTGTTAAAACTACTTAAACTACCATCTTCACGAGATCAGTAAGGCCGATACCAACATACACTGCCGGCCAAAAGTTTGAGACCATATAGATTTAAGCCAAAAAAAGGAAATATTTTTAAAAATTCAAAGACAAATACAGTAAAAATGTTTATTCATATTATAGTTATAACCTTTAAACATACTTAGTATAGAAAATAAACATAAAAAATTATTCTATAAAAAAAAATGAACTAATTACTCAAACTGTTTTTTCATCAAAAAATCCTCCCTTGCACTTTATTACTTTTTCTACTAGCCTCGGCGTTCTACTTATTAATTTATTTAGGGTTTCTTGAGAAAATTTGTTCCAGCTTTCTTGTAGTAGTCTCCACAAGTCTGCAAGTGAAGAGGGACACTCCTCTCGGACATTCCTATCAAGCTCGTCCCACAAAAGCTCGATTGGATTGTGATCCGGACTTTGCGGTGGCCATTTCATGATTTTTAAAACTCCTTCTGCTTCTTTTTGTAATAAATAATTTTTACATAGCTTGGAAGTATGCTTTGGATCGTTATCTTGCTGGAAAATGAACCCATTGCCAATTAAACTTGAGCCTGATGGTACAGCATTTTTTTCGAGAATTGTTTTATATTCCTCTTTCTTCAAAATTCCATCAATTTTAACCAAATTTCCAATTCCATGGCCTGAGAAACAACCCCAGACCATTATTGAACCACCACCGTGCTTAACAGTTGGCACTACACAATCTGGTAACATCTTTTCTTCGGTGCTACGCCGAACGTAAATTCGTCGATTTGAGCCAAATACTTGGAATTTTGACTCATCAGTCCAAAGAACTTTTTTAAAATCATCTTCTGTCCAATCTCGATGGAATAGGGCCCACTGCATCCTTTTTTTCTTATTTTGCGGCCTTAGTAAAGGTTTCCAAACGGCAACACGACCAAACAGTTTAGCGTTCCTCAACCGTCTTTTCACTGTGGTAAGCGAAACTGGTTTATTTAAAGATTTGTTCACTTCAGCACGAATTTTTGGTGCTGTTAAGCGTCTATTCCTTTTGCTGGTAATAACGATAAACTGATCCTCACTAGAAGTAGTAGCTCTCGGTCTTTCTGAACGTGGAAAATCTTGAAAACTACCCGTTTCCTTAAACCGAATAATTGTGCGATGAATACAAGTCTTCGAAAGTTTAAGTTGAGACGCAATTTCACGTTCGGATTTGCCTTCATTATGTAAAGTAACAATGGCAGATCGAGTTTCGATATTTATTTCTCGTACTTTTCCCATTTTTAAAACGTTTTAACTATAGAAACCCCAAGTTAAGACTAAATTAAATTATTCGTACAAAATGGTACATAACTTAAAAAAAATTTAAAATAACCTGTTTTAGAAAGTCTAAATAATAACAAAGAATAGCCAGTGCAAAATTAAAGAAGAATAGAATTAAAGAACAATTAATACGGAGCTACTTTAAATATAATGATGACCCTTTCACTGGCCAGACACCCTGCGGGCTTGGATGTTTTTAAACAGAACCCATTAATTCTATTTGTACTTGAGAAACATACCTACAAAAGTCTCTTTAGATGTTCATCAGTAATTTTTAAAATATGTATGGACAACAATTTTTATTTTATTACCGAAACTTTGAATACAATAAGTGATAGCATAAATATATTACAACTGGTCTCAAACTTTTGGCCGGCAGTGTATATCGTTTGCCGGAAAGCGGCAGAAGGCCAGTGAGGCAGCTTTCAAAAGAAGGCAGAACTCAGAAGCATCTCGGAAAGACGGAAATGACACCTGGCGAGATTGAGATAGCGATGACAGCATCTAGGCAGGTGCTGGCTTTTTTTAAAAGCCTAATGCTCTCCTAGTTAATACAGAGGCTCAAATCATAATAGACCTCGTTGGTCGCGGTGTTAAAGGGAAGGAAAATCCTGAGACCCGTATAACGAAAAAATATCAAATTCAGGTCAAGTACCTTTAAAAGTAAGCCAAGTAGTGCATTTATAATCGTATCCAGAACTAACGGCTGTTTAAGTTTACTTTTTTTAAAAATGTTGAGTCTTGAGAATAAGTAGCTAACAAACATTATATAATTATATAATGCCATAATAAGCTTACTTAATTGCACTTATTTTGACTTGTAGTATTATAATAAGCTAGATTATAATCTAATAATTTATAGTAAAAATATCAATGTTTTATAATTACTAGCTCGGGAAAAATATCTACTTGATACACGTAGATCAACAAAAAAAAAAAAAAATGGAATTTAGTAGATCAACTTACATTAGTTATGCTTAAGCTTATCTAATTCTAAGTGTGTTATATTAGATTTAAATAGATGTAATGGCTTATTTCATTTTTAAAAAAGCTTAGATCAACTTAGATTTAAAAAAATAATCTTAGATCTACGAATGTAGATCTACGTAACTTAACGATTAAATCAAGGATTTTCCCCTTGCATACTTTTTTTAGTTAATTGTAAATACAAAATTAAAAAGTTTTTTGCTACAAACAGTTATAAAGAATAATATGTTTTTAATATTATTAGCTCGCGGATATGAGATATTTGTAATAGCTATGTAATATGTATACAGGTTTCCCTCCTATAACACGGTAGATACGTCCAGGAAAAATGACGTGTTGTAGAAAATCGTGCTAAAGGAGACTAGAAGCTAGTACAAAAAAAAGGGGGGGGAATATAGTTTTAACCGAATTTATAAATAAGAAAGGCCATACTTCTCATAGTGTTTAGGGCTAATGTTTCAATTTTCCAAAAATTAGTTTCCACAATTCTTAATAAAAACCACAAATATTATTATTAAATATATATTATAACATACAAAACTTTTAAGGTGACCATATTTTTTTATTTCAAATCCGGGACGGGAACTTGTAGCGGCGGGGGAGGGAGGTAAGTTAAATAACTTAAATATGATATTTTAAATTATTTTTTAATAAAAATTATACAACAAATACAATTTCAGAATATAATAAAAATCAGAATTTTTTTTGAAATAAATCTAATTTAATTGATCAGAATTACTGTGACAAAACTCTTTATATTTTTCTTAACTATGGATATTTTTCAGTAGTCTTTTTCGCTTTGAAGAAGAAAGTTTTCAAAAATTCGGGACAATACGGGACAAATATTGCTTCTAGAAAAATCCGGGACGTAAGGTGGAAATTCGGGACTGTTCCGGCGAATTCGGGACGTATGGTCACCTTAAAAAATTTTCGTGTTATTGTAAAACCGTGTTGTGAGATACCGTGTAATAGGAAATTTTCCACAATTTTTAATTCGTGTTAGAGTGAAACCGTGTTGTAAGATATCGTGTTATAGAAGGGAAACCTGTATATACTAAAATTGATGCATCAGCTTAAGTACTTGCTTCAAAATAAAATCTAAATAGATAAATTCAATCTTGTAAAATCTAAATAAGTACTATATCTAAAATCTATTCCATTTTTTTGATCTAAATTCTAATATGAACCCTTGTTGGTTCTATTAGATATAAAATATTTTTCCTTGGAGGAATTGTGTAAAAAACGAAAAAAGTAAACTAGGAAGATAGAAAAAGTTAAAGCAGAGACCAATATTTAAAGAAATACTTTTCTTATTATTCTATAACTAATTCTTTAAGGAAGCAATAATTGCTAATGCTGTATTTTATATACGAAAAGCGTAGCTAAGATGTTCACGTTTGGGATCACACAGTTTGGGCATCGCTGAACTAGATAACAAAATTTAGATGGGACTTGATGACCTAATATGATTTTAATCATTTGTTACTTTTGGTCTAGTTTAGAAAAAAAAAACTGTTAGAAAAAAATCGATTAAATACACCCATAAAAAAGTAAATAAACAAAAAAATGCTAATACTAGTTTAGTCTTTATGATAAACATTTGATGTAAGGGTCAAATACTTTTGCGGTCCAATTTCCTCAACTGATTATAAAAATTAAAAAAAAAAAAAAACACCCAGGAAAGAATGTTCAATACTATGCTTTAATTAATTTAAAACATTTGTTTTAAATTATTTTTTTTCTTCATTTCTTAAAGTAAAATTAATTTGATATATTTAATCTTTAGTTCTTATAATTTATCTTAATTGGCTAATTTGTATTTTACACAAGAGTCTTATCTGTATGCATTTATTTGCTACTGTTACCCTTTCAAGAAGTAATAAATGATTTTTAAAGATAACATGTTTATTTTATGATATCACTTAAAAATTTGAATCGGATACTGATTTTTTAAGAGTATTTAAAAATTAGGGTTTTATTAGATGAAGGTTTCTTATAAGTAATAAATTAATTTAAATTACCTTAACCAATTTTCCATCAGCGATGATTTCAACATCGCAAAATCGCGTGTTTCGTCGTAAGGCGTTGAGATTTTTTAATACTTTCGGTGCATAATATCGACATGTGTAATATTGTTCATTGTCCATCTGAGAATTAGCTAATATCGGCATAGTTAAGTTATTGTTGTTATTATGGAGATTATTACAATTAGTATTTGATAGAGTAATATCACTGGTGTGACGATTTGAACCATTCAATGGTGGCATTTTATTTATTTTTTATTTATTTATTCATCTACTGTTTTCACACTGGAATTAATTTACATCACTTTATTCACAAATTTGCACTTTGTTAATTTTCAATTAGCGTTTGTTCACAAATAAGTTGAATTGAATGGAACTTTTCTCACAGTTTGACATAAATATGAGGACAGACGAGGCAGAGAATCAGACGTGAATGACAGCTACTGTAGAAAACCCATCTCGTGCGCGTTTGACGTCACTCCCTGCAACTCCAATACATGCTCCAATATGAACTATGATTGTATACCCTATATACCATGTATACGATTAACAATACATAGTAAAAATTCTCACTATTACAATATTACTTATGAGAAAGAAATAAACTTTATTTTCTTTTTTCATATCTAATCGCTCATATTGTATTTTTTCAATGTATTTTAGACTCAATGAATTAAAAAAAAACTATCACATATAATAGTTTAATATTTAAGGAAAAAAATTTTGATATGAAAATAAAAAAATAAATAAATGTAAGTACGAGTATAGCAAATGATAAGAGCTCCAATATGGATTACATCTACAAACGATTAATAATTTACAGATATATATAGTAAAAATTTTCACTATACAATATTATTTATGAGTAAAAAAAATTATTTTCTTCTTTCATATCTAATCGTTTATTTTTTATTTTTTGAATGTGTTTAAATACTATATACATAAATTAAAAAAAAAAAAACAATTAAAAAAAAAATAATCTTATTTTAACAGCCAAAGTATATTTTAGGAAAATAAAATGCTCGATATGGAATATAACATTTTTTTATGTATGTGTAGGTACAGCGCAAATGATAAAGTTTGAAAGGTCATTATCCGCTTTATGAAGATATTACCTTTAATTAAATCCAATTAAAAAGATTGACTTTTTACATAAATATTGTATATATGTTTTGTTTTTATAAGTTCATTAACATATACACAATATCATATCTCTACAGATTAGGTATTTACAGTTTTTTAAGATGTATGTTGCAGTGGCGTGCGGTAACTTTTAAAACAGGGCATGCGGCCAGAAAGTGGGGGGGGGGGGATATAAACCAAAATTTTTAAATTTATTTTTTTAATTGGTAAACATGGTATTATATTATGTATTTATTTTTTAAAACTAGCCTTATTCAACGCTCTTTCTTACAAAAATCATCAATAACCGAATCATATAATGTATTTAAAAACCACGAAAATAGTTCTATTCCTAAAGAATAGAACATTTGTATCGCTTCTGGGTAAACAAATCAAAATAAGTTACGAAAAGTATCATAGTAACAATGAGTAGCAATTAGTAAATTCAAAACGTCAAACGCATCTACAAACGTCAACCGGCAATGTGAAACGCCGAGAGAGATAGTACTCAATCATACTAGTGCGCATGCGCGACCAATTCTAGCCAAGCAACCGCATGCGACGTCGTTGCGCATTCGGCTTTTGCCGTTCATTTGATGTGGTTCAATCAGCCCCCTGTCACTTAGATTCGAGAAAGGCTAAAAAAACGTTACCGATTTCTACGGAAATCGGTGTTGTTATAAGAGTCATACGTCTCAAACAGTCCCCTACCACTTAAACTTATCAAAATTATTATAATTATTATATAAAAATACTTATCATAATTATTCTCATATAATAACAATAATAATAAAAACATTTAAAAACGTTTCATTTAAATAACTTGCCTGACGTTTAAAAAAAATTATTTCTAACCTCCGACTTCCATAAATTCTTCGTCTTCGTCAGTCTTTGTGGTCTTCTTCGTTCAACTCGTTAGCAACTAAATCACAACTAGTGACTGCAAATCCAGTAAAAATGGTCACATTTTTGTAACATGGAGTTGTAGGAGGCTGGGTTCAATGCTAATTTTATGAGCGATACGATTCATAATTTCGTAAATTAAAAAATGTATAAATGATAAACATATTTAGTATTTGGTGTTCTTAGAATCATTTTACAATACACGCATTTACGTAAATTAAAATATGAATAAATCATAAAAAATATTTAATTTTTTAAATTGTCTCAATCCTAGAGCATGCAGAGCATCTACAGCATGTATGGACCGCACGCCTCTGGTATGTTGGTATATTTTATGGTGAATGGAAATAAAAAAAAATTGCATTAGTTGGGATTTGAGAAAAAAATTTTCCCTTTGTGTATAGGTATCAATGCCGTAGCGTGCATTTATGCCACCAGGGGCGAATGATAAGTTTGCTCTCTAACGTAAACTTTTTAATATTTTTACATTCGGCTAAACCAGGAGTTCTTAAGCCGTTTTCCGCGGACCCCCAGTTTTAATATTTTACGATCTCTTAATTTTTCTTTTTAATTTTTGTAAATGCATACATTTACTAGTCAATGTATTTGATAATTATTTGTTACATTTGCGACTCTTCGCGGCTCCCCTGTAGGTAGTTCATGGCCCCTCAGTAGGGTGGAGCGTCATAATTTTTTTCAAATTTTGTTATTGGAAGAGAGTTTAAATGTTGCGTAATTATATAAACTTCATGTAAAAAATAATAAAAAAAATCTAAAAAAATTCTTTCAGCCCTCTACCACAGCTCAAAAATTTAAAAAAATACGTTGAAAATAATCGTTATGTATTGTTAATTTTTTTATCCGTAACTGTTTTTTTAATATTTTTAGCTATGTTTATTCAGTCCAGGAATGGCATATAATACTGGAAAAAAATATTAATTCACCTACTTGTCCTCATCGTCATCAATCTTACTTTTAATACATCCGTAAAATACATAACATTGTTCAATGTTTTTAGATATTTGCCTCGTTCCCTTTAATTAAAAATTTCTTTGTAAAAGTTTAAATCTTAATAATTATAAACAACCAATAATTTTTTTTTTAACTAAAATTAGTTATCTTTGCGTCGTGTGGGTAGGATAAGTGAGAATACAATTTTGTTTTTATTTCAAAGTTGTTATCATAACTATCAAGAAGTTACGTGTTAATTTTGAAACATTAAAATTTTTATTAAGTACTTAAATACATATTGAAATCATCATGTTGAAGCGAGTAACCCGACACGAATTTAGCTGTCCAATCTTTGGATCATTGGGCCTTCTAAACAAGAGAGTGTTACCAACAATCGCGGACGTTTTGAAACATTTAATTTTTGTGAGAAATGAACATAAAGTTATGGGAAACGGAAAACAACCAGCTATTGCTGAAATAATTGATATCACAGGTCGTAATATAATAGAAATTTGGAAAAGTGCATCTTTACCTTTTGTTACAATACAACGTATAAAACAACAGCTAAAAAGTGCCTATGATAAATATTTACACTTTTTGAGGTACCCTCAATCTAAAAAAAATGAAAATTTTATTCAGAAGCTAGAAGAATGGAAATACAAATGCCAAACTGAATTATTTGATATCTGTACTTGCAAATGCATTGATTTCAACAGTTGTATTTGTTCACGAGATAAGAAAGTACCTTTTTTAGAAAGATCGTTTCTTGCCGATCAAAGAACTAAAAGAAAAATGGTTATAGGTGGGTTGGATCTTTTGGAAACAAATAAACTTAAAAAGAAAAATATAAGGAAAAAGAAAGAAAATGACAAAATTATGTTATATAAAACTATGAAATCATCGCTTAACGTAAAAACAAAAAATTCCGTAAAAGTTAATATTCCAACTGCTTCATCAACATCTGAATATAATTCCAAGTCACATACCTCGAAAAATGTTCATGAAATAAGTGAGAGAAATCATTTACATCTTCCAAATGTTGCCCGAATTTGTGATCAATATGGCATTTCAGATCGATCGGCAGCAGCAGTCGCGAGCGCAGTGTTGCAGGACGTCGGATTAGTAACTGTTCAAAATACAGAAAATATAATCGATCGAAGCAAAGTTCGTAGAGCTAGAAAACGGCAACGTGAAAAACTCCAACAAAACGATTGTCTTTCGAATGTTACCAGTATTTATTTTGACGGAAGAAAAGATAGAACGTTGGTTTGTGAAAAACGAGGCCAAAGTTTTCATAATGTTAGAAAAATAAATGAACATATCTCCTTACTCACGGAGCCAGGTTCAAACTATTTAGGACATTTAACCATTTCTTCCGGTACAGGGAAAGCAATTGCGCATTCGCTATATTCTTTTATGACAAACAGAAAATTAAATTTAAATGCGTTGTCTGTTATTGGTTGTGATGGTACAGCCACAAATACGGGTTGGAAAAGTGGAGTTATTCGAATTATGGAGCTGAAGTTGAAAAGGCCTTTGCAGTGGTTCATATGTCAACTGCATTTCAATGAATTACCTTTTCGCCACTTATTTCTTAAATTAGATGGAGCGACATTAGGACCTAAGAGTTACACAGGGCCCATTGGAAAAGCACTGGAAAGTTGCGCTGATCTTCCTATTGTGGAATTTTCAGCAATTTTAGGAAATCTACCGACGTTAGCTCCTGAAATCGAAGAGAGCCTAAGTACGGACCAAAAGTATTTATACCAAATGTGTCAAGCTGTAAGTAAAGGATCTTGCCCTGAAGGTCTTGCACACCGAAACCCAGGAAAAATGGCACATTCCAGGTGGCTAACAACTGCCAATAGAATCTTAAGACTATATGTAGCGACATCTAATCCAACGGAAAATTTAATTATACTTTCAAAATATATTTTAAAAGTATATGGCCCCGTTTGGTTTGGCATTAAAAAAGATAGCTCTTTCAAACATGGCCCAAATCATATTTTTAAACTTATTAGTTTTTCAAGATGTTTCAGTCCGAATGTTCGAGAAATAATTGACCCGGTAATTCAACGTAATTCTTTTTTTGCACACCCAGAAAATATATTACTGGGTATGCTAAACGATAGAAGACCTCACATCAGAAAATTGGGCTTAAGAAAAATTTTATCAGCCAGAGAAAAACAAAAAGTTGGAGCTTCGGTTCGAATATTTAAGCTTCCAAAGTTAAATTTTGAAGCTAAAGACTATACTAGCTTAATAATATGGACTGAATCACAAGTCACATCTCCTCCACTGTTGGATAATATGAGCAATCAAGATTTAAAAACATTGCTACAGAAAAAATCGAAAATTGATATAGAATTTCCTGATTATCCTTGTCATACTCAAGCTGTTGAGCGATGTGTGAAGATGGTGACTGAAGCTTCAGTTACTGTGGTTGGTGAAAAAGCAAGGGACGGACTTATAAGATCTAAAATAAATTCAAGAAGTATAATGCCATTTTTCCACACTAAAAAAAATTACAAAATGTGAAAATAGAGCAATTGTCTTCTTATAATCACATTTTGAATCAACCTTTCGAGTTTTCGATTTGTTTTTATGAGTCGAATCATTTATTTGTGTCATTATTTGTATCATTTATTTTCGTTTAATAAACATTATACCTATATTTCATTATAATATTTTTATAAGCTTTATTTATAAAAAATTAACTCTAGCTTTTTTATGGGAAAAACGGAAACTGAACTTCCAAATAACCCATTTGAAGTTGATTATAATGTATATTATTTATCATATTTTTTATCGGATTTTAGGCGATGAAAAAAATTTTAATTTTTGAATAAGTTAAGTAACATCCATACCAACTTGCGAAGAATTGAAAAAAAAATCGTTAGAAAATTAATTTCACCATTAAACTAATAAAATAAAAATTCCTTTCTTAATTTTAAAAAAGTTGAAACTTTGAGCTTCGGTAGAGGGCTAAAAACGATTTCAAAAATAATAAGTTTATAATAAAAAAGTGTTTAATTCCTCAAAATGCAAAAAACTAGAGGTATTCGAATCCGTTAAATTAATTTTTTTTTTCTTCCATATATTGACGCTCCACCCTACCCCTCAGGGGACCGCAGCACACCAATTTTAGAAGCATTGGTCTACACCAGGGTTCGGCAACCTTCTTTTGACTGCGGGTCAAAATTAACTAATAATTTTAAAATTAATTTTAAATTTTTAAATTTTAATTCTTCAGAGTTTTTCAGTGGATAAAAGGGTATCAGGCGTTTTGATTCCCGGACAAAATATCCCCATATTTGCAATAAAATATTTCTTGCAATTTATTGAGCTCAGTAACTAAGATTTTATATTTAATAATTTTTGGTAAAAACGTGTTAAGTTGACCCCCAATTATTTATTGAAATAGTGTTAAATTGACCCTCATCTGTCCGTGTCAAATCCGCAAAAACTGTATTAACCCTTAGAGTGCCAACGAGCGCGATCGCGCTCGTGTACGAACGCTATTTTTTATCTTTCTAAGTAACTTTTATCTTGTAAGTGTTATATGTAGTTCAAATTATAATGTTATTAGTAATTACAATATAAAAAGGATTTGGGAAAGATATTTTTCTAATTTGCTTTGAAAACTACTGCTCTAGGGGTTGGTACGCGTACCACACAATCAATCGGTTCTAAATAAATCCAGGATTACTATAAGAAAAGGCTATAATAACTCTTGATGTCATTACTTGTTGGTATGTACTTTAAATACTCCTCAAAAAATACATTACGTGACCTCAAGACAAGTATTCATTTAAGTAAAACTAATTAGGCAATAAGACTTAAGACATTGTATGACCATAAAGCCTATATAATAAACCATTATAATTGAGCCCGGCATAATGTGTCGTGATGATTCAACCATGTGCGTATAAAACAATTATCTAATTTAACGTTTAAAAAGCTCATTCTCTCAAAATTTATTCAATGAGCCTTAAAACGTCGTCCAATCAACGATACAAAAATAATTTTTTCAATTTAAAAAATATTGTAATTCTGTCAATATGACGATTTATTTTTAGACTCAAGAATTTCTTGATTTTTAACTATCAAGGTTTAGTCAATAATTGATATATGAAATCTAATAAATATGATAATAGAAGGACCGAATTTAGACTTTTGCTAGACCTTTGCTATTTGAAATTTGGGGCCTTTTAAAAGCTTAGATATTCTATGTCAGTGAAAAATATAATTTTCGGATACCTAGAGGGTTAAAGTGAAATACAATTCACTACACATTGGTAGTGAAAGAATTTATATATATTTAATGTAATATAATTAATCATAATAAACTTAAAATGCAAACTCTGATAAAAAATCAAAAGTTCCTGCAAATCCTATGGTTCGTTCGCGGTACTGATGGTACTGATCCGGAACTGGTAAAGAATCATTAGATAGGATAATCGCCATGAACGAGTTTGAAAATGTTCGGAAGTAAGACGAGGATTAACGAGAACCCACGAAAATTGTTATATATAATTGAACGTTGATGCTTCGTTCACACGAGTCAACTTTAGTTAACCGATTTTAGTTAATCGATCAAAAGTGGAATGAAAAACCTAGTGTGATGACTTGTTCAAACTTTTTGATCCACTAAAAAGTTGATTACGGTTCTCACGCGAGGTTTTTCATTCAAATTTTTTTGATCAGTTAAAAACGGCCTACTAAAATTGACTCGTGTGAACGCAGCATGACAGCAAAACTGTGTTATGAATTGGCCACAACTAAGCAAACTGCGCATGAGTAAGAGAATCGAATTTTTCATCCTAACAAAAATCTGAGGATCGCTAGAACCAATTATGAATCGGTAACGAACGCATTTCGTGTAAACCGCAAATATCGGCCGGAACTCGGCTCATAAACTTGCATGCGCTTGGCGATGATCCTAAATCGGTCTTGAACTGATCCGTTACCGATTCATTATCACATCCGCGAACGAACCTCTAGACAAATAGCACCAATAGCCAAATAGCCCTTTGTTCTTCAAAAAGACGAGCTAAAAATTGGATGAAGAGTAACGATAGGACGTCCCAAACGTTCAGCATTTGGACTACTAATGCTGCAGTATATTTTAGTACAGGTACAGATTTGACAATTGCTCACTCGGACAATTTTTTTTTGGTACCTCCTAGAAAGTGGGGACCCCGAACTATAGCTTGGGTAGCTTATACTTAAAAATCCTGCACTGGATAATAGCCTTTATTAACTTACTGACTTGAAGTATTTCTTCTAAAAGTTTCAAATATACATAGCATATAAATTACACTTACTTATTTCAATTTTACAGATACTAAATATAGCAATTTATAGTTATTAATCATAGATTAATAACAATGTTTCAAACGAATTACTTAAGCTATTATGGATATAGTATAAAAAATGTAGTAAATAGTTCATTAAATTAATTGTAAGAAAAACATCATACTTATTGATATTCATAGTCATAAGTAAATATTCAAAGAATGAAGCATTTAAGGAATTGTTAACATCATCTTTAAATTCCAATTTGATATTTATTAAAACAATTACCTACTAACTAAATACATAAATTTTCCATTCAAATTATTTACTAATGTTAACAACTAAATGACTATATTATGTAATTTGTTTTTAAATCATTTAATACTACAATAATTACACTTCTAAAAAGTAATAAACAAGTTAACAAAAAAGGGTTAACGATGAATTTTAACATAGAAACAACGAGGAGCTACTTCAACATGTTATGACCTTATCATGATAGTATCGGCTGAAATGATGAATTAAAAAAAAATAAAATAAAAATATTATTATTTCAAGAAAGCGGTATTTATATCAATAATAAGATAACGAATTAATAAATATTTGAAAATTTCAGATTGTTTTAGTTTTTAAGGTCTTGCATCATCCCTATACGAGATGTATGCAAGTACGTGCTAGTTGGAAGATATTCATTGGTTTAATTTAAAATTTAATTGTGCATAAGTTTTCATTTAAGGTTCAATGAAATTTATACTTGGATATAGTTTTTCGGAATAAAATTAAATACGTGATTTTATTTGTATTTTTTTATTTAGGTCAAGTTATCTATAGTATTGAGAGATAAGTTTAGTTAAATATTTTTTGTATACATTTTGTATGCCGTACTTATAAGGAGGTCATTTTTTTGATAGTATATCAATTATATAGGTTACTGTTTTAATGTCAGCCTAAATTTATAATAAAGGTGTTTACTGTTTGTGGGAATTTTTATAGATTAGTTTTTATTTATTTTTCTACAGTTTATAAAAGTGACTTTAAATTAAATTATCCATTTAACGGAAAATAAGTAAGATTAGTAAATACTAAAATAGTAAATATAATTTTTTTGATGAATCAACTAACGATTTTTAAAAGGTGATTAACTTTATAATATGTAAACAATACTTTGTCAATACTACACTAGTAAATATTATTACTAATAAAAAGTTACTACAAATAAAAAGTTTTTATTTTAAAAGAATTTTTTCGTAAGCTGCATAAGTTATATGTAGATACTAGAATTCAAAAAGCCCAAAAGGTTATTTTTATATAATTGAATTTCAAAAAAACATTTTTTTAGTAATTGAGACCAATTGAGACGTTAAATTATAGTTTTTTTTTCCGTTAACAGAAAACCAGGTTAGGGCGCTTTCCCCCTGCACTGTAGCCTTAGGCTTATTGTACTCCTGTTCTGCTCATGTATCCCTGTTGTGCAAGGATCCTTGCTTATTCCAGGTTCAGCATTCTACCTAGCAAAAGCAGTCCCTGTATTAAGCTTGCGCGGTTTGAGCCTGTTTGGGCGTCATTTCTCCCATACAGGTGTCGCCACTTTGTAAGGGCTTTGCAGGAAAAAATGACATGGATGATAGGTCGCGTTTTCCTTCCCATCCCCACACAATCTGCAATTGAGGTCTCGTTGAGACACCCCAATAGTCTGCAGATGCTTTCTCAGTCCACAGTGTATGGTTATCAGTCCCGTTACTGTCCTGAGTTGATTCCTTCCCAGCCGTAATACCTCAGCTGTGAGCAAGGGGCAGATTCTCCCCATCATTCTCTTGCTGAGCTTCTGACTAGGAATTTCTTGCCAGTATTTGTTTTCCTGCCGTTTCAGCCGATTTTTCATCGCCCTTTTGGCAGCATGTTTGGTGATCCCCACTCCAGGCGCCGGGGCCACGAGTGTGGTCATCCAACCAGCCCTTGCGTAAGCATCAGCTTCTTCATTTCCCTTAACTCCCTTATGCCCTGGCACCCAATCAATTTCGACTCTGTTGTGTTTTGCCAGGTCCTCCAGGAGTTGCCGACACTCCAGCACCAGCTTTGAGCTGATCGTTGTATTGGCGATCACTTTTAGCGCTGCCTGACTGTTGGAGAGAATATGTACGTATGTTCCTATTCCGATAGCCCATATCCAGGTTCTCTCTGGCACATATGGCAATGGTCGTGGCCTCCGCTTGAAAAATAGTGGCCGAGTTCCCAAGCGGCATTGAGATGCGCCCCCATGGTTTTCTCTCCAATACTCCCGCGCCAGATCCTCCGTCCATAACCGATCCAAATTATAGTTGATACATTTATTTTTCTTTTAAGCCCAAAGGCATCTCATTTATTTAAAATTTTATGTATTTATATAGCCTAAGAGCTGAGCGCTTACAATTTTAAATAGAAAAATTTCTTATTATAAGAACATTTCATACACTAACGGATACTTATTCAATTTTTTACTTATTTTTGTGTTGTTTCACTCCATGTGATTTATGGGAAAATCAAAAATCTAGCACAAGGCTCACAAATGTTTGTTACGGCCCTACCAATACATCTCGTTTTTTTCTAGTATGCCCTTGATTTAGGTACTTATTACGCTTTTGTACTTAAAAAAATATTTTTTTTACAACTTGTAAACTTTAAAATCAAATATCCAAACTTATATTAATTAATCATTCGAATAATCAACATCTGCGGAATTCGATGAAACCAAAACTTTCGTTTTTTGAGACTTATAACTGAAATATTTAAAGTTTTTAAAATTAAATATGTTTTTTAGTATACCTATATCATTTTTATTTAAAACATTTTTTCATTTAGGTACAATACTAACAATTTTAAAGATAGTTCTTATCGTTCTTATTATCGTTTGTACGATAGAACGTGTTTATATAACGCATAAGATAGTACAGTGAAATATTGATTTTATAAGGATTGGGTGTGTTTGAATGCGGCAAATATACTTGCCTTAGGTTAGCCGCAAATGAATACATTTTAATACTATACAATTATTTTTAATTTCAAATTGATTATATCTGTTTGATATTAAGGATAAAAGATTAGTGAGATAGTTATAAACTGTTTTAAAGTTATAATTATCCGAATATCATATCGTATCATCAAATAGTCTTAGAGAATTTCACTGTAATCAGAGTAACTGATAAAAATTGTTATTAAGTTTAATTTAATGATTAACGAACAGGATTTTATTAGTGTTAAATAGAAATTATAGTTAGGCAATATGTGTGTTGAAGAGAAATGGGTTGCCTATATGTAGCAAAAGTAAAAATTCAATGACGTCATTAAGGTCATTAGTTTTATGACATTGAACTTGTTAGTTCCACTATCCAAAGGTTAGACTAAATAGGTTTTTCACAATCGTGTTACTTTTAGCGGAATAATAAAATCAATTAACAATAAAGTAACAAAGTTTTATTAATTATCAACCCTTCCTATATAAATGTATATATAAAATGCAATATTTCCATTACTTAATGATAAATAAATAGGAATTTAAGCAGTACCGTAGGCGGTGATTAACTTTTGTACTTGAGCAATGTACGCTTCCTGGGCGGCGGTTTTGCTCATTCCCTTTTTAGAATTCCACGCGTCCCATTTAGCCTTTCCTTTTAAATCAAGCATTCCTGGTCGGTCTAGAAATATTGAAATTAGATTTTTAAATATTCACGAATGTAAAAAGTCACGTTAATACCTGTGTTCACATCGCCGACAGACCCTTGCTTGAACAGGGCATATAATTCTAATAATTCCTCATTGGTTGGTTTTGCTTTTAAGTTCTTTACGTCCTCGGCGGCTTTGTTGAAATTCTATAATATAAAATAGTTCGTTTATATGATAATATATTTTTGACATAGTTTGAAAATAGAAAAGAAAAATACCTCTTCTAAAGACATGGTTTGTGCGTGTTTATTTTAAACTGAAATGAAAGAAAAATTAATTTGTTACTATGATAATTTCGAGATAAATAAATACAAATTGTTCATATTATTTAAAGAAATTATATTGTGCTGATATGATTTACATACCTAATTAAAAAAAGATAAGTCAGAAAGTTATCTGAGCGTTGGATGTAATAAATGGGGAAATGTTGCGAACCGCACGCTTGAAATGACTAGTCAAAACTGAAACGTTCAGAAGCGAACGCAACTAAACTGACACATCATCGGATCAAATACCTTTCATTCGCCCTGACTTATGAACGATTCGCGTAGCCACAGACAAAGAGCGAGATACAAAATAAAGTGCAATGTCTAAAATAACGTTAAATTAATACTGTTGCAATGTAATATTTACTTTTGTATGCGAATATTTGATAACAGATAATACATGCTTATGGATATTTGTAAAAAGTAAAAATGCAAATAAAAAAAGAAAAAAAGTGGTTGCGTGTACTTATGTACGCGCGTGAGAAGTTATACTTCTTTGGCATCATTAAAAATTAGTATTTATTAATTACATTCAAATAATCAATTTTAAAAAAGTGTAACTTAATATGTTAATTCTTAAAATTAATATATTATATATATATTTGTAATAATAATAATAATATATATATTTAAAGATATTATAAATAAATAAAATTAAGAGAAGAATATTTTAATTTATATTCATATCTTGTGTTACTAAGTTATTATTCTAAGATGGTTGAATCATTTTAAAATCCCAGATTTTGTGATAACTAAGAATATGCACGGAATGCAGACGTCATTTTTATCATTAAATTTCAAATAGTATAACAACTACTGCAAATGCGAGAAAAGTAATAACTTATTTATTAATAATATGTGTCATTTGTATATATAACTATTTTTAATTTAAATATAAAAATAAATAAATTAGAAAACAAATACAACAAAAATTCAAATTACGCGCGTCTAGTTAAAAATACCGAGCCGTTTTGCGGGCAACTTCATCTTGATAATTTGTGATGATTAAATAGAACGCTACAAATGCTTCTGAAACCTACCTTCTGAATTATAACAACTACTGCAAAATTTGAGAAAAGTAATAACTTATTTATTAATAATATGTGTCATTTGTATATATAATTATATTTAATTTAAATATACAAATAAATAAATTAGAAAATAAATACAACAAAAATTTAAATTACGCGCGCCAGGACACCCAGTGGTTTTGCGACTAACTTCATTTTGATAATTTTTGGCTAAAAATGCGCGCGCATCTTAAAATTTCACTCTCATCATTTTTTCATAACGCGCCTAAAGAAGTATAACTTCAAAAAAATTATTTATATAGAAATTTCAATATTAGAAATATATTTCTTTGTTGAAAGTGGGAACCTAACTATTTTAGTTTTATCTAACAAATATATCTATCAATTGTATTTGTTTTAGTAAATTAATAAATACTCGTATCTAATCAATCTATCAAATAATTTAATTAATAAAGAGCATAAAAAATTGATAATATACGCATTATAGTTACAGTATAAATCGTTTATAACGACACCGGATATAATGAACAACCGGTTGTAACGTACAAAACTTTCGGGTCCCGTGATATGTCTTAGATAAAATACATAGGATAATACATATCGGTTATAGTGAATATTGCTTATAACAAACGAAATTTGACGGTTCCCTGAGGTTCGTTATAAACAATTTCTACTGTATTTATAAAAAGTAAAAATGTAAATGAAAACGAAAAAATATTCATATTGTTACAAAAAAATCTCAATATCCCAAATCTTAATTTTTTGACGTGATAACGTCTTATAAATTGATGAACACTGGGTAGCCTGCATGAAAAAGTGTCACGTTCCGGTTGAGCCTGTGAATGCAAGCGAGAACGTGATACAAGTGATAGAGACGCACGATATTATTGTTGAATCCGAGACAACGTGTTTTGGTTTTTTTTCTACAATTTAATAAGATTTAATTAATTTCCTTAATAATTTTCAGTCTAATTTCATTTTGTATGCACCTCAAATGACTGTGTTTATCAAAACAGCAGCAAAAAAGGTAATTAATTTTTGCATTTTAAAAATAATATGGCTAATAATAAATAAAGAATAATATGGCATAATATGACTAAAATTGTTGGTGCTTATATTTAAACAAATAATTAAAATTAAATGTGCAAAAACTGTAAATATTGTTTGAAATTTAAAAATTAATGTTTTAATCAGTTTTAAAAATATTTATGTCAAATTATTATTATTGATAATAATAATTATGAATAATTAATACGTGCAAGCGAGAACGCGATACAAGTGATAGAGAGACACGATAGAGTTCTCCTACTGGAACGCCGCCACGCGAGCTTCTTCGAGAACATCTACAATAAGGCCGCGTTCACACGCTTCAACTTGGGTTGAACGATAATTTTCAATCTTTTAGACCCAAGCGATCAGTTTTCTTTCAATTCTGCTCAATTTGCTTCCCATTCAACTCGCTTGTGCTTCACTTCTCGCGTCGCTTACCCCGCTTGGGTCTAAAAGATTGAAAATTATCGTTCAACTCTAGTTGAAGCGTGTGAACCCGGCATAAGCTATGTCTCGTATTCAATTTTTTTATTTAAAAAGTGTTTTCAGCCCTTACGACTAAACCTATACACTAGTGTACAAAACGGTTTAAATTAGCATGAAACAGATTAATATTAAAGTAATGTTAATTATGATTTTGTAAATGTTAATGTTAATTGTCGTTTTTCTATTTTGATATTGCTATTATTTTTTATATTTGTTATAATTATTTTGGTCGCTGGGGAAGATGGGCCAAATTCTTTTCTGTTAGGCATCCCGTCACATCCTGGTAGTATGTGGTCAACATCAATTTGGGTTTAACAATTGGGACATTGTCTGGGTTCATCTCTTCTCAGCATCCAGTTAAGTTTCTCGGGTGTGACCCGTTCGTAGTCGAGGCAAAATTACCTGGTCGGTTCTGTTGTATTTTCCTTTTAAACCTATACACGTGTCTTCGTGCCCACTAGTTTTTGGTAGTTTTTCAGATACGCCTTCTCTTGGTTTTACTTTTTCTACATTCTTCTGTTATGGTTTCTTTAAGGCGGTATTCTAGTCTAGAAATTTGGAAAAAATCTATTTTTCTTTTCTTTCAAATTTTTCAAGCTTAAACCTTTTATGACATGTTCTTAAGAGGATTTTTCAAAATTTTAATTATTTTTGGAGCAGGAAGGGCCGATTAAAAATTGTACGGTTTAATTACCATTTTATGGTCACTGCACGTAACTACCTGAAACTTTAAAAGCGTTTTTCTCGAAAATACTTTTTTCGAGACGGTTGCCATGATATCTCAAGTTCTAATAAACAAAATTACTTGAAATTTGGTGTGAGCTTTCTCTATACATTACTCTATCGCACGAATTAAAACTATTGTATAACAAAAGTTATAATATTACTATTTTTTAAAAATTCGGAAAAATCAAAAACTGGTCAAAAAATGTCTTTTATTTAAAACAGCCGCTATTTTTCGAAAAAAAATATTTTTTACGTTTTCATAGTTTGGACGATTGCAGCATTTGTTTCGATTCAGAATGGATTTGATTTCGGATTACTAGAAGAGTTGCAATCGTGACAAACAAGGAGCGCTATTTTTTGAGATCCCTACTTCATCAGCCCTTAACGTTTTGAATTTTTTTCTTTTTATATTTTTTTTTTGTATGTATTCTTCAAACATTTATAAATATTTGGTAAATGAATGGCTGGAAAATATTAGTTGTTTTTTTTTATTACACGTGGAAAAATAACTACAATTCATTCCTCTAGACTAGACTCCCTTAATAGTTTTAGTATTTTATTTGAGGTTTTCTTAGTTGAACGGGAATGGCCATTTAATATTTAGTTTTTTTTTAAGAATTTTGAATGCGACCAGAAGTGATTTTGGGTGGTTGCTTTTATTTTGGAAAAGATTGGAAAATGAGAAATTTTTGATTAAGGAGTGATTTAGGTGGTTTGGTATGCTTGTGGACTTTAATACAATATTATAGAACTTTGGGTTTATCAAACAAACAAATCCAAATTATTTATTTAAGTAAATTATTGCAACTAATTTATTACCTAATAACTACCAACGCTCTACTCTATTTTTTCAAGGGAGATAAATTTTTAATAAATAAAGTACACATTTTTATTAATTTTTGTTTTATTTTAAGTAAAAATAAATTTTTTTTTTTGGTCCATCATTTAAGAAGATACAGCATTCAAATAAACCTATTTACCTATTTATTTTGAAATCGGTTAAGTTGGGGCAATTTGAAATATGAAAATAAAATACTCGAACTAACTCAGTTTAATTCAAAAATTACTTTAGTCTTAAAAAGAAACTGTTAAAATTGGGCATCACCTAATATCAGACAACCCATAGCTCAAGATTTCCAGTCTCAGTCACAGGGTTGACCTTAAACGACTATATCAATATATGAATATACGAATATATTTTTTTAAATTTATTTTTATTGGACAATTTTTTATCAGGACAATGATCCTTATATCCCTTCTGCTGTCTGGATCGGGCTTTACAGAGAATACTTCTTATGGAGTATCTCTTTATACCATAACCAGATCACGGGGCACCTTCCTCTTTAATCGCCTATTATTTTGAGCTTTTCATAGTAATTTGTAGCACTAGTCTCAATCTTACTGGTTTTTGATATAATTATTTATATCAGTAACGAAGTTTTCACTCAAGTTAAATAAGTCCGTACACAGGGCTTCGTTGGTCATTTAGGTACCATGGAGCATCTGCCAGCTCTCTGAGCATTTTTGATTGAGCTCTTTCTAATATTTTAATGATGGACATGCTGGCAGAACCTTACAGCTCAATCCTGTACTTCCAGATTGGGACTATTAATTCGTATACGAATATGAATCTTTAAAAATAGTATAGTTATTGATTATATAACTGTTGGCATCATAAAGAATGCAAAAGTAGGGTATGACCCACAAAACCGAGAATATCGCTGATATAGAGAAACAATTGTACACATTTTGGGTATCTCTTTTTATAAAGAAAGTTCTATTTTTACGGTTTTATGAAAGTTACATTTACAAAGATAACTGTAAATTTTTTATTCCTCGTTAAAGAAGTAATAATTTTTAAGCAGATAAAATTTAACGTTAGCATTTAATAGAAATAAATTCTATAAAATTATCTGAAAAAAAATAATTATAACTTACATATTTGTAATTGGTGTTTTCAAGTAGCTTATTAGTTTAAGTATATGCACTCTAATTGTTGTGAGATAGTTTTCAATATTTATTAAAAAGCCTTCTTATGAAGTAAAAATTTATTAACTAATGAGATAATTTTTTTAGAATATCTAAAAATAACATTGTGATAAATTTCAATTAAGTAATCTTTTGAAAATGATAAAATAATATGATAAAAACGATTGGAAATTTTATAGGTACTATTAGAATATTATATAGGAATAAAACATTTTAAATGAAATCTAAAATTAAGTTTATCATTATATCATAACAAGATAAAATATGAAAAACAATTTTATAAGCACTGAAATAAACTCGAAAAATTAAAAATAATAAAATATAAATATGAAAAAAAATATAATTTTATATTGCCTACGTGCATTTAGTACACTCGTAAAACTTTCTTACTGGAAATTTGTTTTTAAGAAAGTATTTACTTCGAAGCTTATGATTAGTTGAAGAAAGTGAAATTGCAATTAAAATGCAATTAACACGAAGATTATAATATGGATTCTACGACTACTTGTTAGTCTTTGATTGATTTTTCGTTAGTTATTTTAACAGTTATGAATTTAAAATGTTGGATAGTCACTTTTGTAATTAATGTATTTCATACGCTTTATACTTTGCTTTGTATTGTTGATATTACATCTAATTTTTTATACTATTTATACACGTTGTTCTAATGCATGCTGGAATAAAACAGATTAAAATAAAAAATATAAAATTAATAGGGGGATATCGTTCAAAAAATGAAGAATTCGTTTTGCCAAATATCTATTTGTCTTCTTTCGGAGAGATTATTTGGCACCTGCTCGTACAAATTCCATTGAATTTGGTTCATCAAATTTGATACGACTTTTAGGCTCTGTGCAAACAGATTTTCTTAGGAAATTCCTTTTTATGGAGATGTCATTGTACTTATTACGAAAGGCAATAAATTACTTTCAAAGCTAAAAGTTAGGAGTTTTTTCTTATGCTGTATGGGTCCTAGGATTTGCTTCCCCTTTATTCCTGTGAACAATGAGATATATGGTGACTCTCTGTTCCAGCTAGCGAAGCATTAGGCTTTTAAAGAAAGTCAGCACCTGCTTAGGGGCTGCCACTGCTAACTTGCTAGGTATCATCTTCGTCTTTCCGAGATTAATTTAGGGTATAGCGCCCCTTTTGTTGAGTGACAATATGTCCTGAGTTCTCTTCTTGGAGTACTTCATGAATTTCTTGACTTGTCTCTGTCCTGGAGTATTTCTCCAGTACAAGGCCTTGGTTTTGGCCTCTCAAGCTAGAAACGCGTTTTTATTTTAATTAAGTCTCTCTATGTACTTTCTTAAGTACTCTATGCCTTCATGTACTGGAGCCCACCATAAGTAAACCACAATTAGGAGTTATAGTTTAAGAGTTTCACAAAAAATGTAATTTCATAATTACATAAAAAAATATCGTTACTTTTAGGTTTTACGAATATTTAGGCAAGTATCTACGTGTATTTAATACCAATATAATTTCTTATTAGGTAATACCTAGATAATGGACATAAGATGATGAATCCAAGTTCATTGTACAATGTACAGACATATGGAGGTATATTATATTGTGTATCGTATTTGTAAATTTTACCTGCTGACGTTTAGATATAATAAAAAAGATTTACTCGTATTGCATGATAAAAATAAGCTTTTAAAAAAAATTTGTATTACAAACCCAATTATCGGATTCAGTATCTTAAGGTGCATTAAAACACATTATATACATATTAATTCCACTCAGACTACATTTATTTTATTTTTAGCTCGATATACCTGAAGAAAAATTCACTTAAATCTCTCAATACTTCTTTGATATGTCATATTGAATTTTAAAAAAAATATTCTTTTCCTTATTTCAGAAAAATCTTTTTAAGCCATAACTATAAGTTAGAAAAAGTAGCATTAAAAACTTAATCAAGAGAAATGAGAAGATGAAATATTTAGGGATACAAATTGTATTTTACTGATTATGGTTTTAACTTTCACTGATTTGTGAAAGGATGTACAAGTAGCCATTTACTGGAATAACGCTTATAGAAATAAAACGTTTAATCGCTTTGCGTTATAGGTTAATTATTAAAAAATTTAATAACTTAATAACGGTTTTCTGTCAACTGTTTTTTCCATTTTTTTAAAGATAATGTACTATAAACGACAAATCCAACAAAATATCAATTAAAGTTTTTTATATAGGTAAGCTTTTAATTATTGTTTTTAGTCTCGTAGATTCATACAATTGTTATCTTATGACTTCATTGTTACACGTAGTTTCGATACTATTGAATTATAAATACTCGTTTATTGAGTAGTATTGTAGTATTGAGTCTCATACTAGCGAGTAGTAACGGATCTAAGTTTTCACATAATCGACAATAATAGTTGTAGTTTGTTTTGAGTTATAAAAATATAGGCTAATTGCTTCGAAGGTTTTGAATCATTAGTTTAGTTGCCATTTTTTTATAGACTTTAGATTTTACTTTAGCATTAACGATGTTTAGGGAGAAAAGAAATAGGGATACAGTAGGAAGAAAAAGTACTGAACACTAACAATTCATGGATATTTACTGTTTGTAGCTTGTCACGAAATTAATAAAAACTTTCAATACTTTTCGATTTGTTTTTATTTTTTTTTCTCAACAACGGTTTAGTGAATGCTAGTCAACTTCTGTAAGTTAAAGGTTTTAATGTTTTCAAATGATATAATTTGAAATACTTGTCATTTCTTCAACATTAGTCTAAATAAATTTAATTTATTTAAGGAACAGGTCTTCATAAGAACACATGTTAAAGGCAATCAGGCACAATTAGGCAATCATTTGAAAATGTTACCAGAAGATTTAGAATTAACTAAGGAATATTTGAAACATATTTGTTATCATTTTGATTTACCTTCCAAACGTCCTTAAGTAAAATTGATACTAGCAAACATATTATGCACCTTATATTGAACCACTCAATTTAATTCTTGGCTCTTCATTTAATTTTTGTTGGAATATAAAAGTTGATCATTGCTACTGATTTGCAGTAAAAACTGCAACAACCAAGATTGTGAAATTGTTAAAAAATTGTCCACTTCAACACCTGATAATTTTGGTAAACCGACTTTAACTCCAACTCAGAAAAAATTGATAAGTATACTAATAAACTCTTCTAATTCTTATACATGATTATGTACATTTTTTCAAACTAAAATTCATTTAATAAAACAAAACTAAACAATTCCCACTCTCTATTTAACGACATCCTTAAATCTTTAACCATTGGAAATAGCCAATAAATGTTTAAACAATTATTGGTGGAAAAAGGAAAAAGTTGAAAAACTGAAAAAGATTAGGAAACTTAACAAAAGTTATTCTGACTTTACAGGCTACAACCTTGGTAGTTTAACATATTTAAGCATACTAAGTATTAACATTGGCTTACGATTGATTTTTTCGGATGCATTTTAAAGTATCAAAATCTTATAAACTACTTCTTGCAGTTTATTTAATTTGAATCAAATTAAGAGGCCACTTCAAAATATTATTTTAAATTGAATCAATAAAAATTGAGTGGTGTAACCTAAATAGTACAAAGGTTCGTTTTTTTTTTAATTTTAGATTTTGAACTTGAAATCTCAGAAATCGTTGATATAGAAAGATATGAAAATCAATACTTAATTAAAAAAAATGTTGACGTGCTTAGAACCACGCAAAACAAATGCAATGGAAATTTTTCCTCATTTCTAAGAATAAATTATTAAAACAAAAATCTATTTTTTATTTCTATAAAAAGCGTTACTTATAACGTACCAAAATTTACTAGAAATAATTTTCTATTTGTGAAATATGCTTATATTATAACATTGTATAATGATTGAATGAATTTAAAATCATTTGACAATGACATTGAATTGTTTAAATATAGGGTTACCTTGAAAAATCATGAATTTCTTAAAACTATCTAAGTATAAAGTTTTCCAAAATAAAAATTCAAATAGGAAGGAATTGGTTACACGAACATTTTTATTTTTCAAAGTGCACTTCGTGTTAAACATTTTCTACTTTTATAGTTTTAGAAAACTCACCTTCATTTTTGTACCTTCGTTTTTACATACTATTAACTATTAACTTCTTCTTGGGAAGGTTGTCATTAATATTTTCCGAATAGAAATTATATTAAATAAATACAAAAAATATTTTTTTTGTATTTTCAAGGATTAAACTGATTTATAAATATTATAAAATCTAATAGAAAATACATTAAGTCGTTTTTTACATGTAAAAATATACGTAAAAATTGCGGTCAATGTGAAAATTATGTTTAGATACATATTGGACGCGTATGGTTCTTATAGAATTATTTTATTTATTTCTTAAGCTAAAAAACTTTTTGGGAGAAAGTTAAAAAGTACTCTTTGCTCTGGTAATCAACATTCTTATTCTGTTCATTGATATTTCTTGTAAATATTTTAGGTACCTACCAACGTATTAATTATATTTGATTATTAATAGGATTATTAATACTTACGGTAACGTAAAATATTTTTTATGCCAAGTTTAATACACGAACAAGCAAATTTCTCATATTGTCGCATATAGGTAATTATGTCTCCAATGTTATCAACATAAATTTCAAAAACAACAATTGCAATTATTTTTCATTGCATTTACGAGTATGTGTAGGTATTAATTTGTTGCAGACTTATAATAGGCAGACATACGTTATATGTGCCTTATTCATTTAAAATTATCAAGTCCTACGGTTTAATATATATTTGTTGAAATACCAGAAACAATAAAAAAGATAAGAACAATGCATTTTTCATAAAAATAATTGCATCAGAAAGTTTTTGAAACGTTTTTTATTATTGTTATTTTTGAACTCTGATATCTTTGAAACGGTTTATCAGAGGAGCATTGTTCTCAGGATTTTTTCTGGTGAAGAATGAAATTTTCTTTAAATCCCTACTTCAGATTGTTGTTACAATAAACTGTCTAATTGTAAGTTATAAAAATTCAAAAATAAAAAATATTTATTCCTGTGTTATTTAAATGAAAAATGAAAAAATGAATAGGGGTAAATCTAAATATTGATATTTTTTGTTTTGGCGCCAAAATTTTTGGACACCATAAGAATTTTTATTTTTAATATATATCATATTAAATATATATATTTTTATTTTAATATTTTATTACTTAACATAATACATATTTTACAGTGTTTATAACATATAAAATATACTGGCCCTGCGATCTTCACACACCTTACGATCTTATGAAGTTTAAATCCTTAGATTAACACATGTACCTACATCAAAGTCTTATAAATTCTGTAATATAAACTTGTGTAAGCTGTAAATGCTTTTCTCATTTCAGTGGTGGCTAAATAGTTTCTGTTTTAAGGCAGGTAATTGGGGGAATACTTCTTGTAGCAGGAGTTTGCGTTTTATACTCTTTTGTAGCAAAAAGTTAGCTTTTATTGTTTTACTTTACTTTGGGCACCGCGTGGCCCATGGACAGATAAAGCTTTGCAAGAATCTACAAAAAAATAACGTATCGTCCATTTAAGCAGTTGAAATATAAAAAATCAATTTAAAAATAACGTTTTTAATCATTGAATAGTAAAATTTCATCAAAAAATTAAATAAAACTAACAATTGTATGGAAAAGCAAGAAGAAACGAAAATGAAGAGGAGAAGAAAATTCAAGAAGAAACTAGAAAAATCTCAAGACATCGATAACAACGAACAACGAAAAGATGGTCATCTTTAGAAACTTAGGGGAGTTTATGCATATTATGTACCTATATGAAAATACATAGTTACATATTTACATATTTTAAATGGTAATATAATTTTAAATTTTAATTCAACTGAATAAAATAATTAATGTTTTACTGAAGTCTACGTTATAGTATAAGTATTTAAACGACCTAAGTATTTCATAACATATGTATTTAATTTTTAATTCAATTCATTGATATTTTACAATATATTTCCATTATTTGATTAGCAAAAAGCAAAAATTTAATAATAATAACTTATTCAAAATTTCGAAAGTTTCACTTTACCATTGGTCAACATTTCTATTGTAATTAATGTTAATGTTTTTTTAATTTAATTTTTACAAAAGAATTACCTACAACAAATACATACACTCATATCAATACAAGTTTCTTTAACCTGAATAATTTATTTCTGGGAAAAATTTGTTTTAATTGTGTTATGCTCATGTATGCAAACAAACTAATTTCCCTCATATTTCTAGCTATAACTGATAGTTATTTCATATGTTACCAAAGTATTTTTTTTCATTGTTGAAATTTTGTACTTATATGTTATGTCTCTAGGCTTAAATGTTTCCAACTTTAAAATTAACAGTTGATATCTTACTAATTGCAATAAAGAAAAAAAATATAAAAACTTCATGCAAAATGAATAGAAAGAATTTAGCCATTAAGCAAAAATGGCATTGAATTTTTTATAATTTTATTTGGATAAAATAGCTAAGAAACCCAACTTGGTCTATAACGAACACCTTTGTATACTTAAATAATTGTTGATCTGTATCAAGGAGAGAAGGTTGGAAGAAAGAGAATTTTTGACTACGGGATCTAACTTCTTTTTTTTTTTTTGGTGTTTTAAGTCGCTTTAACAGCTTAGGTCATATCACGCTGTCTAAACACAGAAAATTTCTGTTGGTCAATTTTAATCTTAAGTCTAGGGTTCAACGGGAATCGAACCCGTACCACTTGACGCATGAAGTGGAGAGAACTACTGCTCTAGCCACTGCGCCAATAGGTGGCCCTATCTAACTTTTGAGATCGCATATATCAGAAACTATCAGAAAAATCGAAAACATGTATAGAAGCAAACTTCTTGTAAATTTTATTGGCATTAATTTTACTAAGAATAATTTTTTTTCTTAAACCCACCGTTTTTTTTAGATATAAGTAAACGATAACAATTTTGGACATATTTTTTGCACTTTTCTCTTATGTCTACTTAGTGTCCTCAGGAAGGTCAGGCCAAGACTTGATTGTCTATATCTATCCAGTAGATACTGCAATACCAAATTTCAATGTAGGTATGTATATCAAACACTTCATGAGACGTGCGTCATTAGCTTTCCAACTATTATAACCATTTTTACTCTATATATAGATGAGGACTCAATACAATATCTTTAATCTTTTAAACATTTTTTTGCATAATTTTATTCTCAAATTAACTTTGATCTAACAATATAAAACTGCGCATAACTAACGTTAGCGAGATTCTGGTTACCACCCTTTAAAAACTTTTAGAAATATGGCAAAACTTATAAGTTACAAACACTATGACAGAGTGATAAATCCCTCTAATTACTATTACTTACAAGTCACTGAATGAGTTAAAAAGAAAAATTTCTGACTCTTAATATCGAGGGGAATACATTTAAAGACATCGAAAAGAAATAAATATTTCAAGAGCTATGCATACGTTCATTTAAAAATGAACTGATATAATGAACTGAATAAATAAGTGAATATGAATTACTAGTAGCTTTCCGTGAAATATTCACGTCCGTACGTTTAAAATACCAAATGTGCAGTATAATAACTATCGATAGCGGGATTCAATCGTAGACTTATCGCATGTGAGACCGTTAATCTAATCGCTGGACCACAAATACAACACTGATAAATATAACAAAGCGTTAATACAAACCGTCTCTAAATGTCGGCATACAAACTTTTGTCTATTATTATTATTATGATATTAATTACACATAATGTACGTAATTAATAACTGCTGAAAATGAAAAAACCGATAAAAAATAGTTAAGTATGTATTAGATATGTACTTTATTTTCGTGATCTTTTAAAATGTGTAAAAGATATGTAATGAATTATAATGTATTATACATAATATAGACTTGAAATGTTATTGTTAATATTAATTGTTAGTGTTTATGTATATTCTTTAATATAATATTGAAAAAACGTTGGAAATGATTATTATTGTTTTAAGCATAGGTTTTCATCATCATTGTCGCTTTTTTAACATAAGCTTCCATGGCTTCATCAGCTTTCATTCCTTTTCTGCTATTCCAAGCTTCCCATTTTTGTTTCCCTTCCATGCCACTTCCGGCTGATCCGGTACAATCACCAATAGTCGCTTGCTTAAAATATGAATAAAGCTCCAGCATATCAGAGTTTGGTGGCCGTTTCGTTAATTTACGGATATCTTCACATGCAGTTTTGAATTTCTGTAAAATAAAATTTATAAAATAAGATGCTTAGTTAAAATATTATCTATTACCTCTTCCATTGTAGCTTCTAAATGTTACACGGTGTAGCAAGAATGGGATATTTTTTCACTGATACAAAGTAACTTAACAACTCCTTTATATAAGAAAAACGATATCATAAAGACGCGATTAAAATTATTATTTTACAAATGCTATAAATGTTTGAAATTGACAATAATTTTATTGTGTCTCATGTATGAAAAAAATTTAAATAAATTACCTTTAGAAATTTCAGATCTTTCTGTCATTAATTTTAAATATCGAAAATGGTAGCCAATATAATTTCTTATTGTTAGTTTCTTTGAATCATTTCAGATTCTCCTGTTAAAATTAGCAAATGTAATAAATGGAAGGACTTTTTTAGTGTTATTTATACAGTGTTAAATATTTTCTTCGTTAAATTATTATTTATTTAATTAAATTATTGAATGTTTTATAACAATCAGCTATAGCCTAGTAGATAAAATTTGAAATAAATTTTAATAATTTGCCATAGTAACAGAAAATTGTAAAATGTTTATTTAATACTCTATAATCTTATTGTTTCATAAAAAGCCAAAAATTTATAGGGTACTTTATTTTGTCTGAGTTTAATTATTATAAAATTAAATTTATATTTTTAGAGTAGGTATTGCACAATAAATTATACAAAAATATAAAATACCTAGACTGGTAATTGGGGACAAAAATAAGCTTTCTGAGAATACCGAGCCACATGCCCACAAAGGCATCGACGGCAATAAAAAAGTTGACCAACTAGCTAGAAAACGGAAGCTAGAGACGATCACGTCACATGCTTGGACTCTCTAAAATAGGTACTTAAAATCTACCCTTAACCAAGATTGGCAACGTCGTTGGGACCTATAATTCGACAAGCTGAGACAGATTAAGCCTTCGGTAGGAACGAATACTGATTTTGGTAATCCCGGAAGAGTTGAAGAGGTAACCCTTACTCTCTTAAATCGAAATAGTGACTTTCGACTACAAATAGTGACTATTCACTATTTGTAGTCGAAAGTCACTATTTCGATTTAAGAGAGTATAAGATTGAGGACGGGCCATATCAAAGTTACCCACGCTTACATCTTTTCTGGGGAAACGGCCCCAGTTTGTCCGACTTGTGGACAGCCTATTGTCCTTCCCTACTTGCTAAGGGTCGACCCTGGTTGTCCACCCCTTCCGCTCAGCAAGATCTTGGGAATATGCTAAACCCGGAAGTCTCTGGCTTTAAACAAAGATGGAAGTCAATAAAGAAATCACCCCACTAAATTGATAGATCAACTCTCAACTCTACGGTCATTATACCATCCAACCAAGACTATAATTTCAAAATTAAAAAGAAATCAAACATTTTGTACATAATTATTGTAAGTTGGAACAAAAAATATAAGTATGTAAAACTCAAAGTAAAAATTAGTTTTTAATTTTTGAATATTTTTATAGGTCTCCATACACAGATTTTGGAAACGTTTTATTATAAAATTGGTTTAACAGGTATGATACATCATCTTTCTAATTAAGATAGATTAATAATTCTTAAACCAAATTTTTAGCTGTTATAATAATATCTACTTCAACTTATTGTTAGTAAATCCTAAGGATCCTAACATACCTAATAATACCTAATAAATTTGACTGTTGTAATACACTTCAGTTGTTTGAGTTATCAATAGCCGCTCCTAAAATAAGGCAGTCTAAGAAAAATTTTTCTCTATAATCATTATTTTTATTTAATTGATGATTGATTTAGGTACATGTGCATATGAAAAAGTAGCCTAATATCTATTTAACAACGTATGAAGTAGATTTGTGTGTTATCTATACTTTTGACGTATGGCAACCCCAGGTACGTATCTTTATTACTTGTTACATAGTTCGATCATTGATGTTCGATATTAGTTACCTTTATTATATGTTTCTAAAATTTATACATAGATTGAGTTTCACGATTTAATTTGATTTTAAAGGTTTTTGACCTAAACATCTAAACCTAAGTTAAAATCGAATCAAATGTTAATATTTAAATTTCAAATCAAGCATTGATTGTAAGTTATTAAAGTCCTTTGTTTAACTCGCTTCCTGTGTTTAATCGTTAATCTATTACCCAATTTTTGAACCCCTTCCTTTTATACAATTTTTCTCAAAACTTATATTAAGAATAAAGTTTTTGAAACTAAAGCATCTATAGATTTATTTTATTAAATAATTCTTCGGGTGAAGCGCTTCATCACCAACGAGCTTATTCAACGCGACCTAGACGTGGAGCCTGTGGCTGAATATAGTAAAAGTGGGAGAGACGCCATACTTTTTGTAGAAAGGAGTTTTAATTAATAAAATAGAAATATATTCAAACCATTCATTTTTTATTTTAAAGATACATTAGTACTATCTATAGTAATCACAATGTTTTTGTCGTTGGAAAAAAATATGAAATAATAGAAAATAAAAAATAAAAGTTGGCAAAGGGCCATCTCTCCCATACAATGTGAGAGAGATGCCATACTGTATGGCATACAGTGTGTACCATTTCATGATGGATTTTTTTGGGTTTTTTTTTCGTAATATTTCTTCTCCACATTTGTTGCAATATGGAGAGTACATTGTGCATGACTCGTGAAGCCATTTGAGGCACCTATAGAACATTTATTCCAATCAATGTTTTTTTTTTTTTTTTAGTTAAATAATAGTCCTCTCCAACACTCAGTGCACTCATTGTTATCATCTACAATTGGACGGGATGCAAGTTGCTGTGATGGTGAGGATGCTGATCTTGCACCATCCAGCTTACGTTTTTAGCTGCTCCTTTTTTTAGATTGGGTTTGACTCTTCGACAAGTTTTGTAGGGCTTTCTTTGTTATTTGATATGGCTGCTTATCTAGAAGTTGCAGGCCTTGGTGAGGATTGAGGTTCATTGGAAGGAAAAGTTGTAGGCGATACTTCAATTAAATCAGACACAGCAAGGAAATAGTCTGGGATGGCATTTGGGTTGAGTAGAAATATTTCACAAGCTTTGAAGCCTGATGTGGCATTCCCTACTGTTGCTGTTTTTCCCCAATCTTTCCCAATTGATGATCCAACCTATAATCTTGTGATGAATCTATCTAAAACATAAAAACATTCGAAAGATTACACAAAGAAAAAAGGAGTTTGCAAAGTATGACATATCTCCTCATTTGGTGGGAAAGACGCCATACCCCTTAAAAATACGTAGCTAAAAAAATTAATGGGAAATTTATAGTTAAATTAGTTAAAAACAAAAAAAAAACGACTTATTAAAACCACTACTTACCTTACTTTATCTTCTTTTTCTTGTAACATTCACTGAAACCGCATTCACATAAAATTATTTTCGAAAATATGAAGAACAAAATCAATTAATCCTTTATTAATACGTTATCCTTGCGCGTAGCCAAACAGAAATGAACAAGTTTCATTGACTAAGTCCTTAAAATAAATTAAAGTGAAAAATATAGATAGCTCTATCTCACATAGGGAGTTAGCAAAGGTATGGCGTCTCTCCTCATATGGCGTTTCTCCCATTTTTACCCTATATCAAAAAACAGGGTAAAAAGTTCACCCAAAGAATCTATGCTCAACCAACTAGCCTCTGTTATCTTACAAGCTCCTTCATACAATTGACTAAAGCGGGTAGATCTCATCACTTTTATAAATACGTTACCATAATATTTATTTTTTATTTTTTTATAATTTTTCCATAATTTGTAAGGTTTAAATTTTAAATATGAAACCTGTTCCCTCCTGGCATTGGTAAGAGGAGCAGTTTTACTTAGATTAAGAGTTGTAATAACACAGGCTAGGGACCCTCCAATTCCTATCAAAAATGCACAATTTAAAAAAAAATTTTAGTGCATTTCAAAAGAAGCATTCCCTTGAAAATGAGTCCATTATTTAACTTGCATGTTAAAATATTAAGCACAATTCAATTTAAAATGTTCAATTATTTGCCTTGCTGAATCCATATAATTTATACAAAAAGTTTTTCTTTTTAGTCTCCCTGAATTTTTAAAGCGTGATCTTAGATTTAGTATTTTTCACAGACGATGAATGATTTTATTTTAGAAAAAAATTCATGTAGGTATCTATAACTACTTATTAAATTACATTATTAAAAAGCTCATTAAAAAATTATTATGAGTTCTTGGGAATGAAATTAACATCTCTACTAATCTCTTAGATAATATATTTACTTCGCTTTAGCGTTGGCAACTTTTTTTTTTTTTTGATTCCTGAAATACAAAACAACTGTTGAGACATTTCCGAGAATTCCCAGGATTTGGAAAACGTAATGGAATAATACAAAAATTAATAAACATAAAATTCATTGTATTTGATCCATGTATTTGTTTGTTTTACATTGCACAACAGAGCATTACAAATAATAAAAATAACGAAAATATACTCTTAAGAAAAGAAGTACCTACATTTAAGGACTTTTCTGCCTGTTTTAAGGAATTATTTACAACACGAAAAATGGCTTCTCAGTTAAAGAAGAAAAGATACAAAACTAAGTAAATAAGTATAGTTACAGTACTAAAAGATATTCATAAAATAAAAATTCATTAACCTTGATTTAAATAAGAAAAAATCTATAAAATGAAACAAAGCCTATACGTACGCTTGGCAGTTAATATACCTCAATTTACATTATGTACAACCAGTAACCAGTAAAATCAGGATTTCGATACGTTTTTATTTTTTCTCAATAAAGTTAAGTGGATGATAACCAAATTTTGCAACACTGTTATACCTATATAGTTTAAGTGATATAACTAGAAAAATTCAAATATTTGCCATATTTTTTACATAAGTTTAAATCAAAGTAATATGTAAATTGAATGAACAAATCATTATAAGAGCACATGTAAAATGGTTAGAATTTTTCTACGGTGTTGTAATTTTGAAATTTCAACAGTAAAACGAGAAATAAAGAAATAGTCGAGTGAAATTTCTTATTTATCTTCATTCTGATTTACTTCCCAAAAATTCTTAATAGACAACTTAAGATATATCATCGTTTCCGAGAAAGTTCCGGGAATTTCTGATCCAGTCACCCAACTCCATGTACATTATTTGTGAAGGCTTGATTTCCTTTTTGTTATAAAAATATTTAAAGGTGAGAACTTCCATTTAATTAATTGCATATTAAAAATTCTTTCATTAATCTGGTTCAAAAATAATCTCTAGGTATTATAATTTATACTTGATATAGCAGAGTTATTATTCCAAGTAGTTTCAGGGGTGCTTAATTTATTAAAAGCTCATTACGAATGCATTGGAATTTCCTAAGCTTAGTAGCACATATGTTAATTTATACTAGTTTTCACCATCACTCTTCCCTATTAATGAGTGAGATAAACTAACGATGATTTTTAATTGTTACAACTAATTGTACGAATGATGGTCATTCACAGTTGTTACCAACAATCAATAAAACCTAATGCTGATTTTTTTGAATGTAACTGTTTTTCCGACTTCCGAATCATATAGTATTCCTTCAAATGGTATTTATCAAAATATGGCCTTTTTGCAACAATGAATTTCCAGTGCAATATTTCCCCTATCAAACAACATACACTTATCACATAGCCAATTCCCATTACAATTAAAGCTCCGTACATTTTCTTTAAATTCATCGTAGCTTTGAACGTAGTATCACTTTTCGGTGCTTCGGTATTTAAAATTGGCGACATTATATTGCCCAACCATTTTTCAATAAGCCCCGCTTCTATTATTCGTCGTAAGATTTCATCAACTTTTGGTTTGAGTGGTGAATTTTTTTGCAATCCAATCGAAATGGGCATTTGAATAGCGCATTCGCTCATAATGTGAACGTTATGAGATTTGTCTTGAGTGTAGTACGTTGTATTTGATTTTGTGTCATTATTATTGCTGTGGTATTTGATTGAGTTACTTTGGTATTGAATACTTAAGGCTTTTAAAAAGTATATATTTTCATAAAAAGCAAATTTTCCACTTGAAACTCGAAAGACAGCTTGTTCAGGATCTTCGACTGAGACAAAGTGTTCTCCAATTTTTTGGCCGATTGGATCTAATGATGTCCGAAAAAAGTCTTTAATTTGATCACCCCAGCCTCCACATTCAATTTGACTATCAGCTAATTGTTGAAGTGTATCAATTGTAACACTTTTCAGACATAAAAAATCAGTATTATGATTCTTATTATTAGATACAAGCTATTCTTACCGTGGAGGAGGATTAGCCAAAATAGCAATCATACTTGCACGATAGGCGACTACAATTAAGATACAGTAAAGCCAATACCATCCTGTTAACATTCGAATCGACCATCCCGTTGGTAGTTTTGGCAATGACACCACCAGCAACATTCCAAAAGTGTAAAGGAAACTATTAATCAAATTGCCAAACAGATATAAGCCTTCAATTATTTGTTCTGGCTTATAAACTTTTTTCTCGGGATAATAAAAATCTAAGATATCATAACTCTTCTTTACGGTCATTGCTTCTTCCCAACGACGATTAATTTCTTCGATTTCAGCTTCTTTCACTTCTATGTAATGATGAAACTTGGCTAAAAAATGAAAAATGAATCCTCCTAAACAAAGTCCAATTATAACACCTATCCACATATCAAGCCTATAAAAAATATTCACTTAAAAAGAATTCAATTTTGATATTATTTTGATATTACTTAAAAGGCAAAATTAATGTTTTCCACGAATTATCGGTCAAAGATTCTGGTGTTATAAATGTTAAACATTCTGTTGTGTAAGGAATTGTTAAGTCCATCAACTCCAAATGGTATGGTGTGTAATGAAAATCTCCTAACGCAATATCAGACTGTTTTTCCACAATTTCTCCCAATAAACCGTTGAAAACTCCATTTGGTTGTTTTCGACCCCATTTTTCTTGATTTGAATTTGGTGTTTCGTAAATGTTAGCGTTAAAATTCATTGTTTTAGCTAAAGTACGTATTATCTAAGAATACATAGATTAATATGTTAATATTATACTAATTTGTTGTATAATTTTTTAAAGTGTAGTATGTAGGTAGTTTTAAATGGTTAAGGTGCTATGCTTTTCCGCAAAACTAATACCAACTTTTATAGAAAACGTGCTTTGCCTTTGAATTCATTGTTAAAAGCAATGAAACATGTCATGAGGAAATACTTAATAGGGGAGAGTTACCAAATGCGTACCACTTAATTTCGAAGGGAGTTTACATATTTTTAAGAAGGAATTTTAGTAAATATTATGCGTTGTATCTATGCATTAACTATCGCAGTTACAATTGAATATAATTTTTTTAATATATAATGATAGATAATTGTGATATGAACACTTTTGTAAGATCATGCAAACGGTATGATTTTGGAAACCGGTATCTTAAATGGCACCAGCTGGTTTCCAAAATTCTATCTCATGTTTTAAATTAAAAGATACAAAAGAAATCGAAAGAGAAACTGTATTTGAGTTAAATTTAAATTTAATATACAATACAACAAAAGGGAAATATTATATTACACTACTTATCTGAAATACAATTAGGACAATAATAAATATTGTCTTCTTTCGAAAATCCTACACTAGTTTCATGTACCACCACTTTTGGTACTTCAAACATTGGGTCATAACGTGGTACGATTTAGGAAAAAGACGTCCGGTCAAATAATTGAAGCTAGTTTTAAAACATTATCACCATGTTTTAAACACTAAATAGCTAGTTTTCAATAATATATAAGACTACCTTAGAAACTGTGGATTCAGCCGGTTAAAATCGGTTAAACATAACGTCAGACCTGCCTGATTTCTTTATGCTTCTGTCATTCACAAAACAACATTCATGCGAATGGCTTTTTGGTCTTAATTTATCGATAACATTGAAGTTCATATTTCTACCACCAAGAGGCATCAAAATGCATTAATTTTTAAATAAAAGATCTGGTACGATATTGGTGACTAACTAGTAGGTACGCATTTGGCAATTCTCCCCTACATAGTTATGCATAAAAACAAACAGCTTAGTCACTGGCATAGAGGTGTCCAAACACATGGTATACCTACTAAAATTTAGCTCAATATACACCATACTTAAATATTCCTCAAATGAATTAAAACATTTTTATCAATGATATGTTTTTTAAATACCAAAAAAATTTAGTTTTTATACTTGTAGAAGTATTTTTATTTAATTATCTACTAAAATATATTAAACAGATACCATAAGAAAGTTATCGATAAAATTGATTATGAGCCAATTTTTTTGATGACTCAAGGGGTGGTACGATTAATATTCGTTCCAAAAAACACCCAATCGTAGCTATACCACTAGCTTTAACCGAACAATTACCAGTTACTTTTCAGGAGCTTATAAAAACTTACCTCTACTTCCAATCCATAAAAAGTCAAAATTTCATTAAGAGTTGCATTTTCGTCGTTAGATCCATTAAATTTTCTTTTAACAAGAACTGCTGGAATATGCGGATACGTAGGAATTTTCAACGTTTGACCTTTCAAATCAATTGTGTTATCTAAAAAAAATGTAGCATTCGACCGAAATCTCCCCGATTTCCAAATATCTTTTCTTTTTGGCACCAAAACTCCGCGAATGGGAGAAGGAAATGGAACTGTGCTGAGTTCATACCAAGCCATTGTCTTATTATTATTTTCTTGTGTGGCATGATTCTGAAAACGTCTTATGAATATAACATTCACAATTCTTGTCCACAAGTAATGTAAGTCACGATGAAATAAACGGAAATCGTGTAACAGTATGAAATTGGATCGTGTGTTAATTACACGATACCTAAAATTTTAAAATTATTTTTCTAGTTACAATTATATCAAAGAGATTTTTCTATTTCTAACCGATCTCCAAAAATTAAAAATCTTGCAACTTGAATTCCATTAGCAAGTAAAACTAAATACGTTTTACATCCTTTATTTTTAATTTGCCGTATTACTTTTAAAGTTTGGTAATTCGGAGATTTTAAGTCTTCGTGATCTTCTACATGAACCTAAATTTAATATTTTAAGAATACATTTGACTAAAATTCTATAATATTTATAAGGTAGTATAAGGTACTATAATTATATTAGATTATGTATATCTACGAATCAAATAAGCTTCCACATTTCTCAGGCATCGACACAAAATGTCTTTTGTATTCAAATCCTTTTTAATGTAAAAATCTTATTTAAGCATTTTACCATAAAGTATGAAATGTTGCCTCCAATTTTCAATAAAATGTTCTTTTGAAAAACATCCAGATAATAGTTATCTGAGATCACAGCTAGACATTTTTGATCAGTTTCATAAAAAGATTTACTTAAAATTTCTATTATCAAATTTTCAATTTCTGCATGAGACTTGTATTCGAATAAGGTAATATTTTTCTCTTTGGCTCTAAGAAAATTAAGATAAATTATTATAAAATCATAACTTTTTCAAATAATAATTCTCCACTTACGTATTTTCAGACGAAACAGAAACTATAAAAATTGTGAAGATAACTACAACTATGCTTATGTTACACATTATAACGAACTGAATTTAATCTTTAGAACAAAACGTAATTTTGTATTTAAATCAAACGTGTAAATCATTGATTAGTTTTCTGGCAGGTAATTTTCTTTTTGTTGTAAAAAGTTCAGATTAAAGCCTGTCAATCTAAAAAAATCGTTACCATCATTAATAGTTAAATTAAAGAGTTATTAATATTAAACTATTTTTGCTAGCATATATACAAAAATACTAACAAATAAATAGAATCAATAGAACCAAAATTTGTAAACATTGTACCTAAAAGAAAAAAAAGAAATACATTTACATTTAAAGTTTAAAAAGCTGAAGGCAACTATAGTTAGGTGCTTAATAAATCTGAAAATTTAAAATCTAAAATTGCTCATTTTCAGCAGATTTAAAAAAAAACATATGCTCGTAATTATGAAAGTGTTTTACACCATCTTTTTTATAGAAAACAATAATGAATTTTTATTAAATAGTTTTTCGTGTCTCAAAAAATTAAAAAATAACAATTGTTAATTTTAATGATATTTACATATTCAAAAAATAAAAAGACATTTCTTGGGATGACGTTATCAATACAATTCTTTATATTAAATTTTGAAGAATAGAAGCTTGAAAATAAAATGAAATAATATATCTTATTATGCTTTTCCTAAAAATTGAATTTTCTCCCGCTCATAAATGATAAAAGATTTGAAATCTTTTCACTTATGTTCGCTTATTTGGAAGTTTAAATTGTTGATCAGATAGACTCAAAAAATATGAAGGACCTCACGTTCAAGTTTTCGACTCTACTTTGCAAAATCGACAACCTCGAAGTGAAAAAAGCGCCGAGATGCGATATGATAACATCCAGGCTCTTAAAAGAATTACCAAAGTCCGGTAAGCGTACCATTCTGTACATATTTAGAGCCATGCTTAAGTTTGAGTATTTCTCTTCTGCCTGAAAATGGCCAAAATAATCGTGATGCTAAAACCAGGAAGGGATAAAACTATAGTTGATAGCTATCGAGCAATTAGTTTACTCCCAGTACTATTTAAAGTATTCGAACGACGGCTGTCGGACAAAATACTTCCCATTTAAAATGAGAAAGATGTCATCCCTCTTCACCAGTTTGGGTTCAAACAAAGTCATAATACCGTAAAACAAGTACATCGGATAACCAACTACATAAAGAAGGTCTGGGCGAGAGAAAGTACTTTGTAGGACTTTTCCTCGACGTAGCACAAGCTTTCGATCGTGTTTGGCACGAAGGTTTATTGTACAAGGTAGAAAAATGCCTGCCAGTTAAGTTTTGCTCAGCCATAGCTAGTTTCCTGACAGGCAGACAATTTTTCGCCTGCTTGCAGTACTCAATAGGGGCAGGTGTTCCTCAGCGGGGGTGAGCTGGGTTCGACTTTGTATAATATTTGTACCGCTTACTTGCCAATAGACAAGGACATTATAACATCAACTTTCGCGGACGACAGGGCAATCCTTATTGCAAACTCTAATGCCCAGGTGGCTACTCGAGATTTACAGAACCACTCAAATAAATTAATGAGTTGCGCAAGCTAATGGCAAATCAGGATCAACGAGAAAAAAAACGCAGGTAATCACATTTACGCTACGCAGAAACTCCTACAGCTCAATAAAAATCAACAATCATCCTGTCACTAAAAGCCTTGCAGTTAAAATACCTTGCTTTCCACTTAGACAGACGCCTACGGATGCAACAACGCTCATAAAAAATATCTGGTGCGAGGCGTCACACTACTTTCTTTTACTTTCATTTATGAAAATACTCGCTGTTAGTTAAAAGAAATATAAGCACTTTGTTACAATACATATAAACAGAACTATATGCATACAACTTATAGGGCTATATGTATATACACAAATTCCTAACCTTCATCCCAGAACCGCCCTTATTCGAATTTTCCCAAGAAAAAGTTTCAAATAAAAGTTGTAGCCACTAATGAGCCTAAGAACTATAGAAAGTTTAAAGAAAATCGTTGGAGCCGTTTTCGAAAAAAATTGAAAAAGCTCAAAAACGCCAAAAGTAAAGTAGAGCTTTCGGTTAACCGATTTCACCCAAAAGCTTCGCGGCACCACTAGGTATAATATGGAGGCCAGATTCCAAGTTTGGTGAAATTCGGATAAAGCTTTCGATATGATATGGCTGTCACACACAGACATGTTTCTAAAAACCACTATCTTGGACTCAGGGGACCTCAAAACATGTATTTCCGTTGAAAGCTCGAACTGGAAAATTCGATCCAATTACAATACTTCCTTTACTGTTAAGTAGTAAAAGAAAGTAATATGTATACACTATACAGCTTATATGTACATAGGTATAGGTATACGAATTCCGAACCTTCACCCCAGAACCGCCCTTATTCAAATTTTCCGAGGAAAAAGTTTCAAATAAAAGTTCTAGCCACTAATGAGTCTAAGAACTATAGAAAGTTTAAAGAAAATCGTTGGAGCCATTTTCAAAAAAAATTGAAAAAGCTTAAAAACCTCTAGAATGAAGTGGAGCTTTCTGTTACCCGATTTCAATTGAAAAAGCTCAAAAACGCCAAAAGTAAAGTAGAGCTTTCGGTTAACCGATTTCACCCAAAAGCTTCGCGGCACCACTAGGTATAATATGGAGGCCAGATTCCAAGTTTGGTGAAATTCGGATAAAGCTTTCGATACGATATGGCTGTCACACACAGACATTTTTCTAAAAACCACTTTTTTGGACTCAGGGGGCCTCAAAACATGTATTTCCGGTGAAATCTCGAATTCGAAAATTTGACCCGATTACAATACTTCCTTTACTATCTATATAGTAGTAAAAGAAAGTAAAAATTGATGTTAGAACATCGATATTTTTAAAAGTGAAACATCGATGTTAAAAACATCAAAGTTTATGAACGATATATCGATTTTTTTTCGATGTTTTATATATATATATATATATATATACATATATAGAACCTTGTAGATACCCTTGTGCGGAATATCGTACAACTGAGGAGCAAGGAAGAAACAGAACCTGGTTGATCTGAGTACGAGTTCTCTTTTCCCGAAGTAATGCTCACGCGGTTCCAGGAAATGAGAAGTTAAGAGAGGAGGTTTTAGTCAGTAAGAGTCTGACACTACCCTTATATATAGATACATATTTATATATTTAAATGATTGTTAAAACTTAAAACACATAAAATATACCTTAAAATTGTGATCTCCATTAGTTTACATACTCATGCGTAATCTCAGTGACGAAGTTCAGAACTTTACGGTGATATATAGTATAGGTATACATAAAAAATATTAGGTAATTAGTAATTATTAACAGAAATGAAACAAATTAGTAAAATAATCAAACATGAATATATTTATATTATTTTTGGATGCTGGCGGTACGATAAAACATCGCTCATGAAGAACGATATCTATATCATCGTTGCAAAAATCGATGTATCGTTTGCATCCCTACAGACACCTGACGTGGAAATCCCACATTAAAAAAAAAGGTTGAACAACTAAAAATTCTTCACTTGAGACTAGGTTGGCGGACTGCAAAAAGATCGCCTTTGAACTTGACTTCAAAGGTCATAGTTTATGAGGCGATAGACTCCGATCAACGTGAGCATATGGTGCGTATTTCTAGGGGGCCGCCAAACATTCGAATATCGAGTTGATCCAGAGGAGGCAGACAATGATACTTGGATTCATCCTTGGGGTAGTTTGCTTCATCACCAACAAACTACTTCAGCTTATAAATGAGCTTATAAAAGTTACCATAATATGTAATAATTTTTATTTTTAAAATTTTTTTTTCATAATTTGTAAATTTTAAATTCAAATTTTATATATGAAACCTTTTCCCTCCTGGCATTGGTCAGAGGAGCAATTTTACTTAGATTAAGAGTTATAATAACATAGGCTAGGGACCCTCCGGGTTTATTCATATAAAAAATTCACAACAAAAAAATTTTAAAAATTGTTAATGTCAAAGTTTAGAACATTTCAAGCTCATAAAGTTAAATTTATTAAAAGTTAAATAACTTATTTATTTCAGGTTCATTTTTTACATATATTTTGTTTTTATTTTTATATATTTTATTTAAAAACTAATAGTACCAAAATTGTATTCGATATCTTTTAAAATCAATCTTTTGAGCTTGATGAACATTATCTAAGTTGATACTTATCCATTGGGGAAAAGGACCACAAAAAACCCAACAAAGTTTTCTCCCATGAAACTGCTCCTAATGATAGAAATTCTCCAAACTTTTTATAACTTATTTAAGTATCTTAAACGTTAATTGGGATAAGGAAAATCAGGCAATGGAAATCTTAAAAGTAAATAACAAATAATTAGGTAAAACTTTTCTTAACTATGTATATATTTAGAAGTGTTTAAAAAAATAACTGCTCGTACACGAAATACACATAACAAAAATTTTAATAATAAAATATAACAACAATGATCATAAAAAAATTCCGTGATAATTATAATTTAGAAACTACTTTCCCTTCAATATAGGTTTTCCAGTCTTTAATATCTTTCCACCATGCAGGTCTTTGAAACGTTTCCGGATTATTGAACAATGACGACTCCAAATGCTTATAAACCTAAAAAAATTAATTGAAAAGCATCCATAAAAACCGTTTTTTAAAATATAGTTTATTATAAAATACTTGTCCATCGGAATGTCCTAAAATAGAATTGACGCCAAAATCTGGCGGTGCAATGACGTCAACTAAAGCAACTGCATCCGGTTTAATTTGTTCACATAACAAAATAATTGCCTCCCGTTGTAATACGACAAACGATGGCCCTTTTAAATAGCCCCCTTCATATAATGTAGGAATATGCTTTTCTAAAGACCACAATGCAAATAATGAGAATAGTTTTGACAAAATTGCTTTCATATTGGCATCGTTCAAGTGTTCAATTTTCTGATAAAATGTTTTAAGAACCACATACTAAAAATAAAATAAACATTACAAATCTCATATTAATATTATTTTGTACTTCTTAAACAATTACCTGGTAGTATGCTAATGATAATGGATACGCATGATAAACTTGACTTTGATTTTTGGCTTCGAAGGAACTTACATGCATGGTTTTAATTTTTTTGTTCGTTTTGTCCAACAACCAAAAAATCAACCAACGATAAGTATTTAACAAAACTAAAAATTTAAGTTGTTAAAATAATATTTTTTCAACTCAAAATATGTGATTGATATATTTACTTTCTGGATTTAACACATCGTCCAATGATTTAGGTGTGAATGTTTTTATAAGCGAATTTTCTTTATTGAGAAAATCAACTGTTTCGTATGGAGAAATCACAGGGGTGTCACTTTCAATTTTTGCTTCCCACAATTTTAATAACCAGTTACTTGTTTGTTGAAGCAAAACTGTGTTTTCACCATCAACTGTGCACATCGCATCAACTGTATTGCGAAGATCTCCAAGAGCTGCGCCTAAAATGTTAAATTAATTGGAAAAACTATTGTATTATCATAAAGCTTATTCATAAAATCAGCCACCAATCAAAAATGACTAAAAGACTTCTCTTTGATGTTATATTTCACAAATACCATTCACAAAAGTTCACAACACAAATTATAAATTCAAGTAAAAATAAATGTAAAAATCTAAATTGTTAATTTCGTGCTTAAAGTGAATCAGTATGAAATTGTCCTCGAAGCCACTTCAATTTGATCCACTGATGAAGAACGCATGGTGTTTGAAATACGTATTTGGAGATACAACATTAACAATTTGGATTTTTCGTTTTGTGATTTTTACATTTTTTTTTTACTTGAATTTATAATTTGTGTTGTGAATATTTGTGAATGGTATTTGTGAAATATAATAATTAAGTCCAAAGTCAGCGAAATTTAATTTTTTATTCTCTATGATAGTTAAAATATTTTGAGAACACTTAAAATTTTCTTTATTAACTTTATTTTTGCGATAGTAAGCAATTGACAGAAATGAAGATTTCCTTCTATTCTGTCTTACCGTGTAAACACAAAGAATTCTTAATAAGAAATTGAAAAAGGTTTGTAAATCAATAAGTTTTATCAAGACGAAATATTGGTTTACACATGTGATCTTTTAGGAAGAGTTATAAAAGGTTTGTGAGGTCATAATTTTTGTCAGGATCAAGAGAAAGCTATATAGTGGAAACTAAGGTAGGGGAGAGTGGGGCACATGGGACCATGGGGGTACAGAGGTCCGGCCTCTTAAAATCAGTGCCACTAGTGTTGTCTATCTGGGAACACATTAAATACTTATACTATTAAGAATTTTATAAGAACTGTTATACTTTACTTTTTAAAAATCCATGACCTCCACAAGCTTCTCGACATTCTTGTATACAATCCCTAGCCAACCATCCAATATATGATTTTCCCGCTGATGATAAAGCATGAAGTTCAGCTGTGCCACTTAACAGTTCCCAACTGTTTTCATTCTCTGTCATATTCTCCACATGACTATTAATCATATCTTCTAATTTAGAAGCAACAAAATTAAAAATTACCGCTGCACTTAAGAAAGGAAAGAGTCGCCATTGTTGAGTAGGATATTCCAGAACTGGTAGTTCCTCTTCATTGTTTACCCCAAATTGTTTTCGTGTCGCTGAATATCTAACAGCAATTGTGACAGCTTGGGCCAGATACTGTGACCCTAAAGCAACTAACCAAAGCCTTGCTGAAAGAAGTGTTGAGGAAAACGTAATCATTGTCGAAACAACCGATTCGGTTTTTATGTATTCTCCTTTAGGTGTTACATCAGAAAATCGATTTAATAAATTTATTCGTGGAAGTTTGTAGTTTTTAAACATTATGAACCCATTGTCTACTCCATTAAGACCAATTTTTTCTCCTACATCACCAACAATGAGGTCTTTTAAAGGTTCAAATGTATCTGGATTTCTTACAGGAACCACAAATGCGTGTAAACCATGATCAGCTCCATCAGGTGTAATAAGTCTAGCGTATAAACATGCATGAGTCGCTGTTTTTCCTATTAAAAAGAAAATATTTAGTCGATGATAAGTAAATGTATTGAAATTTAAGACCTAATCCTCCAATCCAAAATTTTGCTGCTTCAAAATCTGGAGTATTTAAAATAAATTCTTCCGTTTTTGGGTCGTAAGTTGCAGTAGTTCGCATCATCTTTGTGTTCGTTCCATGTCCAACTTCGGTCAATGCAAAACATCCTATAATATTACCACTTTCACAGTCTTCAATAAATTTTTGATGTCGTTCAGTTCCGAGTTGTTTCACAGTTCCCAAAAACATGCCAAAATTAACACCATATTTCATTCCAGTTGATGGACTATGCACATTAGCGATTAATAGAATATTAACATTTTCTTTTGATGTCTTTGATGGTATGACTTCTAGCATCCGTTTCATTTGGAACATTTGTTGAGTACATATTTTTCGTTGTTCATCCAGTAATGGCGTTATTTTTGGGTGCTGACAAATTGGATTTGTTTCAAAATAATTCCAAACTTTTAACTAAAATTTGATTAATAAAAAAGTATTTATAAAATTATTTATATTCAATCTTATTATTATAAGGCAATGTTAAATGCTAAAAAAAGAAAATTTTACCTTTAAACGAATGAGATCCTCCGTTTCAAAAAATAATTTCATCTTTTTCCAGTCAAAAGATGCTTGTTGTCGGTAGCGGTCCAAAGGACCGGGAGGAAAATCTTTCAACATCTCCATTTCAATGTTTTTAATAATTTTAAAAAATTAAGTACAATAAATCACGTAAGTAATGTTAAAATGATACTAAGTAATATGAAAATGATTTGACAAGTTATAAGTGTGAATATTTTTACATGAATAAATTTCCATTCACTTATGAATATGTATGTTCTATGAAACCACTCGTCGTGGTGTATAATACGATTAGAGTAAAGACCACTTCATGTACGCGTACATAGACATATTTATTTATTTATTTTTTGTTTCGGTGATTATTTTAACTATATATAGAGGTATTAAGCTCAATTATCTCAATTGACATTGAAAATATTCGATCATAGTTGTTTTTTTTAAAAATTAAAAATATTCAGACCTCATAGTTTGACCTTTATTTCATTTCTTAACTTTATGTACAATTAACATATTATATTCATTTTTATTTTTGGCACATAAATGTGCATGTGAGACATTTTACAATACTTATATTGTTTATCATATTTATTATATACTTTTACTTTATCTTTTAGATAATATATAGTACTTATGTACGTCGCATTTCATATTCTCAATAAATGAAATTCTTCAATATTTTCTTCATATTATATAAATAATCTGAGATTTTTAAATATTCAACTATTATTTTTACTTCTTTCTATTTAGTGGTTATTATTATTATTTATTATTTCTTCGTTTCAGTTAGGATTCGTGTCAGCGTAGTTTCGCTATACATGGAAAGAAACATTTTTAAGAAGATGCATATTTTTAGGATAAATCGGTTTTTTTTCCTTAAATCTAAGATTTTTTTTTTAATAGAAGTACTTAGGTAGAACACAAAAATGTTCTGAATGTTTTGACTTTTGATTGCGTTTACTAAAACTTCATATAAATTTCGTTATCTATATATTAATACGTGAAGCAAAAATTTTAAACCCCTTTTACCGAATATTATACGAACGGGGAAGTATGAAATTTGGCACAATTGAAGTTTATATGGGGAAGTTGCGTTATGAGATAATATTTTTTTATAATAATGCTTCAAAATACCTTAAATTAATGAAAAAAGACGTCACACACACTACCACGCGTTTGACACACACAGACACACAATACACACAAATATGTAGATTTTAAATCCCAGTTGTTCAGTTTGACCACAGACTTCAACCATATTCCAAATGTTATTCCAAAATTTATGAAACTCGCTGTTGGTTAAAAGAAATATATAAGCACCTTATAACTACACAAAGCAGAACTATATGCATACAAGTATACAACATAATATAATATGTATTTATGAATTCCCAACCTTCACCACAGAACCATCCTTAATCGAATTTTCCGAGAAAAAAGTTTCAAATGAAAGTTGTAGCCATTAATAATTCTAAGAACTATCGTAAGTTTAAAGAAAATCTTTGCAGCCGTTTTCGAAAAAATTTGAAAAAGCTCAAAAACTCCGAGAATAAAGTGAAGCTTTGGGTTAACCGATTTCAACCAAAAGCTTGGAAAGAAAAGGAAAATTTCCAAGTTTGGTGAAATTCAGAAAAGCGTTCGATACGATATGGCTGTCACACACAGGCACACACAGACATGTTTCTAAAAACTACTTTTTTGGACTCAGGGGACCTCAAAACATGTATGATATGAACAAATTGATATTTAGTTTTGAAATTTTTAGAGAATATTCTGAAATAATTTTGTAAAAGATTTATGAAAAAAAAAATAAATATTTTAAAACCTCTACACTTATTTCCTTCCTTAACTTAAAATAAATATTTTCAATCATTATATGATGCACTTTCTTTAAATGAACCTTGAAGAAAAAATTAGTCAAGAAATTATTTTCCAAACATTCGCAAATGCAATTCATTATCTGCTGTAGTTAGCTTAGTAACTAAAGTTTTTGAGGCAGTTACAAGTGAAGTGTACCCTTAGGTATGTAAAAATTGTAACGAATTATGGTCGAATTTCGACCACTGGGCGACCTCTAATACATTTTTAATTCGTTAAATTTTGAAAGTAAACCAAAAAATAAATAAAAATGATTAGGTATACTTAGTTTAGGAAGCTTTAATATATGGCGAAACGTCGCGACCTGATATTCTTTTTGCATTCATTGTAAATCCCGATCCATTGCCCCTCGAACTATAAATATATCAATATAAAATAACAAGGATCTGAAGAAATATTAGGCAGTTTTTATTAAAATATAAGAATATAATAATAAAAAGTTAATATTTTAAAGTAAAATTTAACTAAAATTTTGTTGAAAAATCCACCAATAAATATTAAAATCGTATTTTCAAATACGTAATTTTTCTCTATCGCACTTTTATAAATTTTTTAAATATATTTAGGAAGCACTATAGGTATATCACGAATTTTTGTGAACAATATCCTACAATTATTGAGAACAAAGTCGTGGGTTATATAATTAAACGTATTTTAAAATTCACATTTTTGAGTAAACCTTGTTATAATTACTTTTTTGGGGGTACTATAACCAAGGCTGTTATCGCTTACAAAAAGAGAAAAATTTTCCAGAAAATTCGTGAAATAAAAATCTGCGTTTTTTTGAAACTTGTAAGTATAAATGTTTTCTGTAGTTACTGACATCAAATCTATTATCAAAATTAAGGAATAAGTACCTACCTATTTGAAATTTTCCGAAAAAATCTAAACCTGTATTTTAAAAATTTTTAACACAACGAATTTCCGGCAATTGTTCGTTTTCAATTACACGTTCGTTTTGAACGATTTAAAAAACTCAATGATTAAAAGTTTCCTCAAAAACAACAATTTTAAATTTTCTGAATTTCCCAGAAAATGTTTCTGTTTTTATAAATTTTGATAGCCATTTCGAAATCAACACCCTTGAAAATTTCATGATATACGTTTTCTCAAAAAAAGAAGCCTTAAATATTTCGATTTTTTTGGAAAATTTACACTTTTTGTAAATTGTAATAAAAGGTTTCGTGTCAGTGCCGCGCCGTTTATATTAACGCAAATGTAAAACCTTTTAGATATTAAATGCATCCATTTTTATTAGAGCAGCAACAAATATTTGGCTTCTTCGCTATTCGGCCGATGTCTGACATAGCCAATTTACCTATCATTTCTAAAATAACAACTTTGCAACGAAGAAATAGAAAACATTCTCAAATTTCATCTAGCACACATCTAATAAAAATCAATTAGAAGAAAACTATAAAAATACAATCTTAAAGGAAAAATAAAAAAAGAACAAATTTAATTACAACGAGAAGGTGCAACATTTAATTCGAAGCCATTAGCCAACATTAAATTAAGGATAAAGCAGTCGACAGAAATTTGAAAAAAGCGTTCGAGAGAAGAGAAAGTAACAACCAGAGAAATTTCATAGTAATTCTCCAAAAAAACTGATTAAATTATTTAGTACTCACAAAAAAGGTCCAAAGAATTAACTCTATTCAAATTTAAGATGCTAGAATCGTTAACAAAACGACATTAAAGAAAGTTTCAAGTAAGTAGACATAACAGTAGTTTTCTTTATATAATTACAATTTAAAGCATAATTAAACTTCATTAGGTTCGCTTTAAATTGTAATTATAAAGAAAACTAATGTTATAGAGCAGGAGTCGGCAGCCTTTAGTTGTAAATGGGCTAAATATTTTACGTGGGGTTTAGTGCGGGCCGCATTTGGGCAGTGGCGGATCTAAAGGGCAGCATTTCATCAAATGCTGACTAGACTGCCGCACCTTATGGCTCTCTTGTGAGACGTGCATCGTGAACATTAAATAATCGACCTACAAACTACCAATGAAAATGACCACCAAATCACTGTTAATTCTACCCCAAAAATAAATCTCATATTGCAGAATCCCCGCCAATTCACATTGGGAATCCCGTAATTTAGGGAATTCATCTTCGCTCTCTTTCTCGTCTCCTTTCACTCCATGGTGTATGCGATATCGTCTAGCACGTGCGTTGCGCCGAATATCCTGCGGACCGCATGCGGCCCGTGGATCGCCGCTGATTGCCGACTCATGTTATAGAGCAGTGGTCGAGGAACTTTTTTACCATTACCCCAAAATAATTTTGCATAAGTCGGCATTACCCCCTCATTTTGAAAACGAGACAATCAATGTAAATTTAAATAAAATTTTTTTACAAATTTAGCTTTTTCTTAAAAGTGTTAGGGATCTGAAACTTTCAGGATCTTATTATTTCATTATACCTACAAACCCTTCTACTTATACCTCTAAGGCCTTTACACTTTATTTATTGAATTAATTGACACGAAAAAAAAAGTTGTATGAAAACAGTAAGTATGAAACTTACAAAATAAAATTCTCATATTGGAACAAACAAAAATTAAATAGGTAAGTAATTGAAAACTTTCCCTGTTTAGATTTTGGCCATACTAACACGCTTATAAAATAGCCATGGCAAGAAATTTCATTTTTACCCCATTTGGGGTAATTTACTCCGGTTCCCAGACCGCTGTTATAGAGTAAGTATGCCTTATGGGTAATTATTTCAACACAATATTATTAGCCAAATTGAACTAAACAATTTCAAACTTTTATTTTTCATATAATAAACTTTTTAATTCTTTACATAAATATTTTCAGACAGTTATAATTCTATATGTATTTGCTGAAGATTATCACCACTATTTGTTCTACCCCATTCCAAATCATCTTTTAGCAACCATTCTTCATATACTTGAATCGGATTAATCATCCAATGCTTATGAAAAGAAATTGGTTTATCGGTTTTCAAATAATTATTTGCATAATCGGACGGCCTTGCCTAAACATAAAAATATTTAATTACTAAAATATTTAAGGTTTTTACCATTAAATAATAAAACCTGATGAAACATGGAGGAATGTACAATTGGTATATTTAATTGTGCTAAGCAGACTCCAAACAAATACATATCATCTGGAGTTGTATGCGATGGACAGTCGCAAGCTTGGAATGCTACCAACTTCTCAAGAGCCATTTTACTTATAACGACTCCACCACCGCCGGTTACATAGTTGAAACCTCCAGAATTTGGTTTTATCACATCATAGCCATATTTTTGACCAAGAACGAGTTGTTCAGATGAATCAAAGCAAGAAAGATATTCATTCAGTCTCCCAATACTTAAAAATTTAAAATTGGTATAGTAAATTGAAATAAAGTTATCTAAGGTACCTCTATATTATAGATGTAAGGTAATCTACCTAAGAATAGTGTCGTCATCAGCAATCACCAGCCAATCAATGTTTTCTTCTTTGGAAATCTTTGAAACAAGAACTAAAATTTCTTTGGTCTTTTCGCAATGACCTTCTTTAACATTAGGTGTATCTTGTTTAAAAGTTGGAATTGATGGATCTAAAAATACAAACAAAGAATAATAGAGAAATAAAAGTAAATTATAACACTATCATCGTACCATATGTATCACTAAAGTATTCGATTTTTTCAGCATACTTCCCCCATGTATTTTTTATTACTGGAATTCGTGTTTGATGAAAATTTGTACACGTTTTTATTGCATAGTAAATATTGTTATTACTTATTGGTTTACTCTACAAATAACTATCTAATTAATTTTTATGTCCCCTCGAGTAATTATTATCATTGTTAATACTTACACATTTTGTAAAAGGTAATACATAAGTAGCACATGTTTTCAAATATTGAATACAAAATTTTTTATCATGTTTGAAGCTAATTCCATTTCCTTTATCCCAAACAAACAAAGCAAATTCATGTGATGCGTCTATAGAAAAGTCAACTTTAAAACTGATTGACTCTTTATTAAAACGTTCTAACAATCTAAAAGTATAAGCAAGTTAGTTATGTTTAAAATTTGTTCCGAGAACGTGTATTATAATATATATTATTACTGGTTAAATAACTGTTTTGAAAGTACAAATCCAGCCGCTAAATTAGGATATTTGAATTCGGTTGAATTTTCATAAAACGCATAGTGATGAATAATCGTTGATTCCTCATCATACAGTTCTTGGCCGAACCAAATTTTTTCTTCGCTATCATAGTTGCTAAGAGTGTTTCTTAAGTTTTTAAAATTAATTCTAGTACGTTCCTCACATATTAAGATCCACGAAAAGTTTTGTAATGTGGCAAGTTTTGGTAAAACCGGTAAAAGAGTCCAATCATGCACGTAGTTTGATGTAACATTGTGTCTGATTAACTAAAATTTTTAATAATATTCAAATCTTAAAAGTATCAATTGTTGAAAACTGAGAAACTAAAAGAGGAGAAATAATTAATCGTTACCTGTTCATTTTTAACATCAATTTGGTTATTTAAAGTTTTAATGAGATCATTGGTGAGTTCTTGGTGGTAGTTTGAGTTTTGATTTATCACAACAATTACAATATCTTTGATACTAATTATTTCTGGAAACAAATCTTTAATCAGACAATCAGGTAAAATGTTTCACTAATTGTTTAGTAATTACGAACTATAATATTTTTAATTTATAGTCAACTAAGATTTCAGTTCAAAATGAAAGATAATTGTCAATCTTTGAGATTTATTTTTGGCAAATTATACGAGTAAGTTGATTCAAAATTCTCATAAATATGTGCATCGTAAAAAATATTTTTCCTATAAATCTTATAAATGATAAATATATTATAGTAGAACATAAATATGGCTTCCTATATCGTCAGCGCATATAGCCTCGGTAGTTGAGCACATTTATCCAAAAAAAAAGTTTTAAAAAAATTTGGCCACAAAACTCGAGCTCTTAAGAAATTATCGTTTCCTGTGCTTTAAGCAGCATTTTGAGTTGTTTGTAAAGTTGTAGAGAACGTAATTTTCTACAAGTTAAGTCATTTGAGTTCATACATTTAACCGTTTTCGAGATAAAAAGTGAAATATGGGAGTTTAACCCCATACACATTAACCACAGGTTTATTGAAAACTGCTAGCAGAGAAATTTTGGTTCATTACTTTCTTTTGCTACCAAAAGGTAAAAGAAGTATTGTAATCTGGTCGAATTTTTGTATTCGAGTTTTAACCAGAAATACATGTTTTGGGGTCCCGTGAGTACAAATAGGTTGTTTTTAGAAACATTACTGTGTGGATGTGTGTCTGTGTGTGACAGCGTTATCGTATTGAACGCTTTATCCGAATTCCACTAAACTTGGAATTTAGCCTGCATATTACATTTAGTTATGTCAAGAAGCTTTTGGTTGAAATCGGTTAACCGGAAGCTTCACTTTTGTTATATAATTAAAATTCAATTCAAATATATAATTTTGAAAGACCTTTACACCCATAACGTAGATTTAATGTTACATAGATCAAATTAAAGCTTTTTTTTTCTATGGATGAAGATATAAGACTGCATTTAAGGTGCCTCAATTAGCCCGCAAATTGAGGTAACTAGCTGTTTTTTTTTTCAAACACCAAATTTTTGTTTGTTTTAACGCTGTTCTACAAAAACTTGCATAAAACTAAATTACTTTTAATTTCTCTAAATAGATCGTTGGGGAGAAGAATCAAAAAAACCCATCACCACGAATTTTAAGAAATGTTTTTTATATTCATCTAAAAGAATGAGAGTAGCTTAGTTTATATATTTTTTGAGTTTAATTCCTAAAGTATAAAATAGTTTTTTAAAGAGATCCCATGAACACTTGAAACTCGATAAACTTAAATGAACAATGAAAAACCAGATGAAAAATAATTTAATTTTTTTATATCCATTAATTTGCTCTTCACTAAATTTTACAATGTTCTAAATATATAGTTTTAAACTGTATTCTTAAGAACGTAAGTGCATTTCAGTGGCATAGCGAGCTTAACCCGCGCCCGGGGCACAATAACTTTTTAGCTCCCCCCCCCCTTCGAAAACCATATAATATTTTATGTAAAATAGGTATACTCGCAAATTTTTCTCTTTCCACACTTAAAATGCTAGGTCACTTATAGTCCAGGGAAAAAAGAAAAAAAAATGGTCAAACTTTGGAAAAATTAATGGGAAAGCTGAACTTTTGCACAAAGGTTTCTCTTATGGTTCTAAACAACATATCAAACAAAAAACATCACCTAAGTCATCATCAGTCAAAAACATCATCTAAAACCTAAGTCTTACAAAAAAGTCTTCTTACACTACATATTGTTGTATCAATATCCCATTTTTCACAAAGAGACTTTGCTTTTTCCAACAATTTTTTGTTTTCCGAACCATTTGGCACCCCTTTGTAAGTAGCGCCCGGGGCATGATGACCCCCCTTGCCCACCCCTCGCTTCGCCATTGGTGCATTTAACGACTTAGGATAAAGTATTTCTTATTTTATCGCAAACAATTTTCTGACATGAAAAATAGTCTGTTATTTCATCAGGGATTAGACTGGCAAAATTTATTACGCAACTTGCCGTTCTTTGAAATTTCAAAAATTGACATACAGTGGATTAGCATTATGGCCGTAATAAAATAAGTACCTACTATTGTAAACGAATAATTCGAAAACTTCAAATATCCTCAGGGCTGGATTGGCCCAACGGGATACCGGGAAATTCCCGGTGGCCCGTGGCCCCCTTCTGGCTTGTGGTAAGTTTTTTTTTTATTTTGGATTATAATAAAGTTTTTTTTTGGCCCGATGTCATTAAAATTTCCCGGTACTAATTACCATCCCAATCCAGCTCTGAATATACTTCATTTACCGCCAAAGTATTAATTTTTTTAAAAAATTATTATTTGGAAATGAACGATCATAATTAAAAAAAAATGTCTGCTGCGAGGCGTCCCAGTATTTTCTTTTATAAAACACGCCGTTGATTCAAAGAACTATAAGCGCTTTATAACTATATAAACATAACTATAGAATGCATGAAGTCTTTATATAGACGGACATGACGCCTGGCGAGATAGCGACGGCAGCCCCTAGGCAGGTGCTGTCTTTCTTTAAAAGCCTGGAGCTCCCCTATTGAACAAGAGGGTCACATCACAATAGACCTCTTTGGTCGCAGTGATAAAAACAAGAAATATCTCGGGATCCGCAAAACGGAAAAAAGTCTTTATATACGAACTCCCACCCTTAACCCCAGAACCCTCCTTATTTGAATTTTTCCTGGAAAAAGTTTCAAATAAAATTTATAGGCATTAATGCGCCTAAAAATTTCAACTTTTTTTAAACTAATAAGTTTACATTTGGAGCAATTGCGGATTCTGAAAGAGCAATTCTACGCTTCTATTATGAACTAAAAAAATATATATTTTATTATTATATACTTTTAAAGTACATTTTTACTGTCTACAACTTAACATTAATAAATATTAGAGTATTATTTATAAAAATGCCTAACAAAAAATATTTTAAATGAAATTTAAACCATTCTCCTTGTTGTTTAATTTATATTAATACTGTTAATAGAAATTAATTAAAACCATGCATTCATGCTTTATTAAAATCAGACATTTAACTCCATTAACCAGTGGTTGTATATCAACTCAAGCAATTTATTTTATACAATAACTATTTACCTATTGCCAAATATAATTGAAAAAATACTGGAATTAATTGTATCGCTAAAATATTGAGTTTCATCTCCTCATCTAATCACAAATACCATCACTATTAAAATTTTTTTTTTTTTAATAAATCAAATAAACATAGAATTTTAATTCAAAAATTAAACAGTATATTTACTATAGGCATGCAAATGAAAATCACAATTATATTAAAAACATTATAAATTATTTAAAAATTAATTTGGAAAATATTGGTAATGAGCAAATTGATATAATATATTATATTAAATGAAAATAATTTGCTGTTATTTTCTGTTAAATGTGTATTTAAAAAAATATTATACAGCTGACGGTAATTCGGGTCTCACTTCGTAACATTTCGTGTAATCAAACGATCTGTGTCAAACTTGAAATGCCATATACCAGTCGAAATGAAAACATGATTTTTTGATGTATGGTTATGGAATAAATAAGCCGGTATTTCTAAATAAATTTCACACGTACTTAGTTTACTTGGACTGCAATTAGTTGTTATTCGTTATCTTTCCATTAACAATTTATAATTTTCTATGCTAACGCAATTTGTGTTCAAGTGTTCCTAGTTTTATAGTTTTATTCAAGTCCATTAACCTAAAAATATGATCATAAGAAGTATAATTTTAATATGCTATGTACTACTTCAACTAAACATATTGTTAGTACGAGGAATACAATCCAATGTTATATATGCAATCAATGCCGGAGGTGATGCACACACGGACAGTTTTGGAATACATTTCGAAAAAGATCCGCTTCACAATAAAATTGGAACATCATCAGACTACGGCAAGCAGTTGTTAATAGGTCGTGTTCATCCCAGTGATCAAATACTATATCAAACCGAACGTTATCATCACAACACATTCGGATATGATATTCCAATACCGGGCGATGGCGATTACGTTTTAGTACTCAAATTCTGCGAGGTATACTTCAATGCAGCTAACATGAAAGTATTCGATGTGGTGTTGAATGGTGACCACACAATCGTTCCTGATTTGGACATTTTCGACCGAGTCGGCCGTGGTGTGGCCCACGACGAGTATATTCCTTTTAGCATAGTCAAAGGCCGTCTATATTATAACGAAGAAGAATCGGATATACGTGGCGGAAAAATACGTGTGGAATTCATAAAAGGCTACCGAGATAATCCAAAAATAAACGCACTGTACGTAGTTCGAGGCAAATTAGACAATGTACCAAAACTACCACCGTTATATTCCGAACCGGAAGTCGAAGAACCGCGTGAAGAAGTCGAAGAAAAACCTGTGAAAAATCGCCGTCCTAGTGGTCCAAAACATCCCGACCCGTACTCAGTAGATGACTCTTCTATAATGTTACCTGTGTTCGTCGCGATTGGTGCTTTCATACCAATTTTGTTCTGCTTGTGTAAACTTTGATTTGTTCACATTCTCAATTTGGTTTTCATAGTCATAATTACGTCTTATCAAATACTGTAACTACCCGAAGCAAATCACACGAATCTAATTGATTACCTTTGTTATCACAAATGCCTCTGATGTTAATTAAGGAAATTGTTAATGTTTCTGAAAACACATAGATTTTAATTGTTATTAGATTAGGGCAACCAATAAAATTGGATCATTTTAGAATAATTATTTGGTGCCTACATATTAATAAGACAAGGCCACGCATTTCAAAATTTTTAAAATATTTCACATATAAACAAACAATTCATGAACGATAACAAATTTATTCCCGATGAAAATAAATTCGTACATCGTACGGTACAAGCCATGCGCAGTATAAATTACTTTTTTATACAGCGCATGAATTGTACTATACAGATGTACAGTGTTATTTTTATCTGTACTCTAGTATGAATTTTTTCTATCTTAAAAATAATAATATGTTAATATTTGGTACTTATTTTTAACTTTAAGATATAAAAAAAAAAATGAAAAATTTCTCACAAACGATTCACTAAATCAAATCGAATAAAATTTCTGTGTCGTGCTTTACTTTTATATTTTCAACTGTGCCATTTAGCTAAGATTTATTCAATCAAATGATGGTACTAAATAATTAATAAAACAATGCTAAGTTAAATGTATAGTGTATGATTTATTAAAAAAATTTATCTAAATTATTTTTTTCTTAAATTTCATAAAATTATGATATCTATTCCAAACACCCCGTGATATGATAACATAAGCGTTTTGTAAAAAGGCGGTAACGATGTATTTCATAAAATATCTGAAAATGCGATGATTTTAAAAAAGTACTGTGGAAAACGGTTATATTTTTTCGTGTTAATCGATATTCGTTATAAAAGCTCTATTATAGGCGTTAATTATTATTTTATTTATATTTTCACAAAATATCTTTTTACCCTCAGTCATGGTTTGTGCGAGAAAAGTTTTTTGAACAAAGTCCATCCATAAATTACATCACACGTGAAGGGGGAGGGAGGGGCCGACGAAGTGTAACAGGAGAGTGGGAAGGGTCCTAAATTTCGTGACGCCACATTTCAAAATCTATTTTAATCTAAGTGTTAAGAAAAACACGAACTTTGAACTATTAACGAGAAACTCAAAAACATTTGCAACACTATCCGTAGAAACATAAGGTTCAAATTGTTTTCTCGGCCACTCGCTCTACTACACTGAGAACAAAATTATCTTCTGACAACTGAATTTCATTTACGCCAACAAAATGATTTTATAGCCAATCAAATATTTAATATTTCGATTTTTAGATTTACTTGTCCGGAGAGAATTTTTTCTCGGTGTAGTGTTACGCGACGACACTATTGCCCTTTGATAAATGTCGCTAAATGCACCGTGCCTAGCGGTGATATTGTTTTTATTTCATTTGACAATTGACTTTCAAGATGATTAAGTTGGATCTTTAATTAATATAATTAATAGTTTGTTTTTTTCTTAATTTCTTGAAATGTTTTAATTAATGTTAATTTTATTAAAAATATCATTTAAATTGAAATAAAACAAATTTTGGTACTACTGTTTTAATTCAATAATTATTTCAAGATGTAAAATTGTAAAATATGTGACGTCAGACTAAGGAAGGGTGGGTCTCATAAATGTTGCCAGCTGTGACACGGACGGGGGAGGGGGTCAAAAATCGTGAAATTCGTGTGACGTAATTTATAATGAGAGTCCTTTAGAGTAAAAACCATAGTTATCATTACGTTACAAAAAGTGTAACGAAAAAGTGACCAGGCCTCTTTGTTTTCTTTTTAATTCTGATTTCTATCTCCTTATGCTCACTGGTTGCTAACAGTGATTGGTGAAATGAAGTATGCCGATTACTGAGTGAGAAAGGAGAAAAGAAAAATGAAAAAAGAGAGACCGAGATTTTACTGATTACAAGGTAACACGCCTGTCGATTTAACTAAGATGCCTTCCATAAACCACGTAATTCCCATGGGGGGGATATATTCTTATGTTATGTATGGTTAAAAAATATAATATTAGTTAGTCAAAATGGTCTAAACTCTAAATAGTGCTACGTAGTAGGAGGAAGGAATTCAAAACTTACAGAAAACATGTTGCGTGGCTTATGAATGGCCTCTAAATTATAAAAGTTGTAAAAATTTTAAAATTCCAACCAAAAAATATACAAAAATGTCTACTAAGAACACTCCAATTTTCATTTTTATAAACAAAAAAATTGTTTATTTGTAGCTTTCTTTTGAAACTAAAGACGTTTACAGTTAAAAAAATAACATAAACAACGTCGTTCCTGACGGGGGTCTCCGACTGCACTAGTTTTCTTTTTATTACGAATTTTTAATCTCAACAAATTTTCCAAAATATATTAGTGGTATTAATTCACTCATGAACTGTAGTTACGGGTTCAAGGGTGAACGTTAAGCTTACGACAGATTGCGATCATTGACTATTTTAGAAAACGAGTTTATTGTTCATCCTTGAAGTAATTTTAGTTACACCTCAAAATATAGTATGGAATCTCAATAAGTTAATAGTATTCAATTGAGACTACAGTATTAATGCATATTAACCGAATATGCATTTTTGGTATAAACGTTTTCCATTGTAAATTTAAACTATGACTTTTAATTAAAAATTTACGAATTTTAAATAAATTGCTACATTTTTATTTGAAGACAACTTGTTTAAATTGAAATAATTTTTTTTTCCTAAATTATAAAAGCATCAAATACAAAAGGCTTTGTTGTAAATGTTTCTTTTATTGTGTGCAATAATTTTAATGTTTTGTAATAGGCTTGTTTCTATATTTATCTAATCATGTTACTAAGGCCGGTGTTTGTAGTCGTATTTTACGTTTGAGAAAATAACGTTATCTAAACAACAGATTCTGTCTTTGTCTTTCTGATTGGTTTTTAAAGCGACAGAGTCTATTTAAACAAGGCACTAACTAGCCATATGCTTTGATGTAAGATACGAGTATTAAAAAAAAATATAGACACCCCTTAATGTTTATTGTGCAAGTTATTTGTCGAAAATGTTAAGTACTTTGTTGAAATAGAAATGTATATACTTACGTGATATATATCATTATAAAGTTATAAAGGTTTTTATTTTGCAATAAATTTTTTTCAATTTTTCTGTATTTTGTGACTATTTTTTCTGGTTGATTCATTTTACTGGTTGTTTGTGTATTCATTTTACACAGATCATTTCCGTATTTGAATTGCTTTACATTTCTTATCAGATGATGTCATACGTTTGTATGTAAATGTTAACTAATTTACTTTATCAAAAAAAAAAAAATTTTTTTATATGTTCATAAGTGCCCAAAAATATTCATTATAAATGTATGACGTATATAATCTTCAGGCTGTATTAGAAAGTATGCATTTTACAAATTTCTTAACAAAAATTTTAAAGTAGGTGTTAATGATGTATTTAATTACATTGTCTACGGGCGAATCTATTTAAGAGCTTTGTAGACTGTAATTCGGGATAGATAGGATAGGTTGCCACGTAGATACAAGAGGTCCCCAGCGTCCCTTGTAAACAATAGACGATATTATGAAGAAAAATTCTGCTCATAAAATCTTAGACACAAAAATGAAATTGTGAAAATTGTTAATTGCAACAGTGAAATTTTCATATTAGTTTATAAAATGAAAATTTTTGTTTTGCCAAATTGTTGCATCGTCTTAAAGATTTTTTAACATTGTCAATCACTAGCTTAATTAAATTGAATTAAAAAAATTGCGATTTAACCAAGGACTTACATCCTACGTATATAATTCTTTCCCGAAAATTTTACCAGGAGGTTCGCAGTGGCGTAGCGAGAGGTGGGCAAGAGGGGGCGTCATGCCCCGGGCGCTACTCACAAAGGGGCGCCAAATGGTCCACAAAACAAAAAATTGCTGGAAAAAGCGAAGTCTCTTTGTGAAAAAAGAGATACTGATATAACAATACTTGTAAGAAGACGTCGCAAAATGCCCGGAGAATTGGCTAGAGATGGTCTTTTCGCAGAAAGTGAAATTCGCGTTATGAAAAGCGTTCTTGATCGTCTCCAACAAGATATATGTACACGATTAAGTGGCCTTAATTTCAAATTTGGATATCTACTAGATGTTTAAAATTTATTAAACAAGGGTATTGTTGAAAACGACGTTGAAAAACGTAAACATTTGGGTGAATGTATAAAACATATTTCAATGGAATAGAACTCTCTATCGAAATAAGTGACTGCAAAATATACCTTATATAACCCTGAGAGTGGCACTTGAAATATACTCCTGACTACCTCAGTATCAATTATTGCTAGCTGCGAACGTTCATTTAGCAAATTAAAATCAGTTTTGACATGTCTATCTGATCGCCTAAGTGACCTAGCATTTTTAAGTGTGGAAAGAGAAAAATTTGCAAGTATATTTTGAATGGGAAAGGGGCGCTAAAAAGGTATTGTGCCCCGGGCGCGAGTTAAGCTCAACGCTACGCCACTGGAAGTTCGCATTCACAATGAATATTTGCTAACATTTTTTTAATTATTACCATTGAAATATTATTTGACAGAGTGGCACATTAGCTGATGAATAGAAAAAGTTTTAGAGAATCATCGATATTTTTTTCTGATTAACTGGGGTTCGTGCGAACCCTTTGATATGAATGCTATGGTTCGTTATGTTATAGTTCGTCAGGAAAGCATCCCTGCTTTCATCGCTATAGCAAACAGTTTTTTTGACAAAATGGCAATTAGTTGAATAATATTATCTATATATATATAAGCAAAAAACGATCACTGACTTATCACGAGATGTCTGAAACTATAGGTCTGATCGACTTGAAATTCACCATAGTTACTCCTCCTACCATATAGACGCGTGCTAAGAACGGAATTTACGAAAATCCTATTGAAAATAAAATTTTCATCTACCCATTTTTCCAAATTTTACCAAATTTATCTCACTGCAGATTTTACATTAAACAAATATTGTCATGGCAACCGTAGCTATTATTTTATTGTAACTTCTTGGAAACTAATATAAAATTTAACTCGAATTGATTTGATTTTCACAATTTGCTTTAACACTTTTGATTTTCATCAATTATATAATTCATTATCTTTAATATTTTCAAATATAATACTTAGGAAATATAAACAATGAACTTAGAATATATTTTAATAGATGGGCGTTGTAAACCTTTCCAAATTGTCGAGATGATGTGACGGAGCGTGTTTTTTTTCTACCATATCCTTACTGCTATTCGGTAACGTATTAAAGGCTGACAAAATTTGAAAAAAAATTGTTGTTGTCCATGTATTTAATAACTGGAATCGGTTCGGATGCTTGACTCAAAAATTAAAACGACTAAGCAGTACAAAAAATTAAAATTTACTTACAAATTCACCGTTTTACACGACTTTTATAATACATATTCTAAATTATAAAAATTGTTATTTTCATAGTTGAACTTTTTTTAATCCAGTGAAATCTCGATAAGTTAAATTCCTAGAAACAATAAATCCATAGCTAATTTAAAGGTGGTTTATATCATAGTTCGACTCAATAAACGTTCGAATTATCGAAGGAGTAGTTTTATTTATCCATTGTTCGATTCATTGAGAGTAAAACTTGGAGTAATCTGGGAATTCTCTGCAGTGAATAGATCTCATTCTTAAAAAATAAATATTGAAGTACCAAAATGACACCCGTAAGAATAAATAATCAAAGCATACAGTTCGACTTAAGTGATCCCGATTAGGAGTTTGGATTAGAGAGGTGAGGGCCTTTTAGAACTTCGATTCATAGAGGGGAAAATACACAGAGTTACAAAGGAGTGAATTGGAACAAAAAACATTTCAACTTATACATTTATGGGGAGTTAAAATATGTCAAACGTAAATTACCGGTAAAAATCCTTTGAAATATGACTGAACTGCAAACTGTGAGATTTCTAGGGAGGTAAAAATTAGAAGATTTTTATTATTCAGGAAAATTTTCGATTCTTGAGGAATAACTACTATCTTTTTATGTCAACATAACTGTAATGACTTTTTTATATTTTGCTATGACGGTTTTTATTAATTAATCAGTTCAATTTAGCTATGTCCAGCGAAGCGGGCGGGGATAAGCTATTTAAATTTATAATTATACTTATAGGTAGACTCTTAAGTAGTATTAGCCCAGGGCTACACAAATCAACGATCCGGACCTGACAATATTTATTTGCACCCTAATTATTTCTTATAACTAGGGCCCAAATTCGTATCTATTTATATGTTTTTTTCTGTAGTTAAATATCGTGATGTGGATACGTTTAAAATATGTTTTAGAAAATTTCAAAAAATCTGAATACTTTTTTTTCGGTGAATTTTCGGACGAGTTACCAGATCACCGACTCTTGTGATTGCTATACATGACGTGGATGGCGCATCTTCATCCTCAAACTTTTCTTTAAATATACTCTTTTGTGCTACATATTTCACTACTGACTACATATAGATACATATTTTCACATCCTCCATCTATTATTCCATATTTCCTAAATATTTCGACGTGAAACCCTCTAGTTAGAATAAATTATTAATTATGTAACAATTGAAATTGTTTAATAGGGGCGTTTCACTAAAGACTCACAGTACTCGAAATGTTTGCTCAACAATGACAAAGCAGTTGAAAGACCATTTCAAGCGTTGAAAGCTCTTATTAGAACGCATGCTAAACCAGTTTTATCATAGAATATAGAAAGTTTCAAATTGTGGCAGTGCTTTTCATTTCATTGGATTTCTGCGGTCTTAGCGCATTGACGGCAATAGTAAATAAAAATAACAATTAGTAACATTTATTATGACCCCAGCAATAATTTTAGCTATAGTTAAACGAGTGACTTAATTTATGTATTTTTAATTTAAGCTATGAAGTCATATTTCATAATAAATGTGATGAAAACTCTAATACTTCATTTGAAGCCTTAATATTAACATTATAACATATTATATTCTTTCCGTTTTATTCATAATCCATTAGTTAAAGTAAATGGGATAGATCTGGAGTCGGTAACTGGCCACTAGCGAGCCGCATGCGGCTCTTTTATCCAAGCTGCGTGTCAAATCCTCCAGCCTGTTCAAATTATATATTTCAAAAATGAAAAATTGAGAGTAGATCATAAATGGAAAGAAATTTTCAAAAGGAAGATCAAATTATATTTGAAACATGGAATAGTCTTCCTGAGAGTTACAACCAACTTAAGCTGGCGGCATTTGGACTCTTGACGATTTTGTTATATATAAAGAGCTATGGATTATAGTAACTCATTATTTTATATGATTTTGTAAAATAAAAATATCCACTAATGACAAAAGAGTAGATAAAATTAAAATTTTATTGAGTAGGTAATATAAAAGCTTGGTTTTACACATTTTTAATAATTAGTTCGAATCTCGAAAAAAACAAACATTTTGCAAAAAAACATTTGCAAAATCTAAATAACAGGTTTTTATGCAAATTTTAGTAAATAAAGTATAGTTAATAAATATATATTTTAAACAAATATTTATAAAATATAATTAAAGAATATCACTTTTTAATACAGATATTGTAACTCAACAAACAACTGCTACTTGTTAATTGAAGGGCCGAATGAATAAGCAAAACTTTAGAGATTTTTGGGTTATAAATTTAAATTTTCATAGTTTTTCAGATAATCGTTTTTATTTGTTTTAATTTTTGACGTGATAATGTCTTATAAATTGATGAACACCGGCAACCTGTATGAAAAGTGTCACGTTCCGTTTGAGTCTGTGCGTGCAAGCGGGAACGCGATACAAGTGATAGAGAGGCACGATAGAGTTCTACTACTGGAACGCCGCCACGCAAGTTTCGTCGAGAATTTCTACAATAAGCTAAGCCTCGTATTCAATAATTGTTGAATCCTAGACAACGTGTTTTGTGTTTTTTTCTACAAATTACTGAATAAGATTTAATTTATTTCCTTCGTAATTTTCAGTCTGGTTTCATTTTGAAAATATTGTTTATTTACAAATAACTCCTTCTTTGTATTAAACAAAAAATAATTATAATTCCGTGACAATAATTCAATTCAATTCATAAAAGTATGCAATTTTTCATAAACGTTTCTTTATGACGTTATCACGTAAAACTATCGTCCGTAAACCGACTTTACAGAAAACTAATTTTTTTTAATATAACTACCAGTATTTATGAAAAAGCGTTCAAATAACAATGGCTACCCAAAAAAAAAACATAAATATTCAGACATATTTAACATTTAAGGACCAACTATCTCAAGCTTAGTTTTATTACATACCTCTTTGTTACATCCACTTAGCCCTTCAATTATTTAAAACACAACGGTTAATACAAAATAAAGTATATTGCATATTTAAGAGTACAAATAAAAATAAAACATAAAAATCTAATGAAAATTTAACACTTAAATATGCACCTAATATTAACGATATGTTTATATCTTCATTTTTGTTTTATTACAATAATCGAAAAATTACGTATGATTTTGTATATGAGTATGTTCATAAGTAAGTATAAATAAATACTGATTCATATAAGAATGACAATCTCAAAGATTCCTTTAAAATATTACGTTTGGATTAAAATTTTTGAAGTAACATTATTTCCTCTAAAACATATATAAATACAATATACATTATATAACAGGACCAATTAAACCTTTGATAACTCAATATTAACATTACTTCTTTCTGTTGTGGTAGTAACATTATCATTTGTCCTATCAATTTTAAAAATGTTGTAGATAAAGTTTTTCAATGCAAATCGAAAATCACGAAGATGATAAGCATACAAAAATGGATTTACAGCAGAATTAAGATGAGACAATGCTATACAAGTATTGATCAGTGCCAGTGGCACGTAGCAATCGGAACAAAAAGCTTGGGTAACATTTATCGCAAATAAAGGAAGCCAACATATTAAAAAGAAGAACACAATCACCGCTAAATTTTTTGTCGCTTTCACTTCCTTTTTTTGTGCTGGTCCGAAAACTCGTAGTATATTGCTGCTAGTCGACTTTCTCTCACCAGAATTAGGATTAAAAATTTCAGTTTTCTCAATCTAAAACAAACATATATCAATTAAAACTTATTTTAAAAAATGTAACTTTTTGATAGCTAAGCGTTTCATCAACAAATACTGAATGTTTGATGATAAAAAGATTAAATATTTAATTAGGTATAGTTGTTATAATTTTATTAGCTTAAATTTAAATAATGTTGTATACTAACTTGTCTCCAGATTACAAAGTAAATGTGCGTGTAGAAAATAATTAAGAAAATCGAAGGAGTCATTATTACGGAGAAGAAAATGAATAAGAGATAATTGGAATCGATTATTTTTGTAAAAAGGCACAGTTGATTTACTTCTTCGCCACCTTTATGCCACCCCATCAATGGTAAGAAACCAATTAGACTTCCAGTTATCCAACAAATTGTTATAATTACTGAAAATTAAAAGAAAAATTGCATGAACAAACAAAGCAGTCATAACTTAATTAATTATTTGAAATTAAATTATAACTATAACAATAAGACGGTATCGCAAATATGCATAAGTCCAAATTCAGTAGAATATACTAACTTCAAACCGCTTTCCAATAATGTGAACTTAAAGAATTAATTAGTTAGGTATTTTATTAGTCATCTCTTCGTTCTGGTTAAAAAAACAGGTTCTAAATAGTTTTGATTAGTATAGTTAATAGTATAGTCAGGTTTTCAATTCGACTGTATTTTTTTTTATGTTTGTTACCTCAGCATTTTCGACTGGGTGAAGCGATTTTGATGATTCTTTTTTTATTTGAAAGCTGGTGCTTCCCGAATGGTCCCATTTTAGTTTGAAGGAAATCGTTCACTTCTAAGGGATTGAAAACTAAGGGATGAAATACTAACTTCTTATTGGATGGCTCGATTTTGAAAATTATTTTTTTATTTGAAAGCCAGTGTTTTTCGTGGGGTCCAGTTTTAATTTGAGGGAAATCTTCCACTTCTAAGGGTTTGAAAACTAAGGGATGAAATACTAACTTCTTATTGGATAGCTCGATTTCGATAATTCTTTTTTATTTGAAAGCTAGTGCTTCTTGTGTGTTTCCTATTTAATTTGAGGAACATCTTTCATTTCTAAAGTGTTGAAAACTAAGGGGTAAAATATTAACTTCTTACTGGATAGCTCGATTTTGATAATTCTTTTTTTATTTGTAGAACACAACCTTAAATTAATCTCCTATCCATTTAAAAAAAAACTCCATTTATAAGGGGTTAATAATTAGAGATGAAATAATATTATAATTTTTTTCTGGCTAACCCGATTTTGAAAATTTTATTTCTATTACGTACAACGTATCTTTAAATTGTTCACATTTCAATTTGAAGAAAAAAATCCACCCTTAAGGATGAAAATAGGGGATGAAATAGTGACATTTAACCGAATTTTGATAATTTTTTTTCTGTTGGAAAGAATAATCCACTTAGTTTTGTTATTACATTTAAAAGCAAAAAATTTCAACCCTTAAGGGCAAAAAGGGATGATGTAGTAACTTTTAATATTAAACGGCGCGGCCTCATATGAGCAGCGCGTTTGGAAGGTTAACCATTTTCAAGAAAATAAAATCAGTTATCGAACTTCAGATCACTAAAACGCGAGAAATAAATAAATATTATAAAAAAATGAAAAACCGACTTCAAAATATATAAAAATTAACAAAATAATGGCGTATCGTTGCAGTATCTACAACTTACAAATTATTAGGATGATACAATGTACAACTATTGTTATTTTTGGAGTTGGTGTCAGTCAATAAAATAAATATTAATAGTAATTTGTAAAAATTTTAAAAAGGTTTAGTTGGTATTGGTATTTTGTAGTTTAAAGGTCGCTAGATATTGTTACAGTTCGAGTATATTGTTTAAAAGTTCATTTGAAAAATAATTTAGGTATTCTCGTTTTTTTGCTAAGTACCAATATAGTCGTATTTCCTTGGCTGACACCAACTCTAAAAATAACAATAGTTGTACATTGTATCATCCTAATAATTTGTAAGTTGTAGATACTGCAAAGATACGCCATTATTTTGTTACTTTTTAGTGCATTTCTTGTTTAAGAATTTTTATATATTTTGAAGTCGGTTTTTCATTTTTTTATAATATTTATTTATATGAATAACTGTGGTAGCCTGCATGTAGTTTTACTTTTTTATATAGTTTCTATGTTACTTTACATAATTTAACGTTTATGGGAAAAAAAAAATTAAAAATGGAAGCATATATTATTTTTATATAAGTAGTTCTAATAAAAAAGGGAAGTTAAAATATAAAATCAAACTTATCATCAGCTGCAGATATAAATTTTGCTGATAAAATTAGCGTTAAAAAGAAAAGTTTTCTTCACCATTCATATCTTCGATATCTTTGTAATCGCCTACCTACCGATACCATTATTCCTAATTCGATAACATTTTAAGAAATAAAATTTTTTTAATGAAACATGGACTAATTAAGGAGAATCTAATAATTTAAAAATATCTGGTGCGAGGCGTCACAGTACTTTCTTTTACTTTCATTTATGAAACTCGCTGTTAGTTAAAAGAAATATAAGCACTTTGTAACAATACATATAAACAGAACTATATGCATACAACCTATAGGGCTATATGCATACCTATACGAATTCCCAACCTTCACCCCAGAACCGTCCTTATTCGAATTTTCCCAGGAAAAAATTTCAAATAAAACTTGTAGGTATCAATGAGTCTAAGAACTATAGAAAGTTTAAAGAAAATCGTTGGAGCTGTTTTCGAAAAAAAAATGAAAAAGCTCAAAAACGCCAAGAGTAAAGTAGAGCTTTCGGTTAACCGATTTCAACCAAAAGCTTTGCGGCACAACTAGATATAATATGGAGGCCAGATTCCAAGTTTGGTGAAATTCGGATAAAGGTTTCGATACGATATGGCTGTCACACACAGACACACAGAAACACACACACACAGACATTTTTTTAAAAACCACTTTTTTGGACTTAGGGAACCTCAAAACATGTATTTCCGGTGAAAGCTCGAATTCAAAAATTCGACCCGATTACAATACTTCCTTTACTATTTATATAGTAGTAAAAGAAAGTAAAAAGGATAATTAAGATGGTATTAATGAACTATGGTTACTTGGTTACGTATAAAAATACCAAAATTGTCAACGTTGAACTGTAGTTTAAACGGAAGAATTCTGTCGTTTAATTTAAACGATAAATTGAACGTTTAAATTAAAATCAACTGAAGTTTAAACTAAAATTGGAGTTTAAACGTCCTCTGTGAACTGGATGCAAATAATATACACCAATACCTCGCTTTGCGTCGTTTCGTTTTGCGTTTTTTCGAAGTTGCGTGGTTTTTTTGTATCATTTTTGCGTTTTTTTGTATGCATGTAAAAATGCTTGCTATAGAAAATCATAATTCACTTTGCGTCGTTTCAATTTGCGTCGTGTTTTTTTGGAACGTAACCACAACGCAAATTGGTGTATTCAGTATTATAAGCAGTACTTACCGATTGCAGTTTTTGTGCGGGCTGTTCGAGAATACTCCATGGGATACAAAATAGCCCAATATCGATCAATAGACACAGCCAATAAGCACAAAATGGAAATAACACAAAGAACCATGAGTAACGACAATGTGATTAAGCAAGCATATAAATTTGTTGGTAGCCCAATCGACGATAACACTGCAAACGGGATTCCTAGCAATCCAATTAAAAAATCTGCGACTGCCAATGCCATGATATAATAATTGGTTCTTCGACGTAGCTTTTTTTCATGGAAAAAAACATAAACTATCATCGCATTGCCCACCACTGCAATTATCGCAACGGTCAATTCGAATATTGTATAAGGCACATCTAATAGTTCCCAAGGATTGTCTGGAGCAATCCATTCACTGTAATTGTTTGAATTGTTCATCTTGATATCATATAATAACTTTTATAATTCTTTTCAATTTCAAATAATTTATTTATCTAATTAAATAATGATCTTAACAATTCACTATTTTTTATTTAAACACACTTTTTACAAAACTTTCACTGTATTTTTATATTAAATGAATAAAACTAGTAGTTTTAAACGAAATTGTCAGTTTGAGGACTGACTAAAGAATGCATTTGGTCAAAAATTGTGATTATGATAAATAAAAAATAAACCAAAATGATAAGTACAAGGGGAATTCCATTATGGTTAACGGTCATATATCGGAAATAGTGACAAGTGTGGTGTTATTACTAATTAATTCAGAGGATGCTGAACTTTTATTGATCTTCATTCAAAAAAAAAAAAAGTAAAAGCACAATTTTTAAACGTACAAACTTGATTTAAATTGATTTACACCATATCTACCATCTTAAAATCATTAAGTAAAATAAAATTCTTAATCTAATTAACTAAGAATTATAACAATTAGATTTAATATTATATTAGGTTATAAGTAATACAAGTAGGTTTTTATTTTTTACATTATCTTTAGATTTTATTATTGAAATTAAATCTTTTATAAATGTGATTTGTCAGCTTTAGATACATTCATATATATACTGATATAAAATTAGTGAATGTCTAGAATACAAAAGATTAATTCTCTTGCATAGGAGAATTTATGATTTAATGTTTCCTTTGATAACTTTATCGTTTACTACCTAACACTTTTTAAATGTTGTATTATTGAAATAAAATATGCAATCGAAGAATTCGTATTATTAGTAGGTACTAGACTCTTAATTTTGGTTTCTAGATTCTAGACTTAAAAAATAAATCATCATCAAAAATAAATAAGTTATTTGCCATAAATATATTGTTATATTTCATATACTTATGTACGCGTGTATTTTGTTTTATTTGAATATTTTTTTAATTGTTTCTATTTTATTTTAATTTATTGTTATGTATTACTGTATGTACATACATACTATGTGTGCATTCTAGATGCCTAAATTTAAGCAAATATTACATTTTTAATACCACATAATAAATCTGCATACGCACTAAGTAATTATATTGAGTTTTTAATTAGGCAATTTCAATTACTATGCTATGATTCAGTTGACATATTTTATCATTGCGTCCAAATAAAAATTTCATTGATGCAAACATGTGTTAATACGCTTATCTTGTATATCTCTGTTATTTCCCGCAAAATTTTAGGGTTTTCTTTTGCGAGGGGTTTTTTCAATAATATTTTTTGGGAATTTTTTAACAATGAGCTAAAAATATAATTTTATGTAACTTCTATATGGACATTTATTAAAAAATCAAAACATAATTTTTGCCCGAAACCGTAATCGCATATTCAGTTTGTTTTTCAGTTTCGACTGAAATTGAAACTTGGATAAACTTTCATTTTTTTGTGAGTTTTTTTTTCATGTTTAAGGTGATTTTCCAACAACTAAGGTCATCAATGACTCCAATTGTGTTCTTTTATGTTAACTTTGACACTATATCAGGTCGTTCATATAGGATTTTTTTGAGAAATTCTATCGTCACCCTTTCATTGTTTTTGCAACTTAGTAATTGCACTTCGTCTATCGTTATACGCTGAACATTAGAGAAGTAAGGGCGCGTTCAGACGGATCAACTAAACTCGCCCGACTATTTTCAATCTTGTAGACTGTAGCAGGGTAAGCGACGCGAGAAGTGAAGTACAAGCAAGTTGAAAGGGAAGCAAATTGAAAGAGAACTGATCAACTAAACTCGTTCAACAAAAGATTGACTGAATCAAACTTTTGTTGAGCGAGTTTAGTTGATCAGTTCTCTTTCAATTTGCTTCCCTTTCAACTCGCTTGTACTTCACTTCTCGCGTCGCTTACCCTGCTACAGTCTACAAGATTGAAAATAGTCGGGCGAGTTTAGTTGATCCGTCTGAACGCGCCCTAAGTGTTTGACCAATCTTTCGTGGTTGCAGTTATGACACCCTTCCTTTTGCTGTCTTGTGAGTAGCCCCAAATGTGTGTAATTTGTGCCCGATACGCAGTCTAGTTATTTTTGATTGGTTTTTCCTACCGGTAACTTTTGGTGGTTTTTCCTGGACAGAGGTTCTACAATTATGGAGTTGGGTTTATTGTACTTTCCATGTTGTATCCTAGAGATCGGTTGTCGCGGTGTTGGTCAAATTGTGAACATTTTTTTGCCTAAATTTTAGTAATTTACATGATGAAAATAAATACCAGTGTTCATTTTTTAGGAATTTACTCTATTTTTCGTAAGAAATATAAAATGATTAAAAATAAAGAATAAATCCTTTTCGAAAATACCCGACAATATTATACACTTAAGAATTCAATGATTTTAACTAGAGATGCAACGAATAGTGATTTGGCGAAATACCGAATATTCGGCCACACTCTCGGCCGAATAGCCGAATATTCGGCCGTTTCATTTATGAGTAAATCGTATCACGAGACGCATTATTTTTAATTAAAAAGAAAAAGAAAAATTTAACGGCAACCGAAATTGATTTTTATTTACTAAGTATTCGCCTAGATCGGACACTAGATCCAAATAAGTAGAGGTTTCTAAACTCAAAGCAGGTACTAAACTACTCGAGGAAACTTATCTCAATGCAGGAAATTGGTTTGATTCATCATAATTAATTTTCTTTAGTAGATTTTCAATTTTTCTGGGTTTTCGGATTTGACGGTCGCTAATGACTTTAGTAGTTGATGCGACCTTAAATAAATAAAAAAAAAATCTATATAATTTCAAATTAAACATTTATTTTGTTATGATTTACTATTCGGTATTCGGCCGAATAGTACACACTATTCGGCCGAATACCGAATATTAAAAAATGCAGCCGAATAGGCCGAATTCCGAATAGTAGCCGAATATTCGTTGCATCTCTAATTTAAACGAATTTTGGCCAAAGTGAGCTTTTGGTCAAGCTTTGTCCAAAACTAAATTTTCACAGTCCACCGATCAGGAATATAGAAACATAAATACATGTGAACACTTAATGCAATCATATAGGTACGAAACAGGAAAATCCAAAATGTGTTTTTCTGTGCACTTTCTTACCAGTTAAAAAGCATCTGAATGAATTTAAAACAAAATTTTCTATGGACTGGCATCATAAAACATCTTTGTAGATTTGTCATCAAATAGAAGCTCAAATTCACAAGCTAAGCTTGATTAAAATATAAGAGTATATAACAAGGCAAGTCAAAAAATTCTTTGAGAACATTTCCCTCTGCTCAAGTGCCGTCGAATTAAGCTTGGGTCGATTCAGAGAAGATTGAAAAGAAGGCTCCTGCAGGAAATTCTGAAGAAATTATAAAATTCTCAATAAAATGCTAGACGATAAATGTTAAGCCTCCAGCTACTACAGACATATTAAAATAACCAGTCTCATCAAGGCAAATCTAGGCACCTAGGCAAAAAAAGGCTTGAACATCCGAATGAGTTTAAAAGCAAAACTCGAACAATGCACTAACATCGTAAGAAATGGTTGGTGCAGTTGTCATTGAAAAGATTTTTCGCAAAAATCCATGAAATGTACTTAATTTCATCGGAAATCGATAACATTTTCATGTTCTCGGAATTCGATGTATTTTCTAGAGCGCATTGATAGAGAACCAGAAGAATATATAAGTAATGAAGAACCAGAAATAATATACCTACATATATTTATATGTTAAAATTTTTTTTAAATAACAACTAAATGAGTTGAAAAATAAAATTTTTGGTAGACTAAACTCGTTAAACATCTCTTATATCTTTGATGATATTTATATTGAAAGTTTCGGTAGATTGATACAAACATTTAATTAGTTTCAGTTATTTGAATATAAGTAAGTACGTAAGTATATAAATAATAATGATATCAGATTAATTTACAAATGCATTTTTTCTTAGTTATTCTTTTTAAACTGAATCAGTTCACTCGGATTGAACACACCTTTCTCGGTAATAATACCCGTAATTAAATTGTTTGGTGTAACATCAAACGCTGGATTCCAACAACGAACGCCTAAAAACAAAATTGCATTTAAAATTAAAATCCATTTATTTCCATATTATTAGTAATGCAAACCATTTGCTGCAATACGCTGTCCTCCAATGTGAGTCATTTCATTTTCCGGACGTTCCTCAATGACAATTTGTTCACCACTTGAAATATTAAAATCGATAGAAGTAAACGGAGCGCATACATAGAATGCGACATTATGATATTTCGCCAACACTGAAATTTGATAAGTTCCAATTTTGTTTGCTGTATCTCCATTAGCGGCAACCTAAAATTACTCTCAATTTAATTAAAATTTATATGATAGTGGATAGAGCTTAGATATAGGCGTTTACACGATCAGCTCCAACGACAACGGCTGTGATATTTCTTTGACGCATTAACGCAGCTACCATACTATCAACGATTAGAGTAGCTGGTATTTTTTCATGGACAAGTTCGTAACCTGTTAGTCGAGCACCTTGGTTGTATGGTCTCGTTTCAGTATAATACACATGTTCTTAAAATAAATAGAAAAATAATAGATTAAGATCATTTAATTGCTGTGCTTTTGTCATGAGCCCGGGGTCTTAAAGAACTTTGGAGCTCAACATGGAGGTGCAACAAATTATTAGTAAACAATATATTTTCTGCAGTATAAAGGCTTGAGGGGGTCCCCACATGTTTTATGAGCCCGGGTATTCTTCTCGGTAGCACTAATTTTAGTTTTTTATAGTATCTTACCTAAGCGATTTTTCTGAAATAAGCTTCTCACAACTCCAAGTGCTGTCCCATAACCGGCTGTAGCTAAAGATCCTGTGTTACAATGCGTTAAAACTCGCACTAAGGATTCAGATGAAACATTGCGTAAAATACTTTCAGCTCCAGCTTCTCCGATTGCTTTATTGTCGTTGATATCTTTTGTTAACATGTTTTCGATATTACTAATAAAGCTAAAAATAAACTTTGAAATTAGCATTAATATTTCTTAGTTTCACTGTATGGCTGTTGTAGGAAAATAGACAAAACCCCAATTTTTAAAATGTTGTATTGAGCTTTTAGTTGATGAATTAGAAAGCGAATAAATATTATTTCGATTTAATGCCATATAGTTTTAGACAAAATTGTGACCTTGTTTGATTTGGTTGTCTATAACACTGAAATAACATGCCATTCATAGACTTTAATTTGAATTAAAACAGCATGGAAAATGGGCTTGGTCCACGCTGATTTTAAATTTTAAGTCACTCATATCTCAGTGAGAATGTCCAGGTGAAATGTTTAACTACATAACAGTTTTGTAATGGTTAAATAACGAACTTAAGGAACATTAATGTAACAGTTACGTAATATATTCATTCTTTGAAAATCAAAGTGGACAAAGTCAACTTTTACATGCTGTTTTAATGCAAATTGCGGTCTGTAAATGTCGTATAGTTTCAGTGTAAGAGGCAACCAAATCAAATAAGAGGTAGGGATCTGTTACACTTACGTAACAATCTTTTATTATGTTACTGTTACAAAACTGTAACGGTCTTGGACGTGCTCTCTAGGATGTACATAAGTGTTATTAAGTTCGTTCGCGGATCCCATACTGAACCGATAACGAATCAGTCCAAGTGGATTTTGAATAATCGCCAAGCCCATACACGCTTATGAAATGATTAAGGGTTATTTTTCCGCGAACGAGTTTGAAAATGTTCGGAAGTAAGACGAGGATTAACGAGAACCCACGAAAATTGTTAATTGAATTTAATGTTGAGAGCAAAGGATAGAAAATCTAGCTACATTTAATCAAACTGCGCATGAATAAGAGAATCGAATTTTTCGTCCTAAAGAAAACCCGAGAATCACTAGAATCCATTCCGCTTTCCTTTTCTGTCACTGTTAAATTCAATTAACAATTTTCGTGGGTTCTCGTTAATCCTCGTCTTACTTCCGAACATTTTCAAACTCGTTCACGGAAAAATAACCCTTAATCAGTTCATAAGCGTGTATGGCTTGGCGATTATCCTAAATCCACTTGGACTGATTCGTTATCGGTTCAGTATGGGATCCGCGAACGAACCTCATGTAACATTGCTCTGTTAAAGTGGAACTTATATACAAAATCTTTGCTATTCACTTCCTTGTAACGGACTCACAGTGAAAATAATTATTATTTTAAAATTTTTAATAATATTAGCCATAATTACGTTGATTTTAGTTGTTCCGCTGTTAAAGATTCATTTTTTTGTAACGAATCAGAAAGTGCCAAAAGTTCATCAGCTGCAATTTTCATGTTAACTGCAGTTGGTCGAGCTGAAACCAAGTAGTTTAACTTTCCCTCAATGTCTTGGTGCAGTTCTTTTTTGCTAGTATAACTTTTTTTATTCAACTCCACTGCTAAACTTAAACATCCAACTATAGCTATCGCTGGAGCTCCTCGAACCTATATAATAAACATTAAAATTGACTGACTCAATAAAAACTTTCATAAGTAAAAAGGTTTACATACTTGCATTTTATTGATTGCACTCCAACCATCCTTAACATCGTCAATTGGTATATATTTCGTCTCTAACGGAAGCAACAATTGATCGAGAATTTCTAACTTTTTATTTTCATATTTAATAGATTGTAAAGTCGACATGATTTGATTTTAGCGAATGTACTTTTAAATGTATTAAACAGCTAGAAGGACAGTTCAATTTATTTCAACTGTTGCAGTACACAACAGTTACACCAATTCACTGAATCAATGCGGGAAATCCAAGTTCACTGAAGCTATTTATAAACAAGACGATACGATAAGGAAATTACAATAACCTTGTCTGATTAAAAATTTTGTTCAATATTTGAGTGTATATTTAAATAATCAATTTTGATCAGTAATATTCAAAAAAATTAATTTACTTTTGGATTAGAAAATTTTATAAGGATAAATGATAATGATTGATAAAAAATGAACTTTTGAGAAGCCGTATTTTATTTGAAAATATCAAAATAATTTCAGTAACCGCTATGTAAGCGTGTACATTCTAATTTAGATGATTGTATTTATAAGCATCGAGCGGTATAACATTATTTGATGTGGGTTCAGTCTTGAATCTTTAAATATAGATATAAGCATAAACATGAAAAAATATTCAACAATATTGTTCACTTGATAATATTATTTAAAAATAATTATTTATAAAAATGATTAATTTTCTTAAAAATAGATTAAATATTACATTAAATATAATGAAGAACATTTAATGAGATAATTTGCTTCGTAACAAGTTGTCCCTATTAAATTAAAGTAAAAAAATAAATTAATTAGGTAGCTATTGTTTACACACATAATTAGGTATCTTTTTTGTGAAAATTGAAACTTTATGATTCAGGTTATTATATTTAAATTATTGTTTACCTATGACTTTACGATGTCTTTTGCTTTTATTTAAAAGTTTTTTTATGAAGCCGATAGAAAAAGCCAAAAATAAAATAATTACAAATCTGGTAAAAATATGATTGATGTGGTAATAAGTTTGAAATAGTTCCGTATAACTTCTGTTGCGGTGCCAGGTTTTTATAGTCTTTAGGAAATAGCATGATAACTAATTAATAAACCTAACGATGTGAAGCTCTTTCGGATTCTTTTTTATTATTCTATTTTTATTTGTATGAAATTTAAGAACTTTTTTAATGGTATTTGTCGTATTAAAAAATTGAATATCTGAAAGTCGCATGCGGTCAATTTTATAAAAGTTTTATAAATATCTTGGCCTATATTGTAATGTTTCACGTAAGAATTAAATTCTCTGTTAAAAATTATATCATATCTACATAGGTACACTTCGTTCTAAATGTGGATTTAAATTTTTCAACTATTATAGATTATAAATGCGTGCATAACGAATAAAAAGTTTATATTAAAATACAAACTCAATGTTAAGATTTATTATTCCGAAATATTTCTTTTATAGCCAAGATTTCGGTGTCAGTCGCTGCTTAGAAATAAAGTGAATAACTAAAGTAACATAAACGTAAACAATAAATAAATTGAATTTTTTATGGTAAAAAATAAATGCCCATAGCAGTGTCAATGCCACTGACAATACGAGTATTTTGCTCTTTTTATTTATAGTAGTGGTGTCCTAGCCTAGGATATACGCTTGGTTATTGAAGCTAGATACGTAAAAATAAATCAAATATAATGGATATAGCTTTTAGAACTGATGGCAGAAATGAATATTTGTTATTCGCGTTTTGATGATTGTCAAAGAGAAAAATATTTCACAAGTAGGAATTGTAATGTGGTTTGACTTTTAAAGGTGATAAAGATTAGGTGTTTTGGAAACGCTTAGTTGTGACCTTACGTTAATCAAGTTAGGGAAAAATTAGGATTTTAGTTTAATTCCTCAAAACGTCTATTTTCTGCCTTTTTGTGGGCATTTAGATTTTTTAGAAACACCACGAAGTCTTATAGCAATAAGTTATAGTTAGATGCATATATAGGCTACGTACCACTAAGCAGTAACAACGTTAAGAAACTCCTTTAGAAACTTTTTTGCTGCCTTTTTTTGACAACCACGGTCGTCGTGTTTGTCGAAAATATTATCAATAACGTCATTATTTTTGCTCACACAGATCATTCTTAGGATATGAGTCAGTGTGGAGTTAGTGTATTCTTCACTTAAACGCTTCGCAATCCATTCCATTTGGGTTTATGATTGTAACTTTTAGAAGTGAGCGGAACGGAAAAAAACAATGGCAATGATCGTAATCGTTGTAAACGTGTTGTGAAACGTAGCCAGAGAGTAATCGAGGTAAAATGCTAAGCGTTTATTGCCCTGTCATTACAAAAATTAAAATCATTTAGCGCTTTCATCGAACAAACGTTCTTTACGCGAAAAACCTTTTCTTTTCATAAAAAATAAAAAATTAAACACACTGCATCAGTCACACCACAGATCAGTGATCGTTCCGAATCGAAATTGCCGTCATTAAGTCTCAGCCAAAATAATAGCAATATTCATACATCTACCTACCGATCAGTTTTTTTTTAATGCATGCAGTTATTTCATTGCCTTTTTATGAGAATTATAATATTTGATTTTCAAAAGATTGATTTTGAATGTAGAAAGGAGAAAACATCGGAAGAAAAAAAAATTGATTCATAGAAAAAAGAGAAAATAAAGTTTTGTTTATCACGTCGCTTAAAAAGTTGATCGACAATGATACCAAATTTTTTGATTTTTTTTTCCAGATTAATTAAAAACTACAAATGTATTTAAAAAAGGATTTTCATTGGAAAGTAATTGAAAATACAAATATTTTCTGTAAATTTTAATAATCAACACTTATCTCTTGTCTCAGTGTGAACACATTTAATGTTGGCTCTAAAGAAAACATAATTTTTGTTACTGATGCTTTTTGGAACTGATGAAACTAATTGTGAGACTTTTGTAAATAAATCTAAAGACGTCAAGACATCGATATCAGCAAAGGCTTTTCTTCAAAATTTCCGCTAATACTTCCATAACTTTATAATCCTTAAGTAAGTAATAGGCATGTATATAAAACAAATATAAATTTTGTTCTGAAATTTAAAATTTGTCTAATCCTTAAGAAAGAAAACTAAAGTTTATTTGGAAAGAATCATTATTTGATTGACTTCATTAAATTTTTTACAAAATCATTTATCAATTCAAAATCTTTTTGTAGATAACAAATGTTTAAATTGTTAATATTTTATACTTCCTTGAAAAACAGAGAATTTATTTATAAATAAAATTAAAATAGAGGTATGCATTGTACTAACAAAGTAAAGCATTACTATTTACGCTTAATCCTTAAAATCTTTTTACACAATAGCTAGAGAAATTAGTATTTGACGTTATTTTTAAGCTATTTGCTTTGGAGTTTGTTTAAAATCGAGTCAAATGTTAATATTTCAATATCAAGTAAAGTCTAGCATTGACTTTGAAAGCTAATTTATTTCAAAGTTTAAATTTTAAACTCAATTCATTGCACTGGGTAAGTGTATCTAAATACTTGACTTGAAGAATCTTTACAAATAACTTTAAAAACTAAAAGCAATAAAAATGATTTTATGAACAATATTAAGGAATCTCAGGATCTGGTTAAGAATAACAGATAACAGTTAGATACATTTTTCACAATTTTTTTGTATGCGTGTGTAAACTAGAAAAAATATAAGTAAAAGCTCAGTTTATCAAAAGTAGTCGGTTTAAAACCAGAAAATTGATTTTTTTTTGTTCTGATCTTAAATCAACTTATACGTATTAAAAAAGTAGTTCATCTCAAAATTAAAGAAAACCATTGTGTTAATGAAACAGACAGCTTATCTTGAAAATTGTTTGTTTACATTATACACGAATTTTTTTTCGCTTTATGAATTCGTAGTCTGTCCCTGGACACTAAGCGAATAATATGAATGAACAGTTGGGAAAGACCGCACCCCCTAAAAGGGTTACCTTAAAGTGTTAGTGGTTGTCTGAATGGTAACTTAGGAGATGAGACGCGATTCAGCCTTCGATGGTGGCCCGAATTGTCCAGTAGGTTGACAGTCAGTCAGTTGGGATGTTCGTCCAGTTTCTGCTGGTATTTTTGACTGAATCTGGCCATCTCACTCCTCACTGTAGCCACTTTTAGGTCACTTAAAAAATGGCATGATTGGTGACGTACCTGGCGTCAGTTATTGTCCTCCGAGTTTTTGACTGAAAGCGCTAAATCTTGTCCACATTGGAGTTACTGGCGGCTTCCCACAGCTGTTTTTCCTCATGTCCAGATGGGATTAAGTATGGACTTGTATATATAGTTAATGTTAATTAATAATATTTTAGTGGCTGTCTAGGGACAGTAGGAAAGTTTCTCGTAGAAGCCACCACAGATTTCGGATGATGATGCTCAGTTAGTTGCATTTGTAGAGGATGTGTTTTGACCAGGTGAGGCGTCTGTCCAAGTGCATTCCGAGGTACCTGACCTCCGTAGCCCGGCGTATTTCATGGCCATTTAGTGAGACAAGAGAACAGGTTTCCATCCTTGTAGTGAATGTGTACACGAAATGAAATTAATTTAAAATAATAAGATTTTTATACAAATAAGATTAAATATTTAATTGGAATAGTATTAATTCTTTCACGAGAAGCTACTTTCCTTTGTATTTGTTTTATCTACGTTAATACATCTCTTGTTCAATTATAATAAACCTTGACTTGCTCTTGAAATAATCAAATTAGTTTCAACGTCAAAAAGAAATGGGATAAAACAATAATGAAGCTTTAATCTCACAAAACTCATTTTATTTTCGAAAATATAAATTCATGAGATATTTGATTATTTATTTAAAAAAATAAATACATATAATGTTTGAGAGATCACAGAGTTTTAATAAATATGGTCTTTTAATAAATAAATATAGGTAGGTACAAATAATATGGATAATATATTTGTAAATTGTGTAGAAGTTGTTTCTCGATTTTGGAACAAATTGAATTACAGTATTAATCACAACTTATACCAACATTTTGCATGCATGTTTATGACAGGAAAATAAAATATCTGGGTGAAGGTATGAGAAGCTTTTTGTTCGACACAAAAGCCTTGTAATCCATTTTCAAGTATATAACGTATATGTATATGTTTGGTGTGTAAATGATACACTTATGCAAACTTAAAAAATGACAATACATTTACAAATTACAGTATTGTTTAACCCAAGTATGTCTAAATTAAATTATATATTTCCAAAAAAAAAAAAAAAAAAAAAAAAATAGAAAATGTATTTTTCTTGTTGTATTCCTATTATTTGAAAACAAATATAGCACATTTATATTATATACTTTTTAAAGTCTTTTATACTTAATTATTTTAATTTAATACATTTTTTTTTTTTTTTTTTTGGAAGTTAAGTTAATTTTTATAGAGACTTTATAAGACACAAAGGCAAGTGGATTTTCATATTTAAAATTATAATAAAAATGAGTATTGATCGAAATGTTGACTTATAGGAATACCTAATAAAAATAATTTCTCTTTATAAAACCGAAAAAATAGATAATAATATAATAAATAATAATAAATAAATAATAAACCGAAAAGATAGATTACATTTTTTTTTGTAGTAGATATAAAAAGTATTAAATAAAATCAGACACAAAATTATTTATACAATATTTTTCAAATACCTATTTTACATGTAGTGTATCATATTATTGCATTATTATATTTTTTTCTATACTTACAAAGCTTTTATTTACAAGCTAGATGTGCCACTGCTATTAAATACATATCGCAAAAACGGTTTGCTTGTCTTTTTTATTATAATTGTTAACTGTAGACACATAAATATCGATATAAAAGTCTTTTTATGAAAAATTTGACAAAATATTAAATTCCATTTTATTGTTGAAAAGAGTTTACCATAAATTTTTTCAATATCAATAGCTGAAAGCTTTGTAAAACGCTAAATTAAAATAATGTTTTTCAGCAGTGTTTTCCAAAGGGTTCCTCGCAATTCCACTGGGAGACCGGAAACGTTGTATTGAGATACGATTGTGAACAATCAGCTTACTTTTTCGATTTTTCACATAAAAGAATACTTATTAAAACCTTTTGTTACCTCATTACTATTGCGTAGGTATTTTCCTAAAGAAAACAACGGATAAATAACCCCCTTATTATATATATCCCTTATTTTATAGATTTTTTCCAAACTCTAATCGATCTTTAACATTAACTTTATTCAATAGAGAACAATTATCAAAATCACCCTCATCAAGGAGAAAGTTAAAATTTCCTCAGATTAACCGTTTCAAAGATATCCGAGTTCAAAAACAAAACTAATTAAATTGTTATTTTTTTATATTTTCTAACTTTGTTTTACGGACCTTTTTTGTACAGCGTTAAATTTTCTTTAAATCCCTCCTGATTCATAGTTATGAACACTGAAAATTAGAAAAATAATTTTTAAAAAATCCTGTATTATTTAAATAGAAAATGGACTGAGGCAAACCTTGAAATTGATTTAAAGAGCTCGTTTTGGCGCCAAAATGTTTGTTTTATTATATCTATACCATCAACTTTTGGACAATATAAGAATTTTTTTTTGAAACATCTAATTAATTGATATAAAATAATAATTAATGAATTATGAATAAGTATCAAAATATTTTTAAAAAAATTGAGTGTGCTTGTATGTGCTTGAACCACATTCTAGAGGTATAACTTCTTTCGCTATCTATGTATATGTGTATATGTAGCATTGGTTTTCACATAGCAATCAATATTTCAGATTTTTTAATTTGTATTCATTGTTTTTATTATCGGTTAGAACAGGAATTACTGTTGTACATTCTAAGACTGAAACAATAGGCTTATTATAAGAACAATGGTCAATGAGAGAAAGAGAGAAAAAATTGTACGGGCTCGCTTGCTCATACAGTGCATCTAGATCTATGTAAGATCTCAACTCTAGACGTTAAACTCAATGTAAAAGTGGGGACACACGAAGATCCACACAAAAGGAAATTGGAGATTAGACCTGCGCTTTGTATTTGATATACGAACGTATCTCTCTCTCTTTCTGTCTTTACCAACGTATATCTCTTCTATCAACTTCGATCACACTTTTCGTAACGCTTCTGTAACACATTCACCAGTTTACTCCCCAAGTCCAGCGCGCTTAAAGAAGTTATACTTCAAAAATGTTCAAAAGAAATATAATTCAAGCTAAATTTTAAAGTTGTAGGCTTAAAGTAAGTTTGGAACTTGAAACACTGTTACCTTATGGTGTTATTTATGGCATGGGGTTCAGTAATCAAACAAAGTATTCAAAGCTTGAATGGCTACTGTTCAATTATTCAAACAATTTGCTTGTGCTTTACTTTGAATTCTTTATCAGTTATTAGTAGTTACTTTGACTGGATTATTTTTATTAACTACCATAATAAGAAACTAGGTAAAACATAATTTAACTATTACGTTTTTTTTTTTGTAAATAGCAATTTTAAGAATTATTATTATTAATTATTTTTGACACGGACTAACGATGCTTTGAAAATAAAAATTTATAGTATTAACATGTAATAATTATTTAATTTTTTATTAATCTTTATAATAAATACATACCTATACATTAGTTGTAATATTTAAATAAATTTTAAGATGTATTATTCCACACTATGGTTTTTTAAACATTAAATTTATTAGATACTAGGTATAGATATATGGTTGGTGTTTTTTATATCAATTGTCAAGGGAGTAAAAAATACCATTTCCAATACATTTTTCATAATAAAATTTTTATAAATTTACCTACATTTTCTCTAGTTAAATAAAATAATGTCTGTGTAATAATTAAATTGAAAATGATTTATCAATTGAATTTGCAAATTGTAGTAGATTTAACTGCATTAAATTAAATTTTATAGTTTTGGTCATCTTTTAATTTTTATATTATAACTTAATTCAAAACGATTAATACCCGTTAAATATATTTTCAATCATTAAAAATACATAATATATTTATAAAAATTCTGTTTTAAATATTTCCGAAAAATAAAATTATTGGATATATTTGACTAGATTATGTTATGACTTTAATATTTCCGTTCTAAAATTTAATATTTGTATGTGTAAATAATGACATGTTTCTCTTTACTCGTCTGAACTGTGTCGATGAGCTTTGGGGAAATATTTAGAATCTCCAAAATTTACAATTTGATTTAAATTTGCCGTTGGTTCTTTTGAATCTACTGAAGAGCTACTTGATGTATATTTACCACAACTATGATTTCGTTTTCTTAACTTTTTGATTTTGTTCATGGTTATTTTACTGTTTTGATTGAATGGAGTTAAAAAGCCTAATTGAAGGTTTTCTTTATGAAAGTGTGACTCAGGTCCTGATAGATCGGAGAAATCGCTATTTAATTCGGAATCAATCAGGAATATTGATTTAGATAGTTGCGGGGATGATGTTGATAGATTAATGTGACAATTTTTTGGAATGATTTGTTTGTTGTCGCTGGTTGGAGTTGATGCAAAATTATTGTTTCTTAGATATTCTAAATTATCAGATAAAATTTTATTAATGTTCATTTCAAAGCTACTGTTTGACGACATTTTATTTTTATTTGGCGTTGTTGGTTGGGAATCAGAGAAAAAAACTTCGTCATCGCCATTTACTTCGTTCATTTTGGGCTCTTCGGATATAAACCCGTTGTTGACCAGGTTTTGTGTGGACAAAGTACTTTTACTTACACTAAGCTTGGAATTTTCTTCGTTTTTTTCTTCTAGCTCTTTTGCTGTGAAATCTTTTGAATTTTCTTCCGTCACGGAAGAAACTTCATTAATATGCCACATTTCCCTGTTGTTAACATGGAGATGTTTATCACTAGTATTAGTCGGGGAAGTCAAACTCGATCGAGTTCCAATTCTGCTTGGAGCAATAAATGAAGAAGTGGCGTTTCTAATTGCAATTCGTTGCCGATTCATTGGAGAATCTAAGTATCCAATTGTTTGACTTCCCGACCGCCAAGACGGTGGTCGTTGATAGCTATAATTGAAATTACTTGACGCTAACGATGGACGATAGTTACGATCAAACATAGTAATCACTGGTTCTTCGTGAATTCCCAAAATCGTACAAAGTAAATGTTTTAAAGCTGCCCGAAAATCACGAAGATGATACGCGTACAACAATGGATTTCCAGCGGAATTAACATGCGATAAAATTATACAAAAATTCATAACTAAAGGAGGTACAGGACAACTTTTACAAAATGCCTGCACACAATTAATCGTATACAAAGGCATCCAACATAAAATAAAAAAGAATACGATTATTGATAGGTTTTGAGTCGCTTTCACTTCACGTTTTTGATTTGGTCCTAAAACTCGTAACATCAACCCGCTGCTACCTCCTCGAAGAGATATTCCTCGTTGGCCAGATCCTGGGTCCATGGTGACAATTTGTTTTAACTAGAACAAAATAAAACTCACTTAAAAATTTTTTTTAATGTAATTTGTGATAAACCAACCTGATTCACGATAACAATGTAAATATGCGTGTAGAATATCAGTAAAAGGATGGATGGTGTTATTATTGTGGCGAAATATAAAAAGACGAGATAACTATAATCCATTACTTCAACGAACAAACATTGATTATCAATTTGATTGCCTCCACGATGCCACCCCAAAAGTGGTAAAAATCCAACCATTGTACCCGCAAACCAACAAATACTGATAATCACTGCAAAAAAAATAAACTGAAATTATTCAATTATACAAAGAAAAGTTAAAACAAAATGAAAAATTTTTAACTTGTAATAATATATTATGTATATTTAACTAAAACAATGTTTAAAGATCATTTATTATTCTTATATGGAAAATGATGTTAATCAAAGATAAATCGTAATATCAAATGTACAGACGTGGAGTAAATACATTTCATGCAAATTAACATCTTTAGAAACATTATATAATTATAAGTAATTGTAGGTAGGTGATTATAACATAAGCTTAACAAAACTTGTTGCAAAAGTTTGTATAAATTTAATTAATTAAACGCAGGTATAAGCTTAAATGAAATATGAATATCGTTAAAACTGAGACTCATCTCAATAGTGGCTTTCAAAAAATGAGTATAGCATAACTTGAGTGTAATAAAAACAAAAGATTGTATTTGATATTGTTTCAAGATTTTTCTTATGAAATGAAAGGAAATTGTTCACATATTTTCATTTTAATAATACAGAATATAAAAAATAAATAATAACATTTTCCTAATCTAATCGTATCTATATCCTAAGTTTTAAGTCTCAGCGAATGTTAGCTAATGTGAGTTTGTATGCTACATACAAACTTTACAAGCTTTCCTGTCCGAACGGCTAATTAAATGTATAGATGAAATTTGGAGTAGTTATAAACTATAATTTGCAATAGCACATAAGCTAATTTTTTCCCGAAAATATGTATGGTTCTCGTGGGATTCATTTACGTTTATTTTTCACAGAGAAAGAGATGTTTGATTTATTTTTTTATGAATAATTTTTTTATGAATTTTTTAATGATTTTTGACAAAGTAGTAGTTTAGGAGTGAGAATAACATAGGTTATTTTTTATTCTTAAACATGCAGGGTTTCTATGGAATAGCAAATGTTAAACTTTGTAAAGATGTTTGTTAGTCTTTCGCATAAAAACTATTGTACGGATTTTGATGAACCTTTAAGGTATTATACTTTGTACATCAAAATAACACATGGGCTATTTTATTCTAGAAAATATATTATCCTGGAGGATCACGAGGTTTGTTTTTAACAAATAAATGGATGGCAATGATAAGTATAAACTAATTAATTTATATCATAGAAAACGCAATTGTGGCTTTTATCCTGGGAAATGTACGATTTTTACTGGATAGTTAAAAAATGAATTAAATGTTAATTAATCATCTGATGATTATAATATGGTGGTACCCAGGGCCGTAACGTGGATTTTGTGGGCACTGGGCAAGACCTTCAAATTGGGCCCCCCTCAATAAAAAAAATTATATAGTTCCTGTTCTTTCCCATTTTTAAAGTTTAGTAGGTATATCACTTAATAAATAAACACAAAATAAGGAATCTTTAAATTGGTCCTGTCCATAATTTTTGTAAATTTTTTTATTTTATATTAATGAAGAAAAACGAATTAAAAATCTATTTAAATTGCATTCTTCTTGCTTTTTTCTCCGCAAACTCATCAATTATATTATTAAAATCTATTTCTTGCACTATGTTAGATTCAATTGATATAATAGACAGGTTCGACTAACGCTGTTGTGAGAGCGACGATCTTAAATAGTTTTTAATTAACTTCAGTTTACTAAAACTTCTCTCGCAAGAAGCGGTGGTGACTGGTAGGGTTAGAAATATTCTTAAAGCAACAACGATGTTTTGGTACCATTCGACTAATTCGAAATCATGTGTTATAGTCTGTAATAAATTTAGAGAAGTGGCTTCTTTCAAATTTTCCACCAGCCCACATACTTGAAATTTAAAACTTTCAATCTCACAGCTTAATTCGTGACTATTCAAATTTTTATCATATTTTCTGGATAAATCTGCCGCCGCCTTTTGTAATTCAACAACGCTCATTGATTCTAATGACGAGCCAAAAAGAAAAGAAAAATCTTCAAATATAGTTTTCATTTGTCTATAACGCCATTCTGTTTCACTAAGTAAAATGTCAAAAATATTTTACATTTACATTACAAACAAATTTTCTTGGTTGAGCTTAGTAACACTTTCTTCTTGAATTCGCTTAATTCGTTGATTAGAAAATTCAGCTTCAATATTCATTTCCAAAGCGACTCTTTGTGCATCCGAAATTATTTGTTTAAATCCTACTTCCCGTAGTCCTTGTAAAGAGCGACGCAGACCATTAATTAATTTTGTTGCAAGGTCTATTGATAGATTTCTGCGTTGTAAGGCTTTATTTGCACGGTCAACGTATTGTAATATTTTATTCCAAACATGAAGAATACATATAAATTTATAATTTGACACTGCCTCAGAGTTTGACAAATCATCTTTAATTCTTTCAAGTTCTTTTTTTACTTCTGGAAGTTGCAAGCACAATGATTTTATAGCATTCGCCTTTGACGACCATCTAGTATCTGAAAACCCTTTCAGTGATAATTTTAAAAATTTCATAAGATTTTCCCAACGCTTCGTCGAAGAAGAAAAAAAGTTTAATAATCTTTGGATAGTGCCAAAAAAGGTAACCATTCCTGACGTTGTGGATACTGCGTGAACACCAGCTAAATTAAGATTATGTGCGGCACAAGGTGCAAATATTGCATATAGTGTGTCATATGGAAGAGGCATTATTCTCCTCAATTTGTCGGCGTTTGTGCTACTAAGTGGGGGTAAAGAAATCCCACGATCTGGCTTCACTGGCCCTGTCAGCTTTTTATTTATTGGGTGCTATTTAAAACTGCACACACTTTTTTATTAAGATAAGGTCTGTAAGCAATAAAACGAATAGTGCGTCAAGTGCGTGCAATAGAATATTAAGTATTAAGAATTAAATAAATATGGATTTTTAAATAAAAATTCTAATAGCATATTCTGGCCTTTTTGGGCTTCGTCTATCTGAGCCACCAGTGGTGTTACTTATATATGTGATTTGGAATATTCATTAAAATACGAATGAAAATAATTGAGATAATTTTTATCGGGGTCTTCTTGGGCCCCTCCGGGGCCCCCCTGGGCCCTGGGCAAGTGCCCCTATTGCCCCTGCCTAGTTACGGCCCTGGTGGTACCAATATTCACAGAAATTAATCATGAGTGTTAAATTTGTGTTTAAAATAGAAAGAATTTATGTGTAATTTGGATATGCAAGGCTACAAAAGGATAAGAATGCTGAGCATGCATCAGAGAGCATGAGGAAGCTGTAATATATGGCGAAACGTCGCGACCTGATATTCTGTTTGCATTCATTGATAAATCTTGAGCCATCGCCCCTCTACTATACATATTACATATACTATATAATATACATGTATATCAAAATGTAAAGAATGTTAAATTATCTCTGCTTTAGATGTTTCTTAATTCGTTCATTTAAGGGTAAAAATGATTATTTACATATTTCATTGTCAGTTATCTGTCATTTTTCTGCAGCCTACAGTTAGATGATTTTGTGATTTCTCTCTTCATAAGCAAAGTTATTTCTTCTTAACCTGGACCTTAAGCCTTTTTGTCTGAACTATCTATAACTATTTTGTTACGTTTTACATAAAATTTAAAATTAATGTCTATGCTTTAAAAATATACACTGAATTTATAGTAAAAAAAATTTTTTAGGTTTATTTAAAGTCGCATCAACTACTATAGTCATGAGCAATCATCAAATCTGAAAACCCATGAAAAAAATTTTGGACTTTCATTGGGTTTTGAACCTAGAGCCACTGGGTTATAGGGCAGCTATCTAGTCAGAAAATGTATCCCGCACTATAGTTATGCTTATCGCGGGACCGGGGTGAGCTTCCTTCTAGATCAATTTTTTGTTCAGAGTATGCTTTGACCTCACCAATAAAAAAAAATTTTTATGCAGCTTAACGCAAAACACTTGATAGAGTAACAATTCGTTGACGAAACTTCGTGATATAGGTACTTAACTCCTTCTTATACACTCTTTTTATTTAATCCACTTCTCTGCCATAAATTCATAAAAAATAAATATAAAATATAGCAAAATTCATATTAAGTAACTTGTACCATTTTCAACATTTTTTTTTATGTTAGGTTTAACAAAATAAAAATTTTGTGAATAAATTTCAGAAGTCAATGGATTATGTTAATGAAATTCATCATTATGAAAAATTTCATAAATAATAAATAATCCACGGGAATGAGAAGTGGTTTTATTTAGATTTGACCGTATTTAGCGCTTATAAATCACCAAATATTATATAAGCTGAATAAAAGCTCTTGTCAAACTGCAATCACTTTTATCGCTTATTCCTCTCATTTGATATTCATTATCTTTATAATTCACAACAAAAATATGCATAAGATTTATGGTTTTGTAAATATTTCTCCTGACCTATATTTAAAAATGGAATAAAGAATAAGAAAAAATTTTAACGACGCCTTTTTTCCATATCATTATGTGATACGATATTCTTATCAAATACGTTTTCGTTTATTATTTCGATATTTTAAAATATGAGACATTTTACTTTTAAATAAAAAAATCAAAATATGCGCGTTTCATCTTGAACGTCAATTATATTTATACCACTGTTTAATCAGACAGGAGACCCGCGACTCGTTTATTTTGAAAGTGATATAAGTCTACTCTTGGATAAGATCTAGTAATAATAACAATAAATGTTACCTGCAATAAGTTTTATCAAAGACAGATTACGAAAAAGACAACTCTTATGGTTTTCTTCCTTTATTTCCGTTTTTATTTGTTAAATGTTTTTAAAAAATTAAGACAATGACAATTAAATAATACAATCACCACTCGTCATCAACATACGAAGAATCTTCTTCATACCCATCATTTGCTTTAGCTTCTTGATAAAATTGATATTCCGAGATTAAATCTCTCATGTTAGATTCAGCCTCAGTAAATTCTCTTTCATCCATCCCTTCGCCTGTATACCAGTGTATAAAAGCTTTACGACGAAACATGGCAGAAAATTGATTTCCAATTCGCTTGAACAACTCTTGAATCGCAGTTGTATTTCCAATAAACGTACCCGACATTCGTAATCCACGTGGTGGAATATCGCACACCGCTGATTTAATGTTATTTGGAATCCATTCAACGAAATAAGAACTGTTCCTATTTTGAATGTTCATCATCTGTTCATCAACTTCTCTCATCGACATTCGTCCTCGGAATATAATTGCGGCCGTTAAATACCGACCGTGTTTCGGGTCGCAGGCAGCCATCAAGTTTTTCGCATCAAATAATTGTTGGGTTAATTCAGGAACAGTTATATTGCGATAAGGAGCATTTCCTCGAGAAGTCAAAGGAGCGAAGCCTGGTACAAAAAAGTGTAAACGGGGAAATGGAACCATATTTGTTAAAATTTTCCGTAAATCTGCATTTAGTTGTCCAGGAAAACGGAAACATGTTGTAACACCAGTCATGACACAAGAAATCAAATGATTCAAGTCCATTAAAGTAGGACCTCCTAATTTTAATGTGTTGGTACAAACATCATAAAGAGCCTCATTGTCAAGGATATAGGTTTCATCAGTGTTTTCAACTAAATGATGAATTGATAACACAGCATTATATGGTTCTACTACTGTCTCGGATACTTTTGGACTTGGTATAATTGAAAAAGTTTGAATGATTCGGTCAGGATATTCTTCTCGAATTTTTCCAATTAATAAACAACCCATTCCAGCACCAGTTCCTCCTCCCAGTCCGTGGACTATTTGAAATCCTTGTAAGCAGTCGCAACCTTCGGCTTCTTTGCGGGTTACATCTAAGACAGTATCACAAAGTTCCGCTCCTTCTGTATAATGGCCCTTGGCCCAATTATTAGCGGCTCCATACTGCCCAGCTATGAAACTGTCTGGTCGAAATACTTGTCCATATGGTCCTGATCTTACCGAATCCATTGTGCTGGGTTCTAAGTCGATCATAATTGCACGGGGTACATATCGACCTCGAGATGCTTCATTGAAATAAACATTGATTCGTTCCAATTGTAAATCGGTATCACCATGCCATTGGCCATTAGGATAAACCCCGTGTTCGTCGCATACTATTTCCCAAAACTAATAGAAGGCTGGTTTGGAATTTTTTTTCTTCAAAATAACACGTTTTACTTACTTTCGAGCCGATTTGATTTCCGCACTGTCCAATTTGAAGATGAACTATTTCACGCATTTTCAACTAAAATTTTTCCTAGAAATATTCAAATGATTTAATAATTTTGACGAATAATTTTTTGTGTCATTCCTAAATGTGATTTGAATTTTAAAAAAATCATAAAACAAGTGCCAAGTGACACTTGTAGGTACTGTACAGGGTGGCCAGGGTGTTGTCGTCCAAAAGCAAAATTTACATATCTCTCTACTGGATGGGCATCCAAATGAAAATTTTCAGTCGTTTTCAAATTACAATTTATATTGATTTTTTCTTTCTTATTTTCTCATCTGACCTTAAATAGTTTTTATACAACCAACATGCCAATGTGGCAGAATTTAAATCATGAGTCTATCGTCTTCCTTTCACTTTTCATATTCTGGGAAATTGTTCTAAATATGGAAATTTACTATAAATAAATCTTGCAGAACTTTTCTGATCTACAATTTTGTAAATTATTCAAAATATCCTTAAAAGTCCAGGAAATCAAATATTTACCAAAGTTTTTCTGTCGACTGCCTTCAATAACTGTTGAACGTATACAAATCATTTTTTTTGTAATAGAAATTTTCGATTTTGAAAAATATATACATTATTCGTAATTTTGATTTTTAATTCAATTAAAATGGATCTATTTTTCGAGAAATCTTCATTGTAGAAATGAGAAATATTCCGTTCTGAATTTGGTTTTTATAAGCAAATCTCCCCTTTCCAATTCACCCTTCGGTTCAAGTCTTCATTTTATAAAAAAGTTAGGGTACAAAATTAGAAAACACTTTCAACTTTTGCAAATATATCTAAACTTTTATTCATTGGTTTGCGCTTCTCTCCCATAGTGATTAATCAGCGAGTGTTTAATAAACGTGATTTTCATATAAAGTTAATTTTTAAAACAATGGACTTAAAAGAATGGAATGGAATCCTGGAATGGTGCTCGGTTCTGTGGCATCATTAATATCTTCTGGTATAAAGAACTATGCGAAATTTAATAGAATATTGCTGAAAATACCCCAAACCTTAAAATAGACAATACAAAAATAACTATTTAGTTGATTTTTTTGTTTAGTAAACTCTTGAAATAGATTCAAATCAAAAATCCACCGCATGATCAGATACGTCGGGGGATCCAAAAGTATCGGGAATTTGGTTGTGATAGGGAGGAAGAGTTTGGAAATCAATTGTTTACCCAGGTAATTGTTACAGATACTTGAGTTAGTGTGCAAAATTGTGATGCTGTGAGTGCATCGGTTCGCCCTTAATAATTTTTTAGTAAAACAATTTTTTTCATTTCGGTGAAATCGTGATGTCAGATTGTCGAGAGTAACGCGTAGCCATGAAATTTTGTTTCCTGTTGGGAAAATCGGCCGCGAAAGCCATTGTTATGCTTATGAATACTTATGGAGATGCTGCCCTAAGTAAAATCAGAGTCTACGAATGGATTTCACATTTCAAAAATGGAGAAATGCCAACTGATGACCCACCCCGATCAGGACGCTCCTCAACGTCAAGAAGTGACGAAACCGTCAATAAAATCAATGCCCTCATTCGTGAAAGCCGTCACCGAACCATTGATCAACTTTATGAGTCTGGAGTGTCATGGATTTCAATTCAGAGATTAACCAAAATATCCGGAAAAAAGAGCAGATCTTTGGCTCACAGGCAACTGGTAACAACGCGCTGACCCACACCGCCCACACCGTAAAGCAGTTTTTGATAAAAACGGATTGACAGCAATTTCTCCCCCCCCCCTCCTCGTAATTGCCGAATCTAGGACCCAGCGATTTTTTTTATTTCCCAGACTAACAAGGGACATGAAACGAAAGCGTTTTGTCAGTGTGAAGAAAATAAAACAAAAATCGCTGGAAAAGATAAAGAACATCCCAATAAACAATCTTAAAACTATTTTGAACAATGTTCGTTTGAAAAAGTGCATTTTAATTAATGGAGAATACTTTTAATGTGATCAAAATTTGCTGCAAAAATAGTAAAAGATAAAGACTTTATGACGAATTTACTTCTTTTTTTTTGAATCTCCTCTCGGATATGACCCAATAAATATTTTATCGTAAGTTTTATTTTTTTTTTAATTTTATAATTATAAAATTGAAAATAATATATAAGTAGTAGTAATAAAAAGTACTTATATAGTAATATTAACACTTTTAATGTAAAATTTTTTTCTTACTGTAGTTTCTGGGTCCTATAATCTCTTTTTGTTATTCTTAAACTCTAACTTTATAAACAAATAAAAATGAAATATCATCAAATTTCGTGTGTTTAATTGAGGTATGTTTATTTGTTGCAGTGATAATGTATCCCTATGTGTTCATCTGTCTTATATATACTCGTGTCGTGTAACCTTTTACAGCAATCAGTCAAAGTTGGTATATTCTGTATATGTAGGTATCATAATACACATAAAGTAATAGATCACGTTATTTTCATATGGCAACGGCATCTTTATGGTGCTAATATAAGCTTAGTAATTTATGAGACATTTACCATGTATGCATTTATTGGAAACGTTTTTCCTGAAAAATATACAAAAAATGAAAATGGTAATTAAAACCTTGCTCCAGTTGTGCTATAAGTTACAATACAATGTTGTATGTAGCTGAATGCATTACAATATGGAACTATCAACAAGTGTTTAGTTTTATCCTAGAAGGAAATGTCGTTTTCGTGTGGTACATAAAGTGTGTAATTGGATAATATTTACTTCGATATCGCGTGCTGCATTCATAAGTTCAATGTTAATTAATTATCTTGATGCAATACTTTTCATTACTATTACCCCTCATGCTGAAACTCAATTTAATATTTCTAATGATTATTAAATATCAATGATATACTTCATGATGTACTTCAACAGAATATATACTAGTAGCCTCCCAAATTAGCAAACATAGTACAGGCTTAAGAAAATTATTCTCTTTCTACGAAGAAAGAAACTTAAAAAATGTTGCCTACACCTACATTTTTTAAGAATTTAATTAGAAAAATTAAACACAAAAATAGTTAGATATAAAGTTTAACTTAATGAAAACTAAAAAAACGTCAAAATTTTAAAGAATCATGTTAAACCCTTAATTGAACGAATTGAAAAACTACAGAAGTAAAAGGCCCTTACATTTGCAGGTAGATTCATAATTAAGAAATTCAGATTTGACAAAGTCGATAATTTTTAAGTACAACTCCAAAACTTTTAATTCCCTGTTTGAATCACCTACGGGTGAAATTTTAACACGCCCTTCCTTAGGGAAGATCTTAGTTCTCTCTAGAATAACATGTAACTATTTTATGATTTTATGTTCAGTAATTTAGTTTCCAGCTTGTTTCTCAGTCAACTGCTGAAAGTATAATTGTTTTATATACTTGTTTTCTAAACTTATGTATAGAGATTATGCTGTTACAAAAATCAACTGCAATGGTAATAACATAATTTGAAATTTTTTGTAGATCCAATATCCTTAGTATCTTTCTTGTAAATTAATTTTAGAAAATTTTCTACTGCTTTAAACGTTACATTAAGTAGGACACGTCACCCTTTTGCACATAAAATTATCCTTATCAATGTAATCTACAACTGCACATGCAGAATACAGATATTATGAATAATTTCCATGAGAATATCTTCATAAGCATTGAATTAAGTTATTTTCAACGATATGACGGAAATATTTTTATAAATTACTTCCTTCTCAACCCTTTTCGTCTACAATGTATACAACATCCTTGACCTATATTCGAATTCTTAGAATAGGCAACATACATCAAATAAATAGCTTTTACCTAACTATTTTAACTAAGGCAACATTTTTTACTAACTGTTTTGTCTGATGTTAAACTGTTAGATAATAAAGGATAATGTGGGAGTAATAAGCAAGACTGAACATATAGAAAATGATTCTTTAACACGCATATATACTAAAATTAAAACAATAAATAGATTTAAAATGAAAATTTCAACTGTTAATGTCTTAAGGGGGTATTCTAGTCTAGAGGCATGAATTTCGGGCGATTTTTGACGTTTTGTACAAACAAAACAAAACTTATTTTTAACCCTTATGTCAATACCCAGTCGTTACAACGTTGTTCAATAGCCGGGGTACCTGGGTACCCACATGGATTATTCTTTCCATATAAGAATTTAAATTCCTGAAAACTTTGATATTTCAACTAATCTCATTAGGGATTTTCCAAAGAATTATCAATCATCTGAAAAACTCTATTTCTAAAGAAATAATAACCTTGGGAGGGATGAAAAGTTAGAAAATTAGCAATAACAATTAGAAATAATGGTCATTTTCAAACTGGACTTGATTTAAAGTAAAAATTAATATTTGTGAATATTTTGTAAGCATAGTGTGTATTTTTCTGCCTGAAATTTGTGAGAAAATTGTTATAAATACCTAATGGAAAATTTATCACCAACTGAGTTTTCAAGGTACGTTCAAGTTTTTCATATAAATAGTAGTTATTTGTAATGGATCAACTTTATACAATTAAATGCTTATTTCACTATATAATTAAAAAATTAATAATTTAACAAACTGACGGTTGAAGAAAAAATAGATATTTGAATGAATTATTGGGAGAAGATTCCGCTGTCGAGGATAATGCCGCAGATAGTGACGACGAGGACTACTACCTAACAGAGAGCATTCAGAAGCCTCAGACTGCGAAGAATCTGGTACTTCATAACTATTATTTTTTCCAGCATTAAAATTTCTATATTCAACTATAATGTAGACAATCTTTTAATATTTCTGTAATTTATATAATCTGCCTGTGTTTAGTGGAAAATCGTGAGAGTGAGGCTGAGTTAGACGAGGATTATGATGATGAATTGACTGAACGCGTTCCAATTAGTGGCGAATCGTCACAGTCGAAAACAGACTGGTTGAAATGGTCGACGTAATTATTCGTACCACCGTCAAAAAGGCAATTGTTGTATGCAATTTGTACAATAAAGAAAATCCTAGGAAAAAAAATGTCGTGGAAAAATATAACTATTTAAAAGTTCTACGCATACTTGCGAGTTTTAATTATGACAGGTGCGAATTATTCCCATACTGGACCATACATTAGATATGTCGAAATCAACTTCAAATCCATTATACCGAGCGGCTATGGGTATCAATAGATTTTGGGACATTCTAAGATTAATTCGGTTTGATACTGCCAATACGACGTTTGAATAAAAGAAGATAAGGCAGCGCTGATCCGCGATATCTGGGAAATGGTGAATGCCAATTTATCAGCACTTTATAAGCCGACAGAGTGTTTGACAGTCGATGAGCAAGTCTACCCATACAGAGGGCAAACGAAATGCACCCAGTGTATGCCATCGAAGCCAGCAAAGTATGGAATCAAAGTATGGTGGATATGCAACGCACACAATTTATACCCATTGAAAGGCCAAATTTAAACCGGAACATCATCAACTTTTTAATAATAACATTAAATAAAATCGTTTGTTTATATATTAAGTATTATTTTTTATCCCTTGAGACAAGTTTAATTATTTATTTCTCCGCAATTTTGGAGACGCACTAAATTTTTACATATGGGTACCCGGGTACCCCGGGTATTGGTCAATGGGGGGTTTAACTTTAAATCTTAAATTTATATATTTTTTAGCATATTTAAATATTTTAACATGTACGAATCGATGTTGTTAGATTCAAATAACGAGGATCTAAAAGGATTTGGTAATTTTCCATTAGATACAAAAGATATGTGAGTAAGAAAATGCAAGAGGGTACCCAGGTACCCGGGTATTGACATAAGGGTTAAGGTACAATTTTTTATCATTTGTTTAACGATATTTTAAGATTCCATACAAATCTAACTAAAAAAAGTCAAAATTACCAAACCTATGAGCTGACAAAGTGGGGCGTCCAAAAAAAAAAAATCATGGTGATTTAAAGTTTTTACTCTTCTAGTCATTTGAATAGTGGCGGAACTACAAATTTTAGGCTCCTCCGCAGAAAAACAAGATCGGCCCCCAACCTTATATGAATTTTTGCTTTTCGTATCTAGCATCCCATATTTTAATTTAGCACCGATTTTCTTGCGAAAGGTCCTTCTTAAAGGGCCCTTGAGGTTTAGAGGAGTTAGCAGATATTATCCTGTTTTTATCAGGTGTAATTTTTTGTTTTGAAAATTAGCATTGTCCGTTAAGAATAACGACAGTTTCTGAATATTCTTATTCGTAACATCTTGGTCGAAATCCATAGTATTTTCATCGTTATTCAAATAATTTGCCGTACTGCTTCTGCTATCAACATGTTCAAATTGCCCTTCATCTCTAGGTGAAGTACATTGATTTTTTAGTTTTAAGTCAGTTGGCAAACGATTTAAGAAAACGGGATAATTTTGATATTTTTGCTAAACGTTCCTGTTCCGTTTTCAATTTCTCTTTTCTACTGCACCCTCTCTGCAGCACCACTAGTACTAATTTTCACAACATTTTTGGGCCTCCCCGCGTCGCGGGGTCTAGCGTTATGGTAGTTCAGCCACTGCATTTGAAACAAAAAAGCTGAACGTATTCTTAATATGTATAGAATGGAACTCAAAGTCTACGTCAAAATCGTATCAAGAATTCGTGTAAACATATTTTTTTAAATTAAGGTCTTTGAGGGTTTAATGTTAACCAATGGGTATCAATGGGTTTTTAATGAGTAAGCCTTTAACTTGCTTATTAATCAGTAATAATATCTTTTGACACACACAAACGAAAATATTCAAGATTTTGTAGTTAACTTACATTAACGATAATATTTTTGAGAGATTTTTTTTATCTTATTGTTAACAGATAAAAGCTCGTGTTAGATTACTTTTAATTATTTTTTATTAACTGCTATTTTGTTAAAATGACTATTCTTAAATTAAGTAAAAAAATTAAGAGGGGGGGTAAATCAGACTTAATATAAGTTTTGTTGTAGAAGGTACCTACAAGGGAGGGGTTTCTTCAATGCTTATACTGAAGTTTCTTCTATACTTGTTATAAAAAATATAAAATAGTAGGTACCTAATAAATTTAAAACTTAATTTAAATTCGATGTGCCATATTTGTCTAAAATCAACCTGTTAATGGCAGATAGTAAATTTTGGTATCAGATTACTTAAATTACAATAAAAATTGTCAAGAACTGTAAGAAGTTGAGCAGGGTAGGATATTTTAATCTACAGTACTTATAGAATTTATCGAAAATAATTTAAAATTACTTACACTTTAAGAGTTAGGGTGGGTGGGTTTAATATTTGTTGCGATCCGTTTTATAAAGAAGGTGTTTAAACGTTCATCTTAATGCGTAACGCATTATTAAAAGCAGTGTTTTATAACACTTTAAAAAGCAGCGCATATGTAGAATAGAAACTCATAGATAAATTCTCCAGCAACTATAACTTATGCTATATTCAGATTTTTTTAATTATATCTTAATAATTTTTTCCTTTGAATAATTTTTTTCAAGAAAACGCGTTATTATATTTCTTTCTAAAACAAACTTAAATATTTTTACAACACTAAAAAAATAGCTCAAAATTTAACGATATTAAGTAATGAATATTTTTCAGATATAATCAACAAAATACAGTTTCCAGTTTCATGTCACGTTTTTCATGTAATCCAAAAAACCATTAACAGTTTTATTAAATTACTTATAATTGCCTTTAAGAAAGTGAATGTACCGACGATTTTATTGCTAATAAAATTTATATTCGCTCCTCAATTTCCTTAAATAAAACTTTATTGGATCCTACTACTATTTTAACTTAACCTGATTTCTTGCATATTTTTATTATGAAAAATATTATTAAATGCACGCTAGTTGTCTACAGAAGCACACCAGATTGTATCATTAGTGTATCATTGTCATCTTTATTACTGTGTTTCAAGCACTACCATTCTTACTGTCGACCGGAACGTTCCATACCACTATAATACGTAGAAATTTTCTATGCTACTATGCAAAATTTAGCACAGTATGTCTAATTGAAAATCATAGTTTTATTTTCAGGTCAAGCAAAATTTGCTCACTTCTTCGATTCAAATTGAATTAATTTATTTTTAAATGACTGTTAATTTAAAATGTTTTATTTTAAATCCATTTTGCAATATAATTTTATGATCGTAATTAAAACGAAGAGTAGGTACTACATTATTCTTTACCTCTTAAAATTACTTAGTTCTATAGACTTAATTTTAATTATTTAAAAGATACTTATTTTTGTCTTTTTTTTTTAATTGTTTGGTAAAAAGGACTGCAACAACCCATTGACATTTGATACTTGTATATTAACTTACTTTTTAGAAGTACCTACCTACCTAATTAATTAACCAAAAATTTATTTTAAAAATCACAACATTTATATTTTTAGAACATTTAAATAAAAGCTTGTTCTTAAAAATTTTACTTTTTTTTCTTGAAAATACACATCAGCAAAGTAATAAAAACATTGTTTGGGTAATTTGGGTTATTATTCAAACTGAAAACTATTTTTATTTTTTTTTTGAACCATCTCAATATTTTATTATTTTTTATTATATTATTGGAGTAGATTATTCTTCACTTGCACCTAGTCATGCTGGCGTTCTCCAAGGAAGTATTCTTGGTCCAATTCTCTGCAATATACTGCTACGAACGCATACGAACCCACCTATACATCACAATTTCCACATATGTTGATGACACTGTCATCTTAGTAACAAATCATGACCCCATAAAATCATTAAACTCAATGCAGCATCACCTTCATCTTATAATAAAATGGTGCCTAAAATGGAAAATCAAAGTAAACTACGACAAATATGTGTTGTAATATCCTTTACGCTAAGACCACTATAACCGTTATAGACATTGACGACAAATTAATAACAGTGTCTCCTAACGTACGATACCTCGGATTTAACCGAGACAGTCACCAAAAATGGGCTATACACTTAAGACTAAAATAACAAGAATTAAATAAACGCTTTGGACTTTTATATAGAAATTCTAGAACCACAATCAAAAATTGACAGAACAATAAACTAACTATTTTATAAGACATTAATACGATTCATTTGGACATAAGGAGTAGAACTGTGGGGTTCCGCCAAACCCTCAATTATTCAAAAAATCCAAACCCTACATCCAAAAATACTCCGACGAATCCCCAACGCTCCACAAAGACCTCAAAATTTCTTTTGTCCATAACCTCATCCATGATTTTTTTTCTAAATTTCCATAACAACCTACATAACCATTCCAATCCATGCGCTCAAATTCTTTCCTCTAGCACTAGATCTAACGCTAATAATCCTCTATCCCGGCTAAGAAGACGAAGAAGAGTCGTAATCTAATCACGCATTAATAGAGAGTACCAAAACTGGTTGGTTTCACTCAGCAAGTTACCAAGTTGTAAGTGCTCTAGACTGAGGTGCACCCTTAGCTCTAAAGCATACAGGCAACAAATGCATGATGGTTCATTTTTTATTGTTAATTACTATGTGTACCTAAAAACAGTTAGGACATTATGACAATATACATAGAATAAATTTAATCTAAGATCAGAAATCTAATAGTATAATTAATCACTATAGTCGCTAATAACCTGGAAGTTGACGCGACGTTAAATGAATCAAATTTTAAAAAAATAGTTAGATACTATAATATAAGTTGAGATTCAAATATTGTTAAAATAAAAACTAAGTTAAGCTATTACTGCACTAAATAGAGCTTTTTAATAAAAGCCGGGAAAATACCTTGAAGTTTTATTTTTAAAATATCAGTAAATGTTGTAATTGAAATGCAATATGAATATTCAATTAAAGGATAAGTCCTTCAAATAGACCTTACAATTTTGTGTTCAGCGTTGAATGTTACATGTCTGGTGATGTAAATAGAAAATTCTAGATACATCCATTCTGTGTTTAACTCCCAAGTTCAAATGTAAATGCAAATATACTGTTATAGAAAACAAATACCGGAATTCCATTTATGCGGCCTTTTAATAAATTACGTACATAACTACTTACTTTAGAGTTTCTTTAAGATTGTTTCATTTAATGTTGTTTATTAATGAGCTTTATGTACATAACGAGTTACGTCGATTTAAAAGCTTGGTTATTTTTCAATGAAATCAAAATATATTGATTTTTATATAGTTTTAATAGTTTAAACATAAATATTTATTAAAAGTAATGATTTAAATGTACACATGTTCTAGTTACAGACAGATGATACGTAGTATACTTTTAGATTACTTGTTTCGATCAAAGAATTTTGTACTTGAAGTTTAAACACAGTAGTAAATAGTCTAATTCAAGTTTATAAATAAACAAAATACCCAGATAACATAGACCTTCAAATATATTTGGTGTTAAACTTAAGTTCAAGTTTAATTTCAAACTTTTGATTGATCTGTTTGAAATAAAAGTTCGGTACCGTAAATTGGGTTACCATTACTAATTGAGTTACCTTCACTATTTAAGGTGATTTTAGACTATAGCCCTTACCAACTTTTTTCAATATCAAACAATAAAAAAAATAAGTAAAACCTTTTATTGTTTGAGAGAATTAAAATCAAAAAACAAAAACTTTCTAAGTAACTATATAAAATTATAAAAAAGAATAAAAATGTGGCTTTTAATTTTTAATTCCAAAGAAATATCTACAATTTGTTTGAAAATACGTGCCCGTTTAAAATAGGTAATTTGTTTTGTACGTTAAGAAGTTTTATTCGATTTGAGTTTTTGTAGCATCAGTAAGAAATAAAACACGTAGGTGAAAGACTTTAAAACTTTACTTAATTAATACTTTCCAAGATTATATCATAAAAAGTACAATAAACACCAGAAAATAAATTCTAAGAAATAATTTGTGGAAAAAAGTTTCTTAAAAGTGTTTCACATACTACTAATAATTGTATTTGTAAAAAAATAATTGCATAATAGTTTCTAATTTTAAACTAATTTATATAAAAAATAATTATAGACTAAAATTGGAGATCGTTTTTTAATCTTTGTTCTAAATTATGACCGCATTAAGTAAATCAAAGTATTTTCTGGAAATATATTATAATATTTCTATAGTAATCGCTTGTATCCATAATCCAACCACTTGTTCACTGCATCATATATGTACCTTTAAATAAGCACGTAGTACAGAATATCGATTTACCATTTACGGAATTCAAATTGAAATACTTATAATAATGTAAATTGAATATATTGTTACGTTTTTAACTATTTATACTGTCGGGTTCTTGGGATTTGTGTTTTAAGACAACGATTTATTTTATGCACACGTTTATTTGTTTGTTTAACACGATTGCACTTATTTATTTACAATTCAACAATCGTTTATTTCACTGTTGAACTCGTCACTTAATTCTCGATTTTTAACTGATTCACTGATTGTTAACTCACTGTTTAGTAACCGAACTGATTGTCTGATTAAACAGTTACTAGTTGATTCTCGCGGCTATCAACCCGTTATATATATGGGCTCAGACGTGCTTCCAGAATATTTGCCATATATTCCATTTCTAGCATATTCGCCGCCAATTGTCTATTCTTTTTCCTCTTAAATCAAAGTATTTACTAGAGTTGCAACGAATAGTGATTTAGCCGAATACCGAATATTCGGTACCGAAAAAAGTAACGGCAACCAAAATTGATTTTTATTTAAAAACTATTCGCCTATATCGGACACTAGATTTATATAAGTAGTGATTTTTAAACTCAAAGCAGGGTCTTTCTTTAACAAACTTTACTCAAAATTTATAGTCTCCTGACAGTAGCGTGTGTAGTGAGAGGTTTTCAGAAGCCGGTATAATATACGAGGCAAAACGCATTCGCCTGCTACACAAAACCAGAAAAAATTGTTTTCATTCATCATAATTTATTCCCCTAAATAGATTTTCACTTTTAATTTGTAGTTTAAATATATATAGTTTGTTTATTTATTTATTTTACTATTCTGGAGGTATTCTATAGAGATGGGTTACACCTGTGCATACAGGGTGCGCCATCTAGACAGGGCCTATTGAAATGTTGAATAACTCCGCCATTTTTCAGCCGATTTTGACAAATCAGCCAGATTCTGAAACGTCAGTCTATGCCATTATAGTCATGGATCGGTTTACGCCAAAAAAACGGGCTGAAATTGTAGCGCTGTACATTGAAAACAATCGTTCAACTGTGAAAACTGTGCGTGCGTATCGTAAGAAATATGGGAGACATTCGGCGCCTTCCGCCAAGACAATTCGTACTTTGGCGAAAAATTTCTTTGAACACGGGTCTGTAGCTACTCGCCCGCGACCCATTCGACCGCGTCCGCGACGCTCCAATGAAGTTGTTGAAGCGGTGAGAGAGAGTGTTGCCGAAAATCCAAGTGTGTCGTATCGGCGTCGTTCTCAGGCGCTGAATGTGAGTGGAACCACTTTAAGAAGAATTTTGAAGGATGATCTCCATCTTTTTCCATACAAAGTGCAACTAACCCAAAGATTGTTGGAAACGGACAAGCCGCGTCGCCTCGAATATGGGAATACGATCGCAAGAAAGATCGATGCCGAGCCTGATTTTTGGGACCGAATTTTGATGACGGACGAAGCTCATTTTACGCTCTCTGGCGGGGTCAATAAACAAAACTGTCGAATTTGGGGAACAGAAAACCCACACATCATTCACGAAACACCATTGCACGACCAAAGAGTTACTGTTTGGGCCGGAGTGTGCTCGAAAACGATTATTGGACCATTTTTTTTCAAAGTTGGAGAAACCGTCGACGGTGCACGCTATCGTTGGATGTTGGCGCACTTTGTTTGTCCGGAAATGCGGAAACACCGTCTAACAAACTTCTATTTTCAACAAGACGGCGCACCTTGTCACACCGCAGTTGCTACTATGAAGTTTTTGCAGAGCAAGTTCCCGGGACGCGTTGTGTCAAAAAAGGGTGATTTGGAGTGGCCTCCTCGTTCGCCGGATTTGACGGCGCCAGACTTTTTCCTGTGGGGCTATTTGAAGAGTAAGGTGTATGCCAGCAAACCAAAGACTATTGAAGAACTAAAAGCTAATATTAAAGCGGAAATTGCTGCTATTACGCCCGAAATGTTGTCAAATACAATGAAAAATGCCCAAAAAAGGGCCGCTTTTTGTGTGTCTAATGGAGGCGGTCATTTGATCGATATTGTATTCTGAGTGAATTGTCAATAAATGGCATTGTATACCCTAAATGAATCTTGTTCATTTTCCAAAATCGGCTGAAAAATGGCGGAGTTATTCAACATTTCAATAAGTCCTGTCTAGATGGCGCACCCTGTATAAACCAGAAGGAATCCAAAAAATTATTTTACAATATGTTTTGAATCTAACATTTATTTTTTATGATTTAGTATTCGGTATTCGGCCAAATATTGTGTACTATTCGGCCGAATACCGAATACAGTCGGTGATCGGTTAACGAACAGTTTGAACTACGAACAAATCGGACAACGAACATTTTCACGAAAGATTTTTGTATTCAGACAACGAACAGATAGATTATATTTGATATTCGATTTCATAAAACCATTTACGGTCAATCGATAATCGGTTAACGAACAATTCGGATAGCGAATATAGTCTTGGAACAAATTATGTTCGTTAACCGATCACCCACTGTATTAAACAATGCAGCCGAATACCGAATACTTAGTAGCCGAATATTCGTTGCATCTCGAGTATTTACCTGTTTACAGATATATCGGATGTATAATATGCAATAGAGATGCAAATAATCACACATTAAAAAACACAGTCAAATTGAGAACCTCCTCTTTTTTTTCAAGTCGGTTAAATAGTAGCTACAATTATAAACAATTGGTTAAAAATAATAGGCAAAGTTCAAGTCAACTGAAAGAGATACTCATAAGAGGTGATCAATGATCATGCTTAAAAACCTGTGATAAAATAAATAATTTTAGCTTACATGGATAATGAAGCGTTCCTTTACTTCTTCTAACTCAACTCATTTTTGCGTTGGAATAATATTTTGACTAATATTTTCTTTAAAAAATTAACACTATAATTATTATCTTAATTAATCAAATTTTAATTTCATTATGAAATGAAAGAATTTAATCAATTCTTTGTGTTATTTTTTATTTATCGTATAAAAAAGGAAAATATAACGGAAACTTTAATTTTATTACAACAAAAAGAACATTTCATTGTTAAAGTTTATTTTTACAAAATGTTCTTTTAATATAAAGTTTTCACCTATATTTCAATCAATATCGCTTGTATAAGAGTATGTGAACTTTTGTATACTTATACTATATATTGAAAAGATACTTTTAAAGAAAGTTATTACTTGTGGCATATGTGGCTATTTCAAAAAAAAAAAAGAAAAAAAAGAAGGAAACTATAATATCAAAACAATTTATATTGGTTTTCACGTTGTAATTGAATGTAAAAAATATATGAGAAGTTTCCATTAATAATATAAAATCTTCAGGTTTCACCTTCTTTCACTAAAACATTTATAGTATCATTTTTCAACCCTTATCATAGTTGAATATTTTTTAGTTACATACTTATACAATATTTTCTAAGACGACATTATTTTCAAAACCGTAGAACAAACAATTTATTGAAGTATAATTAGCAACATTACATTACATAACTCACAAAATTTATTTTTCATAGTAAGTTTAGAATAAAATTTAAAAAGAATAATTTTTAAATAAAAGACACTTATCTAGAGAAATTGGTTACGAAAATATAAATTAATAATTTTTTTCGAAATTGAAAATATCTTTTTAATATTAATATATTTTTATTTTATTTTTTATGTCTAAAGTCATTTTTCAGTATTTAAGGTCATCAATGACTCCAATAGTGTACTTTTATGTTGACTTTGAGACTATAACAGGTCGTACATGTTGATAATTTTGAAGATACCTACGTTTGTATTGAGGCACTCTTTCATTGTTTTTGGCAACTTGGTTGCGTTTCTTCTATCGTTGTACGCTGGACATTGGAGACGTAAAAGTTTGACCATTCTTTCGTGGTTGCAATTATAATTCTCCATTCTTTTGCTGTCTTGTGAGTAGCCCCAAATGTATACCTATAATTTGCTCTCTTAAATCGAAATAGTGACTTTCGACTATCAAATAGTGACTATTTACTATTTAGTAGTGAAAAGTATAGCACTGTTTGAATTTAGTGGTATACTCTGCACTGCAGAAATAGTGAATAGTCACTATAGTCACTATTTCGATTTAAGAGAGTGTGTGTCCGATATGCAGTCTAGTTATTTTTGTTTGGCTTTTCCTACCTGTGACTGTCGGAGTTTTTTCCTGGACAGAGGTTTCACAATTAACGAGTTGGGTTTGTTGTGTATTACATGTTGTAACCCAGAGAGGACTGTTGCAGTGTTGGTCAAATTTTTTATGTCTTCTTTAGTTGTTTTGAGTTCGGGGTCTACTAATTCCATCTCTGGCGGATGCCTTCGCTTCTTTGTCTGTCAACTCATTGCCTTTTATTCCTAGGTGACTTGGTATCCAGATGTATGTTACGGTAGTGCCTTTGTCAATTAGTTGTCTTGACATTTGACGTATGCTCATAATTAATTGGTTGGAATTGTTGGGATTTTGTAGGGCTTTGAGACATGATATGGAGTCTGCGAATATAGTTGAGTTATGGGTCTTCTGTCTGGATGCTGTTTAGGGCTTTTAGAATAACTGTAGCTTTCATGTAAAAATATAATAGAATAATGGTCAGACAGTTTGAAACGATGGGCTGTATTTTCTGTTACAACTTCACACACTGCATTGGCATCTATTATTATTGATCCATTCCTATAATAGTGTTTTTCTTTTGCGTATTTGTTTTTAATTTCTAGAAAGAGGCTTTTGTATAATTCTGGTGGCGTATTTTTTTTTTGTGTTCGGCTAGCTAAAAGTTAATGGCTGGTGTGAATTTTTCCTATGGTGGGTAGGGGTTTATATTTGTTCTTATAATTTAGTCATTTAGTTTAAGTTTGTTATTATAATAAGTTGCTCTTAATCTTAGTGGTTTGGGTAGGTATTTCTGGGTTTGGTATTTATTGTCTCTATCCGACCACCCCTCTTGAAGTGCGTATAGGCTGGCTTTTTTGGGTCAGCGGCAGTGTATAGTGATACTTCTGAAACTAATTTAATCTTCCTGTTGCTTAATGGGACTTCTTCTGATTCAGCTAGGATACTAGATATAAGCTTCGTTCTGTATGCTCCGATGCATAACCTAATAGCATTGGTTTGTATGCTGTTTAATTTTTCTAAGGCACTTTTTGAGGCTGAGTCGTAAAAAATCCAGCCATAATTAAATTTTGAGCGTATAAGTGTTTTATTTTTATTTTATAAGCGGTTTTTTTTTCAGTTCCACAACTAATATTTTGTTCTGGTATATTTAAAACAAAACTGCCCACCTAGAACATGTACCTATATTTTTCTAGGGCTATAAAGAAAAATCATAAAAACAACCATATGTGTTCCAATATTGAGAGAAAAAAAAATTAACGCTTTTAAACCACTAAATAATTAATTTGGTTAGTTGTTTAAGTGTAAACAAAAAACTACAATTACCCACTTGATAGCGCAGTGGTTAGAGCAACTGCTCTCTCTGCTAAATGCGCCAGTGGTTCTGGGTTCGATCCCCATCGAATCCCTAGATATAAGATTAAAAATTAAGATTCAAGACCTACAGAATATTTCTATGTGTAAGACAGTCGTGATATGACCATAGATGTTAAAGCGACTATAAACACCAAAAAAAAAAAAACTACAATCAGTTAAGCCATTCAAGTGTTGTTTTTTAAATCTAGGAAGCCACGTGATTCAACACAAAATGGTTCAAATGGAGTTGCTGATTTTGCTGATTTAAAAACTAAAAATAAAATTGGTGGAACATTACATTTATTGTTATTTCTACGTAGGATTTGCAGATACAATTGTATCCAACGTGATATGAAATAGCCGGTACCTACATATTTCACAAAACACATTACGTGCTGAAAAAAACAATAAAGATGAAAGTGACAGCTTTTTTGCATATTTAATAAGCAGATACGTAAATATTTGGTTACAATAAACTAAATCTGACGTAACATAAATCTATCGTTTCTGTTTAGCAAAGGTAAACAGTGTAAATATTTAATACACTTATAAAGGTTTGATATATTTATACATTTGTGAAAGGTATTCAAACTAAAACTATACATTGGAATATTGGTTGTTGTGAACACATAATAACATTATACATTTTTATTTTTAAAAGAAAAAAAAAGAAAAAAAAAGAGATTTTGGTTTGAAAATTATTGAAGTTGATATTTATTTAATGGTATCTATTTTTAAAATGAAGTTAAAAATTTTCAAAAGAAAGCTTTTGAATCTTACACACAATAATTGTATCAATTTCTCCAAAAAATTTGGATTTTTCGAGGGGGATTAGCGGTTTTTCTTTTTAAGTCTTTCTCTTTAAGTATCAAATTATTAAAATTCTATTGTTGCAATTATCAATTTACATGTACATATTCTTAATTTCTTAACTCGTTTTTAAGGGGTTGAAAACAATTTTTAAAAAATTTCAAGAAAATGCCCAAAAACTACCCTTATTGATTCATTAATAAATACTAGTGGTCGTCCAGTGGTCGAAATTCCATCATAATTCGTTTTTTAATATAATGGTGCACTTCACTTTTATATCTGTCTCGAAAACTTTAGCTCCTAAGCTAACTAAGCAGATGATGGATTGTATTTGCAAATGTTGCAAAATAATTTATTATTGTGATTTACTATTTTTTATTCAAGATTCGTTAGAAGAACGTCTATCAGATGATTATTTAAAATAATAATTTTGACTTAAGGGTGGTAATATTACTTTACCCTTATGACAACATGAAGTGAATGCAGTCCTATCACTTAAAGTGACTTCAGGTTCGCATTGCAAAACCTGCGTTGTAAATCCATTAATCCACAATTATAACTATGAAAAAGTCTTTAGGATGACATTTAATGCACCTTTGAATATATTTCTTAAAATTACTTCTTCATTTTCTAGACTATTAACACTATTTAAATTGAATCCCAGGAAAATAGACCTGGAAAAAATATTCCCAGAAAATATAGACCCGGAAAAAATGCTCGGGGATACGAACCGTGAGGAAAGATTTATTTATTAAATGAATAATAGCATCATTTGAAATTAAGACATTTGGTTTTCTGAAAGATTTCGCGGTCACCGTAAGTATACACATACAGTTAAATAGTGAAAATCGGGGCAACGAATAATGAGGTTTATTGTCTCCGTATATTTATTCCGGGACTATTTTTTCCGATAATCTTTTTTTTTATTTGGTGTTGGGATGTTGGAGTGAAATTTTGTAATTAATTTTTCAGCCATTACTTATTCGTCAATCGCAGCAAAATTTTACGTTTGTATTTCGTACTTATATTTGATTGAAGCAATGCATGACCTTACAAAAATTTCTTCAGTACGTTTAAACATTATTGTTCTTTTTTGGAATTTCCTTCCAACACAAAATAGTACAGAGATAAAATTACTTTTAATGATATATTAAGTAAAAATTAATTGCGAAAAGTTGATTGTTAAATAAAAGTATGCAGTAATTAGATTTTAGAATAATTTCATATTCAGCATCCATTTAATCCTATATAAAAACGCTAACTACTTATAATTAATTCCCATAAAATTATTAATCGTTACATAAGCAAATTAAGCTGTTTTATATGATACAATAATTTTATATTGTATTTAAAACAAGGTCTTAAATATGTCCATCACTATTTCAGCAAAGTAAATATAGCGTTTAGAATCAAATTATTGGGTTCCATTATTTTGAAATTCAGAAACAATAGCATAATATAAATGTAAATGAACGAGCTTTTCCTTCGTTGAGTGTCATAACTTTTTTTTTATTATGACATATTCAACGAATTGTGCTTTCATTTGACAGATGAAATCAAAAAGAAATTGAATTCTAACTCACTTCGATTTTGGAAAAGTGTATTAACAATTCCATTAGATTAATATTATTTTTTCTCAATCTCAAAATTCGATCAATATTTTACTATATTACTTATGCTATTTTTTATTTTGAAGTAAACATAATTTTATTATAAGTATGCAGCTATTTTTAAATTTTATAACTTTGTTATACGAATCACTAGATTTTGTTTAAACTTTCACCACATCATAAGGAAAATAAAATGTCATTGATAAAGATGTTGAATTCAAACTGAATAAAACATGAAAATTGATAGTAGCAAGAGAATAAAATGCTTTTCCTTATTTGAGTTTGCAAGTAACACCTTCGTCTACTTGAAAATGTTGAAGTTGGGAAGAATTCTAAACTTGATCCTCTCGGAATTCACAATTGATGATTTTTATTCATTTTTTATCACGTGCAAAGTTGCAGCTCCTTAAATTTATTTAAACTAAATAAATTCCTTAGTTAAATTAATCATCAATTATCTTAATAAAACGAATATCCCATATTTGTAATTATTTTAATAACTAATAGGTATATGAAATTTACATTATATATGTATACTTACTTATAATCAAGTTTAATAATTTGCATTAGAAGTCAAACAAAACGATATTTTGACAATTGGATAAATGATGAACATAGCACATTAACAAAATTATCGTAATTTGCTACTCATATACCAATTATACGAGACATTCAAAATTAAATTTTCTTCAGAAGTATCAAAGAAAATTCAATTTGATATCAAATAATTAATAATACGTTTTCTATGTGATACCAAATGAAATGTGGCACATAAAACGTGTTAACATTAAACTTCGAAGCATAAAACATATTCAATTATAACAAAGTATAGTAAATTCGGTAGCTTTGGGTATATACATTCCTTATCTTCTTCCACAAATCAAATGCTTCTCTATAATTAAATTGATTTAGAACGTACATTTAAATGAAAATTTCTAAAAATAATTAGTTTACCTATATTGTATATTTTAAATTTGCTTAGGTTTACGGACAACCATAAGTCATTTTCTGTTAATTTAATTGTAATTATTGGTTTTCCATGTTTTCAATAAAAAAGTGTGTCACACTAATATCTTAACGTTTTGTTTTGTATTTATTACTTTACTAACAATACACGTCCTGTAGAAAATTAATCCTCTTTGGAGTTAATATTTTCTCTTAATTACTATTAATGAAACTTTAGAAATCGTGCAAGGAATAACATTTTTGTTATTCTTTATTTAATTGTATTTTTCTCTCGGTGTATAAACGAACCTATTACTCGTATTGGACTGGTAGATCAATAAATATTTAAAATTATGTTTTCTAAGCGAATGTAAATGTCGGTTTTGCCAGGAAATTAAAATTTAATAAAGGAAATAGATTTCTGCATTGAATTAAAATAAACGTATCCGTGATATAGTCAAATAAAGGTTTGTTGTTAAATGAAATCTGTCTTCGAATATATTTTTGATAATATTTCATTGAACGCAGACTATTTTTAACTTATAAGTTAATTTTTATAACGTGAACACTGTAAATTCAGTATACACGAAACTTAAAGATAAAACATATATTAGTTATAGATCAAATGTAATCTACACTCTACAACAGAGGTTCCCAATATTTTTTGGTTTGCGGCTCCCTTAATACATCAGTTTTTTTTTTCTAAATTTTTGGCTTTCTTGAGAAATTGTAAATCTATGCTTGAAAAACTATGCATTTGGAAAGAAAACAATGAACGACCAAAAGTCACTAAATTGTTGCAATTTTGTCAGCATACACGATTGTTGGCGCAAAAATTCGATAACTGGAAATTTTAAGAAAATTGCCGAATTGTTTAATGGAATTTTCCGCGGTGCCTTTATGACAAGACAATGCTCTACAGCAGTGATGGCGAACCTTTTTGAGAAGTGGGTCAAATTTTGTTTTTTTTTTTTAATACTAGCCCGTGGGTCACTTAGTCAGTGGTGTCACTTTAAAAGATGGGGGGGAGAAATGGTACCAATAATTTGGAAACACCGAAAATTTGTTAATATTAGGTTCATATTCCGTATTCATTAGTTTAACGCATTTCGCAGTCAATTCATTTCCAAGTTTATTTCTGTTGGTAAAATTTACAAAATTCATTGAGAAAAACAATTTTTCACACGAAAATGTGGAGCCAAATATCGTTAAAAAAGCATTCGCAAGTTTCTTCATTGATATAAAATTGTTCGGTAAAGAATCCTATACGTTTAATATAATATTTTCAATTTTTAATGTGGAATCATTACAATCTGCACTACTTACAGAAATTTTTCCTTCTATTTCGGAAACCAAGTTTTCAAATTTATTTTTCCACACTATGCTACTTTTAAATTCAACAAATTCCATTTCTAAATCATGGATACCTAGCCACATAAATTTGGTTAACTCCATTGTTTCGAATTCCGTATTGTATGGATGTAAAATAAAGTTAAATGTATTTTCCAAACTTTTAATTTATTAATATTTTCGATTGTCTGTTCTCACTTTTATGAAATAAAAAATATGTTTATAAAAATCAACGCGTGGGTCATTTAAAAAGCTTTCGTGGGTCAGTGCCTGACCCGCGGGTCATAGGTTCGCCACCACTGCTCTACAGTATACCATGTAGTTGTTACTGTGAAAGACCGAAATCCGGTGAATGTCGAGATACACCGGTGAATGTTAACATTCACATAGTCGCTTGGTGTATGTCCGAAAGATTTGCTAAATAACAATATTTCTGACTTACACCGGTAAATGTCGACATTCACCATGCTTTCTTGGTGAATGTTGAACATGTCGTAAATTTATATTTTTTTTCTCCGTAATTCAGTCGCTATAAAACGTCACCAGGATGACGTACATTTTTTACCTCCTTTCTTTGAGGAGTGACCAAGAGTTTAAAACAGCCCCCTAAAACTCCATGTTACAAAAATGTGACCATATTTACTGGATTTACAGTCACTAGTTGCCATTTAGTTGCCAACGAGTTGAACGAAGAAGACCACAAAGATTGACGAAGACTGAAGAATTTATGGAAGTCGGAGGTTAGAAATAACTTTTTTTAAACGTCAGGCAAGTTATTAAAATGAAACTTTTTTAAATGTTTTCATTAATATTGTTATTATATGAGAATAATTATGATAAGTATTTTTATATAATAATTATAATAACTCTGATAAGTTTAAGTGGTAGGGGCTGTTGGAGACGTATGACTCTTATAACAACACAGATTTCTGTAGAAATCGGTCACGTTTTTTTAGCATTTCTCGTATCTAAGTGACAGGGGGCTGGTTTAAAACCACCAGTAGGTACATTCTAAATGAGAAAAGAAAATAGTTGTAAAAAAAACTTAATTATGGGATTCTAATCTTATTTATTGCAACAACTTAAACTATTATGACATTTTGAATTGCACTAGAGTCCTTTGCTTTTACAACTGCATTTATTTGTAGAATACTTCCTTTTGTGATGACAACGTGTGTATCCTTGCCCCCCGCTTCTTGAGTTAGCTGCAGCTGCTTCTCTCAGCGACATTTCTTGCAAAGATATCTCGTCTATGGAAAGTAACTTTTCTGTACAAATTACGAATTGATTACGTGTGTAAAGCTGCTTTAGGGTGCCATTTTTATTTGCCAGTTTATAGAAGTTGGAGTCTTCTATTCTAATAACAACCGCTAACACATTTCGGCTATCTGTACGACCACGGTCTACATCAGGGACTTGTATTCGTACAGTATCACCAATTTGAGCAGGAGGAAATTGTTTTTGTGAAGTTCGTAACATTTTTGTTCCTTGCAGTAGAAGATTTTTTTTTCGCAGTCGCTCTTTTTATAGAAATTAACTCAAAAATGGTTTTCAGAATGACTACCGCTCAAATTTTTTTCGGAAGTAGTAATAGTTTCTTCAAGCTGTTCTTGGGTTTCAAAAGTATTTGCTATTTCTTCGAGTTGTTCTTCGGTTTCAATATTTTCGATTTGTTCGCTAGGCAAAAAAGACGATGCTATGCCTCTTTTTGCTTCAATGCCAAACATTGCTTCATAAGGACTTTGGCGTATTCCTTGGTGGTATGTAGTATTCTTGGCAAGTTGAACAAGGGGTAAACCATCTGACCATTTATTTGTATCGTTATCGTCCATCCATGCAGTTAGCATATTCTGTACATCCTGGTTGGCTCTTTCAACTGAGCCTTGTGTTTGACTGTGACGAGGCTTTCCATGAACTATCTTAACATCTTTCCACATAGCGCATATTTCGGATATGACGTGATTGCTGAATTCTCTGCCATTATCTGATTTTAATATTGCTGGGGCACCAAATGTTAAAAATATTGAAAGAACGTGATATACTACTTCTTCAGCTTTTTTAGTTTTCAAAGGTCGTAGCTGGAAAAACTTAGTTAAATGATCTTGATACACCATTATGAACTTATATTTGCCATCTCTGTTTTACTGCAGGTCTATCAGATCAACTTGACATCTTGAGTTTAATTCAGAACTGATCAATGGTTTCAGAATAATACCTTTTCTAGGTGCACTGTGTTTCATTTGACACTGTTTGCATAAATTTAAATACAACATTACAACTTCATATGTAATATTTTTGTATTTAATTTGCAACTTTTTAAGCATGCGTGTTCTTCCTCCGTGGCCTGTTCTGATGTGAGTTTCATATAGTATATTGAACAACTCTTCATTGGTAACATAAAACTGTATATTCATTTCCCATGGTTTTAATGGCACAATTAACTTCTCTTCATCATTAATTTTCAAAACGTTTTAATCTTCTGTAATCCAAAGGTGTGTTGCACTTAGTCTTAGCAGAAATCACTTCAGAAAGTCTTTTAGAGTATTTTTCTTGAGAAAAATAAAAACAGTTGTCCTCTCGTTTACTCTTAATTAATGTATTTAACTTTTCAAGAAAAAGATCACGACTTACTGTAGTATCCATTTAGTATAAATTAGGGTATCGGCAAAAAATATGCAATTGTCGCTCGTATCAGCAAAACTTACATAAGACTGATAAAGTACTTGAGTATAGTTAGTACTAGAGTTACTTCCTTAATGGCTTCTCCCTTTTGAACCTCCACCAGAGCGTATCTGTGATTGTCGACATACACCGGTGAGGGTTCGAATGTATAACAATGTAATGAAATATTTGATCTTTCACCGACGTATTTGGCATATGTTGACATTCACCGGTGAAAGTCGTCATTCTCCAATTTCGGTCTTTCACAGTAACATAGTTATAAAAAGATATACATAGGACTAACATCTGAATATTTATAGAAAAGGTTAGCTCAGCACAAGTTTGATTGTACAAATTTAAATTATTTAAAATAAGGAAAAATTGCGTTTGCTTCTCACCAATTAGATGTAGGTCATTGTTTTTTATTTGATGACAAAAAAATGTTAGATATGGAAAGGATACACATAAAGAAAAATATTAGTGAAATTATAAAGATCGCATTACTATAGAACTGATATACAAAATTTAAAAAAAAACCTAAAATCAAGTAAGAAACGTATAAAAATAGTATAAGAAGTGTAAGGCGTAAGAACTAGAATTTAAAAACAGGGGAACAAAATTTGATTTTACAAAGAGGTTCACCACCCCTGCTTTATGCAGTAGAAAAAAATCATTAAGATCAGATTATGCACTTGAGGAAAAGAAAATATGCTCTAGTGTGATTATGGGCGTATCTCAGGCAATCGACAAGTTCAAAATGCATAGAGATCTTCAAAAGCAATTCGATGACATCCTAAGCTCATACATAACTGAACGTTACTTGAGAGTATTATTAGTATTATTATTTTTATTATTACATAATAATTGAAAGAAAGAGTATACGAATATAAGATTTTTTTTCTATCATTTTCTAAACGTACAAGTTCCTGGATTCGGGGAAAAGTGGAAAAATTAGAGTCTTATTATAAAAACCTATATTTGTGCACCTAAATGTGTATTTTTGATAAAAATGTTGCTTTGATACATATAGATATTATTCTTTCGTAGGTGTATAAAATTTATAAAAATAAGAAGTTAACAAAACGTTAACCAAATTAATTTATAGCAGAAAAAAATTTGATTCACTGTTTTTCACTTTTTGAAAAATATATTTCGTGACTTATCTCTCGAAAAAAATCAGTCTACTTTTTACTTTGACCTATTTATCAATACTCCGTTTTTCATTAGAACAATCTTTTGACAGTATCTTCCTTCGTGTTCATGAGATCAGATACAAACTTAGAAATTTCAACTATTTACTTGAAAGTTAAAAATTATTTTCTTTGAAAACATATAGTATTCACATTTTCAAGTAGTTTTTAAGAATAAAATATCGCTTTCCAGTAAAATTTTTATAGAAGAAAAATTATAGAGTTGTCTCTTCATTGATTGCGACCATTCAAAAGTTAATAAAATATGGAAATGAGACAATAACGTCGCAAATTGCAAATAATAATATTCAATTAGTATTGATTTTTTTTCCATGCGCTTTGCAGAATCCTAAGGGTTGATTGATGAATAATATAATGAAGTAAAACAGAAACATTTTGCATAGAAAAGCATTTTTGCTCGTCTTTGATGAAATATAATTAATTAATTTTAATTAAACATTTTTATTCTTTTTAAATTTAAATAAAAATAAGCACAGCTAATTGGATAAAGACCATTGAAAAAGAGCTTTAAAAATCTGATACAATTTTCTTGTTTTTCCAATTAAGCTTATGGATATCAGAGATGAAAATCTATATTAATTGCTGACGATCAATTTTGTTTCTGTTGGATATTAGAGAATAATTAACATCCCCCAAAGGACTAACACGTCGAGTGACGCCAAATATTTTGTCCTGACCGCCCTTGGTCTTTTGCAAATATATAGTCTGTTATAACAAGAAGTGACAAGTTGGTCTCAACTTTCTTCGAGGACTGTGACAATTAACAACCACTGTCAACGCGAGACACTATATTAGTTCATACATAAACGGGAGAATGGTGGATGGTGTTAGCTTTAATTGAAATTTATCTTTTAATTAAAGAAAAATTAAATTTTGAACTGCGTAAAACTGAAAAAAGAACGGAAGAAAGCCAAGGAAAGAAACTATAGTAAACTTACGAAATATGATACATTTCCTTAAAACCTTAATTTAGTTATACTTTGATAAAAAAGAAAAAGTAAAAACGTTTTTAAATTGTTTGCTACAGCATAAAAGTAACACAATTAAATAGATTAATCTAATTTAGTCGTATACTTATCTTCAGGGTCAGAGAGAGTCAATGTGTTTTATGTACATGGAATTTTAAATTAAGTTTACTACACAAGTCTATAAATGTTATCTTTCAATAAACGCAATATTAACGATCTTGATTTAATAAAACAATTTGATAACTTTATTATGTACGTAATTCTGCCGCGAAAATGTTTTTTTTTTATAAAATCCAGTCATACCTGTATAAAAACCTTTTATAATTATATTTTTTGTAGTTCTATAACCAGTTTTTCTTTCAAACTTATATTACGAGTATACTTTAAAAACCATAATCGGTCGACTAAAATAATTTATAGATTAAATTCTGTTCACGAAAATAACTCCTTTAGACTTGTTTCTTCTAGAAAAATTATAGAAACTAGAAATGTTATGAAATATAAAAAAAATATATTTATACTAGCGAACCCGACAGGCGTTGTCCTGCACATTTAAATACAAACATTTCAAACTTTTTAAATAAGCTGTAACAATCTGAACCGTTTTGTTGTAGGTACCTAAAAATAGCAAATGTGCAGAACATTTTTCTGAATCTGATCTCAGCGCTACCTACAAGAAAAAAATTAAAAATTAATAAAAAAATTATAGTTTAAAAAACTAAAACAACACGCTTTAATATGAAGTTGTACTAAAAAGTAAAAAATAATTTTTATGTGTGAGTTTGTGTATCAGCAATGGAATTTGCAACAATCAAGTATGACTATTTAATTTGGAAAAAGATTTAATTAACAATTTAGTTATTAATTAAATAATTAATTAATAGTAAAAAAAGCGTGGAGTGCAATTATCTATATTTTCATAATTTATAAATAAGATTGGAGTCGGTAGGATGCCAATACGGTGCAAGTGCTTGCATAGCTAGTCGTGTCCCGTAGTAGTTCGGAAAACTGAGACCTGCACCTGGCGGGGGAGAAGTCGTGGGATAGGAGATTCCAGTAAGGATTCCCATTTGTTTCCTTGCGCTTCATTTTTTTTTTCATTTTGTTCTTATTTATATAATTAGAGTCATTATAAAAATATATTTAATTGCACCCCACGCTTTTTTACTATAAATAAATTATTTAATTAATAACTAAATTGTTAATTAAATCTTTTTCCAAATTAAATAGTCATACTTGATTGTTGCAAATTCCATTGCTGATACACAAACTCACACATAAAAATTATTTTTTACGTTTTAGTACAACTTCATATTAAAGCGTGTTGTTTTAGTTTTTTTAAACTATAATTTATTTTCTTAGTTTTTAGTCTTAGAACAATATCAAAAGCCTCGATTTTTTGTAGGTACTTAAGTCTTTTGTTTGACAAAAAATCTATTTTTTTTTAGTTTAATAATTAATTAATAATTATTCTGAGCTACACATTGTCAATAGCTGCAAATTAAGTGTAGCCTAATCAAAAAAATACGACACAGACAAAATTTTAAATAATCAAACAACGGAAGTGATCATTGTTTGAAAATGTAAAACTTTGATTGTTAGATTTTTTCTATTTATTAGGTCTTGACGTTGATGACATAAATAAATTCAATCCAATTTTTTTTTCAAGTAACACAAAATATGAAAACTTAGTGGTCATATTTTGAACGAAAAAAAGAATGACTTTTACCATCATTCTGTGGTTTGTACGTACATTTAATCTGCAAACGAATATAGATATTTTCTTTTTTTATTTATCCTGATGATCCTAGTCAGGACACAGGAACAAAATTATTAAATTATTGCATTGTCATCAGCCCTTGACCCTTGTGCAAATTTTCAAGTAAATCAGACTTCAAGAAGTAGGTGAACATTACGCTGAAAGATTCCTTTACATTCATACATACAGGTCAAGTTAATAAAAGCGTGTTAAAAAATTAAATTTGTTATTATTATTTATTATGTTCATAAATAAATTTCAAACTATTTGGCGCAATAAGAACGATAAGAACAAGAAACAACGACAGATAATGACCGCTTCTGTCACTTGTCAGAAACGTCAGAAAGATCATGCCCGATCATACCCGATCCAAAAACCCGATCGTCCCAGTGACGTCAAATTCAAAGTGAGCACCCCTTGGTTTGTACGTATATTTAATCTGCTAACGAGTATAGGTATTTTCTTTTTTTATTTATCCTGATGATCCTAGTCAGGACACAGGAACAAAATTATTAAATTATTGCATTGTCATCAGCCCTTGACCCTTGTGCAAATTTTCAAGTAAACCAGACTTCAAGAAGTAGGTAAAAATTACGCTGAAAGATTCCATTACATTCATACATACAGGTCAAGTTAATAAAAGCGTGTTAAAAAAACATCTAAATTATTGTTAATCGAAACCATTCTCGAATCTACTTGAACACACACAAAATATTTCATCAAAATCGGTCCAACCGTTTAGGCGGAGTTTAATTACAAACACACGCACAGAAGATTTTTATATATAAAGATTTATATGTCCTCAGGTACAAATAATTTGGTAAAGGCCTTTTAAATGATGAAACTAAAATATTTTTTACCTTTTACTTCAGTGTTCAAATAATAAAAGCAAATAATAAACACACCAAATTACTTAATTAAATTAAAAGTCCTTTTGTGCTAATTACGCAATGCAAACATGAAACGTAAGAAGATTTTTTGGAGCTTATTATAAACTATTATAAACAGTGTACAAAAGTAAAAATTTTTATGATGAATACTCTTATGACTACCGCAAAAATACGTAGGTAGATACTCATTATATTTTAAATCAAAAGACAATTTTTGATATAAAAAGAAATAGGGGAGATAAAAAAAATTGTAATTTATTTTGTATAAGAAACCTATGTCGATAAGAAATCATTATTGAAACTATATACGATAAGATTAAGATAATAATATAAATTATATCTTTTCACCAAAATATAAGCATAAGAATTGTTAATATAGGCAGAGACTAATATAAAATCAAATTCTCATCTTTTTAAATTCTACCAACCGTTACTCGTGACTTCTTCCACGTATTTGACAAAAAAAAAATAAGCATAATTAGTCCTGTCATAAAAATAAAGCTTCGTTAGTATACGAAGAGGAAGACCTCATGAAACATCAACTGCGATTTTTATAGATTTGCAGCATTTACTGCAATATCGATTTTGATTCTTCACATATAGGAAACACTACAATTGAGTATCATTGAACTTTCATTGACTATCATTGCATTTCAGTCACACAACACATAATACTGTTGAAGTTTTTGCACAATATAAGTATATAACTGAGCTTAAAAATTAAAACTTTCATTAAAGGTACAAATATATGAAACATTATTTTCTAATTTTTTGTTAACCACGAAACACACTTTTAATAAAATGACATCAAAATTTTGATAAATTCTCTAACGAGACAGCACAATAGACTAAAATAACCATGAAAATCCTACCGCCGCAATAGGCCCATCTTCAACAACATCCTTCCTCAATTAAAACATAGACAACGTCAAACTGGAAAATTAAAGTTTACGAGTTGAAAACAACAGTAACCATATTCACTTTAGGGAGATGTTTGTCTTGTTTAGATATTTCAGCGTCGGATTCTTAGTATTAAAGTTATATTTCATAGTTCAACAAAATCCACGGTGCATCTATTTTTAGAAATGGAAAAAATCCAAATTGAAATTAGGAAACAGTGCTAAGCCCATTGAGATGCTCATTGTTTATACTTAAGTATTTGAGGAAGTATTTTATAAGATATTCTAAAATTTTACATATACAATTTATTAAAATTAGTCTATTATAGTTTTATAAAATTTATCAAATGTGCAAATAATTGATGCATTCGACCGAGTTTCAATGTCGTTTTTAATCCAATTAAGCGATTAACTTATTTTTCAACCTTGACATTTTGGAATTTACATTTGATCGATATTTTTCTCATCAACTACAGAAAATTTAATAAAAATCTTTGCTATTTGGATAAATATAATATTTTCTGTAATGTTTAAGGGTTGCAATCAGTTTCCCAAAAAAAAAAAAAAAAAAAAAAAAAAAAACTATAAAAACTATAAAAACTTGTTTAATCCTTGCATCATCTTTGTTTCTTTTAGTTGGTATCTTTAATTTTTTTTATTTTTATTAACTGCTAACTGATACTCGCCCGCATCGCTAACTGCACTTAAATCAAGCAAATTGATTAAGAGAAACATTCATAGCAAAAAAAAACCTCCAATCTTTTTGACAGAAAACGATAGTAGTTATACTTTAGAACAGTAGATTGTTCAGGATAATAAATTGGTTTAACTTTCAGACCTTCCATTATAAAGGTTCAACATTTCATAGTTAGTTCATCAAAATTCTTAAAACTTATTTTTTAAGGAGGTATTAGCGATTCCATACTACAATTTGTAAGTTTTTAAAGATAAAGGTGCCTACCTGTGTTACTTTAAAACCTGAAAACCTTTTATACAAAATATCATAAAAATCCATTCTACCATTTAAGTAGAATAGATAAGTAGATCATCGCCCTTCATTTGTCTAGTCATCTTACAGGGACCATACCATACCATTTTGGGATAGGTAATTCATTCAATGTGTTATCTTAAGATTTTGGATATATTTGACCGACTTTTGGATAACTATCATTTTTATCAAACATCAATTTGAACCTTTTTCCAATAAATGACTCATTTATTTAGGGGACAGCGAATAATATAGGTTACTTCTTATGTCGGAATAATTAAGGGTTCCCATAGTATATTAAAACAATTGTTTCCTATAGAAACCCTGTATTAAAAAAGGTTTCGTTAAAGTTCCTGGAATAAAGTCTTAGTGCATTTCCCTCAGGAAGACCTAATCTGCTTTTAATCCAGGAAAAATGTCCTGTTCCCGTGGGATAAAAATATTTTTGTTTTTCACAAAACAAAAGATTGACATGATTTAATATATCAATGTGGTTTTTAAAGTGGTAGGCCACGACCCCCGGGGAACCGTGGGCTACCTACAAGGGAGGCGCAAAGAGTCGCAAATGTAAGAAATAATTAGCAAGTGCATGCAATTGACTAGTAAGTAAGTATATGCATATAAAAAACTCATAAATATTGAGGTGCCGTGAGATATTGACTTGGGTTTAAGAAGTACTGATATATATTGCTTATTACGCCGGAATAATGCACGGTTCCCATAAAATAGCAGTACGCGTATATCCTACAGGAATCGTGTATTTAGTCTCGTTAAAGTTCGTGGAATAGCATTTTAACGCATTTTCCTCCTAAACTTAAATTTCAATACTATTTACGCTATAAACGTTTACTCATAAAGTAGGTATTTATAAAACATTAAATAAATAATATGTTGAAGAAATTTAAGCATAATTCTTAAGTAAAAAGAAATCCTTAGTAAAATATTTTATTAAGATTTTAAATAGGTGAGTACTAAATATAAAAATTTATGATTCTAAAATATTAAATATTATAAAAATAATTTTGTAGACTTTGAAGATTAAAAACGAGCGTATGACAATGAATAATTGTATAGATAACTTTATATGACGTGTTCGAGTGGCAAATATGAACAGTTGCAAACTGTGTATTTTTCATTGAAAGAGAAAAGTACAACGATCGTTCAAGAAAAAATAATTATTGTAACACTATAATGTGAAAATGACATTATGACGTTATAACCATTTCACAATGAATTGGAAATCAATGAATAAAAAAAAACTTACCAATAGCTGTTTTCGTACGAACAGTCCTTGAATATCCCATTGGGTAGAGAATCGCCCAGTAACGATCCACAGACACAGCGACCAAACAAAAAATCGAAATTGTGCAAAGCACCACCAACAATGACACAGTAAGTAAGCAGGCGTACAAGTTATGTGGTAATCCGACAGAAGCAAGAACTGCAAATGGAATCCCTAGTAATCCGACTAAGAAGTCGGCAGTCGCCAGCGACACAATATAGTAATTAGTTCTTCGACGTAACTTTTTTTCTTTACGAAAAACATGGATAACCATCGCATTGCCAATGATCGCGACCAATGCAACAATCCCCTCACAAACTGCATAAGGAACATTCAATTTATCCCACGGGCTATCTGTTATGATCCACTCTGTGTTATTATTATCTAAGGTGAAATTCATTATTTTTTTAACTCCACTACTAGTTTATTTAAAAACCAATTAATAATTTTTTAAAATTTTTATTAAGTGTACGTTCTTCGTAGTTTCGTATGAATCACGCCTGCTAATTTTTCGTTACTATCATATTTTAAATATTGACACATTTTTTAAGTTGAATTTTTCACACATTTAATACTGAAGCTAAATATAATAATTATTCGCTTGACTAATTTAAGAACATTATTTATTTTTCTATCAGAAACTGATTTCGTGGAAATGAAAACACTCATAGCATATTGCTTGAATCACAACTTCAGTGGTTATCGATTTCGAGGCTGTAAGCTGCAACAAAAAATAAATAACATTAGATATTTATAAATTTATTTTAAATTTATTTTATTAAAGTAAATCTATATTGTAGTACATATATATGCATGATGATACATTTAAAGTATTCTATTTAAGTAATTATTTTTTTAAGTTTGAAACTTAATCAACAGAGCTTTGTACTTGATTTCTTTGTATCAACAAATGTTGTATCAACAAATTATTTATCTTAAGATATTTCTTTCAATAAAAATCTTGAAAAACAGAAATTTAAAAATCAAAATGCAAAAAAACATCTTTTGGAAAATCATCATAAATTAAATTCATTGAAAAATGTCCTGAAATATAATTTTTATTATATTCAAACTATTCTGATTTAACTTTTTTTCTCATTTTATGTGCTTATAAATAACACCGTGAAGATATGACAAAAAAATTTTTATTGTTATAAATAAAATAGTGCTTCCCTATTGAATACTACCCCTTTGCATTTAATAACAATAGGTGATAAAAAACTTTTTTAATAAAAGTTTTTTTTTTATTTCTATAGTCATATCTCTCTTTCTGTTTTAACATTTAAATAATTCACATTATATTTTATACAAGATGTTCTAAATAAAATTGATATTGAAAATGTTTCACCATGAAAATCTAGGGCAACAAATTTGATGTATTTATCATCATTTAACAAAAATTCGTTATAGAAAAATATATAATCGAAGTACCGTAGTATCGGAAAATTTGGATAGGAAAGTTATAGTTAGCGGGTTTCTTCCAAACAAAAAGTGGTAGTGATTTTTATCGTTCATCTTATTTGAATGAAAGTATGCTATTTATAAATATTTAAAAAATCTTATTATCTGTCATCACAGATAACATTTAAATATTCTCAGAATACATTTTTTTCTGCTTATAGTCGACTCAATTACTTAAAATTTAGACCATAAATTGAAACCATTGGTTAGTATAGGTACTATATATACATTATCATATTATAGTAATAGGCAAAAGTTTGTATGTCGACTGTTAGAGACGGTTTGTATTAATGCTTTGTTATACGTGTATTTGTTGTATTTGTAGCCCAGCAATTAAAGTGACGGTCTCACACATATTTTTTTTTATATTTTCATTGTAAATTCGGTATTTTAAAGTTCAGTCGTGAATATTTCACGGGAAGCTATAGGTAGTAGGTATACACTAATCGTGTGTACAGTCGGATGCCAACTACCCAAGGACTGGTCTCAGTTTTTTGTTTGCCAATTTGTGAAGTTTGTATTTATAATTAGGGTATAAAAAGAAAAAGCTTATTTGAAACATGATAGTAACAAACTGCATTGTTGTTACCAGACGAAGAAGGATATTTCTATTTTATTTCGAAAAAAAGTTTTATGTAACAACGAACTTAATAAGAAGGACTTTGCTTGAGGCTATTATATAGGAGTATCATTCTTTTATTTTTCCTAAAAATGAAACTTATTTAATTTTAAATTTAACTTCTATTTTGTCATCTTCTACATGCACATATTAATAGCAAAATAATTTTTAATTTTTACGCGGTTTTATATAAAAACGTGCAGAAATAATTCATTCCCGTTTCCCTTGTAATCACGAAGATACAAAGTTATTAAGCAGTTGTCCGTGAAATGAAAGTTTTTCCACTTTCATTTACAACGGCTCATATAATACTTTAAATACTGAGATTAAACCTACATTGTACAAACCTACGTATACTCGCATAAATGGATCCGAGTTTGTTATTTATCTAAATGACCTTTAATGTCAACCTATTTTATATATAAAACAATACTCATTCTTGAATTATATTATTTAAAATTTTACTCTACCTTTTCATCAAATTATGTATGTAGTAAATATACAAACAAGCGCAATTTTATTCATATCTGGAAGGTTGAAACAATGAAACTTTGTTCTCAACCAAATTTGCCTTAAAACATGAATATATTTTCAACTTTCCGCTTATCTTTACTTTCAGAATACAAATAAGGTATTTATTTCGATTTTCGAATCGGTAAAAAGGTGAACTTTATAAAGTTGTGCTTTGTTCGAGAAATTTTCAAAACTTGTCAAATGTAATATTTGCATTAGTTTTATATGTGTGCATTTACTAGAGCTATTTTTGGATATAACTTTGATAACGTTGTGAATGATTGAAGAACATTTCATGAATGAAATTTGTGGCATTTTTCGCAAGAAACAGCCTTTTTGTAGAATCTAATTTAAGTTCCAGGGTCAAATTGGTGAGTTATACAAAGCAAAAAATAAAAACTGAGATAATGATAAATCTTTTATGTTTTCTAGGTATTATTAAGTTTTGGAGAGTTTTTAAGAATCTCTATTTTTTATTTCTCTTTCATTTATTAATATATTTTTAAAAGCTTATAAAAATTTAAAAATGGAAATTAAAACTTAAAAATAAATAAGAATAAATCACCGTATTTTTCTCTATAGACATTGAACTCTTGTAATTTTAGAGTTTTTAAAAACGTCATTTAATGAACAACATGCTGTTGCACTTCGTATTTCCTAAATTTTCATCAACGATTCTTTGAAGACACTTTATTTTAATTACTAAATGTATTTATAGTCTTCTAAGGTCTTACTCATACTAAGAATAACTTTATGAACTGCCAAAATTAAATACTCAAATAAATATAAAAATAAAAGTAAAAAGTAAAGATTGTGCAATAAAATGAGTATCCGCGATATTAATAATTTACTTAAAGTTTACTTGCATCGTCGCATAAGCGTGCAATTTAATTGATAAAATCATCATTAACTATGACGGTAATAAACCTTAGGTATACTATAAATTGATTAAAATTTCTAACAATTACTATTTGATTGACCTAAATAAGGTACCACGTGTTAATTGTACTTGTTTTCCGCATATAATGTAAATATATAAATTGATATATTTATCCTATAACATTTCTCTTTTCCAGCATATTGCTATTGATTTTCACCACCTAATCACTTTATCAAGACTTTGAGGAAGTTTTTATTTTAAACAATCAAAACGAAGCACGCTCGTGGCCGATTGTATGTATCTCACAGTCAATAGTTTATATGATATTTATTTTAAGTACAGTAGAACCTCGGTTTACGTTCTTAATCCGTTCCAAATCATTAGACTTATACCAAATAGGACGTATATCAAACGTATATTTCCCATAAGAAATAAAGGCAAAATAATTAATAATTTGTTCCCACGAAATAAAAATCATATTTTCATTGGCATATTATACATTGGCGTGATTCTATAAAATACATCGCACATCCTCAAAGTCTCTTTCAGTCACTGCTTTTGACCACAAATTCATTCAAGTTCAGAGTTCATTGTTCTGTTGGAAACTTCCTGTCAGGTTTTGTGAATTAGAGTTTTTGAATAGTAAAGTGATTTTTTCTTAAGTCTCTCAGGGCTAAATCTATGTTAGTTGTCACTTCTAAGCACCTCTATATAGTGCTTTAGTAGGTTTGTTCCAATCGTCCTGCATTGGTGATTACAACAAGAGCCGACAAGAACGAGTGAGAGAACTGTTTGCAATTACTTTGTGTGCAAGTCTACCATCAGACAACCAAGAGACAAGAGTGAGTGAAGAAATGTTTCAGCTTACAGCCGCTTGGCCGCATTAGGCCGAGAGTCAAGCTATGTACGTATGCTTTCGTGACAATTGCGTATTTCGACACTGGGTAAACCAATTTTAAAATCGAGCGAACCCTTCGCATATGTTCTTCACTCACTCTTGTCTCTTGGTCAATGTGCCTTGCTCTTTGTCTTTCGTGTCAGTGTTTGAACATCATCAGATTGGCAAGAGGAAAGAACCTATTAAAAACTAGAATCAGTAAGCATGTGTTTAGATCCAACCATCATAACGTGACAAGTTTGCTTGAGTTACAAACTCACCCGCTTGGGGCACGTGCATAAGCACCGCCAGAACAGCCAGGAACAAGGTTAAGCGCTCGTACACGAAAATGCTCGGAAATGGTCGTGTTTTGAGCCGCTTGGAACGAACCTAGTGTAGAGTTTCTTGAAATTACTAATGATCTGCTGGTCCATGGGCTGAATGAGAAGAGTCATATTAGGGGGTAGGCATTTTACAGTAACAAAGTCGAACTTCGGCAGCATATAGTTCTGCAAGCTTGGAGAGTGGGCTAGAGCATTGTGCCGCGACACATTGGTGTTCCGTAGTCATCAACTTTGATCGCCTGTATTCAGTTAAATAGGCTCACATTTCTCACTAAACATTTTTTTATAATAGATATATTGATTTTAGTAATAAATAAATAGAGTATTAAAACATTGCATTTTTCTTTGGTGAACCTCTAAAATGTTTTGATTTGTTTGGTGCACTTTGAACAAAGAAAGTTTGCGGAACACTGGGCTAGAGAGAACATTGTCCATTATGAGGAGAGCATTCAGAGGCAGGCTTTTCTCCTCTAAATAACTTTTTACACTTGGTCCAAATACAGCATTAAACCAGTCGGTGAAATATTCCCTGGTTACCCAGTCCTTAGTGTTTGATCTCCATATCACAGATAACTGAGTTATAATAAAAGTTCTTGCACGCACGCAAGCCATATTCCAAACAAAGGCCGTATACCAAGCAAAATGTTTCGCGTCCAAACAGGACGTATACTAAGTTTGACTTATTCCCAAGCAGACGTATAGCTACTGAAGTTCCACTGTATTTTATTGAAATGATTCAAGCTTTACAAGTTTTATTTGCTCTGAGAACATTTTGCTTTGTAAATAATTGTCAATCACTCGTAAAATCTTTGTTTCATTTATATTTTTATTCTACTTATTAATTTTCATCCGTTGAAATAATTCCGGATTTTTCAAAAAGTATAAATGCCACAACAAACAAAAAAATTTAAAAAAATTATATTTTAATGAATGCATATTGATGCAGTTTTATTGAAAATTGGGATTACAATCACAGAAGAATGAGATTATTACACTTATAAACGTATTGTATGTGTACAAATTCAAGGCTTAAATCATCAATTGATTAAAGTATGTGAATGCATTGTTGTAAATGCATTTGATTCAGATAATAAAGCTTCATTTGGTACATAGAAGCTATTATTTCTTAATTTAAATCTTGCGATGCATAAATTACTAGTTGCATTGTCATATACTTGTATAGTTGTAAGCTAGTGAGATTTTTTCATAATTTAATTTATTATCTTATGAAATCACAGATTCACTTAGATATTAATCGAGTTAAACGAGTACTTTTTTTTTACAATTGGGTATCAAATTTTTAGTTTATAAATAGAAATGTCATTTTGTATTCAGGTCTGTTTTTAGAGCAGGTGTTTTCAATCGTCTAGTTTTATTAATAGCTTAACGTTTAATTTTCAAATTCCAACAAATACTCGTAAAGCAACAAAAATAAATCCTTTTATAAAAATATTGCAGTTCATTGTAATTTTTTATGATTTACGACCAGTCACTCTTAAAACATTTCAGTTTTATTTTAAAGAAAAAATATATAGTCCATGACGTTTATGTAAATAGGTACCTATAAGAATTTATCTAATAATAGGTAATATCAATGAAAATCGTTCTATATTTCTTAAGCCATTAGAAATACTTATGTTGTAAGATATAGAAGTGATACCTGATGTGCTGAATAAACATTAAATAATATTATGAAAATGTTATCATTCATACAACTGTCGAATTCAACAAAAAAAGTTTGAAAACATAATTAGCATATTCTTTAAGTTAGATGTTCATTGGTTCAATCTAAATTGTTTAATTTAAAAACAATTCTCACTAAAAACACAACCGTGTATCCATATTGCAAAATCAACAAGATATGGCAAGTTATTTTTTGATTCTATAAAATTCAAGAAATATATATTTCCAAAGAATGAAAATATTAAATAAATGCGGATAATATTATCATTTAGCTAAAGTTTAACCGCGCTAAAATACATTTTTCTGATATTCGAATTTTATTGTTGTTAATTTAATGTATTAAAATGACTTTGTTCGAGTTTCTTAAAAACTAAGAAAATAATTTTAATATTAGGTATACAACTTTGCTTCTGCCGTTTTTTTTTTTCAAAATTTAAAACTTTATAGTAAAAAACTGATTATATACATTTATGCTTCAGAGTATGTCCAACCGTTTCCGTCCAACTACTTTCTCTCATCTTTCCGGCAGCAATCGGATTCCACGTTGAAAGAACTGGTCATTTTTTATCCAAGAATTGGTCCAATTTTGGAAATCTTCATAAAACCCGGAGGTGCTGGTCCTTCAGGCCGTGTGTCATCGATCGAAATAGGTGATAGTCAGAGGGAGCAACGTCTATAGAGAATACTGCGGGTAGGGTAAGACTTCCCATTTCAACGGTTTTAAGTACGTTTTGACAACTTTCGCAACATGAGACTGAGTATTGTCATGTTGCAAAATAACTTTTTCGCGTCTTTCGAGGAATTGTGGCTGTTTTTCTTTCAACGCTCGGCTCAACCGCATTAATTGCGTTCGATAACAATCCCCTGTGATGGTTTCAGATGGTTTTGGCAAACGATGGCCAATACTTTGTAATATAAATCAATTATAATCAGTTTTTTACTATACAGCTTTAAATTTTGAAAAAAAAATAACAGCGGGAGCAAAGTTGTATAGGTACCTACCTAATACCTACAATCTACATTAACTACATTAAAAACCCCAGACCCTCCTTATATGAATTTTTCGAGGAAAAAGTTCCAATTAAAAGTAGGCATTAATGTCTAAAAGCTATAGCAAGTTTATAGAAAATGTTTGGAGCCGTTTACAAAAAAAATTGAAAAGCTCAAAACCCCATAGAAAAAATTTAAGCTTCCGGTCAATCGATTTCAACCAAAAGCTTCGCAGTACAACTAAATGTAATATAAAGACAAAATTCCAAGTTTGGTGAAATTCGATTAAAACTTTCGAAACGATACCGCTGTCACACACACACACACACAGCCATTTTTTTAAGACACCCTTTTGGATTCAGGGGACCTTGTAACGTTTATTTCCGGTGAAAACTTGAAATTGAAAATTCAACCCGATTACAATACTTACTTTCTTTTCATTTCGTAGTAAGGGACAGTAAAAAGATATCACTATATAAGATTTGGAAGTTATTGTTTTTATAGATAATTTTATTGTACACTAAGCGCGACATATTTCATTCTTGTATTGATACTCTTTACTAAAAGAACTTTTTAGTTATCAATAAACTTTCAAAATTATTTTATTTAATTTGATGATTTGAATATAATTTGATCCAGATTGAAACTTAAATTAAAAGGAAAATAAGAAATTAACTTTTAACAGATTAATCAAGACTTTTGTGAAATTCATCTTTGAAATAGCTAACCCATAGAACTTCAACAAAAATTCCTCTTTTTATTCTAGTTCTCAAATTTCGAAACCAATTTCTCAGAATTTTTAAAAAATATTTTTATTATTATACTTGAGAGTTATTGATTTACCTTCAAAAATGTAATTGTTTATTTTTAATTAAATAAAAATATTTTTTTCTTTTAAATCACAATAATTGTGCAGTCCATCAATTACGTCACACGTTTAAGGGAGCGGAAGTGGTCAATGAAGTGTGACATTGTGTGACATGGGGCAAGAAGGGTCATAAACTTCATTACGCCACATGTCAAAATCTAAAATATCAATACATACGCGAAATTTGTAGCCTCGGTTGTTTGTGGCTGTTTTAAATCATTTATGTATCGAAAACTGGAAAATACTTACATATGTATGTGTGACATCACACCGCAATAGAGGGGTCTCACAATTGTGGCTATCTTTGACAAGAACAGGAAGAGAGTCAAAAATTATGAAATTCTTGGGATGTAATTATTGGATACTCTCTTACTGGGTATTGTGATAAATTCTATGTTGTCTTTAAAGTAAGACACTTTTCGTCGGAAAATTTTGCATAGAAAATAAAAAATCATGTATTAAATAAGTGCTTTTATACAGATAGGTACATTTTTAACAGCTATTTAAAAATTATTTTTACCATAAACGCATACAGTTTTTAGTGGAGAAATAATAAAATTAATTTTAAATAATGATTTGTTTATTTTTTCCCTTTTTACATTATTCATTAAAGAGTGTTTAGTCCCGAGAATTTCTAAGAATCTTTTAAAAAGTTTGAAAATTTGAAAAAAAATCAAAATTGAATAAATCTTAAATCTCGTTTATAGCCAATGACAATCCAATGACAATTTGAGTATTTCGTACCCTATTACATACTTATGATATGTTACAAGTTATCGATTGTACACCAAAGTAAATTGTGCACGACCAAAGAAAATGTATTGAACTTTACTCTCATGTACGTAAATGTATACGTTGTACAATCGATATTTCAAACAACGTGTCCTACAATTTTTATTATTTTTATACGTAAGATAAAACTGAAACTTTTAAGAAGATTGCTCATCAGTTTTTCCCAAAAGCACAAAAACGTGACAGAATACTACTGTTTGAAGTTTGAACGACAAAAAAATTTCAGAATTACAATATCAAAGCATTTCTGATCAAAACTGTAAAAACTCGAAGATCAACAATTATTTTGAAGGAGTGTAAACAAAAAATTAACTTTTCAGTTTTAAGAAATTTATTGTAGATTGAAAAAATTAATTTGCTATTTGGTATTTAGAAAACGTAATGCAAGCTTTCAAATTATGTTTAAAAAAATAATCTTATTGTTGGTTTGAGGTAAATAAAGTTGTTATAATCCTTCAAATGAAATAGAATATAAATGTAAATAAGCATTTTCCTATATAGTTGATACCAATAGTTTTGTGGTCGTAACTTCAATATGACAATCAAAATAAATAAATCCTTATTTACGGACTTTCTGACTGATCTTCATATTTGAATTTTACAAACTTTTACAATGGGTTTGTAAAATTCTATTTGCATTTTAGTTGATTCATTAAACTTATAAAAGTATTTTGTTGAACAGTATTAGTTTATATATTAATTTATTGTACTTAAAATCAGCATTATAATGCTTTTGAAAGAAGATGAAGGAAAATTAATCTAACCATCAAGAGTAAATAGGATCATGAGGTTTAGTCATATGAATCTCCTATAATAATACAGATAATATCTAGTTTAATCAAATCGAAAATATGAAATCATTTATAGAAAATTCATTATTACTACGTTTATATTGAATGAAGTTGGTTAAAGAGAACTTCTTTTATTATTTATTTAAGTCGTTGACATCAAAAGGTTATGTGCTCCTCTGTGATTTGATCTTTGATTATTATTGGAATAGAAAAAAGTCTATCCATTTCATCATCCCTCAAAGGGATTCATATATTTTATTTATATGTCACTTTTATTAGACTTTTATATAATAGTCTCGATATCTGTTTAAGACTAGCCATTAAATTCAATTAAAATAAATGGTGTTTTATTTCACAGTTTTAACTAATTAAAGCGACTTCAAAAAAAATTTTAAAAATGGGAAAATAAAAAATTAAACTTGTGAACATACCTATTTAATAATTATTTCATGACATTGATCCTTGAATATAATAAATCTACCTTATTCACTCAAAATATATTTTTTTAATCAGTTTTAAACTGAATTTTCAGTAAATGGCTGATGTTATGTACGTTCAACTAAAAAAAATTATGAAATTGTTTAGCATAAACAAAAAAATAATATTCTATATTGTACTCGTTTTGTAAATTGACATTATATTTAATTTAAAATATATATAAAAATGTTATTTGAAGGATAAATTAAATAAACGCGTTATTCACGCTATATAAACACAAATATTGGGTATTATGAGAAACAGAATATAGTATTAAAAGAATGAACGAAAAGAAAAATTTTATTTTTTAATAAAAATGAATTAATGTCTCTCTATCAAATATATTCCTTCACAACTTACATAAGTATATTAATATGCTGTATTTATTATTATACATCATTTAATAACAAATCTAAGGACTCTAAGAAAAAGTTCATCATAGCAACAATGTACAAGAAGGTGTTTAATGGAATTTTTACGCTCTACAAAAAAGGTCCTTAGAATAAAATTCTTCAGATCAACCATTTTAAAAATAACACTAAGTAATAAATTAATTAAATTCTGAAAGAACTCTGATCGAAATCTATAAAATTACTACTTTTCTAAACGCCCGGGGCACTTTTCAAGTAACTTCTTATTTTAGAGCCAAACGATTGTACTATCTTTACATAGTGTAAAACAAAGTCGCTCCCGCTCTCTGTTCTCTTAGATCTTTTAAACTAGAAAACGGATTTTAATGCAGTTTTCAGCAATTGATAGAGTGATTCAAGAGAAAGGTTTGTAGGTATAATACATGCACATTATAGTAGAGAAAAGTCGGGAAATTCAAAGATTTGTAATATGATGTCATAACAAGCATATTTTTGTGCACTTACATTGCAAACGCTGGCTAAACCTTACGAGATAGATCAAATTAATATACGACGAAATTGTGTATCTTAAAAAGATTGATAAAAAGTCTGCGACGGTATATATCTATCTCCTAAGGATAACCCACAGGAACCATTTTATCTTTTACATATGACAAATAAATTATTGGTTATTTACCAAGCTATTTTAAACAACACAGTTTACTCCTCATCCAATTAAATACATTAGATACGTTGTGCATTTCATGTAGATCAAAATTGCCCTTTATAAATCGCCCATATCATAAAAATGAATATCTTAAGACTTAAAAGATATCACAGATTTAAAAAGAAAAGTGTTGGCAGAGCGGCTGACTATTGTACGTTGTACGTATTGCCTGTTTTATTGGTATCTTCTTCTATATTATATACAAATGTTATGTTGGTCTTTGTTTGGACAGAACTCGAAACATTCTACACTAATTAAGATCAAATTTTGATACAATATACAATCCGCTTGATATGATATCGATTGCTTCTTATGACAAAATAATGCACGGTTTCCATAGGTTAGCATAAGAATAGTATCCAACAGGAACGATGTATTTAAAATAAGTTTTGTTAAAATTCGTGAAATAACATTTTAACGCATTTTCCTCAAGAAAGCCTGACCAATTTTACACAGTCACGAAAGAACTTAACACCCGAAAAAAGTAATAATGAAATATTTTAAAATAAGTATTTGAATTTTTTAATTGTTTAATGTCGAAGATTTTAATTAGAAATAAACGTATTAAAATTTCTTAAATTATTAACAACTACTTAACGGAACAAATTTTTATGAAGTTTTATTGAAGATACCTCAGATCTCAAGGTCGTATTAAATACCATTTATTCTAAAAAAGGTACGGTTTCTGTAGGATGGGGCTCCTAATCTTTTCTACTAAAATAACTGAACGCTTGGAAGACATTTGGCATGAGGTCTTCAAATTTTCTTAATGAAGCTTTTTATACTTAAAATCACATAGAACCTCTGTGAGATGGCTAATACCTATCTCTTCTTAGAAAAAAAATTTTACGGATTTTCATGAACTTACTTTGGATATAAAGTTTGGAAGTATCTATCTAAAATTTAGATACACTCAGCAAAGTGAGTGAGTATCATATGGTTAGGTTTAAATGTAAATTCAAACTAAGATAGTGGACTTAATAATTTTTAAAACTCTTAAATGAACAAATTATAAAACAATTAAATGGTATGTTACAATTTACATTATCATGTAGATCAGGAGTGGGTAAACACATCAAAAATTTCTAAAATATTTATCAATAAAGTTAGTCGCACAAATTAGTAAATATAATGTATTTAATAACATATATTTTAATTATCAATGGTATTATTATCAATTACATTTTTACTTGTTTTTAATTTAACCCATTTTTCGAAATTGATCGGATAGTACTGTCGACCATACCAGTATTACGTTTGCCTACCTCTAATGTAGAATCATAATTACAAAATTATAATTTGAAATTTTATAATTTAGGACTAAAATACTTTAAACCTCCTGCTTGAGCTACAGTCACAGTTCTTTTAAGAATAAAACTTTCAAAGTTTATGTTTTACAATTTTTACCTTCAGTAGTTTGGCCTCCAGCGTATCTGTTAGTCAATCGCAGTACTATTTTGTATACAGAGATTAATTACACATTCTGCATATATCAACAAGGGAGAATAGATTGGAAATATTTGCCGAGATGACCGGATATAAATAATGCAAATAGCGATAACAACAATTGGCGATAGAAATTTATAGAAGGGTAAACTTAGCGGTGAGCTGAATGTGACTGATTAACCGATTTATTTGAAGCCGCTTGAATCACACTCTCTGCATACTTATCACTATTTAATGAACACTAATAACAACCTCATTTGACTGTGATCAGCTTCGTTTGTTCGTCATAAGTCAACCAAAAAACGCTTTATAAGCGCAAATTTACACTGTATCTAATCAAAGCGATGCGATGGATGCACTTTTATCTTAAAATAAATCAACCTAACATGTGTTGTTTCATATTTCTTCTCCTCATTAAAAGTGTAATTATTTTAGACAAAAAAATTGATTTAGTGCAATATCCTTGTTTGACATATAAAAGTATGTTTTGTAAAGTATTCGTAAATATATCTATAGTTTGTCGTTTGAGCACAAATTTAATCTAAATCATTTCAGCCCAATGACTCTTAAAACAGGCCGTTTTATTTTCTTCCTTTTCTTGACAGCTATCTAGAAAAAATTACTTTGGGCACATATCACGCGAAATTATATTACGTGAAAAAAATATAAACCAGGCGTCAATATAGAAAAATGATACATAACAAAAAAATTCTTTATGTAGGTATCTTAGAAAAATTTTTCGAATTGATGCTTTCAAGTGCCTATTCAATGTCAATAAGGTATAAATGATTTATATTTCTAGGTATATTAAGTATACGATATACTCGTATAGGTATACTTATAAAATATTTATTAAAGTAATAGAAATAAATCTTTACAAAATAGCAAAAATATTCGAACAATATAAAAAATAACTGCAGCAAATTTTAGTGTTTATTTTTTGGTTGATATTAATAATTAATTGTATCAAAATAAAACCAATAACTTATTGTTGTTTTCATTTCTTGAAATATAATAGAATAAATTCAATTTTGAATTTAGATCAAAACGTGTTCAATGAAAACTTACAGAGATAAATGTTTTTAGAAATAAAACGTTTTAAGTTTACTTTTAAAAAATAAGATTCAAATTAGCTACATGTAACATTATAAATGTTTCTACAATTTTTTTTGAAAATGGATCCAATGATTTTCTTTAAACTTGCTATGAATAATTAACATTTTAATTTTATCAAATCAAACATTTGAAACTTTTTCTTGGAAAAAACCACTAAAGGGGGTTTTAGGGAAGATTGTGGGAGTTAGTTTATAAATACTACATAGGTACTTTTAGTTCTGCTTTAATTATTTTTAATTTTATAATTAATTTATTAAATTTTATTTAATAAATTAAATAATTATATAATTAAATATATAAATTATATTTATATTTTTTAAGCCAATCGTGGGTTTTATTTATGTTTTGTAAGTCAACAACGGGTTTAAAAAAAATTTCCGTGACGCGTCGCAGTAGATATATTTTTTTATAAAATATTAAAATTTACCCCAATAAAAAATGTTGGTTAGAAATATTTAACACAAAAAAGACGTTTAGATTAGAATATCAGACGTTGTACACAGTATAAAATTTTTCATATAAGTTGTATAGCTTTTACATTCCATTTAACATTTTCATTTGACAAAAGTAATAACATTTAGCTATGATCAATGAGTTTCGTAGCTCTAAAATAAAGTACATTATTTTAATATTTGTCTCACATATGTTACATGAACTTTACTTATTTTTTTTTTTAGTTTATTATGTGCTTGGCACAAACATGCTACACTTTTGAAAAACTTCAACAAGTGTTCCGTTTATTAAAATACGAATATAAATCTTAACAAATAGTTTTTATTTAGGAAAAATGTCTCCAAGCGATAATTAATAAATCATATATTATACTTGGTTACAAATATAAGAAAAACTTATTTGAATCTTAAATTTTAGATTCTATTAAACAAAATCTATAGGTATTATTATAAAGCTGAAAAGTTTGTTTATTTGGTTGAATTCATTAATCTCAGGAACTACTGACTCGAATTGAAAATTCTTTTAAATGTTGGATAACCTATTTTAAAGGGAGCTTTAAGTATAGCATCATGCGACGACTAATAGGAGCGAAGCATCAATGAAAAATAATTTAAAAAAAAAGGAAAAATTATTCCTGTTGAGAGCTTCCGTTGCCTGCCCTGCGTAAACGGTTAAAGTTACGCAAACAATTATGAGCAACGGAATTGTTCCTCTTAAAAAGTTCTAAAATAGCCTGCGATAGCATTTTATGCCTATCTTTTAAGTTTGGCTAAATGGCACTATGGTATGTAATCAAATTTGTCCTGAAATAATGCATTATTTGGGGAGGTGTTTTTATGAAGATGGTATTAATCCTGATCCATATAAATACGTTATTCATTACACTTGTTTAATTCTGAACAAAATTGTCCTTACATCATTTGATTTCAATGATTATCTTAGGAGATATAAGTTTTAAAATAACTCCACAGCAAAATAATGATCAAGTATTTAATATTTATTTTCTAACATATACGAGTAATAATCAATCATTTTTTAGTTATTTTTTTTCGTACACTAAAACCCCGTTTAACACTAAAATATTTACGGTTCTTTTAGGATTTAGGATACATCCCAAAACAAGTGAAAAAATTGAGGGTGTCCTAAATGAAGAGAAAAAATTGAAGATGTCTTAAAAAAGTGGTTTTACGGTTCCTATCTATACTATACCTCTTAGCCTTTCGTATCATTCAATATATAGGTATTTGGAAAATGTATTTATTTATTTATTTAAAACATGGAAATAACAAATCAAAATTTAACAAATTTGATATTAATATCGCAATTAAAAAATATATAGCAATGAAAACAACGGAAATAATGAAAATTTAAAAAGAGAACAGTACGTAAATTCAAAATTACGAAATAAAATTAACTAAGTATAAGGATGTGGTAGGTTTTCAAAAAAGACACGATCAACTTTTGTTTCGAAAAAATGTACAGTTCGTATGGAATACTTTTAAATTATACCTTTTTTCATTGGTTTCTGCCTCTCTCACGTAAGAAAATAGTTCAAGTTTAAATAAACGTAATATCGTAATTTTTCATGTTAAGAATGTTGATAAGACAATGGGCTCAACGGAATACTATATCGACTATATCCTGAAATTAAGAACGGTTCTGTGGGGCAAATTACTTTTTCTAGCATAAACTACGGAACGAATTTTAATGATATTGTATTATTAAAAATACCTCAGATCTTATGATAGCACATTGAAATTTATTTATCCTAAAAAAAGGTTTGCCACCTGCATGACCGCTACTAATCCATTCGACTAAAATAGATAAAGAGTTTTAAATGACATTTGGTATTTAAGGTTCTCAAGCCTTAAAGGAACACAAGTAGGTAGGTACTTGATAATATTCATAAAAGCGTAGGGGAAGCCCGGACAAAGCGAATAGCTGAGGTAAAGCGGATAGCTGATATTTCTAAAAAACTATAATAGCTGGTGTTAGAAATTGCATCTGCGTCGACAAGTGATCTGTCTAGAGACGTAGTGACAATTAATTCAAAATGAAATTAGACGTTTATTTGCTTTAGTGATAAAAAAAATCGTTTTGCGTGTTTTTATTGTGATTTTCGATCAGATTTGTATTCATTTTAATTGTTTTTACTGTTAGCAAACTGAGGAACAAAGTAGTTTAGTAAATTAACAATGTTTTTAAGTATAACTTATGATATTTATATTATATTGAACTGGCATTGAAATCTTAGAAAATTGGTATATTTACAAACACACATTTTGGGCAAAGCGGATAAATTATCTTCTTTATCTTTAGTTATATTAGTATATCCTTTGGATACTGAAACAAATGCTCCTTAATATCCGGAGCGAGTAGATACTAATTCAACTACAAATCGACCACTCCACTGCCTACGGTACAAGAAATGGGTTATTTGTCTACATCAACAGCTACATTTTCGCTATACGAATTAAGGCCGATACTAACTGTGGCTACTTGTAAATTGTAAAATTGTACGTTATAAGATGGGCAATGGAGCTACTTCTGCGATGATTGGCAAGAGTAACTAGCCTATCCACTTTGCCCAAGGAAGATATCCGCTCTGCCCGACCGGGTAGGGCAAAGCGAATAATTGACGAGTTTTTATTTTAGTTTTAGTTTGATATGAAAATGTCAGAATTTGTTCTTTATGTTTTTATATATTCAAAGGTATATATATATATATATGCCATACAAAAAAAAATAACTATGTTCTTAAGTTGTTTATTTATTTGTTTATTTTTCAATTTTCCTTAGCTTATCCGCTTTGCCCGGGCTTCCCCTACCTATAAAACCTGTGAGAAAGCTAATATCTTTTCCTGGGAAAGTAGTTAAATGGATTTTCTTGAACTTACTGTGGATTTAAAGTTTAGAAGTATCTAATTTCTTTGTAAAAATAGCTGATTTTTTTAATTTTGGAATGAAGGTTCATTCAGTTTAATTCAGATAGCCGCAACGAAACGAGCGAGTATCAGCTAGTAACTTGATAAAAATAGGTAAACGTAAAGAGTTGAACACAATAAAAATTCGGTATCAATTATAAAGATAATTACCAAACGCACATTTTAAGTTTATTAGTTTTCCTATTACATTTCACTTTGTATACCTACATTTTAATCAAAAGAAATCTATTTATACCTACTTATATAATTCGTTAGGTAAATAAATCAATAAGGTATCTTTAAAGTTCGATAACTTTTAGTACACTTTTAATTATATTGAAGGCATAATGTATTTAACACACAACTCTAGCTTTAGTCATCGCTACATCAAAGCCGTAAAATCTCGAAAAACTGCGTGGGATGCAGTAGACTGAGTGGATAAAGAAGTGCCTACATAACGAAATATAAGAAAAAAAATTTCTAATTAACATCCAAAGAACGTAAAAGCAGCAGTCAATAAATTTCTCAATCACAGTTTATGCGCATCTTGCAATAATTTATGAACTATATTTACGGAATAACAAACATCACGTATGTAGGTATATCTTAAGTGCTTGGGTCCCTTCACTTTAAAAAATCAAATGGCAAAGAAATGTTGATGTGAAAAATGATGTTCGTATGTAAAAAAAGTTCAGTTAAATCAAAAAGTGTATCTATGGTAGGTATATTTTAAATTAAATATGCATGAACTTATGACTTTCGGAGCTTTTTCAATAGTCACGTAGGTAACATTTGTATTGCGTTACACGACTTTTGCAAGTATATTTATCTACCAAATTATTAGATAAATGTTCATTATTTTATTGCACAAAATATATGATTTTCCAAATTCTTTTTAATTAAGCACTTAATTTTTTGCGTTTAAAAACGCAGGTTTGCTGTTATGTAAATAATAAGGCTGAATAACATTTGATCATCCTAAATTATAATAGATATATCTGTGTCAAACAACAAAATAATAATTTTAATACAGCTACTTATAGCTATTGATGGTTGCTGAGTTAACTTTAACTGTAGGTTGTAGGTTTTTAGTCAAATGTCAAAAGAAGTAGACAAAACTACTAAATAAAATGGTACAAAGAATTATATGTTCTAATCTCAAGTTATATTTCTAGTGAACCAAAGCAACTCGCTATTTGAAAAAAAACGACTGTTTTGTCTTCGGTAAAAAGCAATTTCATTCATTTATCTCTTTTATGATATGTGCAGTGGTTTTGACTTTTCGGTGAAATATTCCGTGAAGTTGACAATTGACTGTTCCCGACATTACCATTTCTATTATCGTTTGGTCTCGGAACATGCTCTACCCCTGTGACATTTTAGTAGGTGTATGATTCACCCACTTGATTCAACTAAAAACTATAAATCTAATTCAAGTAAACTATTAATAATTAATTACAGTTTCGTAGCATAAATTTATGCTAACTGTTATATTTGACGCCCTTTAATTTTACAATCAATGTAATTATCGCTTTAAATTATCGAAATCATAACTTCTGGAACTTTCCTTAAAAAGTAGAGGTTTTGAACATTCGACATTAGAATGTTAGTGTATATTCTACAACTATCAAAAATAAAATTAAAACATGCTAAAATAATTTGCAGAATTTTATAAGTATATTTATAAGTATAAATGTATACTCATTTTAACATAAAAAGTTTGTTAAATAGTCCGAGGAATAAATACAAAAAACAGGTCAAACTTCGAAAAAATTAAAGGAAAGTTGAATTTTTGTATAAAGCTTCCTTTTGTGGTTCTAAAGAATATCTAAAAAATTCCCGCTGAAACATGCGCCGCTAAAAATGTTACGCGGGGTTAAAGGTTCAGATAAACGGGTTTCCGCAAAATCTCGCTAACGGTAACTTTTATCGAAAAATTACTGTTTATTAAATTTGTAGTTTTTTTTTTATTCCCCGGACTATTTAACAAACTTTTTATGTTACAATGTAAGTAGGTATATACAATTAACATTATTATGTATTATATTTTGCAATTTTTTTTTAGTATATTTAAAACTAGCTGATACCCGCGACGTTGTCTGCGTAGGTTAATATGTTAAGAACATATTTAATTTACAGAGGAAAAACATTTAAAAATTGAAAGCAAAAATATATTTTAAATAACCGGAAAGAACTTAGCGTAGAACATTTGTAACTATATGCCAAAAAATTCCTCCTGCAGAATCCGCTATTGCTCCAAGTGTATACTTATTAGTTAATTAATAATTTTTTTTTTTAATTTTTAAATTCAAAAATGAAAATTGCTATATAATCCAAAATAGTCACTTTTTTTTTCAAAAAATTGTTCCTTAAATGTTTTTCCGGGTCCGCAATTGCTACAGGTGTATAGCTCAATAGTAATTCAATTTTTAAACTATTCATGTTTATAAGATCCAACGGCAGTTGATGACGTCATAATACAACAATACATGTATAAATAATTACAAATAATTAATTATTAAAAATATTGCAAAAATTTGATCAATTATTTGCGAAATGAAAAGAGCAGATAAAGAGCTTCAAAAAAAATCCCTTTAAAAATTATTTTGCGTTTTATAGCGATTTTTATTCTTGAGATTGAAAGTTTTTTAAAAATGTAATTATTAATTAACTATTAACTTTACACCTGGAGGTATTTCGGATCCGGATCTTTAATCCGGAATTTTAAAAACAAAACTTTAATCTCGTAAACTTAACTCGTTCTGGTTAAAAAATATATGCAATAATAAAAGGGAGTGTTGAAATGTAATTTGATTATTGTAACGGTTGTAACTTAACAATGTATTTTGAGTTTGTATTGACAATAAAATATAAAAAATTCTATAAGAGAAGTCCTTTTTATGTTTAAAGATTTTTTTTATTTTTCTTTAAAACGCCCTAACACCTATTTAGAAACTAGTACCAACTTAAAACAATATATAATTTTTCAATACAACAGTGAATTAAAAACTACAAGAAATATTTAAAACCATGTTTTCTGTACTTATATATAGTAATAGTCGCCTAAAATAATTTTGTGTTTAGACAGCCTGTATTTGTAAATATAGGAGTGAAGAAATTTTTTTTATCTATGAACCATTCAAGAGAAATAAAATTTGAAATCGTATATTTTTAATTTAAACTTTGTTTTGATATCGAATTGGTGCATCACATAAACGTTACCAAACCATAAAAAAGAGATATACAACTATAACACATTACTGAAAATTCTCTGACAGTTTTGGCACTGCATCATTGATGTAGCGAAAAGTATTCGAACGTTCCACATTTCTAAATATTTTATTGTTTTAATGACATAATGGAAATCATTCCAGCTCGCTATAAATTCGTTAAATGCTTTAAAATTAGAAAATAACTCGTTTGATATGAATGACATTGTCGCAAGACTCGGAAGTGTGTAATTAGAATTAGCCGAAAGGCAGTCGTTCGTGTGTCTTTTGCAATTTTCCTTATGTTATTGTGAAAACTTTTCGTCAATGTAAACTTGTGCAAATTACATAATTTTATATTTGAGTTGCTTTAAAATTGTATCAAAGTTATTGTTGTTAGTGATAACGACACTTTGACGAAATGTTCTCGAATTGATGAAAATTAATGATATTGACAAATCGTTGAAGAGGTTTTCTTTTTGTTCCGTAAGAGGTTTGTTTTGTTGATACAAGGGAAATTGGTTTTGTCGTTGGTTTGATCAGATGAAGGAAATCTGCTTTAAGTAAAGGAATGTGTAGGGGTTAGACTGTTAGTGTGTATACAATGAAAAGAGTTGAAAAGATTTAAGATAAAACAATTAAAAGCACTGTGGGGGAATAATTTAAGAACAAATCAAATATTAATAAAAGATTTTGCCAAAAAAAATTACACCAAAAACAAACACGATAAAAAAAGCAAAAATTTCTCTACTTATGATGTCAAACTTCTACTTATTTTCTTCTTTCAAGAATTTATTAATTTAAATTAAGGTCTATAATCAAATCTTATTACTTACATTAATGTTTCAAAGCAAAAAGTTCATTATAAAAATATAAACTTATGTTTATTTGAATATTCGAAGTTGGCTTACGATTCTTGTAAAGTGTTGATTTTTTTTTGACGGTAAAAAATAGTGGTCTACACTGTCAATATATAAAAAACTTTTAAATTTCTTTTGTATTACAACTTTTTTTCCTCTCTTAAACACCAAACTTGAGCATTTTATTATTAATAAAAAAAAAAACCCAACTGATATAAGACATATCTACGAACTTTTGTTCTATGAATCCAGAAATAATGAAAGTTGAGCTGTTTATTGCTTTTATTATTACTTTAAACCATATTCACATAAACTACAAAACTTTGAATATAAAAAAAGAAAAATATTTTCCAGTTATGAATCCGGTAAATTATACCTATATAGGTAAATATTTAAAAGTCAATGGTTTCTCCTTTTAATCTATAAAATCTAGATATTATAAGTAAAGTTATCGATAATAAACCGTTTTTGTTTAAATTTTAACAAATTTTTAAACTTTTATATTATTTATTTTATAATAACTATTAAAATTTGTGTGTTGATATTTTATTTAAAAAATGAAAACTTATTGCTTTATATTTATAATACCAGTTATATCCAACGACACTATGATTGGTTATAAAGTATTAAATCGCTAATAGAGAAAGAAACAATAAATTGATTACATAGATAGGTATGTATATAAATTGTAAATAGAATTAACTACGTAAAATATATAAACTTACAGAATAGGAGAACAATTATTATTTTAATTGTTCACGTAGAAATCAATATGTGGGTGGGCAAGAGAGCTTTAACTATCAATATCAAAGATAGATTCAATGCAATTAATTTTAATTGAATTGCATGTGAGTATTAAATATACTTAAGTGCATTTAATTTAATTTAGATACCAAACGATTTTTAAAATTGTTTGGTGTGAGCTTTTTTATTTTACACGTTAAAATTAAGTAAATACATTTTTTGAAGGGACCAAATTTGTTTAACGAACAATAAAATAACCTGTGACACAACGTTTATTTTAATAAATGACATAGCGTTTAAGGAAAGGAAAGGAATCACAACTACAAGGGTAGCAAAAAGCGGTTAAGCAAAATTTAGGCCTTCGAGTTTGTAATTCAAGTCATGTAACGTTTAAATCAAACCAAGAGTGATTCTCTAGTTTTCGTAAATATACTACCTATACTACCACATATCAATGAAATCCTTTCATCTTTTCAAAATAATATCATAATCCCTTAGAGCAGCGTCCGGGAATTTTTTATACCATCATCCCAAATTTTTTTGCGCAAGTCGGTATTACCCCCTCTCATTTTGAAAAAGTTACAATCAATGTAAATTAAAATTAAACATTATTTATTGAATTAATTTAAACGGAAAAGAGTAGCATATTTTTTATTAAATTATATAGTTTTAATAATAACTTAATTTTACAAGACACAAAAGTAATCAGTAAAATTATATGCCATACGGGTTGACGTATATGTATAAAGGTTTACGGCGCTCGTACGCCAACATTGTTGGTTTTACGATAAAAAAGGTTATTACCTAAATTGTAGGAAATTTTCTCTACTTTCATTTTGTACAGAATTATTTTTGTCGTTAAATGAATCGTAATGGAAATATTGTCAAGAAACTGTGTTTTAGGCGCCAGTTCCCAATATGACGGCGGGAGCGGCAAAGATACGAGGTGGCAAAGTAAAATTCGGATTTCACACTGAAATCTATAAAATTACCGATTTTCAAAACTACTGGAAAACTTTCCGGGGTGAAACTACCAAATGATTGGACTATTACGTGATTTTACTAAGAACCCATAGAATTATTCCTTGTTTTAACGCAAAATTTCCTGACTGCAAAAAAATGTCTCTCACTTTATAATCAACATGAACTCTAGCATTTTAAAAAAATGTGCATTTAATTATTTTGTAATCAAATGTAATTAACTTCTTGAAACTCAAACGATATTTCCAAGTACCCAGACATAATATTATAATAAAACCCCGATCAATTTATCCCGGGAATTCTCGCCTTAGTCACTCTGATCACAATGTTCACACTGCATTACAATTTTCAAAGTTTATATCTATATAACTTTCAGCCGGTTGACAATATTAATGTGTTTACATAAACCTTATAAGTTACAATCAATATCTACCTACGCTTTTTTCAAATAAAACCATAAAACCTTTGTCCGTTAAATTGATCTTCATTTACAATAAAAGTTTCGACTATCAAATAATAGTTACTGATTTTAGTTTCTATAACTTTTATTGTTTTATTCTGATTTAGTGATTGTGGTTTTATTAGCGATAATCTTAGCGACATTTTCATATTTATTTTGTGCTTAATGAATTTCAAATAGGTCAAACCTCTGTCGCTCATCCATAAAAACAACTTCCATAAAAATTATTAGATAGAATACCTTTTTGTTTTGTTAGAGCATCCAAGGAAGTGAGAAATCCACTATTAGCAATAAAAGCAAAAACGAAAATATTGATATAATAATTTTCTTTCATAATTTCAATCAAAAAAGAAATCAAATGGTTCTTATAAGAAAAAAAAATTAATATAGTAATGAAAGCTTTGTATATGTATAGCTAAATGTGTTGTATTTCGGAAAAACGATTGTAAGTTAACGCGTTAATATGTTAAACTATTTATAACATGGAAATGACAACATTTTAAAATGTGAATAAATTAATTAAAACTGTGGATTCATTCCACTAAAAGTTTTTATAAGATAAAAGTGAAGAAATTTATTAGTGTTGCACTTTTGAATAAAGTTATCGTATATAATTAAAAGATAATATTTATAGACACTGAAAATTATTTCGTAAGGTTGAAAATGACCATTTCTCATAAAAAATCTTGAAAGCATATCTTCAGTGTGTCTAGATGGAGCAGTGTGTCAAAGAAAGGTATTTTCGTTAAAAACTATGTGGGTAGTCATTGAGAACTGCCGACAGAATTGAAAACGTAAAAGTGTGACATTCTTGTATTGTCCTTTTACATTTGAAGGCATTTTCAAAGTGTCCACATAGGATTGAGGAACTTGTTAAATTAAAAAATTGATATTTTGAAACCCTAACTAAATTAAAATTTTTTGTAAAAGCTTCAAAAGGTTAAATTAAAAAAATATGCACCCGTCGTGGAATAAGGATACAATTCAAAATTTGGATTTTTTGAGTTAGTACAAGAATTCAACTATGGATAGGCTTAAATTTGTAGATGAAAGGACAATATAAATCTTTTTCACTTTTCCTTCGTAAAAGCGCAGATGTGTCTTATTTTTATACCATATAGATGTACCCATGACTTCGTTCACGTGAGCTATAGAACATTTTTAGAGATCAAATTTAATGGTGAAAAAATACAACACTGCTAATGTAAATTTAAAAAGCCGACAATGAAAATACAAAAGTGTGTGCTTCTATTTTCATTATTTATTTGAATCTACTTAAAATACAAATTATATTTTAAAGTCTTATAGTGATATTTATTGACTCTTCTTCTGCGCATGCGTATCGCACCCCTTGCCTCACTGCTCCACGGCAAGAAAACTCGTCGCTAAACGCATATTGGTTGTAAAAATCGTAATTTCTTAAAACTTCAATTACTTTGTATTAAATCAAGATATCATGCTAATTCTTTTTTTAAATATGGGTGAAGTAACAAAGAAGTAAAACAAAGAAATTTGATCAAAATCTATCTAGTTGTTTTTGCGTTATTAGCGCACAACGATAGACCTCTATTTTATTTTTTTTATATATAGATTAAATCTAGTGCATCTAGATCTATGTAAACTCTCGACTCAAGACGTTAAAAAAAACAAACATTACTATTTACAAAGGTGTAGGTAAGTGAGCAATGAGCATAATAACGATTGATTGTTAAAAAATATTTTAAACACTCGCTGACCTATCTACATTTATTTTCAATTGAACATAACGCTTTAATTTATTAATCTCTTATAATTTGTATTCCGGTGATCACACTTTATATATTTTAATTTATGAACAACAATAGCCAATTGGAAATTAATATTATCATTGTGATTAACGAGATGAAAGAATTCAAATAATACTAATGTTACTAACTTGGTATCTAATAAAAAAATAATTATTCATACATTCACTTTAAATAAAACAATAACAATTTTAAGACGCATGTATGGTTGAGCTATTTTTAAAGGTCGTTATTAATTTGAAAATAAATCAATACTACGTGTGTAAAAATAAAATAGGATAATGTATTTAATCAAACGGGCAAGTAAAATTTAAATGCTTAATTACTTTATTAGTTCCGTTTAATGATAATTTAGGATACGTAATTATATCTTTATGTAAACTCGTTTAACAGAGAAAAATAAGAATGTCCCCATTTTAAGTTTTACTAATTGATAAAAATATTGTCAAAGAACTACATTTAATTCATTTAAATATCTATAAAATATTTTTCCTATATCAGATAATTAATCAGAACTGTGAATATTAGTTTAAGAAACTTTATATTTATAAGCATTTATTATTTGTAATATAAATTGTATTATTCAGTGAATAAAAATTATAATTAAAACTGCAAAGATTTATTAATATTATTCTTACCATGTGACAGATTTCTTTTAAATCTTTTTTCTCAAATTAATAAAAATCATTTATTTATAATAAATTTGCTTTGATAAAATTTTTAAAATTATAAATATATTACAAGCAATATTCTATTGATGTTGGTGATGTTTTTTTTTATGTTTAAAAATACACCGTTTATGTAAGAACCAAAAAAATTTAAAAGACAGCCTATTTTTAAGAGAATCGTTAAATGATGATCTTATAGTCAGAATCGTCAAAGTCATTATAAGAGTTAACTTTTCGAACTAAAAAAATTAAATCCTATGTTTGTATTATTAAATTTCCTGACGAGCAATAAACGTTCTTCATATAAAAACGTTGAAATTAAAAAGAAATAATAGTTAAAATTATGAAGCACCTACATAAAATAGTCTATCTAATGCAGCGGTCGGGGAACCGGAGTAAATTACCCCTAATGGGGTAAAAATGAAATTTTTGAGGGTAACAAGTGAATTTTTTCTACTTTGCTATTTTATAAACGTTTTAGTATTTTCACAAACTATTCTTTAAACTTAATTAAATCAAAAAGCTCAAATTTTAAAGTTATTGTGTCAAGCATAAAGCAACATCAATCCTCTAAAACCTGAAAGGGAAAGTTTTAAATTGACTTTTGTACTGTTCGTTCCAATATGAAAATTTTATTTTGTTTATTTATTACATACTTATTATTTTCATACAACTTTTTTTTCTGTATAAATTAATTCAATTAATAATGTTTCATTTACATTAATTACATTGATTGCCTTCTTTTCAAAATGAGGGGTAATATTGACTCAAGTAAAAATATTTTGGGGTAATGGTTAAAAAAAGTTCCCCGACCGCTGATCTAATGTAAGTCTACTTAAATATCATGAAATAAAAAATAACGGCCACTACGATCAGATCATATTCACAGATGGGTTAATAATTCAGCAAGACCGAGGTCTACGCTATTCAACTAGACCTCTCCCCCGCAAGCCTCCGCAAGAACCCTAATATCCTTAGCCTTTAACCTGTCTCAAAGTCATTGAATCCCCGACCCTTTTCTCAACTAAAAGAAATCTAATATCCAAGCCAACATAACACCCCAAGAGGAATCGGGGAGAATTGTCAGCTTAATTCTGATTCCTTAGCACGTTGACATAAAGGGCGATTCAAGGGCCGACGAGTAATCCAAAAACGCAACCAAAATTTCTGTAGTGGCCCAAACACCAGGGTCACTCGAGTACTTCAAGAAACACCGCAGCGAAAGGATCAGGATGGTATAGAACACAGAATAGTAGAGCCAAGGCTCCAAACTACACTTCATCAGAAAGTCGATATTGACTAAACCACTCATAGAAGCTCTCACCCGACCAACCCAGGTCATTGCTGCTCGCTTGAGGATAGAACACACAAAATTAACACTTTCATACCTTCTGCAAAGGACTCAACTACCAAACTGCATAAAATGCCCATCCCCACTCACCACTAAACACTTCTTCTAGCGTGACCTAAAAGGATTGAGAGAGGAGACGATTACACCACACTCCATACAGGAGGCGATAGAAGACGCAAAACAGTTCAACAGTGGGACAACGCTTGCTGTTTCTTCCAGAGGCTGGGAATTCAGAACAACATATGTGTAATAATTTAATATTAAAAAAAAAAAACAAAACTACCCCATATCAATTATCACTGTGCTAATGACTAAATTGTAGTTAAAGCACGTTAAAATGGAAAAAAATAAATAAAAAAGTTGCTATGCACCGAAAATCACGAGTAGGGATACAGTAGGTACTTGACTTAAATTTCAAGCTACTTGTCCTAAATTTAACTTAAAATCTAGTCAAACTGGAGTCAAATATTAAAATTGAATATTTAAAGTCAAACCACGTGAAGCATTGAATCTGCGCACGTTATTTCATTTAAAAATCAAAATATCTAACACATTTAAGAATTTTAAACCTTTAGTCCTCAGAAAGCAAAAATAAAAAAATAAGGATGAAGTTTTAAGACAAAAAGTCTATTAGTATTCTGTTAATTGCTCCACCATATTCTTTAGATCTTTAAATTAAAATACTTTTAGATTTTCTTCAAACATTGAAATGCTATCCTTTCGAGTTTATAATTATCCTTTCATAGCTTCTAGATTTTCAAGGTGTTCTCAACTTACAGATATCGTTTTCATTAATTGTATAAAGCATAATCTTAGAAACTAATTTAATTTTTAAATAGTTTACCAAAAGCCGCCAATCTGACGAAAACACGAATATTAAACTCAAGTGGAGCATTAGTAGAAAAACAATGAAAAAGCAAACTTTGATTATTTTTTATATGCTTTCATCTGATGGCGATGTTATTTAATTAATAGCTAATTCACAGTGCATCGGATGAAACATCAAAGTATTTTTTGTCTCAGATTTCTATGCATTGTAGTGATGAACATATATATAGTTTCAGTTTTGCCTTTCTTATCGTTAATCTTCTCTGTACAAAATTTTCAATTATATTTTGAATATCTTATATTTGTACCCGTTCCAATTAATTAAGTAGAGGATAGAATGAACATTCTTTCATATTCTTTCATATTTCCAAATTAATTCTTAAAAATATCACATTTTTATTATATTTTGTTATAATTCATATATTGATCGTACTATATCGACACATCCTTGTATATATGTATGTATGTAAACTATGTATTGGCTTCTTATTGTATTGAAAAATTTTTCACACATTATATGATCAAAACGACATTTTTTTCACAAAGTATCTATTAATTAGAACTAATTTTATCATATGATGCTAATATCATTAAATCATACTCAAAATGATGATCTTGATAATTAGTTTCAATGTCGCTGAAAATGTATTTTTTCTAAGAGAAATATTTTTAGAAATCAATGTTTGTCTGATTGTAAGTAATAATCGTCGAGGTAATCTTTTAAATAGAATTTCATCATAAAAAATAAACAGAACTATATGCATACAGCCTGTATACGAACTCCCACCCTTAACTTCAGCACCTTCCTTATTTGAAATTTCCCAAAAAAAAAAAATCAAATTAAAGTTCTATGGATTAATGGATCTAAGATCTATATAGAAACTTTAAAGAAAACCGTTGGAGTCGTTTTCGAACAGTTTGAAAAAGTTCAAAAACTCCTAGAATAAAGTGGAACTTTCACTTAACCGATTGCAACCAAACACTTGGTAGCATAACTAGATGTAATATAAAGACAAAATTCCAAGTTTGGTGAAATTCGGATAAAGCTTTCGATACGATATCGCTGTCTCACACAGACACATTTATCTGAAAACCACTTTTTTGCATTAAGGCAACTTCAAAACGAGTATTTTCGGTGAAAAAAATTCGAAATCAAAAAGTCGATCCGATTAAAATACTTCCTTTACTATATAGTAGTAAAAGAAAGTAGCAACTACGATTTTTATATGCATTGTTTTTTCAATGATAAACCACCAATTGGAAAAATATTTTATAACAATCAACTAACGTCGCGAAAAGCTTTCTGCCGATATATAAATAAGTATTCAATTAAAATAAATAATAAAGTAATGAATTAATTTTTAATATACCTAAGTATAAATCTATTAAAATTGATGTCATACTCGTAGTTTCATTACACCTTTGATTTAAACCGAATGAAATTAATTTTGATTTGATAAAAACTTTCGCATCATCTAATTTTTTTTCAAACGAATCTTTAAGTGGCATGATTTAATATTTATTTTTTACTAAGATGATAACTAATAAAATTTTATTACTTATAATAAAAATATTAACATATGTAAATTCCATTCACCTAAATGAACATGTACACATTTTTAGAAGTAATAATTTTTATTAACTAAAATTCAATAATAATAGTTAAATTATTTCTAAGAATTGTTATAATCTTTTTCTCTTTTAACAAACTAAGTAAATAGATTCATTTAAATTTTAAAAATAAATTTTTGTTGCTTTAAAGTTTACTTACATGAAATAATAGATGGTTGTACAGGAGATTAAATTTTAAACACTTATAAACTTATCAAAATTTAAACAAAAGCATTATAAAACTATAAAAATACCGTCATTTTAATCAGAGTAACTCAAACAATAAGTAAAAAATTCAATAACAATGTTAAGAAGTTTTATTGAAATGGAAAGCTTTAACGGTACAAAGCACACATTTGTTGCACAGTATTCAAACCCCGATTCACGAGCACGAAAAGTGGATGCTATCTGAAGTTGAGATACGCAAGAAGATTCGAGAGAGAATGAACATGTGGGTGTTCAGAGTTTAGACAGCTTTAACTGCGACGATCGCGACGTTTCTTACTGATTCACGCGTATTTGCGCGAAGCGTCTCGTATCAACAATTTCCCATCGTTTCCTTTATCTACTGTTTATTAACTACTTACTGAATTTTGCTTTAATCTTCTTGTTAAACAAATCGTTTTATATCGTATTACAACTTGGGCCATATACGAATTTGTCGTTATTACTGCAAACAGTAAGCACATGTTATGGCACTTTAATAGCATTGTATAATATAACTAGTCACTAGTGGTTACCCGTGAGTTCGTTCACGTAAAATTTATCAAAATAAATAAGCAGTTCAGGCTTATGAAAATAAACTTCTGGACAAATTTCAAAAATTTATTTCGAAAAATTTACTAGATCAATGTGACGACTTCAAAAATCGATTTTTAAATTTTTTTGAAACCATTACTTATATCTTAAAAATATTGCGTGGAAATTTCAGTCAAAAATTCTCAACATTTTTTTTATAGTTATAAAGAAAATAACTGAGCGTTCTATCTCAGCAGGAGATAGAGATATCTACCTCTAAGGTAGGTAATTTCTTGTCAAAATTTTATTAAGCGTTTTCTCAGAACTTTTTTTTTTGTCGCTGAGGAAGTACCGACATTAAACTATCGCCTACTATCCGACCGATCGACTTAACCAAATTAAATTTTAACCAGTTAATCTAAACATACAAGCCTATTGTAATAACAAAAAAAGAATTTTGAATTTTTTTAATATTTAAATAATTTCGCCTTGAAAAAAATATAATTTAAAGCTTTTTTTTCAAAATCTTTCCATTTTATTTCTTTACGAAAAAAAAATGTATAATATTGGTTAGTGTAATAACGACAAGTCTATACAGAACAACAAAAATTTCGATTTTTTTGCTTTCAGATCACCACAGAACCCTGATTGCTTCCTTCTCTCAACTTGGGCCTTTTTCTGGAAGTTCAGCTGCGTAAAATAAAAACAAAAAATTATAAAATTGTAAAAAAAATTTTTTTTCTTAACTTTAAAATAGCTATTATAACATACATAAACTACAGAATGATCGCATTTTTTTATTTTTTTTCAATCTTTAAGGCTGATTCTAATGTAACTAAACCTATTTACAAATCTTAATAAAAATTAACAAAAAAATTAATAATATCGTTAAAAGCATAATCCTGAATTTTTAAGGGTTGAGAATACTTCTGAACCGAGATAGAACTAAAATAAGTCATACTCTAGTAGTTAAATTTTAACATGGGTTATTACGGAAAAATGGAAATATTTGACAGAAAAAAATTCGTGGTGAAAATACAAATTCACAGAAATCGAAGAAGCTGTGTAGAAAATTTAATATGTATAAGAGTTGTAAAAAATTTAAATGTAATTGTAAAAGCAAAAAGCTGTAAAACTAATCAATTTCAATTTTAATCGAAAAATGAACACAAATGTTTTTAACATAATACATTTTTTTCAATTTTTTGGCCGTATAACAAAACATTTTGGATTTTATATTTAAAAAAAAGACCGTTATTATGAAAAGCCGTAGTTAAATAAAGCGACTATATAGCGAGGTATCGGTGAATTTAGAAGTGGAATTTCAAAATTTTGTTTTTCCCTGGATCTGTTTAAAAATGACAGTTTCAAATTTCATGTTTTTATCTTCAGTTGTCTATGTGTTGTCAATGTGTCTATTATTCAATCAAAAAACAGTTTTCCACATATACTAGCGGCTACCCGTAATTTCGTTCACATCAAAATTTCAAAAAATTATACTCAAAATATTATAGTATGTTATTTTAAAAAAAATAATCTAGCATTTCCAGCACAAAAATTTGAATTCATGCAGTAATACCTAATTAAAATGTTTAATTTTTACATTCCTGCCCCCTAAATATAACAACTTTCAATTAGTTCTTTCAAAAGTTCGCTATAGTGAGTAGAAAACGTGGGTTTAAAAACAAATGTAATTAAGAATCAATGAAGCTCTTTATTTAGAAATTTTCTTGAAATTTTTCGAACTGTTTTCAACCCTTAAATAAATGAATTAAGAAACTACAAAAGAGATTCTTTACATTTATATGAAGAGTGATAATTGCAAGAAAAGAATTTACAATAATTAATATTTTAAAAGAAAGACTTTAAAAAATGGAAAGCCATCAATTCCTATTTTGAATTACTTAGGGGTGGAATTTCAAAAAATTCTTTTTGTATGTAATGTTTTACCGTACTATAATATGTCTATTTTTTTATAAAAATTGACAAACGTAAATTGTACCTTAAAATTCATGTAGGTATATAAGTATTGCTATGAACATTTCTTAAAAAAAGGCTCCAGCTTCACTCTAATGAATCATTAAAAAAGAAGAAATAATTAAAAGCTAAGAAATATACATACTTTTTGTGGGACTTACATATTGAAAATAAAATAAATAATTAGTTCATACTTGAATGTGTAAGTAATGTTCTCCGATTTGTAACGGTAATTAGGAACATTGGACACTGTTTATACACACATACACAGTGGATGTTCACTTGAAAAAGTTGCCGGACATTAACAATAGACACTAATGATCTAGCTAATGACCTGTTTAAAGCTGTTTCAACTAAAAAATACAAAAACAGTTTTTTTTTTCTTTTGTAAATTCTACTTTTAAATTACAAAACTTGGGATTGAGAATTTATTATTGCGACAGACATTTTTGAGTAATTGAATAATGGGTGGTAATAATGGGTAGATGATAGATTTTTATCGTATTTGTTTTACAATTTAAGACTTTTTCACTTATGCACCCATATGTACCCATGCATATAATACATAATATGTACATACTACATACATTATATGTTAAATAAAAAGTTCACTATACGAAACTCATTGTCTACAAAATAAAATAATTTGTACTATTTTTGTTCATAAATTTGATAAATTCAACTACTGATATGATGTATAAACTTGTGAAATGAAAATATAAGAGGTCTACGACCAAATTTTCTGCAAAAATAAATTTGATTTAGTACTTTCATAATGTAGATATTTATTGTTTGTCTGAACGTCAGCAGAGATGGTGAAAAAATAGTTGGCAGACGAAAACTTACCGATGGATTCATTCGTTATTGAAAGCTTTTAGGAAAGTATCTATTATAGCCAATAGTTATGAAATTTGTTTTTATTATATACCTATGGTAAAAATTAAAGACATTAATACACGTAAAAAGACGCAATATCAAAATGGATGCATACATGTGTTGTTAGTTGCCTATACACCGACAAAATATCAAGGGCTCATGGGGATGAGCCATTGCATGAGCTTACAAATTTGAAACAATCCACAATCATATCAAAAATGTTTTCATTGTTTTTCCTCTCTAAATTAAGGGTTTAATATAAAATATACTGAAATAATAATAATAATAATATTACACAATACATCCGCCTAATAAATTTTTATTTCTCATTCAATCTAGGTAGTAGGATATAAAAACAAAATATAAATGTGTAAATTTTATAAAATGTTTTTAATCGTTAAATTTATTTAGTGAAGTATAAACGCGTTTTGACAAATAAAATAATATCAAATGCAATGTCTGCACCACCTTACGAAAACCCAAATAGCGCTAGAACAATAAATATAAGAGCCCAAACTGAACAAATGTTACATAATGCTGTAGTAATGACTCAAATGGCGATGGAACTCAAAGAACGAACGAGTGCTGGTGAAAAATACGTTTGCTATTTACGAACGTTAGCTGTTAGAGCCGGAAAAGTGTTAACAACAATGCAAAACTCTGGACGATCATTTTTATTACTTGCACAGAAACTCTGTATGTCGGCAATCAAGACAATCGACGCATTACCCGCTCCCGATCAAATGATTTACAATATTAAAGTTGAATATGAACGACTTTTAAATATTTTAGAAAAAGAATTAACTGAAATCGAAGACATTGATAGTGTTGAGGCGTCTTTAAGCAACGATTTTAACCATGTTAATTTACAAACGATAACTGATAACATTCGTTATCTTGAGACTAAGCAAAAATTAGCCGAAAGCAATTATTTGCCACTTACAAGTAGTACAAAAAGTGTTAAATCAGAAGTGGATGAAAAGTATCCCGAAAATTGGTCTCGTGAATCATTGATTGATATAAACAGTGTTGTTAATTTACCACCTGTACCTGAAGATATATTTACAAGCTTTAATAAGCCCATTCGAACATCGAGTATGTCTTCCTTAAAAAACTTAAGGAAAGTTAAATTGTACTTACAACGTGCTGCAAATACATCTGATGACGATGATGAAAGTGAATGTGACGAACAAGAGTTAAGTACTTTGAATAATTTTTTTCCATTCCAAACAAAAATCATTTTATTGACAATAGTTGAGTCAATAAAGCATCAGAATCTCCAAAACTTATTAGTCCTCCGGGACAGCTCCGATTTTGATAATTTTTTTGACGTGATAACGTCTTATAAATTGATAAACATGGGCAGCCTGTACGAAAAAGTGTGACGTTCCGTTTGAGCCTGTGTGTGCAAGCGAGAACGCGATACAACCAATAGAGAGGCATGATAGAGTTCTGCTATTGGAACGCCGCCACGCGAGCTTCCTCAAGAACTTCTACAATAAGCTACGCCTCGTATTCAATAATTGTTGAATCCTATACAACGTGTTTTGTGATTTTAATTTATCATAATTTTTAGTCTGATTTCATTTTGAAATAATTGTTAATTTTCAATTAACTCCTTTGTATTATACAAAATAATGATAATTCAGTGATAATAATTCAATTCAATTCATAAAAGTATGCAATTTTTCATCAATGTTTCTTTAAGACGTTATCACGTAAAACTATCGTCCGTAAACTGACTTTACAGAAAACCATTTTTTTTATCATTTATGCCTTATGGTATACACCCCTTAAAAATGCTCAAAAGTTATGAGGATTGATGCTTTATTAAATAAATGTATTATTTCGTTAATGAAATCATTTTTTTTTTATATACAGGGTGATTCAGCGATGATACAAGGTGATCTACAACGGACAGGAACGAGTAAGAGTGGAGTATTAGGAAATATAACTGAAGAAGTATCCCCAGATTAACTTGACATTACTTATAAAGTTTATTATATCATAAATGTAAAAAATTGACAAAATATTTTAACACATAAATTATTGATACACAACTATTATTAGTCTTTTTAGTTTCTCGTAACTTTCCCCTTAGTTTATCTAAACGATGTGTTATTCATATTTGTTGTATTATTTACGTTAACAAATCTATTTTCCTTAGAAAGCAACGCTTTTATTACTATTACCAAACTAAACAATAAAAACATGAAGAAAGCAATCGTGAAGAACTTAAATCCCATTAGGCTGCCAAAAATAAAACCGAAAATAATATATGATATCATTTTATAGCTAGCGAATGTACGAAAACTAAGACGAGGTAGTAAAAGTCGTTCACGACGAGGTGAAACCCCTCCATGTTGGGATTTTTCGTACACAAAAATTAGTCTTGGAGGATGAATAATTTGCCGTGCGATTCGACCCCAAAAATCGGTTCGATGATATAAAGAAATCATTTGATTTCCAAACTGAAAGTTTAAAAAAAGCTGAATCATTATCAAATTTAATTCCTTTTTTGTTCTTAACAGTTAAGGTAAAACGTTTCATTTGTTTCGTGTTCATTGTAATCTCTTTTTGTTTATATAACAAATGATAAGTAAAAGATTCGATTAAAGTAAAAAAATTTCGTGGTGTCCAAAAGTGTCGCGGCACTATAGTTGAGAATTACTGGTATATGGCATGCGCAATATAAACAAGTTACCATCGTGTTATATTGCGCATAATTTGTACCGTACAATGTACGATATTATTTTTATCGGGAACAAATCTTACGTTATTCTTATTGTACTTAACGAAACAAAAACGTTTTCACTTAATTCTTGAGACACAAAAAAATTTTTTTGTTATTAAAAAATTACATTTTCGTTAATTTTTTGTGCTGTTAAATACAAAATCGTCACTAAAAATCCACATTCTCTCGATCCAACCGGTAACAAATCTGGGTCACCTTCATAACAAACAGTTGATGCTCTTTTTCGTACTTCCGTCGGAGTCAGTGACATATTCAAACTCGCATTTAATGGAGAAGTGAACGAATGATCAGTATCCATTTCTTCCTGTATACTTTGTGTTCGATGATTTTGATTAAGATTTAACTAAAAATGGATTATAATTCATCGAAACCATTAAAAAATCAAACTTTAATACGCTTACATTAAAAATACGCTTCAAGTATTCTAAAGCTAAATCCAAGTAGACAGGAACATTTTTACGTTCTTCCAAGGTAAACTCATCGTTGTTTTCAAAGTCTAAGTTAAACCAATATTTAATTAATCCAATAAAACCTTTCCTTTCCTCGTTCATTTTTTCCTGTTTTGAATTGATTGCTAGTTTTACAGCCGTAGCAGCTTGTTCTAAGGCGTAGGCTAACTGCAATACTTCAGAAGCTGGAGGAGACGTGAACATTGGCTTGTAAAAGAAATCGTGGCCTTCCAATTCAAATATCTGTTGTCGAACAATGGCTGTCCATTTATTAGTTTTTGTGGGAGTTGTTTGGTGAATTGAATCATTTCCAAACGTATCATTATTGTAGGTCTTTTTAAATGAATTGTCTTGGTAATAATTCACTGAACTTGAATTCATTTGTGACATATTTCCATTTGGAGTGTTGGTAGACCAATTGCTTGTAGGTGATAATGGTGGCAACGTCGATGTCCAACCATTGTTGTATGAATGCGATGGAGAATGGTTTCTATTATCAATACAACCCTCTATTTCTTGTAACATTGGCACTAAATTTGGCTGTGAAAATACCTTAAAGAAAAGCAAATTAAATTAAAAAACCTAAAGTACAAAATTTACATTGTATAAATAAGAAAAATACTGTAACGGACAAAGATAGAAAAAATTAGCCACAGGTTAAAAAAGAATGGAATGTCAACAATCACCCATTGAATGCTCTGGAATGTTCAACAATCAAATTTAAATCACAATCCAAAAAAAACCGTTATCAACAATGGGCGATAGAAGTCTTGAGAAATGTTGAGAAACTATTAAACTAGAACAGCCAGCTTTAGTATATAGCAGCGGTCGGGGAACCGGGGTAAATGGGGTAAAAATGAAATTTTTGGGGGTAGCAAGAAAATTTTTTGGGCAAAACTATTTTATAAACGTGTTAGCATTTCCGAAGATTTTATTAAATTCTTCTTAGATCAAAAAGCCCCAATTTTTAAATTATTGTATCAAACATGAAGCAAGATCATTTATACAAAATGGGAATTAATTTTTGTTTGTTCCAATAGGATAATTTTATTTGGTTTGTCTATTACACTCTTACAACCTCCATGCAAGTTTTTTTTCGGGTAAATTAATTCAATAAATAATTTAAATATACATTGATTGTCTCCTTTTCAAAATGAGAGGGGTAATATCGACTAACGCAAAAATATTTTGGGGTAATAGCAAAAATAGTTCCCCGACCGCTGGTATATAGATATACGGATGCTGGACAAGTGATTGTTATCGTAATTAAAATTTTTGTATTAAAATTTTTGTGCTTATTAAATGAATGTGTGGTTTTAAATAAACAACTGTTAATTTCCGGTACAAAAGAATCCAAAACGTGAACTCAATAGGTTTGTTCCACTTGTCCATTTGATGATGTTCAAACACGTCCACCGAATGTCAAAGAGCAAGACACATTGACCAAGAGACAAGAGTGAGTAAAAATTATAAAGCAAGAACTTCCCCCTAATTTTTAACCAGTTTTGCGGTGTTTAAACACCTCCAAATCCCTGTCGAAGCAAGCTATTGTCACAAAAACGTACGTTCATAGCTCGACTCTCGGCCTAATGCGGCCAAGCGGCTGAGGGCAGAAACATTCCTTCACTCACACTTGTCTCTTGGTCAGTGTGCCTTGCTCTGTGACTTACGTGGATGTGTTTGGCTTCAACGTCTGAAACAAACCTAATACAAACTTGAAACAAATCACTTTTCAGTAATTTTATTTTGTTGGTGACTCTTCTTACAAGACTTCAAGGAGATTCACCAACTAACTTCATGTGTGTTGATTTTAGAGTCGCTACGCGCGCATCATTAAAATTCAATCTCATAATTTTTTCTTGATACGCCAAAAGAAGTAAGCTTGCAAAAAATATTTACTTACTTTTGTGACACGAAATATCATAACAGCATTTTTAGGACTACTCAAATCGATTCTTAAAAATCGAGGCAACAGCTGCTGGAAAATAATCGTGTAAGCCAATAGATTATCAGCCATAAACTTTAAATATTCCCGATCAACTTTTGGATTTTGATTGTTTACGTCACTGCTATCCTTCAAGTTTCTTAAAATAAAAGATTACATTTTTTACTGCAAATAAAAAAATAATAAAGAAATACTTTTGAAATGCTGCATAGTCGCCAGTGTAACGCCATGGTTGAATGAAACTAAACCACAACTCCAAAACCAAACGAAATGATCCATCCAATGGCCAACGGTGTATCAAATGTCTGAGAAAAGCGTACATTTTTCCTTGAAACATTGGCAATGCAATTTTTTTCAATTCACTCATTGGAGATAAATCTGTTTTTCCACTTGCAATAAAAGCATGGAGTTGCTTCACGAGCGATCTTATAATCCGAACATATTCAGCTGTTGGTAGTTCATTCTTAAAAAAATCAAGAATTGTATTATTTTAAGAATTCATTGATCGCCCACTTGTATGTCAGAGTGTCTCAAATCAGTCCAACTGTTTTAAAAGGCAACTTAGCAACTTAAATCACAAAAATATATTTGACTAAAAGTTTAAAAAATTTAAGATTTGAAGAGTGACGTTATAGTGGCTTAGTGGTTAAATGGACGTCATAAAGTTATTTGTAATAAGTAATCGTTCCAAGTTCCAAGTTTTGTGTTTTTATTTATCTGCAATCAAACTAGTATAGTCATTTGGAGACACCCTGTATATTGATAGTTTATATAACTAGACTTTGTGTATATGCTCAACTTGTACACTTGTAAACTTAAGAGCAGGATGGAACCCCCTAAAGTAAATACTTATTGGATAGTATGCTGCAAATATGAGACTTTACTTAAGTTTTCATGATTACAAACTGAGCATATACTTTACTCATGTCAAATTTGGTCTACTAAAACTTATATGAGGTAATGTGTTTAATTGAGGGTACGCTTTATTTTGTAATGAGAGTGTTCTACAAAATGAAAATTTAAATGGCTGACATTAGTCACCACACTTAAGTGTTTCCTCAAATTTGAGTGGCGACTATAAATATCGGCCTTATACTACTAGTTCATATTCAAGTATACGTTCTAAATGAAACTATGAATTGCACGTGAAGCCATAAGAACAAGAGATTATCTAACTTAAGGGGGTATTCTAGTCTAGGATTTTGAAAAAACCGAAAAATTTTTTTTTTTATAATCCGATAGTTTGTATATTCAAAAATATCTCCCTAAAAGGATTTTTCAAAATTCAAATTATTTCCGAAGTTATAGCCGTTTTAGTGTCGCGGCAACTAGACCGGTTGAGGCTTAACGTAAAACTTTAAACGCGTTTTTCTCGAAACTACTTTTTTCGATGTGGTCGCCATAATATCTCAAGTTCTAATCAGCCGATTTACTTGAAATTTGTCATGAATATTCTTTAAATATCTCTCTATCGCATGAACCAACAAAAAATTAAAATTTTAAATTTGTAATATTTTTAAAAATTCAACAAAGTTAAAAAACGAGTGAAAAAATCGACCTTTATTTTTGAGTAGCCGCCATGTTATGAAAAAAAAATTTTTTATTCAGTTTTGGAGGTTCATGCGATAGCGACATTTGTACTTATTAAGAATCCATCATTGTTTAATTTTTCAAATGACCACAAGGGTAGAAATCATGGCGACGAGAACACGGTCTTTTTTTTTTCCCCTCTACTTCAAAGACGCATAACTCAATGAAAAATTATTTTTTTTGTTTTGAAATTAATTTTCTGTACTCTCTGAATATAAATAAGTAAATGATAAAAAAATGCATGGTAAAAATATCAAATGCTTTTTTTTATCAATTGCCAAAAAACGCTCGAATTTCAGGCTTCTAGAATAGAATACCCCCTTAAGAGATATCAAAAATTGTTATCTCAATAAATAATACAATACCATTGATTGTTTGGGTAGAGTATATGTAGTCTGATTATTGAACTGGTCAAAGTTTAACCAAAGATCAATCATAACTTGCAGAACAGTTTCACTCCTCCATATTTCACCTCGAGGATGTTGTTGGCAGTTTTGTTGTAAAGCATTTGTTTCAAGAGCCGCCAAATGTAAGACTTGTGGAAGAAATAGTTTTGAAACACGTGGATTTCTATAAAAGCAAAGAAATTAGTAACACAATATACGTGTTCGTACAACAGTCACAAATTTTATTCTGAACTACTCCAGAAGCTTTATTTCTTCTCACATACCTATTTGGAACTTGTAAATGTTTTACGACAGGATTTTTTCCTGTGAAATGCGAGGGTACATGAGGCAAGGGGATGGGGTTGTTGGGATCAGAGGGAAGAAAATGGATTAAATAATTACAGCAAAGCATATAATAAACTGTATCCCATGTGTTCCAAGTAGAAGCGATCATGTTTCTTTGTTGCCACGGCGATATCAGATGCCAAGCAAAATTAAAGATGTAATAATCAAAAGGATCTTAGAATATATTAAGGAATATTAAACGTTTCAAAAATTAATCTTAGACTACATTCAAACTTATTGGGTACAAAAATTAAAATCTTCTATGATAAGAAAACGTGACTAAAAGTAAAACTACGTATTTGATTTCTTAAGCTAAAAATAAAACTAAGGGCGTAACTAAGTTTTGGTCTAGAGCAGTGGTCGGGAAACTTTTTTTACCATTACCCCAAAATAATTATGCATAAGTCGACATTACCCCCTAATTTTGAAAAGGAGACAGTTAAAGTCTTTTTTTTTTTTTTGGTGTTTTTTTTTTTTTTTTTTTTTTTTGGTGTTTTAAGTCGCTTTAACATTTAAGGTCATATCACAACTGTAAAGCACAGAGAATTTCTGTTGGTCAATTTTAACTTAGTTCTAGGATTGACGCATGAAGCGGAGAGAGCAATTGCTCTAACCACAGCGCCAATAGGTGGTTCAATTTTTTTATTTTTTACAAATTTTGCTTTTTTTTAAAGCAAATATTATTATTTCATTAATTCCTACAAACCCTCCGAGTATCATTTAAATATTTTCCGGGGGTAAATTCACCATACTTATACCTCTAGGGCAGCGGTCGGGGAACTTTTTTTGTTATTACCCCAAAATATTTTTGCGTAAGTCAATATTACCCCCTAATTTTGAAAAGAAGGCAATCAATGTACATTTAAATTATAAATTATTTATTAAATTAATTGGCCCAAAAAAAAAAACTTCTATGAGAGTAGTAAGTATGTAATAAGCAACGATGACCCCACTCATGGGCCCAGAGCCTGGAGTGGGGATCACCAAATCTGCTGTCAAAAGGGCGATGAAAAGTCGACTGAGACGGCAGCAAAACAAATACTGGCAAGAAATTCCTGGCCAGAGGCACAGCAAGAGAATGATGGGGCAAATCTGCCCCTCGCTCACAGCTGAGGTATTACGGCTGGGAAGGAATCAACTCAGGACAATAACAGGACTGATAACCGGACACTGTGGACTGAGGAAGCATCTGCAGACTATTGGGGTGTCTCAACGAGACCTCATTTGCAGATTGTGTGGGGATGGGGAGGAAAACGCGACCCATGTCATTTTTGACTGCAAAGCCCTCACAAAGTGGCGACACCTGTATGGGATAGATGACGCCCAAACAGGCTCAAATCGCGCGAGCTTAGTACAGGGACTGCTTCTGCTAGGCAGAATGCTGAACCTGGAATAAGCAAGGATCCTTGCATAGCAGGGATGAATGAGCAGAACAGGAGTACAATAAGCCTTAGGCTGCAGTGCGGGGGGAACGTGCCCTAACCTGGTTTTTCTGCTATTGGAAGAAAAAAAAAAAAAAAAAAAAAATGTAATAAGCAAACAAAATAAAATTCTCATATTTTTCAATTGGGGCTTTTTGATGTAAGAACAATTTGAATACAATCCTCGACCATACTATCATGTTTATAATATAGCCATGGCCAAAATTTTTCTTATTATTCTAAAAAATTCAATTATACCCCATTTGGGTCAATTTACCCCGGTTCCCCGACCGCTACTCTAGGGCCTTTGAACATTACTTATTGAATTAATTGACACGAAAAAAGTTGCGTGAAAGTAGTAAGTATGAAATACACAAAATAAAATGTTCATATTGGAACAAAGAAAAATTAATTAATTGAAAACTTTCCCTCTTTAGAGTTTGGAGAATTAAAAAATTGGGGCTTTTTGATGTAAGAACAATTTGAATAGAGTCTTCGGCCATACTAAGACGCTTATAAAATAGCCATGAAAATAAATTTCCTTATTACTCTCAAAAATTTCATTTTTATCCCATTTGGGGTAACTCCCCGACCGCTGGTTCTAACCGTACAACGTACGGTTTTTTTTTTACTTAGAGAACAAACTTATAATATATTTTTTTAATAGATAATGAATTTGATAATTAAGTGGGTAAAATAATATTTAAATACAATTTGAACCTTATAAAGTTATAAGGTAAATACCTATACAAAAGGATACTTAATTTAAGACAAACAAGTTGTTTCATTTGCATGTCAAAACATAAAATGTCGTTATAAAATGGTGGTATATGTCCATTTTCAAGATTAGTTCTGATTTTCATCTAAAAAGAAGTATTTTTAGTGTTAACGCGTAACAATATTTAAACGAAGTAATTACCGGTAACTGATCCAAATTGTAATCATATTTATGTGAACTTTCTCCAAGCAATTTATAAATCAATCGAAAAACAGGACCAAAAGGATTTAAGAAATCGACAATAATTTTAAAATCACGCGGATTAGATTCAGACGTGATCGTACGTAGTCCCCATCCTGGAGTCGACGGTGTCCCGAAAATATTATTTATTAATGTTGGATAAATGGTCTGTAAATCTTTGGGCTGTGCACGGTCAAATAACAACGATAATTCGTTACATCTTATGGGAATCGAGCTGTTTAAAGCCTGATAAAATCTTGACTGAAATAAAAATAGGCTTAGATTATATTTATTCAGAAATTTCTAATATTTCTTTACCATAAATTTGTTTTCTTCAGGGCCTTGGAAATTTTTCATTTTGTAATACATTATCCCAACTTATTAATGTTTCACTTTAAATATTTCATAATCGCTATTTTTAAAAATTAATATGAATTTAATATAATATACAAACTGAATTCACACATTTAATATAACGTAAAATAGGTTATAATTTTAAACTGACAGAATACGCAGAATTGCGCAGATACTTTTGACTGACTGTCAATGATATGCAACTGACTACAACTGACTGACTTAATTATACTTAAAATTATAACAAAATGAAAAACCGACTTCAAAATAAATAAAAAATCTTAAACAAAAAATGCACAAAAAAGTAAAAAAATAATTTCGTATCCTTACAGTGTCTACGATTTACAAATTATTAGGATGATATAATGTACAACGTGTACAACTATTGTTATTTTTGGAGTTGGTGTCAGCCAAGGAAATAAATATTAATATTAATCTGTAAAAAGGTTTAGTTGGTTATTAGTATTTTGTAGTTTAAAGGTCGCTAATTATTATCACAGTACTAGTACATTGTATATAAGTTCCAGTAAGTAAAGTACCGATATAGTCGTATTTCCTTGGCTGACACCAACTCCAAAAATAACAAAAATTGTACATTATATCATCCTAATAATTTGTAAGTCGTAGACACTGCAAGGATACGCAATTTTTTTTTTTACATTTTAGTACATTTTTTGTTTAAGGTTTTTTAATTATTTTGAAGTCGGTTTTTCATTGTGTTATAATTTTTATTTATTTCTCGATTTTTAGTTATCTGAGGTTTGATAACTGATTTTAATTCTTTGAATATGGGTAAACCTACTAAACGCGCTGTTCATATGAAGCAGCGCCGTTAAATATTAAAAGTTATTATAGAATTCCTTTTTGCCCTTTTGGGTTAAACATTTTTTCTTTTAAATGTAATGATAGTACTAAGTGGTACTTTTTCCAATAGAAAAAAAATCATCAAAATTTCATGGTTCAGTTGGTTCAGTTAAATGTAACTATTTCATCCCCTATGTTCATCCTTAAAGAGTGGATTTTTTTTTCAAATTGAAATGTGAACAATTTAAACGCACAAAGTACGTAATAGAAAAAAATTATCAAAATCGGGTTAGTCAAGAAAAAATGTTAATATTATTTCATCCCTAATTTTTAACCCCTTATAAATGGAGTTTTTTTTTTTATTGAAAATGGATGAGATTAATTTAAAATTATGTTCTACCAATAAAAAAAGAATTATCAAAATTGAGCTATCCAATAAGAAGTTAATATTTCATCTCTTAGTTTTCAACCCCTAAGAAGTGAAAGATTTCCTTCAAATTAAAATGGGACCACACGGGAAGCACCAGCTTTCAAATAAAAATCCTCAAAATCGGATCACCCAGTCAAAAATTCTGAGGTAACAAACATAAAAAAAAATACAGTCGAATTGAGAACCCCCTTTTTTGAAGTCGGTTAAAAACCATAATTGTATCTGAAAGCAAAGTGCAATTAAGCTAATGAAAAGGAAAAGTTTAAATATAAAATAACTTCAAATTCCAACTTTTATAATAAATCTTATAATTTAAAAACTTTGTATTCTACAAAATAATAATATAATTTTTTAATATGGTATAATAAATATAATATTATTGTTACCACTTAATATTATTCTTGTTTAATAAATCCCTAACAACTTTAAATAATAAGAAACAAACTAAATAAAATACCATTAAACAAAAATTGCCTTTATCAAAAGTTATATACTAGATAAAAATAAGACCGTACATTATACGGTATCCGCATTAGAATTTTTCAACTAGTTTCAACAAAACTATAGTTGAAGCTATTAAGAGCTCAAACTTACAGCATTCTTTTCTCGTCATTTCCAGCAAAATTTTCGATATAATAAAAAAAAATTAAGAAGTGTTTTAATATGCATCATTTGTACCGTACAATGTACGGTTTTATTTTAATCAGGAACAAACCGTAATAATAAAATAATTTTCAATTAGCAATTTGTATGATCATAATTTGATTTTCTTGAGCGTATTTACTAAGAAAAGTTGACGCGTTTATATCTGAATCTTTAATAACATGTAAAATCCTATTTTGAACCTCCGAATCTACTATTATATTATTTTCTGGTATTTCACTAGTACTTAATTCAAGCGTTTCTATTGTCGTCTCATTTATTTCTAGAGGATCTTGTTCTAAAGTATAAGGCAACAATTCAATTTGATATTCATTTGTGTCGTCCTCGTCGTCTTGCGTCAACTTTGGATGTTTTGCAGGGGTATGTTCAACAGGTTTCTTGCTGCTTTCTGCGTCCATGAAAATCACTTTTGATTGTTCAGAATTTTTGGGCACTTTCATCGATTTTGAATTGAAATTCGAATGTCGTGTTCGAGTGATTCGTTTTATTTTACTTCGATCAATATCAACTTTATATCCAACCGGGAGTAGTTCCATATCTTCTAACGATTCTAAACTTTCTTCTTTTCTCGTGATACAATTTTTTGTGTATAATTCAGTCAATTTAGGCGAGAAACTATCATTAGTTAGCGTCATATTATGTATAGGATAACCCAGTAAGTTCATACATCCATAATAAACGCGTTTCATAGCCGATTTTGTTTTTGGAGCTGAATCGTCAGTTCTCACTATATCAGTAGTATCTAATAATTGTTGCTTAAAGATAAGAGGATTTATTTTAATACTTGGATCAATTATAAGTTTTCTTCGGATACCCTTAATGGTATTGCCGGTTAAAAGATTCCTATACGTGTTGGGTGGCACTCGAAAATTTTGTTTCGGCTTTTCAGATTGTATAGGAACTACTCGTAATAAATTTCCTCCACAAACAACAAGTTTCGGTTTTTCATCGGATGGTGATTTATCTGTGGAATCCTGTTCCTGATCTATTTTCTCATCGTAGTCACAATTAGTTTCCACAGTTTCGCTAATAATTTCTGGTGGCGTCAAAACAGTTTCCTCGGGCAGTGCCAAATTTTCTACCGGACAATAAAATGTTTCTTTTCCATTTTCATCAATCACACTTATTATTGTATTATCGTCAATATTGTTTTTCAATTCCACATTAATATTATCACTTTTCGCGAAATAAATACAATCTTTCTCCTCCATGGTAAATACGTGGTAATTTAAAATAGATCGACTAAATTTACTGTCCCCAAAGAATTATATTGTTTTAATTAAGATAACAAAACTAATTGATTGATTGAACAATCGAGGGAAATTGTTTGAAACTTGAAACCGAAACAAACGATATTAAAGCAAAATCTAGCGATAGAAATTGTGAAGCTTCTCAAATGGTATTGGAAGCCATTTTGAATTTAAAGTCAAATATCGTGACAAATATTTTTAAGTATTTAAGTACCATAAGTATTTATTACAGCTACTAATTGCTAATAAATACTTCAAATAAATTTAACGGGGCTTATACTTTTTAATAAATAATTATAACTTATTTGTATATCGTTTATAAATGCAATAACTGAAAAAAAAATTATAATCATGTTATATCAACTATTGTCAATGGGGGGTGTTCATGGAAACCGAACCGGTTGTAATATACAATCGTATACAATCCAATAGTATTATATTTAATATGCATTTATATACCAGTTCAATGCAGTTAACTTCTTATTAAATACAATACATCATCATACATCTCTAAAATGTAGTTGAGTATATAATACGCCCAATACATTCGCATTTTACAATTAGAACCCGAAAATTCCAATACAAACGATACATGTTTAAAGTTTATTTAGAATAGCTTGATAGACTTGAATGATCATTCCCTAAGGGTCCTCCACAGAAACTGGAGGATTACGGGAAAGCTTTTCTCAAAACTATTCTTGGTATACCCTATTCTTTTGTCGATTTCCCATTATAAGAATAATATATTAGCATGTTACTATTATCGCAACCTAGGCTCTAGGAGTCTAGAAGTTATCGAATTGTTACATTTGTTTAGAAATTTAAAAAAAAAAGGTTTTTTCTTACTTACAATATCCTATTGAGTACAAAACATACAACTATACCTTATAATTGCCTACCTTTCTTTCGTTATGTAACTTTTACAGAAATGTTACGTAGTTGGTCGTTTTGTGCTTATGAGATATCAAAAATATTTTTCTTATAAGTTTCAAGTCAATCGGAATAGAACTCAAAAAAGTAGAGCCTTCAGATTTTTTTTTATTAGGCGCGCTTGATTCCTACTTAAAAATTGGACTCACTTTTTTTCAAAGCTTCATTTTTGTATTCCAGTATAAGCACAAAACGTTCAACTACGTGATATTCCTGTAACAGTTACATAACGAAAAAATATTACGAAATTATTGCGCATAGTTGAACATTTTGTGATATAATGAATATTTTTGCAAAGGTTCAAATTACCTTAAATAAAGCTCTAGAAAATAAAGTCTTCAGAAATTTTTCTCATCCGGTGTGTTTGATTTCTAATTAAAACGTGGACCTTTTTCTTTTCAAAGCTCAAATTTTGTAGAAAGATGCTGGATAAGATTTCTAAAAAACTCGAGTTTCTAAGCAACTAAAAAAGTTGCTTAGAATAGAGTCGTACTGGTGGAAGCGGTGCCCCGGCACTAGAAATCGTATATTAAAAATACCGCACGATAAAAACAGCAAAGAAAAGACAGTTTTTAATATTGCATTTAAATTTGTATAGTTCTATTAATTTACAATATACTTCAAAGATGATTATAAGACGGAGAGCATTATTTAATCTTTTCATACCAGGCACCCTAATTATCACTCTACGCCACTGCTTAGGCAATATATCGCTTATTAGTTATTACCTCTCCGTGAATAGCGTATTATAGGTACTCAAAAATTTCAGATTAAATAAATAAAATATCTGCTGCGAGGCGTCACAGTACTTTCTTTTACTTTCATTTATGAAACTCGCTGTTGGTTAAAAGAACTATAAGCACTCTATAACCATACATATAAACAGAACTATATGCGTACAAATATAGAACCTATATATTTATACGAATTCCCAACCTTCACCCCAGTATCGTCCTTATCCAAATTTTCCCAGGAAAAAGTTTCAAATAAAAGTTGTAGCCATTAATGAGTCTAAGAACTATAGAAAGTTTCAAGAAAATCGTTGGAGCTGTTTTCGAAAAAAATTGAAAAAGCTCAAAAACTCCTAGAATAAAGTGGAGCTTTCGGTTAACCGATTTCAATCAAAAGCTTCGCGATACAACTAGGTACAATATGGAGGCTAATTCCAAATTTGGTGAAATTCGGGTAAAGCTTTCGATACGGTATGGCTGTCACACACACACAGACATGTTTCTAAAAACCAATTTTTTGAACACAGGATACCTCAAAACATGTATTTCCGGTGAAAGCTCGAATACGAAAATTCGACTTCGACCCGATAACAATATTTCCTTTACTATATAGTACTAAAAGAAAGTAAAAATTAATTATAAATATTATCCAATGCTAATTGAACAGAGTTTAAAAATATCGTTACAGAACCTTTTTTTACTCTCTCTGCATGGCACCTTCACTTTGTTCAAAGAACATAAATAAAGCCAAAATATAATTGGTTTAACAAATTCGAAATAGAATGAAATATAAATATCTATAAAAAAAGAACTATACGTTTACAGCCTCCAGGTATATACAAACTCCCACCCTCTATCCTAGAATCCTCCTTATTTGAATTAGAGATGCAACAAATAGTGATTTAGCCGAATACCGAATATTCGGCCACACTCTCGGCCGAATATTCGGCCGTTGCATTTCTGAGTAAATCGTATCACAAGGCGCATTATTTTTTTATTAAAAAAAAAGAAAAATTTAACGACAACCGAAATTGATTTTTATTTACAAAATATTCGCCAAGATCGGACACTAGATCCATATAAGTAGAGGTTTCTAAATTCAAAACAGGTTCCTATTCGAGGAAACTTTACTCAAATGCAGAAAAAAATGTTTTGATTCATTATAATTAATTCCCCCTGATTGATTTTCAATCTTAATTTGTAATTTAATTAAATACAACTTCGAATTTAACATTTATTTTGTTATGATTTAGTATTCGGCCGAATACCGAATATTAAAAAATACAGCCGAATAGGCCGAGTACCGAATAGTAGCCGAATATTCGTTGCATCTCTAAATTTGAATTTTCCCAAAAAAAAGTTTCAAATATAAGTTATAGACTTTGATGAGTCCAATAACTATAGCAAGTCTGATAAAAATCGTTGGAGCCATTTTCAGAAAGAATTAGCAAGGAATTGCAATAGGGAGGTAGTTCCTCATGCACTGTTGGCATATACACTCATATTATAAATCTTACTTTCGACGTCGTTTATGTTAATTGTTACTAGACTATTCGCACCTTCTCTCCCCTGCTCGGTTTTTTTCTTTGTTCTCTCTCGTCGTACATACCTTGATGTACTTGAAGAATATTTTATTTATAAAAAAATATTTTTTACAATTATTATCTTTAACAATTTTGTCATTTTCTTACAGCTTTGTCGATTTCTGTAAATTTGTTTTTTCACAGTAAATTGTTTTCTGTCGGATATTTTCACTTTTCCATAAGAACCCCTGTTAAAATTTATTCTAACTATTCTTTAATTCATAATTTCGACGATAATAATAATAGTTCTCTTGATTTTAATCAAAATAGGTTAATAGGTTTAATAACATTGAGACCAATTTAAAGGTTTCCTAATATGTTTAATACTTCAAGAGCTTTGTTTGATCAAATTTCAGAATCGTTGAATTTTAGAAGTTCACAATGACGTAAATTAATTTTTAAATGATTTATTTATATTTGTTGAAATCGAACATCCACTTAGCATACACATCGTTTATAATTAATATCTTATCAATAAGTGCAACAAATTGAACTTCCCTTACAAGTCTATCTTATTTAATACACACGTCTGACATTATATGCTCAAAAGTGAATACATTTATAATATGTAATTCAAAAATGTATTCTAGTTGCATTACGACTAAAATTAAGAAATAGATTACGGAATAAATAATCTACTAAATGAAACTGTTTATTGCACATAACATAGATCATGCCTTATTATACCACAAATAATTTATTGTTTCACAAGAATACACTTGATAATTTTATTAAAATGGTTTGTTTAAAATTATATTAATAATTCGCTAATAATGAAATTCAATCATGCAATCTATGGGAAATGTAGATACATTTTTTTTTATGTTTAAAGATTTTAAATGCATTTCCTAAAATCATATTTATTTAAATTAGAAAATTATTTTTAAAGTGAAATTCACTCATAATCTTTTCAATGTTCGTTTTTTTTCTTTCAGTAATTTTTTCTTTTCGGCGCTAATTTTTTTATCGCTGGCATGTTTTTTGGCTGATGGTTCATCGTTACCTTCGAATCCATTTCGGGATACTTTCGAGCTCTATATAAATAATATAATCATGAAAAAAATGTAAGGATAATAGGTTAGATTTAACAGTACCTGTGCGTGGATTTCAGTCATCATTTTAGCACGTTGGGAATAATCGTCGTAGTGTTCCAGGAGGAGTTTTCCTGCTTCCTCGTTCAGTGCCGATTCAGCATTTGGGACAATTAGAAGACATTTTATAGTCTAAATTTAACAAGGACAATTATAAATGTGGCAGTTATGAATGCATTGAAATAACATACCAGAAGTATATGTTTGATTCCGAGATCTGGTTTCCAATCCTTCTTTAAGGTATTAACACAAATTTCTCCATTACTAGACACATTCGGGTGAAAAATTTTGGTTAAGAAAAACGCTTTTGGTGGACCCTGCGGGAAATCTTTCCCCAGTACTAGTTTTACTCGAAAAACACCACTAGAGTACGGTGTTCCTGCAGGACCCTCAATGAAACCTTGGATGTCAGTTACATCCTGTTCATTGAGAATAACTTTAATGCCTTCAGGTGGTTGACTAGATAACTCTTGCATTTCTTTAGCAACTCGTCTTATTATTTGTGGTGAGAGATTTTCTACGTTGGACATCTTAAAAAACAGATTTAAAATAAATTAGATAAATATTATTTTCATATTACGTTAGTGAAGGCACATAAATTCTATTGCCATAGAATAGATTTAGTAGATAAATGTTGATGAAAAATGTAACTTACTGAACTTACTGATGCCATATTGAAGTTGAAAATGTTATTAAATAATATTTAAATAAAGTTTGATAATAAATAAATGTAATAAACGTTGATAAAACGAAGAAATATAAAAATTAACAGTCTAAACGACACTTCTTACAGACTGCTAGAGACACAAACATGAAACATTTTAAATAAACGTCCAATCAAATGCAGCTATTTTTAATCTCGAACCCAAACGGAAGCGTTTGTGTTTATTAAAAAATGAATAAGGTACGCTGTCAATATGTCGAGAATTTTCTGTCAAAATTTTCAATTTCTATAATTGATTTCTTCATAAGGTTTATTCGGTTTATTTAATAAAAAATAAAACGATCTATCCCAAGAATATGTTCAATCTTGAATAAATGTAAATATCTAATCATTATTTCAATATTAAAACAATAAGACTCAACATTTTCAATAATTTTCTTTAAAAATTTGATCCACATAAATATTAATCTGCGTAATGATTACGTTCGTAATTCCTAATCCTTTTAAAGCGAGTTTACACGAGTCAGTATGAAAAAAATTACTTTAAAATTACTTAAAAATTAATTGTACTGAAATAGTTGCCATTTCAGTTAAATTGATATGAATGTAAAGGTTGCTGTTTACGTTTTTACTTTAATTAAGTTGAAGTGTAGAAAAATTATAATAAAAATTAATTTTCGTCTAAACCTCGATCACAACTGGATAATAAAGCAAAATATGTAAAATTCATTACTTGGTTTTAAAGCTAATTGACTTGATTTTCAAGCTACTTGACTTGTTGTTTTCAATCGAATTCATTGTCTGAATTCCTTAGAATGAAATGAATGCGCGTCCTTATATAGGCAAACCATAATCTTCTCGAACATTGTAGAAATTTCGAGTGCCGAACATTTTTAAATTTGAATATTTCAAAATCATTAATAGACTACAAAGCAAATTCTAATATTTCTTTGTTGGCAATCGAACTCTTTCGATTGTTCCAGCCTTTTCCATGATGTTCGTTACAATCAGTAGACAAGGAGGAGGGGATTAAGGATGTGAGATTAATGGAAAAAAATTGATTAAATAAAAATCGATTTTTCTTTATTCAATATTAATCGATTTGTCTATTATTTAAAATTCTACTTGCTTTTCATATTCCAATAATGATGAAACCTAAGAGATTCATACCAACAATTTATCAGATTAAAAATCAAATAAAATGATATGAATAAAAAAATAACCAATTCAAAACTAAAAATTAAAGCGAATCTTCCATTAAATTTTCAAGGTAAGGAATAAGGCAAATATGATTATAGATACACAATTTCATTACCATTAAATGTTTTATTATCATAAATATCTGGTGCGAGGCGTCACACTACTTTCTTTTACTTTCATTTATGAAAATACTTGCTGTTAGTTAAAAGAAATATAAGCACTTTGTAACAATACATATAAACAGTACTATATGCATACAACCTATAGGGCTATATGTATATACACGAATTCTCAACCTTCATCCCAGAACCGCCTTTATTCGAATTTCCCCAGGAAAAAGTTTCAAATAAAAGTTGTAGCCACTAATGAGTCTAAGAACTATAGAAAGTTTAAAGAAAATCGTTGGAACCGTTTTCGAACAAAATTGAAAAAGCTCAAAAACGCCAAGAGTAAAGTAGAGTTTTCGGTTAACCGATTTCAACCAAAAGCTTCGCGGCACAACTAGGTATAATATGAAGGCCAGACTCCAAGTTTGGTGAAATTCAGATAAAGCTTTCGATACGATATGGCTGTCACACACAGATATGTTTCTAAAAATCACTTTTTTGGACTCAGGGGAACTCAAAACATGTATTTCCGTTGAAAGTTCAAATTCAAAACTTCGATCCGATTACAATACTTCCTTTACTATTAAGTAGTAAAAGAAAGTAATATGTATACACTATACAGCTTATATATATGTACATATAAGTATACGAATTCCGAACCTTCACCTCAGAACCGCCCTTATTCGAATTTTCCTAGGGAAAAGTTTCAAATAAAAGTTGTAGCCACTAATGAGTCTAAGAACTATAGAAAGTTTAATGAAAATCGTTGCAGCCGTTTTCGAAAAAAATTGAAAAAGCTCAAAAACGCCAAGAGTAAAGTAGAGCTTTCAGTTAACCGATTTCAACCAAAAGCTTCGCGGCACAACTAGGTATAATATGGAGGCTAGATTCCAAGTTTGGTGAAATTCGGATAAAGCTTTCGATACGATATGGCTGTCACACACAGACACACACACAGACATGTTTCTAAAAACCACTTTTTTGGACTCAGGGGGCCTCAAAACATGTATTTCCGGTGAAAGCTCGAATTCGAAAATTCGACCCGATTACAATACTTCCTTTACTATCTATATAGTAGTAAAAGAAAGTAAAAATGAAATGATGAGCATCCTAACAAAATTACAACCTTATTGCCTCAAATCTATTTTCGATTTCAATCTTTTAATAATGAATTTTAAATTTAACAATCAAATATTTCAATGAATGTCTATTATATTTAAATGACAAGAATGAAAAAAACCGTTACAGCTAGTTTGCATTTAAGTTTGCGCTGTTTATGAAAATCGATTTAAACGCGTAATTTATATAATTGATTATTTCAAAATCGATAAATATTACTATATAACTATGAATATATAACTATATTACTATGAAAATCGATTATTAGAAAATAAAAATCGATTATTTTTTAACATCCCTAGAGGGAATCATGGTCTCAGGTGGCATAAATGCGGGGGCGGCAAAAACGAATAAGTTTATTTATCCTGTTTACAGAATCAGACGATGGTAGTTCATTGAAATTAAAAAATAAAAATCTCTAAACAAAATTTTCGTAAAGAAGAATATCTTTTGAAATTTTAAGAAAAATTACAAATAGGCAAATTTTTGGTAATGAAAGTGAGAACGGAGATAACAGACATATCAATTAATCATAAAGAAACAAATTAATGTGTTGTTTAAATAAAGTAATTGCTAAAGTTTGAGAAAAGTTCCAATCGCTCTATAGCTGTTGTAGCACTGAACAACCCGGGAAATTTTTTTTTGTCTAATCATATATAATCCGATCTGAAAATCGGCCAGTTATGATCATGTATAATTATATATGATTAGACAAAAATATTTTTTCCTGAACAATCACTTGCTACAAGCAAAAGCACATTTCTCGAGAGTATTATCGTAAGAACTAAATAAAATAAAATAAACACCAAGTATAGCGATAACTAAAAAGATACTACAATATGAGTGAGTGCCCGACAAAAATATTTTTGTCTTATCATATATAACCATATTTAATCAGATCTGAAAAATTCCCAGGTATGATCAATGATCATATATAATTATATATGATTAGACAAAAATATCTCTTGTCGGGCATTCACTTTTATTGTAATATCTTTTTAGTTATCGCTATACTTGGTATAATATTTTATTATATTTAGTTTTTATAATAATACTCTCAAAAAATGTGCTTTTGCTTGTAGTAAGTGATTGTTGAGGAAAAAATATTTTTGTCTAATCTTACTAATATTATAAACGTGAAAGTTTGTAGGAATGGCTGTTTGTTGCTCTTTCACTAAAAAGTACTGAATAGATCTGGATGAAATTTGGCATAGATATAAATTATAACCCAGTTTAACATATAGTATAATTTATATCCAGAAAAAAATGTATGGCTCCCGTGGGATAGATATTTTTTTGTTTTTTTACAGAGAAAAAGATTAACTTTCTTTTGAAATGTGGTAGTTTAGGGGCCAGAAAATGATATAGTTTAATTATCATACTGGAATAATAAACGGTTCCCAAGGGATAGCAAAACAAGTAGGTATCTATTCTATAAGAAGCAGTTTCATTAAAATCCACGAAATATAGTCTTAACTCATTATTCTTAAGAAGATTTGATCTACTTTTTACTAGGGAGAAACGTACTTTTCTCGTGGGATAAATATGTTTTTTGTTTATCACAGAGTTAAAGATTGATATGATTTTTGAAATGTGGTAGTTTGGGGGAGAATGATATAGCTTACTTTTAAGGCTAGAATAATGCCTGGTTCCCATGGTATGGCAAAACAATTATATCCTACAGGAACCGTACATTTAAAAAGTTTCGGCAAAGTTCGTGAAATAGAATTTTAACGCAATTTCTTCCAATTTTACACAATAACGAAAGAAATCTCTACAAAGTTGAAATTAAAAAATGGACAATTTTTACTGAAAAATAAATATAAATTTCAATTTAACACCCGATAAAATTAATAATGAAAATTTTTAAAATATTTGTATTTTTTCATTGTTCATTGTCAAAAATATTAATTAGAAATAAACGTATTAAAATAATAAACTCAAAATTTAACAATTACTTAACGGAACGAATTTCAATGACGTTTTGCTCAAGATCCTGTAGGATAGCTACTAATCTATTCTTTTAAGGGAACATCCATTAATTCTTACGTGAGGTGTTCAGGGGCCGATGGGGTCAAGCTGAATCTCATGTAATCTTACTTTAGGGAAAGAGAAGGTCTCCCTAATATCACGTATTTTTTTGTTTTAAAAAATATCACATTAGATTGCGGGTTGGGGGAATGATATATGCCAAATCTCATGACATCTTACCAGAGGGGAGGGGATAGGATTTCCAAAATCGCAAAAAACGCCTCACGCAATTAATAAATGCCCCCTAAACTAGCTGAATGGTTTTAAATGACAGGTATGAAAGATTTTCAAGTCTTAAAGGAAGGAATACGGTTAATTTTTTACTAAAAATCGTATAGAATTGATGTGAGACACTTAGCATCTCTTTCTTGAAAAGTAGTTTTACGATTTTTGATGAACTTTCTTTGGATCTAAAGTCTGAAAGTATCTATCATTTTTTTCTGTCAAAATAGATTAATTTTTATGTTTCGCTATGAACATAGGGAATCTTTTAATCATTCAGTTAAATTTAGATACACTCAGCGAAGCGAGCGGGTATCAGCTAGTCATATATAATTATATATGATCATACTTGGCCAATTTTCAAATCTGATTATATATGATTAGACAAAAACATTTTTCCCGGAAAGTAGAATACGTTGCAAAAACACAGAAATAAAGTTTTATTTTTTAAAGGATTTTTATTTTGAATAACTAAACTTGACTTGATTTTTAAGTTCACTCTTTAAAAGTTGACTTAAAATTGAGTGAAACTCAAATCACATATTAAATATCAAATCAAGTCAAGAGTTAATTTTTCAAACTATTATATTTCATAATATATAATGGCTATGATGGCTATATACGTGTCATATACTAAGTTAATCCATTTTAAAAAAAATCCAACTTGATGAATGTTCTAGAATATATTATGTGTGATACGTTCCAGGTTATTTAAGTTTTTTTTTGTTTCAAAAATAAGGGGCGGCAATTCCATCGCTCGTCGTTCGGCATAAGCCAACGCTACGCCACTGCTTACAATACATTTATATATGGATTTTTAAGTACTGAGGAAAAAAAAATTTTAAAGGGCAATTTTCAAGTCCTTCGCAAAGAACACAAATTTTTTTCAGACCGATTAAGCTATAAATATCGCTAACACCCTGGTCGTTTGAATATTGTCGTAGAATATCTAATCGATCTAATCTGAAAAGAAAGCATTTTCACAATAAAAACCATGGTTTTCTTTTATATCCTTATTTAATATGCCATTATAAATAAAACAGAAATAAAATAATATGTACATAACTAAAACTATTATACATTATAACTAAAAAGATAAAAATAGTTTTTTAATCTTAGCTGATAGCAAAAATGACTAAATGAATCGTTGAACATTTTATTATTTCAATATTTTTACCATCATTTATTCAATGATATTTTTTCAATTAAAACTAGGAAAACGTATAAATGTAACACCAAGAATATTTGGTAAAATGTAATCAACGCCCAATTCCGTAAGACAAATCTCGTGAATTTCCGGTTTAATTCCCAAAAAACGAGCACCGCCGCATATACGACATTTGTCGTGAATAAGAACTGTCGTCTCACTTGACAAGTGATATGTCTTATGGAGTTGGGTCGATCATTAATATCTAGCAAAGATACAATAAGTATAACTAAATTTATAAAATCAAACTTTCGTTTAAAGATTCTTCGATACAATCCAACTTTATATTTTTTATTACAAACCTTTGATAAATAGCAAATACGACACAAACTCATAAATAATAATGCTATATATTTAAATTTAAATAAGAGAAAAAAATATTCAAATCACAATACAATATTAATATGTAGTAAAAAAGCGATGCAGTGGTAATGTGCAAATTGATGATCAATTATCTTTAATTTTCTTTTCTTCGGTGATTCCAATCTTTTGGAATGTGTCGCAAATAGGCTTGACAATGCTACATCCATACTTCGATAATATCCCTTGGTGGCCCAATCCAGGCATAAGTAAAGTGACAGTAAAAAAGAAATAAGTCAAAAGTAAATTATGGATGACATTTCCAACCCAGAAAATGATGAAGAGTATCACAAGAGATCCAATGTAATACTAAAAGGAAAATTGACTTATTCCAAAACTAATTAGGAAAAAGAAAATGTTACGTACGCATTTTGGTTTGGCAACTTTCATATTTTGCCATGAAACCACCACTTTACGGATGTTAATTTGAAATGAGGCGATGTTACGGCAAATTGAATCAAACGTTTTTTCTTTGGCTCCATTCCAATGATTGGGTTGATTAATAAATGAAGAAATTGTCAGTGAAAAATAATCGATTACAATTACGAGAATCGCTAACGAGGATATGGCTGTTAGGACTGAAGGATCCCATATCCATAAAAGCAGAAAAAATATCGTATTTGCCACTGATATAGCGATGGGATACCATTGCTTTTCCCATATCAAAATCGAATTTAAAAATAAAATGATTTCACGAAATGGTTCCAATGTGCGTTTCGACTTCTTCACTAGTTTATCCTACAAATATATAAACGCCTTGATATATACTTATCCTCAAATTCGTAATGACAAAGCACATTAAATATAAAAATTAACACGCAATTTTTCAATTTGCAAATTGATTTAATATGAAAGAATAAAGTAGAAAGAACGTATTAAATTAATGAAATTTTTTTACCAGTTCTATTACAGATGTGTCAGCCATTGAAATTGATTTGTTTTATATATTTTAATAATGAACACTACTTTATCAGGGAATAGTTCTGTACGTTATAATTTTGGGGTTTGTTATTGTTCGTATGTCAGGTTTGTTTCGGAAGCCATCAGCTGTTTTCTCGTTTTAGATTACAGTAGTCTGTATGTTTTATCTTTGTTTAACAAAGACATTGGGTTTGAGATTATAATTGTAATACTGTCAAATTTAAAAATAATTTGGATAATTTTATTTCTTTTAATAATTTAACTAAAATGTTCGTTTTTAATTGGATGCATATTGCACATATCTTTTGATTAATCCTGTTTAAGAGTACATGATTACAGTGATTCCACAGAATTTTTAAATCAAATGTAACTCGAAACTGTAGCTACCGATGCTATCTCTGGGAAGTTAGGTTTAGACTATGGAGGGTAGTTTAGACGAATAGACAGACTAATTAAGGGGGTATTCTTGTCTAGAAATTAAAAAAAATCGTTTTTTTTTTCTTTCATATTCTCAAAATTTAAACCTTTAAGAATATGCCCTTAAGAGGATTTTTCAAAATTTTCATATTTTTAGACCAGGAAACGCTTATTAAAAAATGTAAGTATTAAGGGGGTCATCTCATGTGACGGCCTGTTTTTTAGGATTTTTTTTCTACGACCAGTAAATAGATAGAGCTTTAAGTTTATTATCATTTATTAACATATATTTCGACAGTATAAATATAAATTTTAAGCTAAAAATATTGTGTAGAACATGAGTTACAGCGTTCTGAACACCTCCACGTCGAAAAAATGAGCTCGCACTTCCTCCACGATTCCGGTTGATTGGCTTATCCGAAACAAAAAAAAACAAAAACAACGGAGTTTTAATCTGTAAGCCTAAATGCACGGAATGAACTATTATCAAATGAATATACAAAAATTAGACTTTTGGTTATAAATTTATGTTTATACTGTCGTAATATTTGTTAATAAATAATAATAAACTTAAAGCAGCTATCTTTTTACTGGTCGTAGAAAAAAATCCTAAAAAACAGGCCGTCACATGGGATGACCCCCTTAATTACCATTGTATGGCCACTGGATGTAACTTTACCCGAAAATTTAAACGCGTTTTTCTCGAAACTGTCTTTTTCAAAACGATACCCACGATTTCTCAGGTTCTACTGCACCGATTTACCTGAAATTTTTAGAGAGTCTTCTTTATAGACTTGTCTATACCTGGAACTATCCCCATCCCCAAATTTCAACTTTTACTATTTTTAAAAAATTCGAAACAGTCAAAAAAAGCGGTACAAATTTTTTTTTTTCAGGCAGTCGCCATTTTGTAAAAAAATGTTTTTCCAACTTTTCCGTAGTTCCAGACATTGCGAAATTATTCTAGATTAATAATCTTTTTTTTTGGTTTCACATAGCTAGGAGGGTTGAAATCATTGGTATCGTCACGTGCCAATTTTTTGAGACCCTCCACTTTATCAGCTGCTAATTTTTGAAATTTTTAACTTTATTTGTTTTTTGATTTTTTTCTGTATTCTTGTAAGGTTAATAAATAACTAATAAAAATGGATAGTAAAAATATTAATTGCCTTTTTTATGACACCTCAAAAATTACCTGAATTTCATGCCTCTGGACTAGAATACTGCCTTAAGCATAGGATGAATCTTATATAAAGCAAAAGCAGCATAAGTAATCATGTTATTGTGTCATTTTTTAAAACCCCCTATTGTAACATACAATGCACGGTTTTATTTTTATCTGGAACAAATCTAATAAAAAGGTTCATAATTTATTCTCAAATAAAGTTTAATTGAAACAAATACTGTGCATACTTTTAAAAACATACAAGAAATTACATTTTGTAGCTTACATATACAAAACCAATTTAAAAATGAAATAAATAATTCATGGTTCAGTAAATTAATAAAACGCTTCATGCATTTTATAAAGGTTGTATCATAAGCAAACTAATTGAATTCTTCCTTAATTGTGAAGTGCACCTGTTTCCAATTCGGGTTTTGGTTTCTTTCCGTATCCTGAGAGCAAGATTTTTATCTCAGCTACAGCCTTGCCAGGATTCAAACCCTGAAAAAAATCAACGGTCATTATTTTAATCGATGAAACATAAAAGCTACGAGTTACAGAAAAACTAATGTAGTTTATTTTTTTGGAAAAAGGTAGAGAAAGCCTACATAAACAACATACTTAAAATCCTCACCCATGAGATGTAAACATTGATGGATGCTTTTAGGGGTTTTAGTATGTCGTTTAAATAGGCCTTATCTATCGTGTTCCGAAAATGAGATGGGATATCGATGGGTCTTATAACATAATTTTTTTATACCTTCGGACAAGTTTTGGTACAATTCATAATTGTGTGACAACGGAAAACACTGAATGGATCTCTCAGTTTATCCAAACGTTCAGCACTTTTTTCATCTCGTGAATCAATAATCCATCGATAGGCCTACAAATAATTGAAAAACATTTAAAAAACCATTTCTTAAAAATAACTATAAAAGTACTCACTTGCATAAGGACGGCTGGTCCTAAATACTTAGTACCGTTCCACCAATAACTAGGACAAGATGTTGAACAGCATGCACACAAAATGCATTCGTACAAACCATCTAATTTTTTACGATCGTTAACACTTTGTAAGTATGATGCAGTACCGCTAACTTTCTCCTCTCTAACAAAAAAAAAAAAAAACAAAAAAAATACAGTTGTTCTAATTTAGAAAATTTAAGGATCTTACTTTCGTTGTAGCCAAGGTTGAATCGAGCGGTATTGATCATAAAAGTTACTCATGTCCGGTACTAAATCCTTAACCACATACATATGTGGCAACGGGTATATTTTAACTGATTTATTTAAATCTTTATCAATTTTACTAGAAAAATATAACAGTCGTTAAAACAATTATAACAAAGTGTTCCTATAAGGCAATAATTCTCAACGAAATACTTTACTGGGCTAAGAGTAAAACAGTGGAGACCATCGTGTAACAAAAACCAAACCATCGCTCTATTTCTCTTTATTTCTAATTTGTTTCTCTTTCTATCTCCTTATGCTCACTGTTTGCCAATAGTGATTGGTGAAATGAAGTGTACCGGGAGAGAGCGAAAATAAAGAGTGTGAATGAGATGTGATACTTCTGGCTATTAGGAGGCCATCCATAAATTACGTCACACAATTTTTATGATTTTTGACCCCCTCCCCCGTCCTTGTCACACTTGTGAGACCCACCCCTCCTTAGTGTGACGTCATAAATTTTACAATTTTGCATATACAAATAATTGAATTAAAAAGCAGTTCCAAAGTTTGTGTTTTATTTCAATTTAAATGATTTTCATCTTTGTCTCTTCGGACAATTAAATATTTGATTGGCAATGGGCTATTGTCTACTGTCACGAAATTTAGGACCCCTCCCAACGCCTAGTCTAACAGTGTCAAACTTCGTCGACCCCTCCCTCCCCCTTAACGTGTGACGTAATTTATGGATAGCCCGTAGATGGTAGGTTTGTCAACTTTAGCAAATTATAAAAGTTGCAAAAATCTATATTCTATACATCAAATTTTGTAATAGAATATTCAAATATGAAATAACTAAATATTAAGAAAACTGAACGTTTTAGTTTTATAAAATTATTTATCACGTTAAGAGTTGAAAAAATAACGTAAGAAATTTCATTTCTGACGGGGATACTCTGACTATTGGGTACACTTTTAAAATTTTCAAAATTTAGCAGAACACTAACAATAGCATATTTAACTAATCTATGAATGCGTTCCACTAGGCGTTCGCAACTTTCGAAATGTTATTTCAGCCGTTACTTTTCTATTGCTAAAATAACATTTAGAGGATTGTTATTGCATAGCGGAACGTAACTTATAATGCCCATGGAATGCAGATTTTCTGTTTACAATTAAATACAAAATAATTTTATTGAGCGCATTCTTGTTTTTTTATATGACTTTTATATATGAAACCCAAAAATGCTGCGTCACAGTGGTTGAAAATCACTGCTATAAAGGCTCCATTCTACTTTTGGAGATACGAAATTCTAAAAAAGAGTGTACGTGAAATACCTGATGCATGCCAACGTGTTGGTTCCTCCAATATTCATAGCACAGGAACCACAAATTCCTTCACGACAAGAACGTCGGAATGTAAGGGTCGGGTCAACTTCATTTTTGATTTTAATCAACGCATCTAAGACCATAGGACCACAACTATTCAAATCGACCTTGTACTCTTGCATATGCGGTTTTTCGGTTTTGTCTGGGTTCCATCGGTAAATGACAAATGATTTGAGACGAGGTGCAATTTCAGCAGCTGCAACCGCTGCGGTAGCATGAAAATGTCTTGCCTGTAAATGTATTAATTGTATTGCGCTTTTAAAGAATCAAAATATACAGATATCACAGGTACTTGGGAATGTGGAAAATGTTTGAAGCCAATTTTAATTAGGAATATTTAATAGGTAACATTACATAATTTCTCATTGTTTTGATTATTCGTATTTTTTACTTACATGCCCAAAAATAGAATTGAACGATCTAAATAGTTGTATTTCCTTGGCCATTTTAAATTTATTTAGTTTATTTACGCAACAATATGTAATATATTTAGCATTCAAATGTAATATTTATGCATGTAAAATTATATGACAGCAATTGAAGTATATTTTGGTACAATCAGGTACATTTTATAATAGAAACAAATAGAACTAAATAGAATCGAATAATTGCGAAAAATAAGGATTTTTTGTACTCGTCAGTACTCGTAAAATTACCAGCATAACCAACTTAAATGCATTTTTAAGAAAAAAAGCACTACAGGGGCTGGCTAAATTTTTAAATTTATAATAATTCAAATCAAATATTTCATCCAATTTAATCAGAAATTAACAATGTGTCATTTTATAATATTTATTAAACAATTTTTCAAATATATGGGAATCAATTATTAGTGATAGTGAGTTTTGGTTCTTAATGCGATGACAACCAAAAACCAATTCAAATCGCAGTGAAACGTCAACGTGATTTCAGTCCAACGGGATTCAGTCCACTCAGTGGTTATTCTCGACGACTTTTTTTAATTAAAATAATTTTTTTCAATTTTATCTGTGATTTATAATGTAAACTAGTTCGTATTTTGAAAGAAAGAAATGGCAAGTACCAAAATATGGTCTCAATTTACGTATACATTAAAAAACGTAGCAAATATGTAAGTATATAGTGAATCTGTCGGTTTTTGAGATGACCAAATCTTCATTCAACCTTGAGTATATTTTTATCTAATTCTCGTCCTTGTATTCACAGAAAAAAATCTACGATTCCCTTAAATTCTAACGATTATAGAATGTTAATACAACGTAGAACCATATTTAGTTTAAAAGAAATTAGTCGAGAAAAAAGATATATTGGACGAAAACTAGTCGGGTTTGTATTGCATTTTTAAATCGTTTTAATTGAATTATAACGTTTTTTTTTTCTTGTAGATATTCCATGAGTCAAATGTGTGATGTTGTTGCAGACGTAGAAAAATACAAAGATTTCCTTCCCTTTTGTAAACGTTCAGATGTATTGTATAAACGAGAAGGCTTTTTACGAGCCAATTTAACCATAGGATTTCCTCCTGTAAAAGAAAACTACGTATCACAAGTTACCGTTAAAAAACCTACTTTAGTCCGAGCAATTTGTACTGATGGTCGATTATTTGATCATTTAGAGACAGCTTGGAAGTTTTCGCCTGGTTTAAAATCAAATGAACAATCCTGCATTATAGATTTTGCCGTGTCGTTTCAGTTTAAATCGTATTTATATTCACAATTAGCACATTTATTTTTCGATCAATTAATTTTACAAATGGAAGGAGCTTTTATTGAAGAGGCTGAACGAAGATATGGAAAACCTTCCACGAAAACAGTGAAATTATCAATGTATACTACTTAGTATCGTTTTTATTTTTCATCTAATTATGTGTATATAATTTGTTCCCTTAGCCCGTACATCGTATGGTACAAGTCTTACGTAATATAATTTTATATTGCATATGTATGGTACCGTATAATATACGATTTTTGGGAATTGGGAATGAAACTAATAGTTCAAATAAGGGAGAAAATTATTTTAAAAATTGACTTGGGCATAAAAATGTACAAAGATAAATTAAATTATTGATGTTTTATACATATAAATAAATTTATTAAAATATTTTACATTTGACCACATTGTAAAATTGTCACAGGAATTTTTGGTTTATTATTTGGCCCAGTTGGAACATTTTCGATTTTTCTCATTACCAAAAGACCGTCTATAACTTTTCCAAATACGACATGTTTACCATCTAAGAAATTACATTTAGCACACGTAATAAAAAATTGACATCCATTCGTGTCTTTGCCACTGTTTGCCATTGATAATAATCCAGGTGCATCGTGTTTCATGTTAAAATTTTCATCGCAATATGTGCTACCGCCATATATACTCATAACACCGGTTCCATCTCCCTAAAAACAAAGATTAGTTAGTGTAAACTTGTGATGAATTACGTTATTTTAAATAAAGAAATATTTATTTTTGTTATAATTGGTGTCTTACATTTACAAAATCACCGCCTTGAATCATAAAATCTTTTATGACTCGATGGAAAATGGCTCCTTTAAATCCTAGTGGTACTCCGTCCTTTTTATATTCTCCTGTGCAAAATTGACGAAAATTTTCACTGGTCTTGGGAACTGTGTCGGCAAATAATTCAAACACCATTCGTCCAATTTCCTGAAATCAAAAAAAAAAAAAATTCTAGAGAACCATTAATGAGAAATAGCTACAAAAACGAATCAGTGACTCAAGAAAATTTCAGCTATCTAAAAGAAACACTTAACATATACTTTTCACACAAAGTTTTAAGTTTTAAAATCCTGAATTTTGGTATCAAAACACCTTCCGGGATCTGAGGATTATATTCATATATCACAATTATACAACTACCAAATACCGTTTAGCTGCTTAATGTCAAATGTCTATACACCTATCCCCCGATTTACACGGTACTCGTTTTACACGATTTCGCTTTTACACGGTTCATAAACTAATGAAATTCGGAAAATTTCGGAATATTCTAGTGATGGAAGTGACATTTTACCAATCAAGAAGAAAAAGCTGATAGTTCCTCAAAGTGATAGCGAATAAATTTCGAACATACCTGAGTTTGTTAAGTTCCAGCAGGTACTTTTTGAAAAATTTTTCGTTTCAATTTTTGTTTTCATTTTTAGAATAAGTTCACTACGACATCACGCCATTTTTTGGGCAAACTATACCTAGTTTAAAGTTTCTGGATATGTTTTACTTTTGTTCCATTTGAATAAATGACTTAATGGCGCAGTTTTTTTTTTTCGTTTTACACGGTTTTATATAGGAAAAACAAAGATTTCATTTTACACGGATTTGTCTGGACAAATTCATTTTACACGGAACCTATCTTCAGTGTAAATCGGGGGATAGGTGTATAATGTTGTGGCTACCATTGCCGAATCAATAGGTTTTATAAACAAAAAACAGGATATTCTTATACATACTTGCAAAATATGAAGAAAACCTTTCAGTTTTAATTTTTGTACAGAAATAACTTTACCTAGATTTTACCTAAATAATTCCGTGCCCTGGTTCTAAAAGGGCCAATGTCCATTTTTACCATTCCCAGAAAATGCCGAATTAAATGCACATTGTCCTTTTTTGCACCAAGGTTATAATGAGATTGGCCTCTGTTAGGTTTATGTTTCTCGTAATGTATTTGTTCCAGGACATTGGCCCTTTTTAACCGACTTCAAAGAAAGGAGGTTTTCAATTCGACTGTATGTTTTTTACCTCAGAATTTTCGACTGGGTGAAACGATTTTGATGATTCTTGTGTGGTCCCATTTTAATTTGGAGGAAATCGTTCACCTCTAAGGGGTTGAAAACTAAGGGATGAAATATTAACTTCTTATTGGATAGCTCGATTATGATAATTATTTTTTTATTGGTAGAAAATAATTTTAAATTAATCTCATATCCATTTTTCATGAAAAATTCCACTCATAAGGGGTTAAAAATTAGGGATGAAATAATAATTTTGTTTCTATTACGTACATCGTATCTTTAAATTATTTACATTTCATTTTGAAGAAAAAAATCCACCCCTTAAGAATGAAAATAGGGGATGAAATAGTGACGTTTAACTGAAACATCGGATTTTGATTATTTTTTTTTTCTATTGGAAAGAGTATTCCACTTAGTTCTTTCATTGAATTTAAAGCAAAAGATGTCAACCCTTAAGAGCAAAAGGGGATGAAGTAGTAACTTTAACATTTAACGGCGCTGCCTCATATGAGCAGCGCGTTAAGTGGGTTTACCCATATTCAAAGAAATAAAATCAGTTATCAAACTTCAGATCACTAAAAATTGAGAAATAAATAATATTTATAACAAAATAAAAACCCGACTTATACGACTATATTGGTACTTAGCAATAAACGTAAGTATGTTAAGAAATTTATTTTTCAAATGAACTTTTATACAATATACTCGTTCTGTGACAATATCTAGCGACCTTTAAACTACAAAATACCAATAACTAATTAAACCTTTTAATTACGAATGAACATTAATATTTATTTCCTTTGCTAACACCAACTCCAAAAATAACAATAGTTGTACATTATATCATCCTAATAATTTATAAGTTGTAGACACTGCAAGGGTACGCAATTATTTTTTTCCTTTTTAGTGCATTTTTTGTTTAAGCTTTTTTATTTATTTTGAAGTCGGTTTTTCACTTTTTTATAATTATTATTTATTGTTATTGGCAATTAGTTATAAGCTATGTTATTGCTAAAGCCCACTTTTAGACAAAGCCGGTTGACTTTGCCTGAAAATTATTTAGATAAAAGTCGGCTTCACCGACTTATTACTTAACGATTCGATAATTTTTACGTATTGTTAATTCTTATTTTCTAATATTTAATATGTAACAAAAACAATAAAATATAAAATACCGTCGTTCCCACTGTAACATCAAAGAACACTACGGGATTTGCTGGATGGCGTAGTTGAGCTTGTATTTGATTCCAAGTCGGCATTTTTTTAACCAAAATTATAACTATTGGCCAAAATTAAATAAGTTGTTAGGTTGTAACCGTTGATTTGTGTTAGAAAATATTAAATATTAGCCTCGTTAATTTTTATTTGCTATTTAATGTCTTTTTCTTTTTGATCGGATGGCATTTAAATGTATTCAAACTTCAAACTAACAATGACTCCAACTGAAATCAATACTTCATCCTTTTCTATTTTATGTAAAACGTTGAGATGTAATACATGAAGTAATGTTGGCAATCATGACATTAATGCTCTTGCGTAGATCAATGCAAAGAATCCATGAACATCTCTTCAAATTATTTCAAATCGACTCTAACACGTGCTATTTCATTTAAACATTTACAATGGGTCGAAAAGCGAAATTCCGCGATGAAGAAGTCCAAAAACGTGGTCCGGGAAAGAAAACCAAAAAACAAAAAGATCCTTTATTCCCTAAAGAATTACAAGGTTAGTTTTTAAATCACATTTTTCCTATAATATAATTTTGTAATTAATAAATTTGAATTTCAGAAGGATCTGATAGCCCTAAAAAACTTAATCATCGTCAAAAGAAACGTGCTCTGAAACGTTTACAGAAACAAGAACTGCGAAAAAGTAAGTCAAAACCAGAAAGTAAGAGACCACAGAAAGAAGAATCCGAAGAAGACAGCGAGGGAGAATCAGAGCAATCTGATACCAATGAAAATATCAAAGAGTTTGATGATGATAATCGAAATTGGCTTAAACCAAAACAAAAAAATTCAGGAAAAGTTGAAAATGGGTTTGTTGTTAGCGAAGTTAATGATGAAGAAGATCAAATCGAAGAAAACAGTGATGAAAATGAAGAAGCTGTAGATGAAGATGGTTCTGATGAAGATAGTTTACCGGAAGACGATAATTATGATTCAGAATCTAATTCAGATGAATCAGAGGCTGATGATGATAAACCCGAAGATGACCTTCTACCCATTGAAAAGGCAAATATTCGTTTAGAAAAGAAACAGAAAAAAGAACAGAAATTAGCCAATGAGGAGTTAAAAGAAAGCCAAGCTCATCGCGAAATTTTTGTTTTTCCAACTGAAAAAGACCAACAATTAGACCTACAAGAAATACAACAACGGATTCGTGATGTAACCATGGTTTTACAAGATTTCAAAAATTTGAAAGAAGAAGACCGTTCACGGTCTGAATATCTTGATCTTTTACGACAAGATTTATGTACGTATTATAGTTACAATGAATTTCTTATGGATCGTTTTATGCAGTTGTTCAGTTTAACTGAATTACTAGAATTTTTGGAGGCTAGCGAAATTCAGAGGCCACTCACAATTCGAACAAATACTTTGAAAACGCGTAGAAGAGATTTGGCTCAGATGTTGATTAATCGAGGGGTTAATTTAGATCCGATTGGAAAGTGGACCAAGGAGGGTTTAGTTATTTACTCTTCAACGGTTCCTATTGGAGCCACCCCTGAATATCTTGCTGGATATTATATTTTACAAGGAGCTTCAAGTTTATTGCCTGTTATAGCATTGGGTCCTCAAGAAGGAGAAAAAATTTTGGATATGTGTTCAGCTCCTGGAGGAAAATCTTCTCATATAGCAGCATTGATGAAAAATACGGGGGTTTTAATGGCCAACGACGCAAATCGAGATCGTTTAAATGCTGTTACTGGTAACTTTCATCGATTGGGAATAACGAATACTGTTGTTAGTTGTATGGATGGAAGAAAGATTCCAAAAATAACTAAAGGTTTCGATAGGGTTTTACTTGATGCACCCTGCACTGGTACTGGGGTAGTAGCCAAAGATCCAAGCGTTAAAACAAATAAAGATGAATTAGATATACAACGTTGTTTCACCTTACAACGTGAACTACTTCTAGCAGCAATTGATTCAGTCAACGCCAAATCAACCACTGGTGGTTACATTGTTTACTCTACATGTTCAATTCTTCCAGAGGAAAATGAATGGGTGGTTGATTATGCTTTGAAAAAACGAAACGTGAAATTAGTATCAACAGGACTCGATTTTGGAGCTGACGGCTTTGTTAACTATAGGCAATATAGATTCCATCCGACTTTAAATTTGGCAAGACGATTCTATCCACATTCGCATAACATGGACGGATTTTTCGTTGCTAAATTAAAGAAATTCTCAAATGCAATCCCGAAATCAGCTCTGTCAGATGAAGAAAATGAAGCGGAAGAGGAAGAGGAAGAAATCGAAACAGAAGAGAACAGTTCTACATTGGAAACTGAACCTACTTCTGAGTCTAAAAAACGTAAAAAAGCAACTAATGGAAATGTTGAAAATAAAAAAAATAAAAAGGAAAAAGTGAATGAAATTGATAACGATATAAATACAGAAATTAGCACCCCTACAAAAAAGAATAAATTTAACAAAATCAAGAAGCAGAACAATTCTCCAAATTCTGAAAAAAATAAAAATATTGAAAAGAAAAAGGGTAAAGTTAATATTAACCAGCATGTGATCGATAACGAAAATAATACATCAACGAAGAAGGATAAGTTAAATAAAATTAAAAAACAAAAAACTAAGAAATTACAACAATCTGTAGTAAATGAAAATATTAAAAAGAAAACATTAGATAATGTATCGGATGATTTAAGTTTGAAGATAGGTAAGAAAATGAAAAAAGATAAATTGAAAAAAAATAAAAGGATATGATTAATATGATTGTAAGAGCGAAATAAGTCTTAATAAAATTATTTCTTATTTTATATATATTTTTTTTAAAATTTGACCTTCTGTTTACCATATTCTTTAGGTTGTTATTTTTAAGGATATCATTGTTGCTGTGAGCTACCAATTTAAGGCTCGAAGAATATTTTTGCAAGCGAAGTGAAGGCCTGTTGCATATTGAACTCAACCTATACACAATCTATGTGATAAATTATGGAAAGAATACTTTTTTTCACAACGTAGATTTGCAGTACTCCATTGAAAAAGTGGGTGTGGGTTGAAATGAATTAAGAATTAGACTAGACCAAGGTTTCTAAAATTATAGGCCGCGACACCAAATGGAGTCGCTTAGCAAACGTGAGATTTTAATGTAAAATAAAGAATATGTAATTTCTATAACTCAATTATTAGGACCTCCGTAGTTTCAATTGCAATAACATGGTACTTCTATATAATTGTTAGTATTTTTCGATTTATAGACATATTCAGTCTGGGAAGTTTTCGAATTACAGAGGTGAGAACATTTTTTTTTTCTTTTGATACCCAAAATTCATAAGGAATTTTTTAAAGTGAAACTTTTTATACATCGTCTCAAATTTTTTGGCCTGTCTTTAGCATGTCGCTAAATGTGTGTTATATTCTCGGCAGGGAATCGGCAAATGTTCGGCAGAGCTCGTATAAACATTGTTAGCTATATGTCATGTCGTTTTACCAGAATTGTTGCGCGAGTTATTATAACATGAATGGCTATTTTCCTCTCCATCACAACGTAACATTTTAGTATATTATAAGTTGTCATTAATTTTCAATCATATTTGTATTGGTATTTGTGTGTTTTGATCAGTATATTGATATAAATATTGTTGTTCACTTATCATGATAGATAAAGATACAGCTAGTGATAATAGTGCGAAAATATCTGACGGTGAATTAATTTTACGCCGTAAGAGAAAGACTGCCGACAAAGTTTGTGCTTATAGAGACAGGAAAAAGGTTCCTGGTGAGTTGATTTAATTTTTATAGTGAATTTATTAAAATTATTAGAACTTTCTGCTGGTCCATATGTTTATGTACAATGTCGGAGCGATGGGTTGTTTAGTAGGATATTTGTGTTAGTGTGTAGCCTTTTTTGACTCTTTCGTCCAGAAACAATTTCTTGGCTACAACAAACGTTGTTTAACAATGATTGAACATGAAAGGTATTCTTGAAGTAACTTTAGAATAGATAACAACAGGCAAATGATCGTTTTAACAATAATCAACAAATTTAATAATAAAAATAACATTCGAGTATTAACATCATAATAAAGAAAATTCAAAATTAGTTGTAAGTAATAGAAAAATTGTGCCGAAGGCGTAACAAATATAGTTAGATGCAAAACCTAGAAAATCAATTATATCGTTTATTTTCATACCCTAAATCGAATAATTTTCCGAAAGTTTTTAATTACCTACTTAAATGCCTACAATCCGAAAAAAAGTTCCACTTGCGTCATGGTTTGGTAAAACTACACAATAATTTTTTACTTTTAAATTTTCATAACTTCGGATTAGTTCATCGGGTTCATCGTAACAACAATCCAAAAAAAGGGATTGTAAGGAAATTTCACGGTCTACAAAAAAGGTCTTTAAAGCAAAGTTTCTCATAGTTCAACCGCTTCATATATATCAATTTAAAAATAATACTTATTAAAATTTGTTAATATTTTCTAACTTTGTTCTTAGGAGCTTTTTTATAGAGTGAAATTTCCTTTAAATCTCTTCTTTTAGATTGTTGTCACGATGAACTGTTCCCAAGTCATGAAAATTCAATAATAAAAAAAAACCTGTTATTTAATTATATAGGAAAAAAAAGAGTTGTGCCAAACCTTAATAAATTATTAAGAGCCCGTTTTGGTGTCAAAATTTTTGTTTTAATAATACTTCAACCTCCTATCAATTTTTTGGACACCAAAAGAATTTTTTTTTAAACACCCTAATGTATATATATTTGCCTATAATACATATATTAAATATATATATGACATTTTAATGTACGATATGCACGTAAAAATTAATAATTAATGATTTTGTATTTATATGTATATAATAAGAGCCTGTTTTTATGGACGCAGTAGTATTTCAGAAAGAATTTTTCATATAGTATTTTTCTAATTACATAAATTTTTTAAACAGGACTACCTCAAAATCAATGTTATTTTAACGATTTTTAATACTAATTTTCGTAAATAAATGCTACACTGTTGAAATTTTTAATTATAGAGATAAAGTCATGAAAGTTAATAAGAAATATCTTCCTAAAATTCGAACTATACACGTTAAAAATGGAAGGAATAATCAAAAAAATGAAGTTTAAGAGTTCAAATTACGGAATTTTTCGCATTGCTGAGTTTCTTAGTGTTGATAAGTTTTCCTTAACAATATCCGGAGTCGCCGAGACAGCCTTATATTATATAAATTTGGAAGTAGAACGAAATTTGTTCAATAAAAATGTTAAACAAAGTATATTTAAAAAATCCAATTTATTACTATAATTTATAATATTCATTTATAATTTTCGAAATATTCAATTATATAGTTAAAACAGTTATAACACTATAAAAACAGAATATTATTATTATAGGGTTTAAAATTTATACAGAACTAAATATAAAACTAGAATTTTATATTTTGCAATATTAAAGCAATCGGCGGGAACTATAAAAATTATTTTATATTCAAATCATTGAGGAATTATTATTATTTTTTTTTTATTTACAAAAATAAGAAAATTATATAATTGTACTGTAACAACTCAGAGAAATAAATTATTGTACAATCATTTAAGGTTCCAACTTCGTTCGTTTGAAACATCCATCAGGAAGAGACTCGCTAATATCTCTGATGTTTTCCACTTCCTTAGTTAACCGTTCAACTTCTTTTTCATAGTGACCGATTAGCAATATTTGCTTTTGTTTCTCCTCCCTAACTTGTTGGATGCGTTGATCTAAATTGGCTGCTGTGAAATTCATTTCGATAAGTTTTAGTTTCTCCTCGAGAGCATCTAATTCTTTGGTACTAATCGATGGCAAGTCTATGAGAATAGTAATTATTTGTTGCACCTCATCAACAGCTTTCTTAACTTGTTTCGATGCTTCAGTTGAGTCAGATTCGGCTTGACCAACTTTTCGTTTGGCTTCGGAAATTAAATTTTTGTCATTGACCGCTTGATCTTCAAAGTTCTTTAAGGTGTTGGCAGTTTCAGCTACCCGATCAGCGAAATCATTTGCTTCGAGACGAAGTTTTGCGGCTTGCTTATGGGTGGTATCAGCTTCAAGATTAATTTTTTCAGCCTCGATAGATGCAGGCTCTGCGTACATATTTTGAGCTTGTTGTGCTGTATTTCGTGCTTGTTCAGCGTTAGATTCAGCCCCGAGAAGCGCTCGCTTAGCGTCTTCTGTTTTATTTGAACTGTCATAAATCAGTTCGCGAATTTTATCAACCTCTTCTAAAGCATTTGCAGCAGCATCTTTACTATCTTGGACTTGTTGATCGAAATTGCGTAATGTTTCATAAGTTTTTGTCGCTTCTTCTAGAGTTTTATCGCCTAAAGCGACTGCTTTCTCAGCTTTACTTTTAGCCGCATCAGCATCGCTAAGCAACTCGTCGATTAGTTGCTGTTGATCAGTCGCATTTGTGAGAAGATTGGATGATTGATCTATCAAATCTAAAATATCCTCAACCATATCTTTATGCTGGTTTTCTAACTTATCAATTTTATCTATAATTTGATTTGCCTGAAAGGAATATTAAAAAGATAATTTAAAAATAACAGATTTTATTTGAAATATAGAGTACCTCCTCAGCTTCCCATTGAGCATCATTCTTTAATTTTTTAGTGTTCACAGGAGGTATGGTTATAGTATTAACTTCTTGAAGGACATCTAGAGCTTCTTTATGCACCTCTTGAGCACGTTCTTGAGTATCCTTAGTGAGTAATTGTGTGGTTTCTAGCTTATCTTTGGCTGATGTAATGACATTTTTTAACGTTCCTGTGTTGTGACTAAAACAAAAGTTGAATTAAGCATTTGTATGAGGTTTGTATTGATTTCATAACAGTTTAATAAAACGTTAAACGAGAAAACGTTTACGTCGAAGTTCGGTTAACAAGAAATGTAGTCCTAAATAAATACTGTTATAGTTTTAAAAATTTTTTTTCGGTGATACAAATATTGATTTTTAAATGAATAAAATATATTAGTTTTTCAAAATTTACAAACTGGGAGGGGGGGGTCAAGGAGGATAAATAGCCGAGGTTTCCTCAGCTCCTAATTTCAATAACGAAAAAATTGTATTTTATTCAGCCAGGACGGGGGTCATTGAGGTCATTGTCCTCTCTGATTGAAAATTTTTTTTTTTTCCTTAGATTTTTCTATTGTAATTAAACTGGGGCCTGACTTGAGCGCGAAAATAAACAATTTTTCTTCTTTTAAGACGAAAATCTTTAATACGAAAAAAATATATCGATTCCTTAATTTTCCATATAACACTGTTTTTTAGTAAATAGTTACACTTACTTTGTTGTACTAAGTTTGTCCACGGATTTTTTCGCTATTTCATAAGCTTGACTGGACATATTACGAGCCAAATTGGCTGTATTTTGGATTTGTTTGGCTTCAAGTTCTAATTCATCAGCTTTTTGACGAGCTTCATGTGATATGGCCTTCATTTGATCATTTTGATGTCCGTATTCCTTAGATTTTTCCACGGCTCGTTCATAGGCTTCAGTTCCATTAACACTTAAATATAATAAGGCATCCTGAAAAAAAAATCTTTTAAAATATAATCGGGAATATTTAATGCGATTTTATACATTCAATAGTTGTTTTGCTTCATCGGTTATTGATTCAGCTTCTGAGACATTGCCTCTTGTTATAGCGGTATTTATTTCTACTACACTCATTAAGTTAGTGGTAGTATCGAGAAGATCATGAACTGCTTTCAAACGATTTTTAATTTCGGATAAATGTTCCGTTAATGTTAATCCACCACCTAAAAATACAACAAAATTTTTATTAAAAATCATTACTTTTATTTTTGTAGCAGTTCTGGATTGATTGAAAACAAAATTAGGATTCCTGCTACAAGGATAAACTTATTGTGAAACTTACTTCCAACGCCTTTTTGTGCTTCAACAAATAACTCGTGAACTCGGCGTTGTACTTCTTCTAATTTATTTTCAAAATCTTTATCGTCAATCACTGTAGGATTATTAGCTATGTCGTCTAATATTTTCTTTAAATCAGTGAGTTTTCTTTGATGATCATTAACAGCGTCAAGCACTAAATTATAGCACGGGGGGCAGTCAATACATCCTTGTTTTCGGTCGTACTTGTTTTCCTTGCACCGATCACATATTCGGCCTTCGACATTTGGTAAGCACTAGAAAATAAAAAATAAAGGTTTGAATTTTATTCAGAAAATCGAAATTTTGGTACCTACTGGACACTGTCCATTGGATTCACACTGTAATCCAGCTGATCCGATTGGATCGCAATCGCAGCTTTTACATCCTTCACGTGAAAATCCGTACTTGTGAACTTCGCATTTGTCACAACGCAAACTGAAAAATAAATTAATTTTTAGTATAGTCTAGAAAACCACATCACCTATTTGAAAAATTCTTTCATCATTTAAAAGATAGACTATTTTAAATGGATGTTAGCTATATTTTACACTGAAAAATGCATTATCCTGGAGGATAAGGATATATCCTATTTTAAGGGGAGAGTAAGGTATTTTTAAATTTTCTCCACCTTTTCTGGCCTACGTGTGCCAATGCTTGTACCTGTGTCTTCAAATTCTGGGAAAGAAAGTTTAGTATAAAATTTTCGTAGAATTCGACGTCGACAAGAGCAAATAGATGTACTAGACATCTTAACTGAAATCCCTTCGCTTTATGGAGCTAGTATCGACGATTCAGTATAAATAAAAAAAAATTTGTTGTGTAAAAATCTTCTAAAATTTAAAACGCGTTTTTCTCACACTTGGCCTTTTAAGAGTCGGTATCCACTGTGGCTCAAAAACTACTGCAATGATTCTTTTCAAATTTTACAAACTTTTCTTATACATAGAAAACGGGGTAATGATGCCGAGTTTTTTTTTTTTTTAGTTTTAACATTTTTTTAAATAACAAAATCTTGGATTCTTTTAATGAAAAATCGATATTTTGATTTCTAAGTGCTGTAAAAAATTGATTTAAAAAGAAAAACTCGACGTTGTTACCTGCAGAGCACTTAAATAACTAATAAAATCATTTTGATTTTTTGATATCAGATAATCCAGTGATAAGTTATCGAGGGGTACCGCAAACAAACCTTTTTTTCGAAGCGTCCGCGGAGATTAGCTGCCAATAGCTCATTTCTTCATAAAAATGAATAAAAGTTGTACAAAATATTGTTGAATGTGTATTTTATAATGTAGTAATAATGAAAATAAATAGATATTAACTGTGTCGTTGAAAAAAATTATGGAAAATAAGCTTTTTTTTGTACCGAACAGTGGCGGCTCGTGACATTTTTTCATGGGGGTACTGTATTAATAAATAAATGAAAAACATAACGGACCTATTCAATTTTTTTATAGATAATTTTACGGTATTTTGCTTTACAACATTTTTCTATAACTTTCTCATTAAAATTATTTATAATAAAAATCATGGATAAAGCAGTTAATTGATCTTGCTCCATATTATTTCTTAGCAATGACTTTATTCGTTTTAGTGTTGCAAAACACCCCTCTGGTTCTGCTTTTTGAGTAATAATGATATTTGGTGTTGATCGACCTTTATTTTTAATTTACAGTTTTTCTTCTAGCAACAATTGTGAAAATGTAATTTTTTAAAGATAATTTACACTGACTCCCATGATGATAATTAACGTAGGTAATTTATTTAAAATAATAAAACCGAAATTATTTTTTTCTATAATAAAATAAAATTGATTTTTAAAATTAAAAAAAAAAGATAATTCTTAATTGGTTATTATCGTTAATAGCTTGTGAAATATTTCTTTAAATATATAGATTGAAAAATCTAACAATGAAATACTGATTTATATAAAAACCAGCACCAGCTAGCACTTCCGATATGACAGTGTCAGTTTCAATTGTAACATGCATAGATTATCTTATGCTTGTAGTACACGAACTTAAACGTAGATAGACGAAGCTGAACGAAGCCGGCTGAATTGACACTGTCAAAATCCCAGTGCCAAACTTCATATTTCAACGTATTCTAAGCAAGATTTAAATAGTTCGTTCACATAACAATTGAAATGGTTATATTTCACAATTTTACTATATTATTATTATGACTCCATCAATATTATTGTCATTTAATAATTTGAATCTAAACAATATTTGTACATAATCTGTTTGGGGGTGCTGCAGTGTCGCAGTGCTTATGGACAAACCGCCACTGGTACCGAATTAACCTTACTCTCCCCTTAAACAACTGGAAAGGAGTTTAGATTTTAAAAAAATATATAAAGAATACTAACCCTGTGATTCCGGGTCTACAGTAACATTGGCCTGTACGAACATTACAAGTGTGATTGTAAGAACCAATAGAATCGCAATTGCAGTGCTGACAGCCTTCGCCACTATCGATGTTATAAAATCCATCTTCACATTGGTCGCAGTTACGACCAAGTACATGCGGCTTACAAGAACATTGACCAGTGAGTTGGTCACACAAAGGTGGACCATTGTCAGATTCTTTTGTTCCTGGAGGATAGCATTCACACTGCTTACAATCTCCTTTGGGGACCGCCAGAGCATCTCCATAATAACCTAGTTAATCAATAAAAATAAAAAAGTCAATTTATAAGAAATATTATTAAAAAATTTTTTGATTTGAGTTTAATACCCTTTCAATATTTAAGTTAAAGAAAATCAGTATTTACCAGGAAGACAATGGTCACAATGTTTTCCAGCTGTATTATGAATACATTTCAAACATTCGCCAGTAGTTCGATTACAGTTTCCAACAGCATTCAAATCAATATTGTGATTACAAACACAAGGTAAACAGGCTTTAACAACACCAGATTCTCCGGTTGGATCACCAAAATATCCATCAGAGCATATATCGCATCGAGGACCTATTAATTTTTTTTTTAATTTCATTTAATAATAAAAATGTGACCCAAATAATTACCAGCATAACCAGCAGGACATTCAAGACAAACGGTTGTATTATCCGGTAATTGTAAGCAAGCTCCATTATTTGGACATAAGCACGGCTTGCAATCATATTGTGTTCCTAATAGAGCATTTCCATAGTACCCTTTGGCACACACTTCACAATTGTCTCCCGCGGTATTGTGTTGGCAAATACATCTTCCAGTTTCAGAATCACAAATTTCGGCGTGTTTGTTACAATCACAAAGCTCGCATTGCATGAAAGGACCTCCGAAAGCGGGTGAGTGCCGATATCCTGGAGCGCATGATTCACAGAATTGTCCAACATATCCTGTTGGACATTCACATCGTTCAATCCAATTGGCTGGTTCTCCAGCTGCTCCTCTTTGAGCGGTGGCTAATCGAACATTGTCTAAGAAACCAACACCTCTTGGTGTATAGGTAGCTCGAATTTTGATAGCAGTTAAATTAGCCAAGATTGACATAAAAGCTCGAGCTGAAAGATGTGGTTGCCAGCCATAATCGGGATGTTCATGAAGTCGAAATTTAAAATCTTGAGCCTAATTAAATACAAGATACAATTACATAAAAAATAAAATTTTCATTATTTATAAGAACTTACTCCTATTCCTGGTAATGGATTACCCTGTCCAAATATAGTGTTAGAAACTGAAAAATCGGATCCTTCAAGTCGAACATCTGCAGCTGTTGGTGACGCCCCATTTTCTCCAATTCGTAAAGTAAATTGCAAGTCTCGATTGTACGATGCTCTTTGATCGCCCAAAAATCTATCAGGTGCCAACAAGTATACAGCAGCTCTATCAGGAGCACCCACCGCGATACTTTGTTCAATTCCCTTATAATTGATTTCAATATTTCTCCTGTATTCGTCTTCTGCTCGCCATCGTTCATTACTTCTATCGAAAAATGAAGTTATCAAAACTTTCGAATATCCATGAGCCGTGTCACAAACAGAAGCATGACCATAGCAAAAGCACGGTGTACAACCGAACTCGTTTTCCAGGTCCAAATTGAAAAATCCAGGTTTACATTCACGACATCGTTTTCCTTCCACATTTTCTTTGCACAGACATACGCCAGTGACTGTGTCACACGATGGAGTGTTATCTCTAGATCCCGCTTCGGAACATCCACACAGCTTGCATCCATGTGATCCAAAGTCGAAATGGTTGGCAGCACAGTGGTCGCATTTGTCGCCGGCGACTCCCGGTTTACATTGGCATTTTCCTTCGCGATTACATTGTAGATTACGGGATCCGACTTCATTACAATCGCAAGGCATACAACGTCCATCTTCTCGTTGGTAGTAATTAACGCGACAACGTTCGCAATTAGGTCCATCGCGATTGGATGAACATTCTAAGCAGTGGCCACCATGTCCAGTTCGATTATATAAGGCTTCATCAAATATACAACGATTGGAGAAGCCATTGCAATTACAGGCTGTAACAAAAATATAAATGAAAAGAATATTCCAGCAATTTTAGATTAGACCTTTTTTTGAAATTAATTTATTTAATGTCACATCAACTACTAAGGTCATTAGCGACCGTCGAATCCGAAAACCCAGAAAAAAATCTCGGGATTTCATTGGGATTCGAACCCAGGACGCCCAGGACCACTGGCTTATAGGGCAACTCTCTAATTAACCACGCCACTAAGTGACCTGATTACACTTATAATACTTAATTTATTAGAAAATTACTAGTATTTAATATTTTTAAGTAAAAGTTAAAACCATTTGTGACAGTATGTAAAATAGATTTCGGGAGTGTTGTGCGTGCTGCCTATCTACTTGAATAATATCTTCAATCAAATGCTCAGTAATGAGAAGAATCAAATATGGAATTTCTATACACGTATAAAATATTTAAAGTTTTATTCCTGAATGGACTATTCATTAAGGAAGGATTTTTCGAAATTCCTTAAGTAGTTCAAAAAGGGAGTTGATACATTTTTCGTTTAAAAAAATCCCCAAAGAAATGGCCTCACTGACTGTTATATCAATATTTTTCTTAAAGTCCCTGTTTCGATGCATTATAACTTGTTCTTTAAAACACTGATTGAAAGTTGTTATATTGGGGAGGGGGTATACATTTTTTTAATTATATTTTTTTTTGGTAGTTTATAGTCGCTTTAACATCTATGGTCATATCACGACTGTCTTACACACAGAAATATTCTGTAGGTTTTGAATCTTAATTTTTTTTTAAATCTTATATCTTGGGATTTGATGGGGATCGAACCCAGAACCACTGGCGCATGTAGCAGAGAGATCAGTTGCTCTAACCACTGCGCCATCAAGTGGGTTTAATTATATTTGTATTCAGGTTTTTTTCTGGTGTTTTAGGTCGCTTCAACATCTCAGGTCATATCACGACTGTTTTATAAACAGAAACTTTCTGTAGATCTTAAATCATAAGTCTTAAACCTAAAGATTCGACGGGGATCGAACCCAGTAGGTACCACTGATGCACGTAGCGGAGAGAGCAAACTGCTATAACCACTGCGTCACTAAATGGACTTACGATTAGTGTATTTTATTTGTTTAATTGTTATAATGAAATTCTGAAAAAGTGAGCTTTTGCTTGCATGTGGTTTTTCTCACTTCGTACTCATAAGTTTTTTAAGCCCCTTGTGTACTAATTTTGATAAACTTTACGTGAACGAAGTCCCAGGTTCTGTATACACTCAAAATAACGCGAGAGAGACAAGGCCCGGTACAAACCAAATCAACCCTGTTTATAGTTCACGTACAGCCCATTAGTAGCAACTTCTGTAAATAATGGTTTTCGTAATAATAGCGAAAACTGAACCCATCCCACGAATCTCCCATACTTTGCGTGGGTCTTTTTTAACTCTTGCATAGATTCGTAAGACGTGGGTTTGAAATGAATCTTTTGGGCCATAAAGTATAGCCAATACATATTCGTTTATTAATTTTTGTTGATTTGGTAATTGTGCTTTTTTGATTGGGTTCAATATTTGGAGTTGAAATTACAATGTGAACATGTAGTGTGCATAGACTGGGTTCAATTAACGGCAGACCGAAAGTAGTTTTAGTAAAGATTTTTTCTGTACCTGTTTAGGACCTTTCCTGTGTAAGATGTTTCTAAAAGATTTACGAACGAATTCTTGCACGAATTATTTGTACGAGTTAATAAATAAGTTGGATGCTTTTCCTATTTATCAATATTATGAGTGAAAGCTTGGTTGAAAACATGGAGGATATAGGACAGAGATTTGTTTCTGTGTTAAAGAAATGAGCCGACTAATAATAGGAGATAAAATGTTACCGGTGGGTGCTATAAGACGAGTCGTAGTTGTTAAAATTGGTATCTTCAACCTTTTACATTTTTAAACCTCATTAAGTTTGTGGTCATTATGGAGGACTCCATATTTAAGAAGCAGATAAAATAGTTTATCAAAGCTAATAGTAAAGTAACTAGTGGTTACTCGTAGAAATCCTGCCAATGTTTCTAGGAACCCTTGGATTCTACGAAACTCATATTGAAGATTTCTATGTAAGGGAGGTAGAGAGACAAATTTTAAAAGTACTCAGTACTTTCAAAATAAATAGTTTTGTAAAAATTATATATCGATATGTAGGCAAAATTCGTAAAAAAAAACTCGCTTATGATCATATTGTGCAGAGATGGGCGAATCTATGATCCAAAGACCAAAAACTACCCACGTAAAGGTCGAAATTGACCCACGAAGAAATATATTGAAATATTATTATAACTCGCAGTTTTTAAGGCTTGGAAAGTTGTAGTGGAAATATAATTAAGCTAATTTTATGTGATTCAATATCAAATTATAAAAATTAAATCTATGTTATTTTGATCCATGCATAGAAAAAGGTTCTCCACCATTTTTTTTACGGATATAATTTTTATTAAATGTAAATTTTAGTTTATGTTTTGAATAAGTTTTAAGACGGATCGTTGTTTATTACAATAAGGGCAATAGTAAAGATTAATTATACTAAACATTATTTTTATTTTTTTGGTTTATTTAAGGTCACAACAAATACTATGGTCATTAGCGACCGTCGAATCCGAAAACCCATGAAAAAATCTTGGGCTTTCATTGAGACTCGAACCCAGGACCACTGGCGTAGAGGGCAACTATCTAGTCAACCACGCCACTAAGTGACCTTAAACATGATTTGTAATGTACATAGTAAGCACATATTTGATCGTAGTGATTTATGGCATGTTCTGGATTAACCCGAACAGAGCAGAATTGAATTGAAACAAGCTGTAAATGTAATCTACTCCTACCAAGTGAATATTTCAAAAATTTGGAAATTATTCCATTAAATCCGGACCACCAGATTTGTATCTGTATAGAGAATACCTGTTAGTTTCTTAATTTTGATCTATAAATCCTATTAGAAAAAGTATCTTATAATAAATTTTTGGATCTTTTGAAAAATCCGAACTATATTTGTTATAATCTGGAGTCCAGGGACAACTTGAATTTTCTGGAGTTCATATACTAAAACTGGATAGTTATTAGTTGGTCACTCTATTTAGAGAAATAATTCAAATTAAATATTTTGATGCCAAAATTAATTGTAAAATAATGAAATTAAAAACCATTTACTTAAATGAATTTTATTTTTTGAAAAATTACTCAAATCGTTTTTTTTTTCAAAAAATTATTGAGTTGAGATATGTTAAAACATTTCACAACATAGTTAATGTAATACCAATTTTTAATTAATTTTTTCCATACTGAGATAAATTCTATAGAATTTCGTCTACCGAAAATGAAAGTTTCTTTTACAATACAAAAACACCGGTAGAAGAAATGAAAAATACAAATCATTTTCGTCTTAAGATATATAAGTAATATTAAGAATTATAATGTTATAATTGTATCAACTTTTTAGATACATTAACTCTATAGTTTTGTATTATTTTTAGTTTTGTTCTAAATGGAAGGTGCATTATGGTATTTGAAAAAAATAATGTAAAAACGAGGAGATTTTTTTTCAATAGTGCTGAATTATTAAAAGGAAAATATTTACTAGGAAAAAATAAAAATTTTCATTAATATTTTTCTCACCCGAATCAGTATACCACGGCTGCATTCCATCCCATACATTTGTCGCCGAAATAATTTTGAAGTCAACACAACAAATAGCAATAAACGTTATAGCACATACGTGAAGTTTCACTTTCCTTATCATCTTAAGTCGTAAATAAAGCGCGACTTAAATTATGGCAATTACCGTATTACGACAACGAGTTGCATTAAGTGAACTACATTAATGTAATATTTACTTAGTAAAATGATATTAAAAGCACACATTTAATTAGTAAGTGTTTAAAATAAGTGTTAATTTTCACGAGATGTAAACATTTTGCTTGGTGAAGAACGCGATCGCGACTTGACAGACATCGCGACCTCGCTTTGCGGTCAACGTATCTCCTACTCCAATCTTTCCTAATAAAGAAGTGGTCGTTTAGACAATATAAGTATGCTTTGCTAAATCTTATTTAAACCTCAACAACTCAAATATCTTAAATGCCTTATGATACGCTCCCCTTAAATGTTAACAATCGGACATTAGTAGTATAAGTACAAATACAACCACAATTTGGTTTAATTATTACTTATGCATGCAACCTAATTTATTTTTCATATTACATTGATTGAAATTTTGAAAAGATTGTCCAATATGATAAAAAAAAATGAAAAAAAATCTAAAATTAATCATAACAACAAACTCCATAAACTGACCAAATTTATTGCATGTATTGGAGATATAAAAAATCGCATAAGAATAGGAATTCAAATAAAAATTTTATCAAAGTTCTCATTCAAAAAGATAATTCATTTTCTTGACTTAGATTTTAATACTTGCTTGAGATTAATTTTGGGAATTTAAATCCAAAAATGATACAAGTTTCTGTTTGTGATTTCAATTTCTTAACTATAAAATATTTAATTACTAGCTGATACCCGCTCGTTTTGCTGAGTGTATCTAAATTTAAGTGATTGATTAAAAGATTCCCTACGTTCATGGCAAAATATAACAATTAATCTATTTTGACAGAAAAAAATGATAGATACTTTCAGACTTTAGATCTAAAAAAAGTTCATCAAACTTCATATAACTAAGTACTTTTCATGAAATATAGCTATATCATTCTCCCCCAAACTACCACATTGCAAAAATCATATAAATCTTTAACTCTGTGATAAAAAAACATATCTATCCCACGGGAGTAGTACATCTCTCCTGAGTAAAAAGTAGATCACATCTTCTTAAGGAAAATGGGTTAAGACTCTATTTCGTGGATTTTAATGAAACTGCTTTTAAATACACAGTTATTATAGAATACTTACTTGTTTTTCTATCCCATGGGAACCGTTTATTATTCCGGTATGAGAAGTAATCTATATCATTTTCTGGCCCCTAAACTACCACATTACAACAAAGGAAGTTAATCTTTTGCTCCTTAAAAAACAAAAAAAATATCTATCCCACGGGAACCGTATATTTTTTCTGGATATAAAGTATTAAACCGGATTATAATTTATATCTATGCCAAATTTCATCCAAATCCATTCAGTACTTTTGGAGTGAAAGAGCAACAAACGTCCATTCTTACAAACTTCACGTTTATAATATAAGTAAGAAGTAAGATAAAACATATGTAATAACTATGTAAGTAAAAGTAAAAATTAACGGAGAAAATGGGACTAAAAATTATATGTATCTTATAGCTATGAGAAAAACTAAATATGAATCGAAATGTCGATAAAAAATTACGAGCAGACACCGTATCTTCGTATTACAGGTCAACAAAAGAAAAATTTATTTTGGAGTTTGCATTTTCATAACTAAATCTCGTTTCTGTGTATAAAGCAATAATCTAACCGTGGCGGATCCGACTTGATCCGTGCTATAGAAGTGATTTTTCAGTGGAGTTCAAAGTCAGTGATATTGAGTAATATTCTCAAAAATCACTCCACTCAATAAATGAGTGCAGTTGAACTAAATTCACCAGGGAAATCGTTATTTGTCGTTGTATTAAAGTTTGCTTTTAATCTTTTTTCATTAATAAATGAAAAATTGAAGTAGTAGAATGAAGAAACAAAGAACTACCTACTGTCTTAACAATTTAGGGATGGGTATATGAGAAAAATACTAGTAGCATTTCGTTATTGTTATTTTAGTCACTAAGTATGCTACTTTTTAGTTACATTTAACATTTCCGACATCTTCTTGATGGCAAAAATAGCGTCAAAAAGTTGTAAAAAAAGCATTGCTTCATATTGGTAAAATGTTGGCAAATGTATACCTAATATTAAAATCAGAGCCAAAAAAAATCTTTTTGATACCGAATTTTAGATTTTGTGAAGACTAATACAAGTATTTAATCCTTGAAATGATTATAACAAAGAATTGAATAGACTTCATTATAATTATTATATTTTTGATAACAAAACACAAATAGGCTGCATAATATCCTTTAATGTACATAAAATGGTCCTTTTTCGTTTAGCCTAATTAGTAAAAATAATATTAGTTTTGATTTCGAAAAGCAAAAGGAACGCCTTACCAATATGTGACGGAATTGAAACAGCAGTATCACTGGGACATTATATTTAGGGGTTGATACGAGAAATTTAATTTTCAATTTCTGTAGGTTATAAATCTTAAAATATCTATTCAACGGGAATCGAATCCAGCACAACCGTCGCCTGTAGTGGAGATATAACAGACCTAACTGCTGCGCGACTAATTGTAGGTGGACTTAAATAGTAAAATATGTGTAGTGTTTGAAATAAGATGTTTTTTTTTTTGGCTTAATCAAGTTCATTTTCTTAGGCCGCGTTCAGACGGATCAACTCAACTCGCCCGAGTATTTTCAATCTTGTAGACTGTAGCAAGGTCAGCGATGCGAGAAGTGAAGTACAAGCGAGTTGAAAGGGAAGCAAATTGAAAGAGAACTGATCAACTAAACTCGTTCAACAAAAGATTGACTGAATCAAACTTTTGTTGAACGAGTTTTGTTGATCAGTTTTCTTTCAATTCTGCTCAATTTGCTTCCCTTTCAACTCGCTTGTACTTCACTTCTCGCGTCGCTTACCCTGCTACAGTCTACAAGATTGAAAATACTCGGGCGAGTTGAGTTGATCCGTCTGAACGCGGCCTTAGAGTAGAAAGTTAGTGCTCGTTTTTTGCAAAATTTTACGTGAAACAAGTCGCGAGTAGTTCTAATATTAATTTATTTTTTATTCTAATATCTACAATAAAGGTTCAAAAAATTCATCCTTTTTATAAACGTAGTACTTAATTGGATAATACTCGTATTATTGAAAAAGTTTGATTAAACTTTATCGAGTAGATTTTGATTTAAATCCACACAAAACATATACGTAGAGGTCAGAAGGAAAACAGTAAAACTCAATTTTTATAAACTTTCCGATTTGACAGTCTCTAAAAACTGAATTAGGTAGTGTAAAAATTTCAGGGGAAAAATAGTCCAAACATAAGTTTTTAAAATAAATAAAAAACGCACTCAAGGACAAAATTTCGTAAGGGAAGAAAATGTGGATAAAAACCGTCAAATTCTGTTTGATTTGGACATAAAAACTCCTTTACTTTAATATTCATCGTAATTAAGTGTATAATGTATCTGCACGTCACAGTTACATAAAACTCACTGTTGGTTAAAAAGGCATAAAAAAGTCCACGATTAGAGAAAAAAATTATGAATTTAATAAGATGGAATATAAACATCTATATAGCTATATACATACAGCTTCTAAGTATATACACGAACTCCAGTTTCAAGCCAAAGTTGTAGGCATTAATGTGAAGAAAATCGTTGTAACCGGTTTCGAAAAAATTGAAAATCTCAAAAACCCATAGAATAAAGTAGGGCTTCCTGTCAACCGATTTCAACCAAAAGCTTCGCGGCACAACTAGGTGTAATATGAAGGCAAAACTCCAAGTTTGGTGAGATTCGGATAAAGCTTTCAATACGATATCGCTGTCACACATCCAAACATTAAAAAAAAAACATTTTTTTGGATTCAGGGGACCTCAAAACGTGTATTTCCGGTGAAAAGTCGAAATTGAAACTTCGACCCAATTACAATACTTCTTTTACTATACGAGTATAATTAACAAATAATAAAATAAAATAAAAATTGTTTTGAGATATATTAATACAAGGTAAGCATAATTTTTTTGTTGTTGTAAATTTTTGAAAAATGGAGTTATATCGCTTTTCTCCTGAGCTTTTTTATAAGTATTTAGAATCACATTAAGAACTACGTTTTATGCGAGTGGTAAAAAGTATATTACTTAATACAATATGCTAATATTGTGCAGATATTTAAATACATAATGAGTTCCTATGTAGTAGGTATTTATTTGACTTAAAATTCTTTATCCCACTTGAATTTTTATTAGAAATGTAAACATTCTTACGACATTATTGTTCCTCATTGTTTATTTTATTATCGGCCAAATCTTAAAGAGGATATAACAATTGCTGTTTTATAGGTCTGTCCTCCTACATTTTGATTATTCAATATAATAGAGGCTAAAACAGTTAACTATTGTTCTCAAGACATCCGATTCGTTGTGAAGAAAAATAACATTAACGAATTTTTGTTAAGTCGCTCTTTCTTGAAGAAATAATATATACCTATACCTACTATATTATGCTACTTAATGTATTTTGTTTGTAATTTATATTAGTTTTGTTTTATAGTTGCATGATAAAAGATAATAATATATTAACAATGAACTTACGTTTGCACTCGTTAGCGCTATCGAAGGTAGCCCGTTTCCATGGCGCGTCGTTGTAAAATGGTAGACATTCTCCGCAATCGGGACCGGCTGTGTTGTGTTCACATAAGCAAACTCGATGTCGTTCTCCATCTGGACCTATCAATATTCAAAGAATTCCAAGTTAAATTAGTTTTTGTTTAAATTTATCACGGTAAGAATTTATTTTAAGAACTATAAGCATTTGAAATGAAACGATTTTGTTAACTTTTAATTGCATCAAAATGAGTTTTTGTAGCGAGCTTTAAGCTTAGAAAAGTGTAAGATTTGCTTTAATTATAGCGATAGATTTACGTAAACATGTTTTTTTTATCTATACAAGACGACTTCCATATTATATTCACATTCCCAGGTTTTTGATCTGGAGGAGAGGATACTTTGAAAAATGTATTTTGTGCATTAAAAATTGCAAGGCGGAACATTTTAGTTCACTATTTCCATAATAATGAACCAATGTAAATGTAGGGGAAAAATCTCTCCCGTACACCCCACTAAAAGTTATATTTTTAAGTTTCGGGTGGAGTAACGCATTTTCCTATATAGTCCTATATTCCTTTAAAGTCGATCTTAATTTTAGTTCTTAATTTTGTAATTAATTTTATATAAAATTAATGCACCTAATATAGAATTTTATTTAATTTGTTTTCTAATTAATTATTAATCTATAAGTTTTATACAAAAGATAAAACCGAAAGCCATTGTTAGAACCAGCCCCCTACAACTCCATGTTACAAAAATGTGACCATATTTACTGGATTTGCAGTCACTAGTTGCGTTTTAGTTGCTAACGAGTTAAACGAAGAAGACCTTTGGTATGTTCATGCTTTTAGGGGAGGTTAGCTCAAAGCGGCCATAGGAGGCATAGCGATTACCTATCCTTGATAACTCGATCCTTTTAAATAGTGCGTCGTTCTTTTTCAGTTACAATGTAGCCTATTTCCTACCCGACTACATACATTCGTCCGGTAGTTGTTAAATAATTGTTAACAAAGACAAAGTAAAAAAACAAATTTTGTATGTTTTTCAAAAAAGGCAAAGTAAGTTCCTTCTGTGTTGGCCTATCTCTGCATTGTTGAGAAACTCTAAATATTTTTATATGATTGAGTAGCTATCTTACAGTATACATAGTAATTACTCAAACATGGGTCGAAAATATAAAGTTAGATCTCGATTGAAAAAAAAAATAGATCTAAAAGGCAAAACGGCACGGGCAAAGCGGCTATGACCGCTTTATGAAAACCCCCCCAACGAGGATTGGATTTGCTGCGACGACTGTCATTTCTGAGCTTTATGAAACTTGTTCGTCTTATTCGGGGATTGGAGCCTATTATTGCGATAGTTGTCACGAAATGTAATGAACATATTAATATCAAATATAATTAATTGATTTGAAATGTGCTTAATGCTTTTTAGGGACAATCTAGAGTTAAAAATATGTTCATCGTTAGTAGAAAAAATTAATAATTTTTATGTTTGTGATTATAATAATAAACAATTTTGCTTAATTAACTATCCTCTCCAAAAAAGAGCTATTCGCTTTGCCCAATCATTGTAACCGCTTTGAGCATACATCTCGGGTAAAGCGGTTTTTCGTCGACTTTTGGTATTTAATCTTCTGAAGATATGGGTTTAAATAAATTCGAATTTTGATCTTGTCAGGTAAAACTTGAATAAATATTGAATGGAAAAACTTACCAGTCGAATTTACACACTCGGAAGCATGGCCGTTGCATGTACACCGTGCACCAACCGCGACATCGGCGATTGAATAAAAGTATGATTTAAACACTTGGCCATCTCCAAATAATTCATCTCCGAAAGTATTGAGTCGATCAAGCGTGATGCGGATATCGGTGGCTTGTACCCATTCCTGAATAAATTTAAAATATTCGAAATAGCATTAGTTTGTTCGTTTGATCAATACTAACACTAGCTAGATAGCATTTCAGACAACATAGGTATTACATTTAAGCATGTTCAACAAAAATTACTATCTATTCATTTTAAATCAGAGAACTTTTAAATTTTTACTTCAACTCAAATTTTGAGTAAAATAAATATCGAATTGGCATTGAAAAACTGTCATTTTTACAACTTTTACATTAAAATTTTATTCTTTAGGAATTTTCTCCCGAAAAATTCTTTTACGTTAATTGACAACAATGGATGAAGAAGGCTTCGTTGTTGAAGATGTTACAAAGATAGTTAAAGACGCTATTGAAACCATAATTGGAGGAAATTACTACCAACATGAAAAGGTATGAATCATTGAAAATTTAATTTGATTAGTTTTAGGCTGCTTTAAGTTTGTTTTAAATATCTTTAATATAACGTGTAATCCAGCTGTTTGAAATTTTGCGTTACATTTTCATATTATGTTCGTAGGTACATGCCTGGAGCAATGCAATCTCTGATACAAGTTTGGTCGAACTTTCAAAACTAGATAAACAATACAAATTTGTCGTACAATGCACAATAACGCAGAAAACAGGAGCTGGTTTACACACGGCATGTGCATGTTATTGGGATAATAATACGGATGGAATATGCACGGTTCGCTGGGAAAACAAATCTATGTATTGCATAGTTTCTGTATTTGGCTTCGCTATTTAAAAATTTTATGTCTTATATATTATTACTTATGTCTATAGATTAATGAACTTGTATTTTTTTTTTCTTTAAATAAATAATCTTAGTTATTTTCTTACTTGTATCGCTGGGTTAGTATCGAAATAATACGCCCCCGGTCTGCCTTCTAAAGTACTGAACGCCACATTTCCTTCTCGCAGAGGTGAAATATCGGAATATTCTGATGTACACAATGCTCGCGTTTCTTCTCCTAAAAGTAAATGTTGTCCTTCCGGAAGTCCATATTTATCACGACAGGTCGCACTGTAATATTGATACGGGATCCAAGGTCCATTTTGTGTCGTTCTTTTATAAATGGCAAAACTGTGAGGCCGTGGTGAATAAAACACTAATCGAACATAAGTAATATCGAAGGCTTTTTCTATAGAAAAGAAACAATGTTAGACTCCAAGTTATTTTGAGAAAGTTTTTTTTTTTTAAATTACTTAAGTGTAACGTTAGGTTGACTCCAGTGTATTGAATTCCTTCAAACATTGTCTCTGACTGCCACCATGATTGATTATCTTGTGTATGGAAATCAGTTAGAAACTTAGCCTCATGATCACCCTTTCGACAAACGTTGCAAATTTTCTTGGTACTCGTTGGACTTGTTTGCACGCAAAATTCAATATCCTGATTTTCGCCACAGGTGTTGGTAGCTTCCATAAGAACGTTGAAAGCTGCATTTTCAAATTCGGGTATACATTTCTGTAAAGTAAACGTTAGACGTTTTGTAAACGATTAAATTAATTTTAAAAGAATATCGTTGTTAATTTAAATTTAATTAGATTAATTTTTTTAGGTGCGAGATTGGAGTAATGCAGTTTCGGAAGTTTGTGTTAATGCGCTTGCAAAAAAGAATAACACCTATAAATATGTATGTACATGTTTACTAATGCAAAAAACTGGAGCTGGACTTCATACGAGCAGTTCATGTTATTGGAATAATGAGTCGGATGGTACCTGCACTGTTCGATGGGAAAACAAATCAATGTATTGCATCGTTTCTGTTTTTGGATTAGCAATATGAAAGTACAAGCTGTTATGAATTGATTATTGCTGAGCTATTTTTGTAAATCTCGATAACAACTATGATTTTTAAAAATGTATAATATGTAAAATAATGTTCAAAAAATTAAATTTTACCAGTAAGTAGAACGATTTTTTAACGTTTAATCATAAAATAAATTAAACATAAACACATTAGCTGCTGTTTTAAAACTCGAATACCTTAAAATGAAAAACTATTTTTCACTTTTTTCATTAAATCACATTTCTGCTGCATATCTCTCTAAACATGAATCTGTGATTTTTTACTAATTATAAGTGCATATTAATTTTTGTCTAAAACCGAACTACCTGGAATAAGTCAACCCATTAATTACGATTAAAGATGCAACGAATTTTCGGCCTATTCATTTTGTAATATTCGGTTTTCAGCGGAATAGTGTGTACTATTCGGCCAAATACCAAATACTAAATCATAATAAAATAAATGTTAAATTTGAAATTATATTTATTTAAATTACAAATTAAAATTGAAAATGAAATTAGGGAAAATTAATTATGATTACACAAAACAAATTTTTCTGGATTTAAGTAAAGTTTCCTCGAGGAGGAACCTGTTTTGAATTTAGAAACCACTACTTATATGGATCTAATGTCCGATCTAGGCGAATATTTTGTAAATAAAAATCAATTTCGGTTTCTGTTAAATTTTTCTTATTTTTTAATAAAAATTAATGCGTCTCGTGTTACGATTTACTCAGAAATGAAACGGCCGAATATTCGGCTATTCAGCCGAGAGTGTGGCCGAATATTTGGTATTCGGCTAAATCACTATTCGTTGCATCTCTACTTACGATATGAATCAGTGAATCTTCAACATGAGTTAGTGAAATTTCACTACTTAGTTGTGAAAAACATTGATTAATAAGTGAATACTTAGTTTCACTAACGCAATTAGTAAATTTTCTCTGGTTTATGTTTAAGGAGTACGAATGTTCGACTTTCGAAAATTTGGTATAGGCTCTTTCTAATGATAATTAAATACCAAATAAAATGAAAAAAAATCCTAATTATACTGCTAGTAAAGTTGACATAAGTATTTGAACCCCAAAGATAATTAAGCTGTTGTTTTTGTATTAGGCTTAAATTTGCGATTTATTAGATAAAAAGGATTCGTACTGCCATAGTATAGTTTTGGGTGGCAAGTTGTTGCCCCTACACTACCAATCAGATGCATCAAGTCAAGTCAGTAATCAGTTGGATATTAATTATTGAAATGTACTGTGCTTGATATTTTGACTTGCAAATAAAATAACTTGGGAAGTCAATGTTTCACTTAGTTGGTCATTTAAACATCAATATTTGACTGAAGTTCGACTTGATCTCAAGTAGTTTTAAAATCAAGACAAGTAGTAAATCCTTTATACTAATACCTAGACGTCCATATAATCAATAAAAATAAGCCACTAAAACGATTCAAATCTTAAAATGAAAAAAAAATCATTGCCAGAACCTGATTATTTCTGAGGTGCTATATGTTAAGGGCATAAGGATATGTGCATTAATTGAAGTAGATGCAATGAACAATGAAACAACATGAAATTTATGTACTATTTTTATTATTAGATATTACATATTTTGTGTTAAGTGTATAGGAAAATAATTTTTATTTCATAAAGCTTTGTTATGTAATTGTTTCAGTTGGAATCCATTTTTTAATCCTTTATGTAATGATGTTTGCATAAGTTTCCAATTTATTTCTTTATTTTTGAGGGATTTTTGAGCCCATTTTAACCTTTTCTAAGTCAAATGTAATCATTTTCAAAACAAATGTAACGGTTTTCCAGTCATAAGCAAACTTTTTCAAATCGAATGGATTCCTTTCCATTTCCAAGGCTAGTTTCAATTCTTCCAATTTAATTTTGTAGCCCATTTTATTTCAATTTTTAAGCGTTTTTATTCCAATGTCAGCTTATGAAATCTAGCGGAAAATGGTTATAATGAAACTAAAAGGTACGAAATGTTATTTCGGTTTAAACGAATTTCGTCTTAAAGGAAAAAAAACCTTTTGGAATTATTATAGTACATATTTAGGGATCATAATTATAATTCACCTTAAGCGTTGTCATTATTAACTTTTTCCACTATAATTTCAAAACTTTAATGTATAGAAGGAATGAAAAGTTGAGGGACCATTGAAATAACTAAACTAACCGTTAGAAATATTCGCAATAGTTTGTTTCCTAAAAACTTTTCCTAGGGTGAACATTATTCAGCATAATGCATAACAGCAACTATATACTATATACATTGATTTTCGAGAAACAATTTTAAAAATTAAAAGAAATTTGAAATTATTATATGGGTAGAAATGTAATCGAAGCAAAACTGAAATAAAATCGTTTATACAATACATGACTAAGAGTTTCTCTAATTGGTTTCGAAATGGATTCAACTTACATAAAAAGGACTACATTTAATATGAAAACATTTCAAATAGATATAGTATGCTATATTTAAAGCCAGATTTTTCATTGTATGAAATTAAAAAACGAAGTGGATCCCGGCGTTAATAATAATATGAGAATGATATGATGAGCATTTTTAAAAAAATAAAAAGCTTCCACAGAGAAATGTGATCGATGTTTACGATAGCAAAGGCGACATATCACTAGTATCAAGTTAAATGTAAATGATAACATTTTTAAAAATATTTAGGTTTTTACATTTTTTAAATAGATATCCAGCGACAACATACAATGTTCAATTTGATTTATAAAATGTTCAGTTTGGATCGTAAAACTGCTCTAAAACATATTCAAACAGAATGGTTTTTACAAAGGCACTATGAAATGTGCTAAAATTTCGTTAAGTGAATATTTCAAAATGATAAAAATGTCGTCGTTAATTATATTTGAAGAGTCGTTTAGTTAAAAAAAAAAATTATGACAAAGATTAGAATTAATGTAGATGTCGTAATTTTATTAGAAAAATAGAACGCCATAATAGCTATAGAGAAAGCTACTAGCTTAATATACTTTTTTAGTTTGATGCATTTACGACATTAAACAGTTCATTCTCATTGATGTTTGAAAATTTAATCTTACATATTGTTCGATCGAAATCTCTGAAAATAGTTTTCATTAATCAATTACAAAAGTATGAATGAGTTATTGTTTCAGGTGTTCAAACATTTAATTTTATATCATACACCATTTACAATAACTTGTTAGAGACTTGGAAAGCTTTCCTTTAAACTTCAAGAAACAATTAATCATCGATCAGCCTCCGTATTTCATTTACACCACTGATGTTTGATTAGTTAAGTAATTTGTTAGTCATACTACCAATTTTATAAACCAAGTCAATTATTCTGTTACATCTTAATTTTCAAGAATATAAAAATTTGGCCTGAATATCGTACAATTTAAGAAAATTGAGTGCACCAATTAGAGACAATCAACAAACCCACTCAAATCATTCTCTTCCAAGTCTGAAATACTGATAATTGTAGAGAACAAGGTTTTATGAACTGATAAACGTTATGCCTATATCTACACATGAACTTTTAAAAATCTTATCGTTTTGTATAACAGGTGTGAAGGAAGATATTATCAAATACTTAACCGCAGGCTGTTTAGCGGCTATAGAATTATTCAGTGAGTCAAAACTTTCGTTGAGATCATATCGATGTAATGGATAGCATAAAATTAGAGAATAAATTAGCACTTTTTCTAATTTGTCTTCGCATATATCTACTTGTAAGTGAAACCACTAACCAAAGCATGATATTAGTTTGAGAAATGTGACTCAACAAAAATAGATGTAATGTTCATCAACATGAATTATGATTAAAAGTTTACTAAATTTTTGGACTCTAAACCACGGATATAATGAATATGAAATTTTGGATCTGGATATGGGTTTCGAAAAAATATCATACCGGTTTCGGTTACGGTAGCGGATATGCAACTATTTCGGATTATCCATAAATTTCGGTTTTATGGAAATTAGATTTTTAAGAAATTCTAAAAGTAAAACAAATAGGTATACGATAATAATTTGACTTGATGTCTTAAAGTGATCATTTGCTTCATAATCAGTCTTATAAGTATTTACTATCAATTCTAAGTGGTATCTACTTAAAAATGCGATATTAACAAAACTAAAATAGACCCCCAATCCGTAACTATTTGAGATTTTTATTTCGGCTACGGTTACCCAGTTTAGTATCTTTCACATCTCTGCTCTAAAGAAATATTTTCCCTTCCGCTCACGCCTCCCACGCCCCTCCCGCGGCTATGCGCTCCGGTTTCTCTCTTTGAAATGCTTTAATTTATTTTATTTTTTCTCTATCATCCAGTAATCCGAACATTCCAATAATCTGGCACCCTTTGGTTTTTAATAGTGCCAGATTAGTAGGAGATTATACTGTATACTACAAAAAAAAAATTAACAATAAAACTTAAGCAGATATAATCTGGTCAACTTAAAACTTTGCCTACATACAACAACCAATTTGAAAATACAAAAAATCAGAAACCAGGATCTTGAAGAATCAGACAAATCTTCTTACATGAAGTATTTTCGCACAAAAGTTAATTTATCAAATAATCAAGTGCTATGAACATAGTTTTAAGGGGGTTTTCTAAGGGGGTATCCATAAATTAAACATGAAATAAAAATGGGGGGAGCGGTCGAGTAAAATCTCACCAAATCTCATCTTAGGGGAGAGGGTAATTGAAAATCTCATGTTAACTTATAAGTTCAAAGAATAGTATTAACTATCGTAAGCTAAGCGAAACATTCGCACCTCACCCTAACCCAAATGTACGGGAAAACCTAAATAATTTGCCTCCACCCAGGAATCAAAGAAGGCTCAAGAGAAAGAGGCATACTGATTTAGTGGAGGATTAATCTCTACAGTAATAATAAAAATAAAAGTATGGTTTTTAAGGACCATCAAAGGATGGTGACCTTATTCATGTCACAGGTTAATCTGACTCTAGTCAGCTTCTGCACTGTGCCTGCCCAACCATAATGTCGATTAGGCAAAAAGTTTCATCAAGGGAAGAAAAAAAAGTACTACATATTATAATTTTTCAAAAATGTATTAGGCAAATCTCACATAAGGGATGGGGGAGGAGGTCTTACCAAATCTCACCAAAGAGGAGGGGGTCCAATTAATCAAAAAAATACCTCCCGTAATTCATGGATGGCCCCAAACTGTAAGAGTACCTAAATTTTAAAAGCATCTTTTGAAATGGAAACATAGTTTAACAAACAAAGACATAGACAACGAACAGCGATGGAAAAGACTGGAACATTTGAAAGTTCGATTGCCAATAATGGGAATTCAAATTTTCCATTGTTGACAACCACCGGTTTTGAAATTTTTCAGAAGGTTCAGCAGTCGATGCTTTTATTTTCTGGGTTGTTAGAAAACACATGATTTGCCATTCTAAGGAGTTTAGTCAATGGATTCTAAGTGATTCATTTTGTGAATACAAGTGATTCAAATAACAGTGATACGAGCGATTTGAAAAGTGATTCAAGAAAGTGATTTTTTTGGTAAATTTGTTATCAGCAAATTCAAATAAATAAAGTTGTTTGGCTTATTAAAGTTATTAAACGTTTGGTAAGACTTCCAGCAAATAAAAGAACCTTTAACGAGAAGCAGAATACAGGTTTGAGACATTCTCTTACAATATCAATCATAGTTTTAAATATTAACCAATTTTCTTCATCCCATTTATGAAGCTAAAAAGATATTTTAGAGATTGTATGTACGAAGTTACTAAACTAAAAAAAAGTTCAAATAAATTTCTAAATTATCAAAACCAAAAAATAAGAAAAATTGGAAAAAAATGATTGAAAAAGAGGGTGATTTAAAAGGAATAGAACTTGGTAAGAAATTCCCATTTTAAATAGGAACTTTTACTACTTCCTGGAATCAGTAAGTTCAATCTACGCCACTGAAAAATATATTTTAAAGCATCTGCGAGCAGCATGTTTAATCTATGAGCCATGCACTTGACTCAAATAGCTTTCTCTCTTCACCCATGCGGTATTTGCCTGTGATGCTGAATCCATAATAATATAAAAGAAGAAACGTTCTTCATTCGAAAATACATATCGTATACTAAAAGTGTTGATCTCTGTGCGTCTTCTTAACGATGATGGAGGTGCTGCTTGCGTCTCATTTTAGCTCATTTCTCGTACATTCACTCACCAAATATAGGTACTTATGTAGAATACACGGAGTCTGTGTGTGGATATCTCATACTCTGGTGTTAAGAAGAAGAGCAAGTACGAAGGGTCTCTCATCGTAAATGTTTTATATTTAAATCCGCTTTTGTTGGGGGAGATGAATTTTTCAACTTTTAATGACTACTCGAGATTTTTCACAGATTTATTTTTCGATGTATCTCTTCGAAATTTAAACGACTCAATTCTCAAGATTTTCTTTTTACGATACATACATTGTATACATACAAAGTATACATTGTAGCTCTAATATCAGAAACATTTTTTTATTTTTCCTAATAATATTGAAACTAAAACACATTAATAAACTAGATTAAAAATATTTTTAGATTGCAAAAAAAAATATTAGAAAATTTAAATCTGAATACCTATATTAAGAAAATTAAACACTAAGAATAAAAATATAAACAAATCCTATTGGTTTGTTTATAATAAAATATATTATGTAGAAATATTAATAGAAAACATATAACACTATTAATAGCGTAATAATATATAAGTATAATTTTGATCGCCTTTTCCAACATCCGCAACAGTAAAAACGACGATAAATAGGAAAGTAATTAAGAACGTGCAAACTTTTAGAGAGGTTCTTGACCTTCAAGTTTTGATATTTAAAACTGTTATGAATATACATTCAATAACATAAATATTAATTAACTATTAACGTAACTAAGAGTGTCACCTGTTTGTTAAGATAATTATAGAAGACTCGTTTTATTAATTCGTTCTGATTAATACCTGTAAATTTCTATAAAGTACCTAATTTAAAATGTTTTTTTGAAAATATATTTCTAAGCAAATTTCATAATAATAAGCTATATTAATGATGCAAGACTTTCAACTTCAATATCTCCAAAAATTCTTTCTATTTCGATTTGGGGATTCGTTACTTGATTTAAATTGGGTTTAAGACAAATTTTAATACGAATTTGATTATTATGTCAAGTCAAACATTGAATAAAGCTTAATTTATTACATAAAATTTTCAGAAACTTGACTTGATGTATCCCTATTTTGAATTTCCAAACCTTATCGTAGGGACGGAGAGTCATCGTATTCTTGCACTATCGTATTAATATTGTTAAGGCAATCTTATTACACACTATAATACTAAAGTTAAAAAAATAAGCATTTTTAAGGAATATTGAATTTAACTTAATTATTAAAATTCTATCAAATCAGACACCATAAGAGCTCTCATCGTTTGTAAAATTTTAGAAGTTTTAAATGAAGTTAAATCATCAGAAATTTTGAAATTCTAGGTAATTTTTATACATAGGTACTAAACGTAATTTAAGCATTGTTATGTACTACATACATAAAAATTCAAATTGTGGAAATTTAAGTTGACATTTAGAAATATCGTAAAATACATAAATGATACAAAACATGGGACAATGCCAATTGCTTAAGAAACCAAAATCATATGCACAACTTAAGCTTTTTAGACCTGTAATATTAGTACAAAGGTAGTTGATTTAATGAAAAAATCTACTTGAATACATTACTTATAACTATTGTACACTACCACTTCTTATCTTTGTAAGTATATTGAAAGCTTCAAGAAGCTTTTTTTCCTATCAAATTCAGTCATTATAGAAATAACTTTCTTTCATTGGTTAACTGGGGTTTTCTTTCATATAAGACGAATAACAACGCTAGCAAAGACTAACACAGTGCTAAAAGATTTTTTTTTTATTTTCTACAAAACTTATTAGCGTGCTTGAAAAAATCGCGAACATATTATATAGTCAGTATTCGACAAGCTTTATTCGACGATTTATAAGTGATAAAAATATAAGAATATTGGTTAAAAAACGATTAAAATGGGTCGTTAGATCATAATCCGGTAGTGAAAACTCCAGTTTTTGAGCGTTGTGCGAAATTGTGTAGTTCAATCCTTATATAAGTTTTATATAAGTACTCGTATAGTGTGCTACTTTAACGTTGATCAATTAGCACTTAACAAAAATTGAATGAAAATTCACGAATAAAAATTATGTCAATTTATATTTAAAATTGTTATCACTTTTTGTGGAATCCTATAGGTACAATGGTTGCATTTGAAATAGAATGACCCAACACCGAGTTTATTTGATTTATCGAATATTTCAAAGAAGTTAAAAGCTTCATTATTTCTTATTCTTCACAATCATTTAGAGGTAGTATAGCTAATTGCAACACATAGAGATAGTCGCTAATTGTTTTATAATTAAACTTTTGATTAAAAAAAATTAAACTCTTAATACATATGAAAAGATAACCTAAAGTTAAAGAGCTCTTATAAAACCCATTTGAAGAATTATTCAAAAGTATAAAAACTATATATGATTAAAACATTGATTTCTATATACATAACATAATTGAATAAGAGTATTCTGAATGAATCTAAATCAGTATTTGAAAATGGGTCAATAGTTCCTAAAGTTAATGAAACCGTGACCCACCATGTTTATTTGGAACTTAAATTTTCATTTCTAACATTTTCTTAAAACATTTAAGGTATATAGTAATTGAACGAAAGACTATTCAGTTAATATGCTCGCGACGCATAGTTTGGAAAACCCTGATAGAAACTAAATAAAATAATTATTTGAATTAAATCACAGTAGTACCTATTTGGTTATCAAATATTCCAAAGAAAGTTAAAGCTTTTGATACTTTCTGACTAATTTAGTTATTTAAGGCTGTTTTGAAGTAACCTCTAGGGAAAATTGTTTTGTTGAATTCTTCTAAATTATTTTTTTTTTTGGAACTTCTGAATTTACCTAACTATTTAAAAAATAACAAGAGTAAAAGTTTTGGATAATTAAATAAAAAATTATGGTTGAACTGATGGTGAGATTTTCTTCTCCATGTAAAACAAGAGCTGAACTAAAATAAAATCGACGCGTCTCGGATTTTTGACATTAGCGGTATTCTTTGATCACTAAAGCTGACTTTAGGCGCAACCAATAGGTAAATGTAGGTGTGTGTAATGGTAGGTGTTCACTTGGAAATGCTACTACTACAAAAAACTATAAAATCCTATAATCTCGTACAATTTAACACAATCCCTGTTGATCATTAGTTAAGCTTTGAGTAATCTATATATTAATACGTGAAGCAAACATTTTTAATCCCTTTTACCGAATATTATACAAACGGAGGAGTATGAAATTTGGCACAATTGAAGTTTATATGAGGTTGAAGTTGCGTTTTGAGATAATATTTTTTTATAATAATGCTTCAAAATACCTTAAATTAATGAAAAAAAAAAACGTCACACACACTACCACCCGTTTGACACACACAGACACACAATACACACAAATATGTAGATTTTTAAATTTCAGTTGTTCAATTTGACCACAGACTTCAACCATATTCCAAATGTCATTATTTAAACAAAATATTGTGAGAGGAATTTAAATTTTAAAATTGTAATTATTGAAATTGAAGGAAACAAATTTAACCGATTATTTGATTATTGAGTAATATTATTAAAAATATATTTAAAAGATACGTATAACTTCAAATACACAACGTTTCAACCATTTTATTTGGTCTTCATCAGGTGTTTCTTAATTATTATATAACGTATAAATAATTTATACTACATTCTTTTGGCAAAATCATTCAAATAAATTACACAAAAAATTAATTTAGGTAGGTAGGTAGGTACTATTTGAAAAAAAAAGCTTAGCTTAATTCAAAGTTTTAAACAGAACTTATGCAGCCTATTTCCATTTTTTTTTACTTTGGCTTTTAAATGAAAAAATCTAAACATAAAGGTACTTTTGTTTTACTTTTGAACGTAGGAAACTCACTTGAAATTACTTCTGATGTTTCATAGTCATATTTTTTTTTTGTTTGTCTAAAAAATATTTCAGAATACTGTAATTTGAATTGACATACAACATTATAAAAAGAAAAATATCTGCTGCGTGGCGTCACAGTACTTTCTTTTACTTTCATTTATGAAACTCGCTGTTGGTCAAAAGAAATATATAAGCACCTTATAACTTTACATAGCAGAACTATATGCATACAAGTATACAACATATATGTATTTATGAATTCCCAACCTTCACCCCAGAACCGTCCTTAATCGAATTTTCCGAGGAAAAAGTTTCAAATAAAAGTTGTAGCCATAAATAAGTCTAAGTACTATCATAAGCTTAAAGAAAATCTTTGCAACCGTTTTCGAAAAAATTTGAAAAAGCTCAAAAACTCCGAGAATAAAGTGGAGCTTTCGGTTAACCAATTTCAACTAAAAGCTTCACGGCAAAACATGATATAATATGAAGGAAAATTTCTAAGTTTGGTGAAATTCGGAAAAGCATTTGATACGATATGGCTGTCACACACAGGCACACACAGACATGTTTCTAAAAACTACTTTTTTGGACACAGGGGACCTCAAAACATGTATGATATGAACGAATTGATATTTAGTTTTGAAATTTTTAGAGAATATTCTGAAATAATTTTGTAAAAGATTTATGGAAGAAAAAAATAAATATTTTGAAACCTCTACACCTATTTCCTTCCTAAACTTAAAATAAATATTTTCAATCATTATATGATGCACTTTCTTAAATGAACCTTGAAGAAAAATTAGTCAAGAAATTATTTTCCAAACATTCGCAAATGCAATTCATTATTATTATCTGCTGTAGTTAGCTTAGTAACTAAAGTTTTTGAGGCAGTTACAAGTGAAGTGTACCCTTAGGTATGTAAAAATTGTAACGAATTATGGTCGAATTTCGACCACTGGGCGACTTCTAGTATAATATAATGGCCCTTCAAAGTAATGCACTTAGAATATACCTTAATAATAATATTAAAATTAGCGCGTCAATCGCGAATGATCGATTTTGGGGTGATCAAATGAGTCCTGCGGGGAACCACTGACTGCTAAACGATTCCTGACAGGAATGTTTTTATGGCTCGGCCCAACATCTGCCGATGTCTCCAATATAGATCTAAACTCAAAGAGTCCGGGTTTTCTGGAGTATTAGCGAGCCATAAAGACATCAGCTGTTTATAACCTTATACATATACATACATACTTTTATTGACCAAGCAGGCCATAACCTTAGCAGCTAAAGCAACAATAAATAAAATTTTAAAAAAATTAGTAAGTTTTAATGTACCAAGGTGGACCGAAATACATACATAGAAAAAATTTAAAGTAGCCCGATAGTTTGTAAAAATTAGCCCATCCCTGATGTAGAGGGTACTTGAAATATTTTTTTCCTAAGATAGCTAAAAAAATTCACATATCTGTATAAAATTCTTCTGGTCTCTAACTTTTTTTTTAAATAATAAGAGGTATGTAAATATTTACATTTTATAAACTAAGAAATAACATAATGTAATGTTATACAGTGATACACGTGGGAAGATATCTGCATTTAAATTCAGTCCACTTTTCCAAGAAGACAAATTTTTATTTTTTGACTTATTTTATGACTTTCTCAAAGAGTTATTTGAATAGCATAATATACTTTCATCATTTTTCTTTCTTACATAATAACGATAAATTGATTTCAACGTCGAAGACAAATTTAGTAATAGATGATGGCAAAGCCTCAATAAAAATTCAGTTTCTGATAACAGATACCAGAGAACAATCACAGTTTATTCAAAGATTTATACCTAAAGTTTTTTGATTTCTATATTTTGTATTTTAAGTCGCCTTAACATCTAAGGTCACATTACGACTGTCTTACACACAGACAATTTCTGTAGGTCTTCAAACTTAGATCCTAAGCCTTAAAATCTAGGGATTCGAACCCAGTACCAACTATCACGCATGTAGCGGAGATAGCAAACTGCTCTAACCACGGCGCCACTAAGTGGACCTTGTATTTTTCTTGGAATTGCTTCTTTTTTTTTGGTTTATTTAAGGTCGCATTAGCTACTATGGTCATTAGCGACCGTCGAATCCGAAGACCCAGAAAAACACATCTTAGGCTTTCATTGGGATTCGAACCCAGGACCACTGGCGTATAAGGCAACTATCTAGTCCAACACGTCACTAAGTGACCTGGAATTGCTTTTGTAAAAACTAATTTTGTAAATAAACATATTTTACCCTTTGCATGCTATTTGAAAAAAGTGTGATTATTTTTTAAACAATGAATTCTTTCCAAATTTTAAGTTTAACTACTCTTCTTTATATTATGTTTCCTTCAATTTCCTTTGTAATAATTGTGATTAAGGATTTCACCAATAAAAATATAAAAAATTACAAAAACTGAAAGCTTGGTCACGATAAATCAGATAACACAATCCGTACTTGTTTGTCGGATGATGTTAATAAAACCACCTTGCTGATTTTTTATGAGACTTAACTTTCCATGTTTGTTCAGAAATTATCTACAGGCTACATTAAATGTTATGAATAAAATAAATTAGAAATGGAATGCAAAACGTTTAACTAGCTTTCGTTGAAGACAAGTTTATCGCTATCAAAAAATAAACTTGCATGGAAAAGATTTGACATTTGAAACGCATTCTTTCATACTTTATACCTACGCTTATCGTCGGAAATTTCAATGGCTTTTAAATATATTTCACTTATTTAAAACCTTTACCTACGTAACTTGTAAGCCTTTTTAATCTTCTTTTTCTTTAATATTTGGCTGTTTTTTCATAACGTGAATATGCTTTAAGAAAAATAATTTGCTGTAAAAATTTGGTATGAAATTTATCAAAGTTTCAAATATAAAAGGTCGATTAACTCTTACGTAGGTCATAAATGTTATCGTTTTCATAAAAGACTTTTCAATGATCCAGTTTTTGTTATAAATATTGAAATTGAGGCTGACAAAACGTGTATCATTTTAAAATTTGCCACATTTCATTCACAAATGTATTTTTGGAGACAGCACAAAAACAATGATAATTTAGTTGGGATAAATAAAGATAAGAAAATAGAACGTAATGATCCATGTTAATTTTTTTGAGATAAATTTATTCACAAGAATTCTATGATTGTATATCCTATTACCTTATTGTATATCCTAATTATATTAATAAATAACTAATATATTTTCACTTTTTGTTTTGAACTTGTACTTAAAACTTAAATTAGCAGGTTCAACGTTATGAAATGTCTAAAAGATAACAAATTACGATAGATTTCAATAAAGTCGAGATGAATTTGGGATCGTACCACAGATAAAAGAAACCTAGTTCATTGAAGTCTATTTAAATAGTTATAGAAATTGACAAGTTGAAGGTTTTTTGATAAAGTCCGTTTTTTTATTGTTCTCTTTTCCAGTTTCAAGTATTGATACATTGTTATCTCTATTCTATAGGAACAAAAAAATCTTTCTTTAAGAAATGAAGTAAATTTAATTTTTAGCTTTAATTTTTATTTCAGTATAATGACCGATATATCCAGCGTGGTAGAGGGCTCTTTATGCACTTGCTAATATTGTTTAAAATTATGTAATATCCAAAATTATCAACAGTAAAAAAATGTAATCTTATTGTTAGAAGCACATGGTATAGGTTCGGTGTAGTAGGTACTAAAGATTCGTTCCAGATAATCTGTGATTGTTTCTGAACGGGTGAGTTTTCGAACCAGATGAACTTGTGATTTTAGGTTGTGCGAATCTAAACCAGTAATACAGTACTTGGTCTCGAGTATGTATCGTTTAAAAACGTCCAAAACAAATCTAAAGTAGACATGCGTCACAAAGTAAGGACATACAGTTCTTTTATCGCCGAGTTACCGTAAAAAATGTTAAATGGGACAAACCTTATAACGTATGTCCCAGTGCAAATGATGACATATGGAGCAAAAATGTTGTTTTAATGGAGTTATCTAAATTCTAAACTGATACCTACTGTTATGAAAGAGATCTAGAAGCATTAAATCACGTAACGAAGAGATTGCATTTAATAAAAAAAAGCAAAATAATTGGAATTCTTTCTTTAAAACATGTGTAGTAACAGATTAATATTTTTTTACAGATAAAATAAAAGAATTTGTTATTGAAATAGTTAACGCCACCTTAGGTTTAAGTAATGTAAAAAGTTGCAAGTGCATGCTTTTTCTTATTGAAACTATGAATAGTATGGGTAAAAATTACGAACTTCTGGAAGTTTCAATTTATCTTAAGAGAATCGACGTTGCTGTTACAAGTGGTGGCAGACGTACTCATAAAAGTCTTTTTTACTACTGTACAATAGTAAAGGAAGTATTTCAATCGGGTCGAATTTTCGATTTCGAGTTTTCACCGGAAATACATGTTTTGAGGTCCCCTGAATCCAAAAAAAAATAGTTTTTTGAAAAATAGCTGTGTGTGTGTGTGTGTGTGACAGCAATATCGTATCAAAAGCTTTATTTGAAATTCACCAAACTTGGAATTTTGCCTTTATATTACATCTAGTTGTGCCACAAAGCTTTCGGTTGGCCTGAAGCTCCACTTTATTCTAGGAGTTTCTGAGCTTTTTCAAGTTTTTCTGAAAACGACTCCAACAATTATCTTTAAATTTGCTATAGCATTTAAACTCAATAATGTCTACAACTTTTATTTGAAATTTTTTCCTGCAAAAATTCAAACAACGATGGTTCTGGGGTTAAGGTCGGTAGTTTGTATATACATAGAGACTGTAAGCATATAGTTCTGTTAATATAGCTATTTAAATACTAATCCATTTATAATTTTTTTAACCAATATTATTTTTCATTTATGTTCTTTTAACCAACAGCGAATTTCATAAAAGAAAGGACTGTGACGCCTCGCAGCAGATATTTTAGTTATTGATACGAAAATATAATTGTTTTTGAATGCATATTATTATAAATGTACTAAAAATTCGAATGTTTGTGTAAAGTCCCTTGCGTTATTTTCTACAACTTTGATTAAGGTGGTTTCGAAGAAAACGAAATTTTAAATAATAATTTAAATTTTAACATTTACCTACATTTGAAATGGTATACTTTCTCATTGATTCATTTTTATGCTTAGAGCGCTGTCAATTATGATTTGGATGGCGCTAGTTGATATGCACGAATCAAAAAGTAAAGCAATACAATTATGGTGGTTTTCACTTTTAATGGAAAGAGATCAATATCTCTTTTTAAATATTTTAATTTTTCTTATTTTTGCTCCACCTTTAACATGTTTTGTTGTTCTAACAATAAGTTCAAACTATTTTCTCACTTTTGGGATTTAAAAATGATGTTTTATAGTTCTATGTTCGATTAGCATAAATTGAAAGTACATCATGAAGTCTTTATATACCGAAACATACAATCTACCATGCTATAAAAAAGGGTATATTTTGCATAAAAAGTTTTTAAAGAGAAGAATTAACAGTGCTAAATTGCAACCAATTAGTAGCATGCTACTAATTGGTTTCAATGGTTTAATTTCAACAGTTTAAAAATTTGATTGATTTTTAGATACTTGATCACAGACTCACATGGACTAAAAACGCTTTTAGATTTGCAAGTTATTCATAAACTTAAAATTTTTCCTTAATTAAAACTGGCATTGAAGGTTTTCAGTAATCAATTCTTTTTTTTTAAACGGTGCTAATATAAGGTGTTATATGTATGCATACCTACTAAATTAATAACCCTATTATTAAGGGGTAATCGAGAATAGAAATATAACCCATCTCTTGATTCTAACAAAAAAAAAAAAATTGTTTGTAAAATATCAATAATAATTGACATTAATATTCCCAGGTTTATGACCCCAAAATAGAAAATGTTTTTTCTAAGTAAATACGTTATTTAACATTAATTTAACTAATGTTTGCGTTTGCAAATACATTTTACATATTTGTCTAAAAATTATACTCCCTTTATTATCAAAATCAACGTTTTATCAAACGAAATATAATTTGAACTTAAGGTCATCTTAGAGTTTTCTTTTTCTTAACATCCGTTTGTTTTTAATTAAATTTTTTTCACGTAATTATGATATACACATTTCGTGTTATTTTTAAAAAAAAATTACTAAATAAAAAGTTAGAAAAAGTAGAATATCATGGTTCAGAATTGGTTTCCTATTACTAGAAGTATAAAATGTAAGATTATAACTATAATCGCATGCATAATACCGAAATGTATTAAAACTTTTATAACAAATTTAATAAAACGTGAATTTTCATTGTCTTTAGGCTTCGGTGATAGTTCGTTTACATTCTTGCCAATGCTTTTCGTAAAAAGTGGTTTCGGCTGTTGTTAATCGCCTCAAATTCTTTCGAAAAATTAAAGATTGCACTCGAAAATTGTGTAGAAGCTGAAGAACTCATTCATCAACAAGTCTTTAACTGCATATAATGAAAAAGGGTCTCTCTTGGAAGAAGATGTTAATAAGAACGTTCATCACATCAAAGAAAAGGCCTGATAGGACATAAGCCCAAAAAAGACAAACTTTTGTTGTGGTGATACTAATAATTGTCAATCGTGTATAATAATTACCAGAAATGGTTCGAGTGTTGTAACGAGTTCGGATATATTATTCATTTTATTCGTAAATTTTAGTTTATCCATAACTACAACCAAATTTAATTTGTTTAAATTTCATATCCGCTTTTATTTAACTTACTATTTTTGTTTCTTTAGATCAAATCTTCTTAACATACAAAATTGAGATTTTGCATTTTCGTTCAGTTTCATAAGAACCTATTGGAATTTTTCTTAAAAACTTGTTGTAGGTAAATGATTAATATTAAAGTAAAAGAATTTGTTATTGAAATAGTTAACACCACCTTGAAGCTCTTAGTTGTTTTCATAAATGTTTCTAAATTTTATTCATTTATTGCTTACTTTAGTTCTTTTATTTTATTATATTATATCATTTTAGAAACATGTTCAACGAAAACTATAAACTTAAAAAAACTTTCATAAAATTTCTTTTTAAAAACAATCTTTTATTTAAATGCTCTAAAAAATAAAAATTAGCTTTAACTTAAAGCAAGCCTATCAATTTATTTCATTTTATATGATACAAAAGCTTGTCGCAAAATTTACCTACTCAAAAATTTAGAAACAATGGCAATACTCAGTTCATTAAAACATTTTGGAAATTATGTCAAAAGTGACTATACACTCCTACTGATATGCCTAACAATAATTGATATCTCAATGAATTTCAAATCGAGAGTTAAAATTTGTTGAAATAACTTTTTATTACTATGGGGTCTAATATCTAAAGTAAGTTTTAAATATTTGAAAGTGCTACATTTTTTACTACTAATCTTTCTAAGTAGGTACTAAATTAGCCAAGCCAATCAGCCACAGCATAGTTCTAAAAAGCACCTTGGTAACCTTTGTAAAGTACATTCTTTAAAATTAATCACTAAATACTTCTGTTGAGTAAAGTCTTCTAGAATTCAATTTTTATCATGATTCCCCTGATTTCTTATATCTTTTCGGGTACAATCTGATTGATAATGCAATAAGTTCGCTATTAAAATTTAAGTTAACCAGAATCTATTGTATTTCTTATAAGACTATATAAGACGAACAATTTATTTCAAAATTATTTGTTTTGTTTTTTCGATTGTTCGTATATTGTTATCCTATAGCTATTATTTTGAATCGATATTTAATTCAAGTTTAACAAAGCATATATTTAATATTTTTCAATAAGAAAATTTTTTAAGTGCCCCGCTACAAAATATACTGAAAGAAGGACGAAAGCTATGTACAAGTTTTTTAATTAAATTCCCACATTCAAGATCAAGATAGTGTTAAATATCTACTTAAATTCTGATCTGATCCCAATATATAAGAGTTGAAACTTTTGCATGTCTTTAATGCATTATAATGCGTTTTTTACACCTTTCATATAATAGTGATGAGCAAAGCAAGACTATAATCAGACTAGTCATGGTATTGGCTTGGATTTTGCTTATTCAATCTTGATCTTGTTCTTGGTATCACAAATATCTTTACACTACATTGATTTAGATCTTGCAGAAAACCAAGACTATTGACTTTATCATTTTCAAAATAACTCAATGTAACAATGCTATTTTTAATTTGGTTTTGATGTACTATTAGCTATGAATATTTCTATTATCTGTCATTTTTATTTTTTTAAATTTATATTATAGTCGCTTTCAATGGTTATAGGTATATCGTTATTGGATGATTTTTAGGTTTTATTAAAAAGTTGAATTTTTTTGTTACAAGCGTTTTTATACGATATTACCCATAAGCCAGATTAATCAGATCAAATTAAAAATGAAATAAAATAAGCAAAAGCAAAGATTATATGAGATTTACGTAAATGACTTGCAAAAATTAAATTAGGAAATAAAAAAAATTCATTTCTGAAGATTGTAAGTAATTTCTGTAATGCTATGAAACACATGAAGTTATTGAGATTTCGTTTAAGCCATTACGTAGCATTTACTATTGATACATTGTCAAATTATTCATAGAATCAATTTATTTTTTTCAACAATATAATGAGCTTAATATAAATTGTTTTTCTATGTTATACTTTGTTATTGGTATAAAATATTTTTTTTTTAATTTTCAGTGTTAGGAATTTCAATATTCAAAAGTTCAAGTAGATTTTGAAGGAAAATTTTTCACTTTATGGAGTTGAAATACAGTTTCTTTACTTCAAATACAAATTTTTGTCCATTTCAAAAGGAACTTTTTTTCTTTCGTTTACTAATTTATAGTATATACTAGATCCCCGGTCACTTCGCTGAGTGTATCTAAATTTAACTTATTGATTAAAAGCACCCTACCTTCATAGCGACATATGAAAATTTATCTATTTTGACAGAAAAAGATAATAGATACTTCCAGACTTTAGATCCAAACAAAGTTCATCAAAATCTGTAAAACTACTTTTCAAGAAAGGGATGTTAGCTATCTCACATCTTCTATACGATTTTAAGTAAAAAGTAGCTAGGAACCTGTATTTCTTTAGGACTTGAAAATCTTTCATACCAATCGTCATTTAAAACCGCTCAGTTATTTTAGGGGGTATCCATTAATTACGCAAAGCGTTTTTGCGATTTTTGGAATTCCACCCCTCCCCTCTAGTAAAATGTCGTGAGATTTTACATAACCCCTTACCTCAACTCCCAATCTAATGTGATATTTTTCAAAACGTGTGTTTCTTCAAAACCACTATAAATATTATTGTGGAATATTTGGCCATATTTATGTGAAGGAACATGTACTATACTTATTTTTTCGTAATGTTACTCTGTTTCTTGCCTAAAAAAATACGTGATATTTACCGAGACCCGTAATTAATGGACGTTCCCTTAAAAGAATAGATTTAGTATATATAGTATATAAATATAGTATAGAATAGATTGTAGCTATTCTACGGAAACCGTTTCTTTTTTAGGATACATGATATTCAACATGTTAAGATCTGAAGTATTTTTAACAAAACTTCATTGAAATTCGTTCCGTTAGGTAATTGTTAATTGTTTGAAATTTTTAGTTTATTATTTTAATACGTTTATTTTAATTAAAATATTCGATAATGAACAATGGAAATTTTTTTAAATATTTTATAAATTGTCATTATTTATTTTATCGGGTGTTAAATAGAAATTCATATTTATTTTCCAGTAAAAATTGTCATTTTTTATTTTAAACTTTTTAGAGAACTTTCGTTACTGTGTAAAATTGTTCAGACCTTCTTGAGGAAAATGCGCTAAATTCTATTTTACAAACTTTACCGAAACTTATTTTAAATACTTATACGGGTCCTGTAGGATATTATTGTTATGCCATCCCATGGGAACCATGTGTTAATCCAGCCTTAAAAGTAAGCTATATCTTTCTTCCCCAAACTACCACATTGCAAAAATTATATCAATCTTTTGCTTTGTGATAAACAAAATCATATCTATGTTCATTATTCCGACATAACCTATGATAATTGCAACAGTAAAATATGCGAAAATTGAAATTTAAAGAGAAAGATTTTTAAAAATGCAAAATTGTCAACTCCTTTTTACTTTCTTTTACTACTATATAGATAGTAAAGGAAGTATTGTAATCGGGTCGAATTTTCGAATTTGAACTTTCACCGGTAATACATGTTTTGAAGTCCCTTAAGTCCAAAAAAGTGGTTTTTGGAAACATGTCTGTGTGTGTGTGTGTGTGTGACAGCCATATCATATCGAAAGCTTTATCCGAATTTCACCAAACTTAGAATCTAGCCTCCATATTATACCTAGTTGTGCGGCAAAGCTTTTAGTTGAAATCGGTTAATCGAAAGCTCCACTTTATTCTAGGAGTTTTTGAGCTTTTTCAATTTTTTTCGAAAACGGCTCCAACGATTTTCTTTAAACTTTCTATAGTTTTTAGACTCATTAATGGCTATAAATTTTAATTGAAACTTTTTCCTGGGAAAATTCGAATAAAGGTGGTTCTGGAGTGAAGGTTGGGAATTTGTATATACGTATGTCATATAGCCCCTATAGGTTGTATGCATATAGTTCTGTTTATATGTATTGTTACAAAGTGCTTATATTTCTTTTAACTAACAGCGAGTATTTTCATAAATGAAAGTAAAAGAAAGTAGTGTGACGCCTCGCACCAGATATTTTGAATTATTAAGAGGTGAAATTAAAAAAAAAATCTTCTTTAGGGAGTACCAAAGTTCACTCAGGAATACCCTAACAAAATTAATGTATTTAATCTTCAATGGTTTAGCCTCCAACGTGGTTGTCGAGCCATTGATTTTACTCTTACAAATTAAGAAATCTACGTAAAATATTATATAATAATTGAATTTCTAATATTATTAAAATAATGTTATTTGATTTAAAAAATGTTGTTTTTGAAATGAAAACGGTTGTAAACTGTATTATAATTATGTATCTACTAAAAAAAATCATGAAACCAATACTTTTTAAATGATATAATGTTAGAGTACTTTACCGAAAAATTAAATCACAACCTGGCTACTATTTATAAACAAATACATGTAGGTACACCTGCGACAAATCATTAAAGAGCAGGTAGAAAAGATTTTGTGTTTAATTTTTTGCACAAAAAATAGTTTTTAAAAAAATCGCCTCTTTAACCAAGATGAAATAATTTAGAGTATAAGATAAATGGGAAGACTGAAGGAACTCACGTTTTACAACAAATGTTTAGTTGAGTTAACGGGGGGTCGTCGGTTCTCTTCTTGTTCTTTAATAAACAGAAAACTTTCATCTTATATTTTGCTTCAGTTTAAAAATGAATAATTTAAATAATATAACATGTATTGTAGATATAATCTTATAGAGCAAAAATATATTTATACAGATAAAATAATAGAACATTTTTAATAGAAAACTGAGGATGTAAAGGATATGAAATGTCTGAAAGATAAGCGCTGGATTTGATAATCTTCATGAATGTAGTCAGCGTTTTTAAGAGAATAGACCATATTATGATCCCACACGAAATGAAAATAATTATGGATAAAGCTATGCATTGTTAGCAAGGGAAAAAAGGAAGTATTGTGTGGGTGAAATAAATCGGTCTTTAAACGTAAGTATGTATGGGTATGTATGGTAATAATGAGGTAATATGTAGTGGTTGAAATACCTGAGGCCTTCGAAAACTGTCGTAACATTTAGTCCCTTTAATTCCAATAGCGGGTGTTTTTTCGTCAAAATTGTCGGTCTGAGCACTCGTTGGTTGAACATTTTGTATGACACCAAGACTTGTGAGCAATATTAACACAAATGCACTTGTCCATGTCCAGGGCCGATCGTCCCAATAATGCGATCGGCGACAAGTTCTTATTTTATTAGTTCTCAAACACAACATGTTGTATATCACACGTGCGAACGATGGGCGCTTTAGATGAAGAGGACCCCCACGCATTTCTCGACCACAGCGTGACTCCACCACACCGACTGACTCTGAGCAAGGACTCAGAATAAGTAACAACACTCAAATGTGATATTCGTGGACGGCGCGCGCACATGGCCCAGTGGCGTCACGGGACTCAGCATCTAAATATTTTTGAAAATTTCACGTCCACACAATAATCTTTCAATTAGTTTTATCAAACTTTTTCAATTACGTCAATTCACAAACAAACACGAAACGAACTAATTAGATATTTTTTCTCTTTTCTCAGAAAAATTACAAAGTTTAAGCTTTTTAAGTTAAAATTATCTTCACAGATAATAATAATTGTAGTATCCGATATTATATGAAGAACTTGGTCCATTCATATTTTTTTATATGCAACCCATGCAGCCTACGCAAAGATAGATTATCTAGCTATGGCAATGTACGTTGAACTAATAAGAAGAGAAATTATCAGATGGAATTGTTTCAGAGTATCTGATATCAGATATTGAATGTTTTCACATCCTTTTACTATCGAATAACATATATAATTCAGTTATTTACAAATTTGGGGTTTAAATGTGTATATTATGTGAGTAGCTCAGAATCAAAGACGGCCAATCGCCAAAACACTTTTTTTTCAGGAAAGCCAATTTTTTGTAGCGGAAAATTCTTCAAACTTTCTTCTATTTTTCCTTTCTTAATCTGTCGTCGGCTATCTCATGACTAATTCCAGCAAGTTTCATAGCATGACATTATTAATTTTAAGCCCTAAAGCATTTTGAAAATTTAGATGACCGCTTTTGAAACTTAAAGATCAGAATATACGAAAAACAGAAGAGGCCTTAGAATAAGTTTTTTTATTGATTATTGATTATTTAATTTCAAGGTACAATTAACAAGTTAATAGTTTATCTTCTTCTTCCTTGTGATCGGGAAAATACTCGCAATCTTCAATTTATTCGTTCGGAAAGCGATTTCCTTGCTGCTCTCGATCACATTTTCATATCACCTCAATGACTCGATTTTTCTCCAAGTTACTCCAAAATGTTTCTGAATGAGTTTCTTGATGTCAGCTATTTTTGCACTTTTGACTTTCACTCCTACCGAGATCTGCTTCGGGTTGATCATACTTATATTTTCCTCTTTCTTACAGATTATTTTTCTTCCCTGTGTCAACATTGTAGGCTATTTCTCCTCGAACTAAAATATTGTTTTTGTCGATCTTTTTAGAATGAACCTTTTACATTTTACCACGTTTTTCTTAACTTGCTTTCTTGTTTGTTTCATTTGGAAATGTAACTGCCCAGCAGGCTTCGATACGGTGCTAGCCTCCTCTGTTGCCAGACACGTGCTGAATTCATCTATTCTTGGCATACCTGAAACCGAAACTTCCTTTTTCTAGCACTTTCTGGTGTCATTTCGTCACTTTCACTTCACTGTCCATTGCTGATCACTTAAACACTTTTAACTCATTAACTTTTAAAACATTTAAAAGAATCTATGCAAAGCAACAAGCTACCTCATAAGAAATGTGTGCACTACATAAAAAATAGTAGGAGTTCTAAATGAAATGGTGCTATAGACATTTTGATGTACGAAGAGAGAAAGATTTTGTTGAAAATCGTCTTTCTCTCTTCATGCATCAACATGTGTATAGTACTATTTCTTTTATTGGTCCTAGATGAATCACATAATTTCTTATAAAGTGTATGGTACATATTCCATCATATTCATTTCTGAAGCTATTACGTGACCAAAATAAGCGTTCTCATTGGCCGCAGAGTAATTGTCCGACTTTGATACTACAATTTTCTGTAAATGTCCGATTTTGACTCTAAGGCGTACTTTCAAAGCAGGATTTACCCGTTAGGTAGCTTTTTTTGATATTATTTCAATATCACCATAATGCAGCTCATTGTGAAGAATAATAATCCATCAAAATCTCAATTTTGATAAAAATGGCGATTGGCCGACTTTGATTCTGGGCTACTCATGTGTTAAAAATTGACCCAACGTATTCAGAGATGAATTAGGGGCCATCCATAAATTACGTCACACGTTAAGGGGGAGGGAGGGGGTCGACGAAGTGTGTCATTGTGTGACAGGGGGTGGGAGGGATTCTAAATTTTGTGACGTCACATTTCAAAATCTATTTTAATATAAGTGTTAAGGGGGTATTCTAGTCTAGAGGCTCGAATTTCGAGCGTTTTTTGGCAATTGATTAAAAAAAAGCATCTGATATTTTTAGTATCCATTTTTTTATCATTTGCTTATTCATATTCAGAGAGTACACAAAATTAATTTCAAAACAAAAAAAAAATTTTTTCATTGAGTTATGCGACTTTGAAGTAGAGGCGAAAAAAAAAAGACCGTGTCCTCGTCGCCATGATTTCTACCCTTGTGGTCATTTGAAAAATTAAACAATGATGGATTCTTGATAAGTACAAATGACGCTATCGCATGAACCTCCAAAACTGAAAAAAAATTTTTTTTTCATAAAATGGCGGCTACTCAAAAATAAAAGTCGATTTTTTCACTCATTTTTTAACTTTGTCGAATTTTTAAAAAATATTACAAATTTAAAATTTTCATTTTTTGTTGGCTCATGCGATAGAGAGATATTTAAAGAATATTCATGACAAATTTCAAGTAAATCGGCTGATTAGAACTTGAGATATTATGGCGACCGCATCGAAAAAAGTAGTTTCGAGAAAAACGCGTTTAAAGTTTTACGTTAAGTCTCAACCGGTCCAGTTGGCACGACACTAAAACGGCTATAACTTCGGAAATAATTTGAATTTTGAAAAATCCTTTTAGGAAGATATTTTTGAATATATAAACTATCGGATTAAGAAAAAAAAAATTTTCGATTTTTTCAAAATCCTAGACTAGAATACCCCCTTAAGTAAAACACGTACTTTGAACTACTAACAAAAAATTCAAAAACATTTGCAACACTATGTGTAGAAACATAAAGTTCAAATTGTTTTGTCGGCCACTCGCTCTACTACACTGAGAAAAAAATTCACTTCTGGCAACTAAATTTCATTTACGCTAACAAAATGATTTGATAGCCCATTGCCAATCAAACATTTAATATTTAGATTTGTCCGAAGAGAATTTTTTTCTCGGTGTAGTGTTACGCGCCGATACAATTGCCCTTTGATAAATGTCGCTAAATGCTGCATCGTGCCTAGCGGTGATATTGTTTTTATTTCATTTGACAATTGACTTTCAAGATGACTTAGTTTGATCTTTAATTAATATAATTAATCGTTTTTTGTTTTGTTTATTTCTTGAAATGTTTGAATTGTTGTTAATTTTATTAAAAAATCATTTAAATTGAAATAAAACAAATTTTGGAACTCCTGTTTAAGTCAATAATTATTTGTAGATGTAAAATTGTAAAATATGTGACGTCACATTAAGGTGGGGTGCGGGTCTCACAAGTGTGACCAGCTGTGACAAGAACGGAGGAGGGGGTCAAAAATCATAAAATTCGTGTGACGTAATTTATGGATGACCCCTTAGAACAAAAACTAAGGGATTCTTTCCTGGAGGTTTGCAGGGTTTCTCCCGAACAAATTACTTTGGTTTTTTATGATAATCAGTGATTTTCTACTACTTTTTCGACTTTTAACTCTTTATTTTTTTTCTGATAGTTTAAAATTCATCTGCTAGTGTGCTAATCTGCCAAATAATATTTCAATAGGAATATTGATATTAAAAAAAAAGGTAGAAAATAATCACCTCGAATGCGAACCTCCTGGTAAAATTTTGGGAAAGCATCACTGTAAAAACTATACTGGATTTGCCACTTTTCTGATAAGTACCATACGGAACTTCACTGCAACTGTAATGGCTACATTTTTCAATTTTCAAACAAATTACAATTTGTGATAACTTTTAAAATATATATTGATGTAGAGATTAGGATGTTCAAAAAAAAAAAAAATTTACTTTTTTTTCTTATGGTGTCCAAAAATTGATAGTACAAGGCGTATTTAATATTAATAATAGGTAAGGGCTGTCTCAATTCATTTTTTCACTTTGTTATTAAATAACAAAGGAAAGTTTTTGAATATTCATAACTTTGAAACAGTTTTTTGGTAACAACAATTTGAAAGCAGGGATTTAAAAGAAATTTTACGCTCTACAAAAACTTGGGTCCTTGGAACAAAGTTGGAAAATAGTTGTCAAAAATTTGGGAAACAGTGTTCTAAGACAAAACAATATCTAAAAAAATTATTACCTTTTTCTTATGTAGGTTGCATCTGCCCCCTTTGTAGGACCTTACATACAAGGATACCCTTTCTTCCCACAAAACTGGGTGAAGTGGTTTATGGATAGCTTCTAATTTTTTAAGTTAGTTGGAGTTTGATATTAGTTTTGTTCTCACGGTGACCTGATTTGAACATTTTAGAACTGCTAAGTGAGCGCACAGCAGAATTTTGAATGTGAAATTCAAATCCACTGTTCTATGCAGTGAATTTAGTATGGGGCGTATACAAGAGGAACAATAGGTTTGTTCTCACAGTATTTCAAATTCCTGAATTTGAGCTACGGTGAGAACAAAGCTAATATGAACAAATTCTTCTTGGGAGTTCTTTCAGGAATAATAGTTAAAACTTTCAAATTTTATGGTTTAATTTTCATTGATTTAGCTTCCAACTGTTTTCAATATTGCGGTCGTCCTAGACAATGTATAATCATAATTGATATAAAATACTATTAAATACAATTACAAAATAACCAACCATTATATAGATAGATCATAAGACTCGAAAAGAGTTTTAATAAAACTTTTTCTATAAATTTATTTGTATTAGTAATTCATTGAACTTGAACAATTAGATGTTTCGGAATATTTAAAGACCAGAAGAAATTGACAATAAACAATTTTTTTAAAACTACTATCTTCTCTATTGAAAAGAGGAAATGATGGCCGGAAATAAAATTCGATATGCTATCTGCCTGTGTTGGTGTTTTTCTCTTATTTTACTGAGAATATTTGCTTTAAAGGCAATAATGACACAAAATAATTTATGAAATATTGTAAATGAACAATTAATATTAATTAAATTAAGACTACATGGCTTCATTTCTAACTTACTATAATAAATATCTAGAGATAAGGAGAAGTTTTAAGCTATGACTTGTATGGAATTTACTTCCTGTATAAGTTTTGGTTGTTTCAAATATTTTTCTCTGAAATTAAAACTGTAATCATCAGAGTTCATGAAAGATCAGAAGAACCGATGATATTCTTTTTTATTATATACATGGAGAGACAATGTGATATAATAACACTTACAGTAACAAATGTACTTAAGTTTATCAAAATTGTCTTAAATATGTTTAGAGGAATGATGTCATGAGATTTGAACTTAATGAAAAAAATACTTTGGTTGTTGGTAATCGCTTATTTTATTCTCAAATTTAACCTTGATTTGTTCCAAAGTTATTAAAAAAAAATGTCGAGATAACAAAGAACAAAATGGAAAATTAAGACATAGAAGAGAAAAAGTAGATTGTAGATTTAACGAAATTTTCTATTATTCTTTATTAAATACTAGAATTAATACAACAAATTACACAGAATTTTTATAATATGTAAAGTAATTTTTTGAAATCGACTGGTAGGTTTTGCTATTTGTTTGCAAATCTAGCAACGTTTCTCGTTTAAGTCTTATTATTTCATTTCCTTTGAAAAATTACTCTTCAATTATGAAAAACATTTATATTAGATTTTTCCTAAGACACATATAAATAATATATTTGATTATTTGTATCAATTGATCAAATTCGGTTAATAATTGCTTCATATATTGAGCATTTTTCAAATTGAAACTTATTTTTGAAACGTATTTTTCCTAAAACTACGGATTATACTATAATAATCACTTATCTTGTGCGTGGACGTAATTCCAAGATTATCTGTACTATTTCAAAGACAACATTTGAAATATTTTACTATAAATGAATGGATTATATTATGTTAAAAAATTATTAATTGTATCAATTCCTGCATACAATTTTATAAATCTTTGTAATTTCACATAAAATGTATTCCACGAACTTCAAAACGGCCGGAATCTACAAATTGATTTAAATAAGCTCTATTCATTTAAAAACTATGCGTTTATGCTATATCATATGCATAATACATGGCATATTGTGGTCTGAAAATAGAGTTTTGATTCATTTAAATTTTGAACTTTTAGGGTATTTATTATACTTTTGTAGAACCTTTAATATAATTTTGATTACTATTAAATAATAATCTTTTTTGTTGTAAAGTGTAATAAATATTTTTAACTTGATAAAATTTTTAATAATTTTGTTTAATATAGACTATTCTATTAACATGAATGAATTGATAAATAATTTTTGCAGCACCTTGAATTTTGCAAATGCATTTAAATTTCAGAATTTGGAAATCTATAATAGAACCCGATTTTTCAAAGGTACTTTGATAAAAAAAAAATAGATCAAAAAAACATGATAATGGGTTCGTAATAAAATAATAACTATCAAAGATCCGTTTACTTTAATAACAGCAAAAAAATTGTTTCTTATTGGCACATATTGGTGTATACATGTAAGAAGTGAAACTTCTGTCGGTTATTAAATAGTTTTGAACTTTATAACGTCTAAAAAGTACTTGAAGTTATAGAAAAATTCCTTTTTTTGTTCCGAATTTTTGAAATATTTAAAAACAGAATCATTTTTATGCCAATAAAAACTGAAATTTTGGTTTTTTGATGTTCCAAATTCAAACAATATACAGTGTAAATTATAGCAAACTTTTATTTTACGAAATATTCCTTAAAACGTAGAAATTGATAAAATTTGAACTGCAAAATTAAAATTTTTAAAGAAAATCGGTAATTCTTCATTATTCTTCCCCGAGAAATATTTAAATTCGCTGGTCATTAAACATTCAATTGATGTAAATATTTCGGAAACATAATGGGATTTTTAAAATCTGTGTTCTATAAATCGTTGTAATTGTCTAGTACGTGTTTACTTACTGTTTCCCACCACTTGTTAGTAACATTTCATTCTTTTCTCTTACTTACACTTACTCTTACTTACTTACTCTTTTCTCCGTTCAACAAAATATCTACTACATGACTTGATTTTCAAGCTACTTGGTCTAAACTGATATTGAAATCATGTCAAACATTGACCTCATAAGTTATACTCCTATCATTTATAAATCAAATTATCAAGAAAAATTCATTTAAAAATTCCTACTTTCTAGCGCAACAATAACCTAAAAGTTTTACTTCCGCTATATAGAATTTCCACTGTATTCAGATTCATTTTTTCATAGATACCAACAAATTTCAGAACATTAGATGTGATATTTTCCAATGTAATGAGATATTATAGTTACGCATGTAACCGTATATAACCCATAAGGCGGAAAATATTTAGTACTTATTAAAGAAGTTTCCCTGCAAACAACCCTTTATAGTTTAAACGATGGGAAAAAAGTTTTCAATACTTAAAAAACACAAAAAAAAAATCTTAAGAAGTCCACTTTCAAAACCTTTTAAAAAAAAAATAAAATAAAAACAAAAATAATTTGAAAAATTTTATTTTGCAACAGGACGGAACCATTATAATCTCTTTATATCAAAAAGTAAAATAAAAAGCACCAATTTTTCATGACAAATAAACTATTGTTAAAATACAATGATATTGATGTAAAGATTACCACAGGATTTGCATTTGCAAGCGTTCATTGTAAGTACCTATTAAACTTTTGTGTTAAAATAATATTTTTTTAAAATTTTTTTAAAATTTCATTATTTCACAATTAAAAACTTGAATAAGTTATGTAAGTAAAATATTTAACAACATTTTGAATAAAAATATTCATTTTTTTCATTAACTTTTTGATAATATTCCATCAGTTTGTAGTTAAAAAAATTCAATAAAAGAAATTTCTGTCCAGCAATTTTTATCAAATATCTCTAATTGTCACAACAATTTTAATTTCAAAATCTAACCCTGTTAGATGCAGTATACTTGGAAGTATCTTATACATCTTGTTTTAAATATTTTCCTATATCCTAAATACGTTTTTATTTTTCTTATCTAACATAATATAAAGTAAGAAATAAACAAATTATTTTACTTCAAGTTATAAATTTAAAAGAAATCGATTTCATCATGATTTTAAATAAATAACTTCCTAATACTAATTTCGCTCGAATTATTCAATCGGTCAAATGGCAACTTATATGTATTATATTTTCTTAATAAATCGATTTTAAACTATTATAGTGTATAAGTTGCATTTTTAAGAAATTTAATTTTAATTCCTGTATTTGAAAATTATTTTTTATTGTCAAATGCATTAAAAATAATTGAAACGACTTGAAATATGTTCATTGAAGTTGTACTATTACTTGAAAAAAGATGAGAAGCTTAGAGGGAAAACGGATATTAACTCCATTTTTTCAAAGATTTTAGGAAAAAATTTTTGTATTCGTAATCTCTGTTAAATTTCTGAGTTTTACATTAAATGTAAGTAGGCGCCCCAAATTTTCCCAAAAGTTCTCCCAAACAGATTTTGATACAGGACCTATCTAAGGCAAGCTACAATACTGCTTAAAACAATTATTGTTTTTGTAATATGTGTCTAATTACAATGGTCAATGGCCAGTAAAGATTTGATTATGATCAAATAAAAAGTGAAACTCGGTGATTTTTTCCCATATTTTCTTTACAGACAATGTTTTTTTTCTATTAGCGCCTATTCTGTTTTTATTTTAGAAATAGATTTTTGGCTGATTTTCATAGTAGATTTTTGTAGTTTTTAAGCATTATAAATTGCAACAAAAATAAAAAAATTAATCAAAATGGAGTTTTACTGTTTTCCCCCTAAGTCCTTTAGATGCTTTTGTAAAAATAACAATACAAATATGGAACGTTAGGAGCATCATTTGATTTGGCACCTAATTAAAAAAAAAACAACTAAAAACAAAAAACTAATCTAACCATCATGTTTTTTGGCAACCTTATTAATCAGTTTTCTAAAAGACGAAGTCCATTTGGACCGTTGCAGCCGAATTGTATCAGCTTCATCTAAAGTATGTTTTTCCGGTTTTGTGGCATTGTTACGTTGATTGTATTTCGACTCTCCAGCACAAAGTTCGGACGAAAAACCCGAGTCACTGCTGAAAGCTCGGTTTGTGGGAGGTGGACGGATTGAGGTTTGAAGCGGTGGCTCCTCGTCCAGTAAATGGTATTCGTCGATGTTGACGCCGCTGTTGTAACTGCTGGAATCTGACGCGGCTTCGTCGATATAAGCGAGAGAGAGATCAGCTATTTGGAAACTAGGAGTAGGACTTGGTGAGACACATCCTTGGCTGATTCGCATGGAATATTCGCTGGCTGAAGTGCGTGTGGAGGCGAGAGGTGACGATGTTCCGTAAAACGCTGAACATCCCGATAAGCTTTCCATTTCATCGGGTTGATTGTTGGGACTTGACGGCCTGGATGGCTTCATCCAATTACGAATATCTTGGATTGGACCATGGAGGCAGGAAAATAACTTCTTTCTGTAAGAAAAAATAGTTTTATTTGAAATTAGTGTTTGGATTAATAACAGAGTAATTTTTTAAAAGCTTACTCATTGTGGTGATGGAAATCATCTTGGCATGGAGCTACAGCTCCAAATGCCGACCTGGTGTATGCACAAACAGAACACTTGCGACGATGGCAAGTAGCGATGTGACGCATTCCTTTCTTAAATTGTGAACTTAACGAAGCACTTTGCTTCGCTATTAATTTCAGTTCTGATACCTAAAAAAAGCAAAATAATAGCATCTTTAGAATCTTCTTAACAATATACCCAATATACTAAAGTAAGGCAAACTTTACAGTAACGTGTGTTGCCTAAGCATCTCATAAGGTTTAATAGCTAAGTCGTTTATTTTGAAAAGAATCTAAGTCAAATCCAACAGGGCTCGTATAATCATGTGCATGTCAGAAGGCCAAGAGCTACTTACTGCCCCCCCCACTCTTGTTTTATGTTTATGTCAAAATACAAGTCAATGAAATCAAGTCAAATTTGGGTTAGATATCAATATTTAAATACCAAACCGAGATATGTAAGCATTGACTTCGTAAGTTCTTTTACCTCTAAATTAGAACATCCAGCACAAGTCCTTTCAAGAAATGTCCAACTACTTGACTTTATAAATCTCTAAAGTATTGTCACAAGTCTAAAAATGTCAAAAGGGGTGCCGCCATTTTAAGACTCTGGGGGTGGTGTCACCTGCCCTCAGCCGTGGGTGGGCCGAACCAATCACCAGCCAATGGAGGAGCACCGTGGTCACAGGATGGGAGAAATCTTGTAAAATTCCAGGAATTCCAGAATATTTTTTTTCTAAGAGATTTGTCTTTGAGGATTACCGGGCACAAAAGGTTAGACAAAATAATGGAAATTTCTACCAAGAAATAATAGAACCGATAATTTTAGAAGGATTCCGAAATTCTATATAAGCTCCGGACAAACATAGACGAGTCAGTCTTGAAATAAATCGTAAAAGTCTTTCGATAAAGTGGTCAGTGTGAAATAAATCTTCGACGAGTCTTAAAATAAATAGTAAAAGTGAACAGTGTTAAATAAAGTGTAACAGTGCAATACTGAGTGACAATAATCAGTGAATAAGTGACTGTAAAAACTGACTAGTTAAACAGTGAACTAACTCATTGTTAACGTGTAGTTTTGTAAGTGTATAAAGTGTAAGATAAATCAATAAACAATTGTTAAAAATAAATTTGTCGCCATTTAACTCAAACCTAAGAACCCGTAAAAACGTTACAGTATATTTAGCATAAAGATTAACTCAACTGAATTTGGGATAAGTATTAATGCTTTTTAACCCTTAAAGAAGGATTTGGGGACCTAAAAGCAGGGGATTTTAATATCGACATAAAGATTAATATTTGGAAAATTAAATTTGGAAAAAGTTTATTATTTAGGAGTGGAACTCAAAAAATAAAAAACTTTTAATTTTTATTTAAGTCACTTAGAAATTAAATTTTGAAAAATTCGTCCTTAGTGGACGTCGAAGTTCTTTCAAAAATAACACTTTCAAATTTTATGTTTTTACCTTCATATGCTTAGCCTACATCCAATCTTTCAGTCAATCATGGTACTGTGATAGATACAGCTTTTTATTGATAGCAGATAGGGTATATGAAAAGCGTTGAAATAGCTTTTTTATGAAGGGAATTCGGTAGAAGAAAAGTATCTCTTAAATTGTTAAACATCAAAGATATTTGTATTCAGTAAAGATTATACGAGCTATTCTTCAAATGAGCTTAAATTCCTTTTAAAATAAACAAGCTCAGATGTTTTCATTTGCAACTCAGAATAAATCTATAATTTGCATTATCAAACATAATTTAAACAATTTTAATATAAAATATTTCATAGTTTTTAACTAAAAAAAGTAAATATCCTTATTGAATTAAAGAAATATCAATAAAAATATGACTTACTTCCTTTTCAAGACCTTCAATATTTTGACTAATCCGCTTTTTCTGGTGGCCTAATGTGTTTAAATACTGTCCAACGCCTCTTCTCTCAGCGTGTAAGGTTTCCTTCAGTTTTTCATTCTGTTATAATAGGAAATAAAGCGATAAATATTTATATTACAAAATATTAATTTGAATGATTCAATGTTAAATACCTCTCGTTCTAAAACATCTTTTTGTGCTGCAATTGCAGTCATTTGCCGTACGACTTCTAAACGAGCTTTTTCCAAGCCAACTCGCATGGCGTCCGCTTCTTTTGCTTGTTTTTGTAACTAAAAAAAAATGGAATGAAATAAGTTTTGGATTAAAAAAAAACAAATTGCTATATACCTGACGGTAAGCTTCATTTTTTTCTTTTTCAAGTCTATTTTTCCAGTCTAAAATTTTTTGTGTTTCGGCTCTTAGCTGTAAATGTTAAGAAGAAAAGATTGTTAAGCGATGCAAAAAGCTTATACCGTGGAAAACGTTTATAAAGAAAATTCTTAGAATGAAATTTGGTTACTAACCAAATATATACTAGTACGAAATTGTGATTCCAAATAAATAGGTCCATTATGATTTTTTTCTTTTGAAATTTGTGTAGCAAGCAAAAAAAGCTTCGGTCTCGTCAATTTCGTTATATTCGTTTTCCACAATATATATATTAAATATAAAGTATTATAAAGACTGCTGAGCGTATTATGGAAAATTATGAATGCTTACAGCTAAGATATACTTGAAATGTAATCTAAGTTTTTTAAGGAGTTGTATACAGTAAGAATTTTCAAAAAATGATATATATCATATATGATATACATATATTGATATTTAAAATTCATTTTCCTTATGTTATTATATTGAGGTACACACACAGAAAATTTCATATCAATCTTGCGATTATTTTTGAAATACACAAATATTTGTAAGGGCAGTATTTCCTCCAAGTAAAGTGCTTTAGAAACTTAAAACGCGTTTTTCTCAAATTGTGTTTTTAAAATCGAAGATTAAGATTTCTCGGAAATGGTTAAACCGACCAGTCTTCAGTTTTAACACAAGCTTCTTAAGTATAAATTTTATTAATTAAGGGAGGTTTTTTTTTTTAGCAAAAATATTTTTAATAAATAATTTAAGACCAAAATTTTTGTTAAAAATAGATTTTTTTTATTGAAAACCCGTCATTTTGAAATCCGTTTGGTTTTTTCATTTTTAACTTCCCAATCCAGAGATATCGTAGTCAACGTAAGATACCTTTTTTGAGAGAAGCTTTTGGGGATCAGTTATATCAGCTTTGAAAATTATTATTTTTAAAAGTACAAAAATGTTAAAATATAATTAGAAAAATTGAAGGGTTTGCTGCAATAAGGAGGTATAGCTCAATCCTATCGCTGTTGAGTTATTTACGCTATTTTGTGCAAAAAAAACCCTTTTGATTGGTACAAGAAGGATGGAGCTCTTGTTCTAAAATTGAAACACCGTTTTTGAAAGAAAAAACAACAAAATTTATGCATAAGTTAACATTTGAATTTTATAAACTTTTTCTTTTGATTTCCCAAAAACTATTATAGAAAAATTGGAGCTATTTCCTTTTGCAGAAAACTCTTCAATTCTTGAAAAATCTTTTTTTTTGGGCCTTTTTACTGTATAAGTTAACTTAGATATACTCTTCAAGTTAATTTAATATAGATATCTTTAACCAAAACTTAGTGATGGCTCTTAGCCAAAATTTCTAGTTAAAGCTAAATTTAACAAAGAAAAATATAATAATAGGTATACAAGCAGATGCATACGAGTACAAATCACTACTTGTGCAGGAAATCGGTACAACTCAAAATTATTAGTTTAGAGAAAATCCCATTCAAAGATAAGAAAAAATTTAACTAAACATCACTTATCTCAATAAAGTGATCGTCATCAGTTATATGCGAGTTCCTTATAAAAATTTACTACATTTTCGTTTTAAATTATGACATAATCAAAAAATCACACTATTTTGAGTTCGACCATTTTCTTTCCTAAGAAGCGAAATACTTTCTGGAATATGACATTTTTTATTGATGAAAAATACTTAAAATATGAAACTTAAATAAACCGTTTTTAATCGTAAACTATGGAACAAAAAGTAAGGAATCAAGTTACTTCACAGATTGAACATTTGTTTATAAAAATCAAATCAATTGATTTTCTTCTCTAATGAATGAAAAAGTAAAACAAACTTTCATTATATCTCATTATTATAATAACTCCGACATTTGGCAAATATTTATAAGTGAAAATTTAATAAAATTGTTATTAAGATGTGAAAAATACGTTTCGATAGTAAAACATTTTTTTTTTATATTTATTGTGTAAATGCTTTTTAAAGAGAAATTGTTATTAAAATATGAGTAGTTAGCGATTAATTTCAGATATTAAATTTTATAAAAGTATTTTAAACGATACGTTGTAAATTGTAATGTAAATAAATGCAGTGCAATTCGAATTACAGTATTTTCTCGCTATAAAATTACCCGAAAAAATCATTTGATTTAATAAAAAAAAAATTTATAACTAATTTATTTCGTTGAAGGTTTTAATGTAATATGGCAATGACGTACAGGTTTATTACAGAGTGAAAATACTGTTTTCTTTTTTTAATTATAATAAAATCATTAATAAACCTTTTCACAATCTTCTTCAAGTCGAATCACTCTTTCCAATTGTGTAAATAATTCACTTTCTTTATCTAATAAATCAGTCTCACAGTTCCTTAGCCGATCCTCCAAATCACTCTTCGATACTGCTAATTTATCTCGTTCAGCCTGAAAAATAATTTTTTACATAAGTTAAACTGTCACTTATTCGTTGATAAGTTTTGATTTATTATTTGTGTTAAACTTAGAAATAATTCAAGTTAACGATTGCTTGTAATCGGTTCTTATTATTTTTCAAATTTAACAAGCGGCGGCTAATTTGTGGAAGAAAGAGAGGCAGTGCCTTCTTAAACAAACAATAAATACAGGTTTTACACTCCAAATTTGCAAATCAAATTGAATATTTTATAAATCAAATTGAACATTTTATAAATCAAATGTGATCCTTTACTGATTAGGTGTTTATTATACATAATATTTAAAGATAATAATTATTGAAAGTCATCGTGGACTAAATATACATATAAAAAATTTGTAAATTTTTTTTGGCAGCATCTGCTGGTAATTTTTGTACCAACATATTTTAAAAAAAAGTATACTATTTACATAGTTTGTTGGAACTGCTTACAAATTTCTAGCAAAAAATGTACTTTTCAAAAATTAGAAAATAGTTTTTTGGTTGGATGCATCATAGATGAATATGGTGTTAATATAATGTATGACCTATGACCTTTATCAATAATCTTTAATTATTATTTATAATAAACACTTAATAAGTAAAGCGTCCAATTTGATTAGTAAATTACCTAGTTTGGTGTCTAAACCTGCAATTTTAATTAAATGAATCAATATCAATAGGAGTAACTTTTAATGAAATACAAAAAAAAGTTTACTAAACAATATGTAAATCTAATTTTAAATTCCTATTTTAAGAACGTGGGATCCCAAAATCATAAACGCCCAAAATTCTAACTATTTAGAATCGTGAAATGCAAAATCTCAAATACCTTAATAGGAAAACCATTCTGGTATAAATTTTATTGCATTTTTCATGAAAGTTTATTTCTAAAATAAGAAAAGTTGTATTTTGAGAAAAATCTTCAATATTTGAAATAGCGTGTGTCCAATTTTTACAAAATTAAAAATAAGGATATTTCGCTATTTATATCCGAGAGTAAGTACTTCAAAATTTTAACTTCTAAAACGTTACTTAGATGGTTGACTGGAGTTAGATTAAACTTATAAAATAATTTTCTATAATACAAGTAGAAATATAATTTTGTAAAGAAAAGGTCAAAACATTTTTATTTTATTTTGGGTATTCGGGATTTTGGCTTTTCAAGATTTTAACTGTTTAGAAATTTAGTATTCGAGATTTTCAGTTGTGGATTTCGGGTTGCACCGGATAATAACTAAATACATTAACGTAAATATATCTTTTAATTATATAAGGAAATTAACAAATAAAGAAATTCCAACAATTGTAAAACACTCGTAAAAAAAGTAGGACAAAAGCATTGTAATACAACAATGAGTTACTTTATGTCGATGATTTAAACTTGAACTTAAACAAATGTTAAGTAATCAAAAGAATACAAATCTCAACTTATGCGTTAATTTGCATCACCTTTAAACAATAAAAGCGTAAATCTGTTTGTTCACACGAATGAATGATGGTAAAACTCGGCGATGTCATCATTACAATATTATAATATTCTTTATCACTTGCATTGAAGTTCCAATTTAAAAAAAAAGTTGTAGAAAATTTTTTATTTTTTCCGTTATAAACAAAATTATGAACACAAATTGAAAACAGGAAACGTAAATGAGTTCCGCACTTAATTAAGGTAGCTATACTGGCTACCGGCTACATTATCATACTAATACGTTTATTATAATTTTATCATCATCATCGCAAAATCGAGACAATGAAATAACCACTGACAAACAAGCGATTATTCAGAAAAGTTAGTTGTGTATTTTGAAAGTTTGTATGTACTTGAAAAAGAATTGTAATATATCAATCATACTCATGAGAAAATTTAAATATAAATTTATTCGAATTGTTGATATTTTTTTGAAAATCAATATGTGGAAACGTATTAAATTTCAAGATAACCAATCTATATTTTAGTTACATGTACACTTCATTCTTAACTACAATACATGGCTATTTTTAAATGGAAAAAAAAATATAAAGATTTATTACCAGAACATTAAGAATATTAAAAATGCTTCCACTTGAATGAACATTTCTGATCAATTTTCAGATTAAATAGAACAGAAATAACGCTTCAATATGGGAATAAAATGTTAAAATATATCAGTTTTATTAAATAGGAGTTGATTAAAATTGAGTTAATATAAATTTTCACAGTTTTAATTAAAATCGGTAGATTTTGAAGCGATTTATTTTTGTTTCGGTTTATTATTTTTTAAATATAAGAGCCTTGATTTTTTTGATTGCATCGATGGGTTTGCGAAAGATTCCACTGTGTGATTACCACGTCCGGGTCTATAATATATTTTAATGAAATATTTGACTCGTTCATTTTGAAAGTAGAATAAGTCCAGAATAATTCATGTTTATAATAATGTGTTATAACTTAAAACTACAGAAATTTACTATGTGTTTGTCTGATAATAGCAATATTGAGCTTTCTCTACTTTTACGTGCTTTTAACTATAGACAACCATTGTTTAGAGCCACTTTAAGCCACAAGAAACAATATGCTTAATTTTTGATGTACTAAGTATTATTTATTTAACACGTTATGAATATAATGCCGTGAAATATTGAAAATTAGTGTATCAATTAAAAAGGGCTAATAGATAGACCAAATTTTGAGCTTAGTTAAAAATGTTTTTAAAATTACTTGGAATATTAAAAATATTATTCCAAGATCATAAGTTCTAATCAAAATAGCTTACAATTGACTTTTTGAGCTATAAAGCTATACATTTTTCATCAATATTTCTTTATGATGTTATCACGTAAAACTATCGTCCGTAAACCGACTCTACAGACAACCAATTTTTTAAATATTCCAATAAAAGCTCATGGAGCGCTCTCTCAGCATCAAGCACCCCCAAGTAGTTTGTTTTGAATCTCAGGTCGAGATAAGTTGTAATCAAGTAGTTTGAGTCTTGATTTCTGGAGTTGAAACGAGTTTCTAATCCAGCTTTCAACGTTCCGCCTGATATTCGGTGGCTGAACTATTTATTTTTGTAATGATATATTCAAAAGTATATCAACATGAATGAATATTAGGGTGCTTAAATATAGATGGAAAAATATATTCTGATGTTAAATCATCAGTAAAACTATCTAAAAAAATCAAGAAAATCCTAAAATTTCTACGAGTATAATAATTAACTTACAATATATTCTTATTAAAAAACATTTTAGGTAGTTAAAAAAAAGTGGTTGCGTGTACTTATGTACGCGCGTGAGAAGTTATACTTCTTTGGCATCATTAAAAATTAGTTTTTATTAATTGCATTCAAATAATCAATTTAAAAAAATTGGAAATTAATATTTAATAATAATATATATATAAATATATATTTAAAGATATAATTATTAAAAATAAAATTAAGAGAATAATATTTTAGATTGTATCAATAAATAATATCCAAAGAAAGCTGCAAGACGTTTATAAAATTTGTCGGGATCATTTTTCTGGTTAACAATTCATGCATGCCATGAGAGCGAAGCTCCATGGAAATTGCAAAATAAAGTAAGTAGCTACTTTTCAAAGTAAATGTCTAAATCTTATTCATATCTTGTTTTACTAAATTATTATTCTAAGATGGTTGAATCATTTCAGAACCCCAGATTTCGTGATAACTAAGAATATGCATGAAATGCAGACGTCATTTCATCACAGCTACTGCAAAATTCGAGAAAAGTAATAACTTATTTTTTAATAATATGTGTTATTTGTATATAATTATTTTCAATTTAAATATAAAAATAAATAAATAAAACAAAAATTCAAATTACGCGCGCCAAGAAACCGAGTGGTTTTGCGACCAATTTAATTTTGTTTCGTCTCAAGATGGCCGCCCATCTAAAAATTTCACTCTCATCATTTTTTCATAACGCGCTTAAAGAAGTATAACTTCAAAAAAAAATCACTTGCCCATTGAATAATAAGCGGAAAGGTAATTTTTTGTTTTCTAATCAGAATTTAGTTACAAAAAATAAACCTATACATAAGCACTATTTTTCATTAAAACAATGTTTCATATAACTTTATAAAAATTTCATATTTTCGTCCGACAGTAAAAAAATCGTTTAATAGTAGCAATTGATCTATTACTCGAATAAGAAAGGCATTCATCTATAGGTAATGGTAAGCAAATTATTGCACTCCAAGCGTTTTTATGACTACCTCTATTATTAAGATATGCAATATATACGATATTGATTTATATACATACATATTCTACCCAGTAAAAAAACAAATATTTTAAATAGAAGTAGTTATTTTTTGCAAACCAATACGGTAGTGAAATAAAATAAGGTAATAAAAACGTAAATTTTATACTTAAAACCGAAGATATAAATACACAGAAATATTGATTACAATTAATGATTTATGTATCAATTTTACTTTACTAATATATTATGTACAGTTATATAAACAAAAAATGATATACGACTCATTTGGTTTTTAGCATTCATTAAAATAAAAGATCAAAAATTCCTTAAAGTTCCTAAGAGTTTAAAAAATTCAAAACGTGTTCACCGTGATTCAAGTTTTTCTATATTTAAAAGAAGAGATCTAATAAACGGTTAATAACTTTAAAAAATATAGCGGTTACTATAAAATTTCAAGTAGAATTTTTGATGTCAAGGCAATAGCGTGGAAACAAGAATACGAATCTTTGCTAAATGTTTATGTTAAAAAGAAGCAAAATTAAGTAGAGAGTTAATTAACAAAGTGATGTATGAGCAGCACAGCTAAAAACATTTAAAATGTAAATGGTAGTTATACACAAATTATATACCATATACGTGCTAACTGCTACCACTCCTTGATTACTGCATCAACCCTACCTAGTTTGTCTAATTTTTTCTCGAAACAAATAACAAATGGTTTTTTTATACTGATTAAATTTTACACCGATCTCTGACAGTAACTTCTCACCATAAAGTGCATTTATACAGCTAATGATTTTTCAATTTATAATCAGCTTGATGGTTCAAATTGATTTTATATTGTCGTTTATACAAAAAACCATAAAGACAATAAGTACCCGATTTTTACATCTATTATTTCATTCTAAACGGTGCTCTTGTAATTGGAACAAATCGAAAGGTTCGTTAAATCTGTATTTAAGTGCATTACGTCAATCTAACTGTTCATAACGTGCGTGATCTATGTCGAATAATTAAAATTTAGCAAATTAAAATTAATTATTACTAAATTCTTTTTAACAAAAACTGACTTGAACGACTTGAAAATAACAACTTAATCGTTATTTCATTATAACTGGGCTTCGTTTTGACTTAAAATATTAATTAAGTGTAAACATTTAGTGTAACAGTACGTTTATGTATTACAAGATGAAAAGCATTGATGCAGATAGGTGAAAAAAAATTAAATTAATAAATGTTAACATAAAAGGAAAAGTATTTGACATAGGAAAATTGACTGTAAACGTTGGGTTGTGTTAAGAAAATATTCATTCTAAAGACAAAGCGTTTTTAAGAATATAATTTAATTTAATTAAAATAAGGGTTGAATTTAATAGCCCTTTAACAGTCATAAAACTAACATAAAAACTATATGATCATTTATAAAAAAAGGAGACTACCAACTAAGGACTTGGACGGATGGATTGAGATATGGAAATATTTTAAAAGAACTAAAAATTTAGGCTCTGTGTGGATAAGAAAGTGCAACCCACATCAATGATCAATGACGTCTTAATAGACTGGAAATGCATCAAAACCTTATAATGCAGGGATTACTTCTGGGAAGCAGAATGTTGGACTTAAAATAGGCAATAAAGCTCTTGTTAATTTAAATCGCAATTTTTTTTTTTTACTGAGCCAACGTTCAAAAGTTTTACCAAATATGAGCCCTCTCTGTCGTCATCTTTGGTAGATGTAACAATATTAAAAGAGTAAATACTCAAAAAGAAACACTTGGTGAGGAGTTCATAAGGATGTGAATAGGTTTTTGAAAAAACGCCTTAATAATGTTGCACCACTTAACGCTTGGGACTCCTTCCATTTGATGAAGGACTTCAGAAAAAGTTTATGCTAGAAATTAGTTTTCTTTACAACTTATTTTTTCCCATATTTGAAGTTGGACTTTTAGAAATCGTCGTTTAAACGAATAATAAGTTATACTATCCAGTATCAACTATTTAGTGTTCAAGAATCATTATAATAAAGTCAATAAAGAAAGTCATAGTATAAAGAACATAAACAAGTGTTTTATTTATATGGTAATAGGTTCGTTCTCACAGTGACCTGATTTGGATTTGAACTACTTTTGAACTGTTGAGTGTGCGCACCGCAGAATTTCGAGCTTAAAATTCAAATCCGCGGTGAATGAGTGAGTGAATGAATATGGAGCGTATAGAAAGAGAACAATTATCTAAACAGTTCTAGGATTTGATTTGAACTGGCAACTGACAAGAAGCAGTTCAAATTCATAAATTGGAACTACCCTGAGAACAAACCAAATAGGCAAGCCGATAATGCTTAAGAATACATCTTGTATATGTATAATATAATGTAATAATTGCAGCAAGATATCAAGATATTTGAGTGTACCTTTTATTTAGATTGACTGGTTGTCTGATTGCCAGTAATTCTGCATGCTGATGATTTGTTCTGTTAAGTTTTATTCACAATGAAAATGAAAAAGACATTTATAAATGATCGCGATTTTGTCGACATATATTTCTTAATCGCGGTTTTTTTGGCAATATTTTCCACGTTTTATCAGTGACCCCACCAAACCATAACAACTGCATTTTGAATACATTTTTAGTGTTCTAATTGAAGTGAAACCGTAATTATATTTATTTAAATCGATTTTGATACAATTAACCTAATAAAAATTTTAATGTTTCCCTTCAAAAAATTAATAAGACGTTTTAGATAAAAAAGGGCGTAATTCTATTACTGTAGCGGAGGTAATTTTGGATATTCTTTCTCTGGGGCAAATGCTTCTAGTATTTAAAAGCATTTAGAAAATATAGGGTCTAAAAACTATGAAAGAATAGCCTCATGATATTTTTATATAGGACAAGACTGCGGCATCAAATGTACAGTAAAATAAAAAGGAAGTACATAAAAACTAAAGGGTACAAAAAAATTTTCGACATCAAAATTATTTATTACAAATTTTAGAAAAACCATAAAGGTCATTTTTTAAAAAATTAATATTTGCATTACTTCTTAAAAACACAAACCAGGAAATATATAGGAAATAAGACTAATTTTTGTTGGTTCTACTTTTTGAAAATAAAACCGAAAAAAAAAAACAAAATACTTCAACGTTCTTAAATTTTCACTTTCTAATCTTAAACAATCATAAAGGTACAGACTTCATTTTAGGCGGAAGTAAAATAGATGCTCACGCTATTTTTAGATCTAAAATCTCTAAAGAATGCACCCTCACACGTACGTTTCGACTTTGATCTAAGTTTTTTAAGAGTTCTTTTCCATGGAACTATAAATGTAACGCTACTTAACACTGAGACAGAATATTTAAGTGTTAGGTACAATAACAATTTGTAGTTAGTTCTTTGTAACGAAATGAAAAACCAACCTCTTGGAAATAACACAAGGCATCAATTTTACCGGATGACGAAATATGAAACTTTTGCGATTGGCAATATAATTAAATTTCATGGCCTTCAAGGTACACCGTTTTTAATTTTACGGAATTTTTTTTTAAATTTTAGCAACACAAAAGTCTATTGTAAAAAATTGTTTTGATCGATACTATTGACTGAAATTTTTGTCTTGAATGAAGATTCTCATTTCATCTATATTTTAAGAAAAAATTTTACTTGGTTTAAACGAATTTTTTTTGTTTATTAAAGGAAAAATTAATTATTTGATTTCAAAGTTGTTCACACAAATTACTATATAGGTAACTCTAAAATTGTAGAGTGTTGACTGTTATTTTCAGTTCTAATAAAAAGTAATTGGTGTTAAAGCCTCATAATTTTCTCTTAATTTAGAAAGATCACTTCATGATTGATTGCTCAAATAGATAAACCGTTGACCTAAATAAAACCTTGATCTACGTGTAAGACTATACCAAGTAAAAACACCAACAAAAAGTGATCCATTGTTTACAACATCAATGTGAAAATCCATTTTAAAAAATGACTCATACAAATTAAATTCTTTTGATTTGCAAATTACTCATTGAAGTACTTGTTTATGTTAATTTTTTATTACTGACATAAATTTCGACTACTTAAGTAGGTGTTGCTTTCTTCATCTTTACGTGCTTTAATTGTTAATTTCCTCTATCATTTTAATTACCAAAGTTATCTACGAAAAAAATTGAAAAGTACAGTACTTATCAACTTACCTTAACTTCATGATATTTCTCCTCCAAATAATACGCCATGTTACGCGCCTCTTCATATTTCTGCGAGAGTTGAATGTATTTCTCATAATGCTTCTTAAATAACACGAATCTGAAAAAGAATATGATCAAGATACAAAAATAGAACATTTCAACAAATTATTATTTTAGTAATAGAATGGTTTGAGTTTAAAGTTGTCGAGGGAAAAAAAAAAGAACGAAGAAATGTTTATTGCTGTTTGTATGCAAAATATTGCATGCGATATTCACATTTGTGTGACTGTGTCAGAGATAATGAAAAATTATGGAACGGATATCATTGAGTATACGTTGGAATTGTGACTTAAGTAGTTCATGAGTTTTTACGTGGTTATTGTAAAATAATATGATAGCATAGAAGGTAAAATGACACAAGACACACCTCGGAATTATATAAAATAATTGTAATTACACACGCAAAATGATTTTTTTAATTTAAAAGGTATTAAATTAAATAATCTACAATTCGATCCGTATTTAACCATATATATCCAAAAAAATTCATAACGTTATTTTTTTTAACATTTAATTTACAATGAATTTCTAATGATGAAAAAGGAAAAGGAATTTTATTTAAGTAAATTTTTCATCAACGTTTTAAAATAAGCTTCCGAATTTTAGTTTTACTAGATTTTTTAGTCAAATAAATAAAAGCTTTAGCAGATGATATCTCTATCATTTACTTCTATATGCGAGAAACTCTACGTAAATTTACTTGGGGATTATCTAAAGCTTCATGGCTTATTTACGCTGACAGTTCAAGTTCATACTTTCAAGACGTAATCTCCATATATATACATACAATTAAAACAACGATATCACTAACAAAATACAAAATCTACAAAATCTTTAAATGTCAATCTCAGTAATGGACGGAAAATTAACAAATTTTAAAACCTTGAAAAAATTTAATATCCTGGACATAAACTTGAGTTCAATCGAGTATTTTTTAATATAAATTGTCCATTTCTACCAAATGCCAAAGCTCTTTTTCCGAAGAAGGAATGAAAAGGTAGAAAAAAATTACACCTCTAATCCTTAAAATAAAAAATTATCCTTGGAAGCTACTGAATTCTTCCCCAACGGTAAGCAATTGAACAAATAACAGGAAGTACCTAATTGCATTAAAAATCTTAAGAATATCTCAAGCAGAACACGATTGTGATGTTTATTATTATTGAGAATTAACTTAAATCATGAATCCTGAAATATTCAAAAGCTCGCAAGAAACAAAAGATTTTGATCAATGGACCTTGACAAAAACCATAAGACCACTTTTAAGGCAATTATAAACCAAAATTATTTTAAAATACTTGTAAAAATGGGAGCATGAATTATGTGGAATTAAAATAAATAACCAATGACAAACAATTGTTCCATAGATCAGGGCTCGCCGTTAATTTATTATGGTGATGACAAATTTTCGATTTTAATTGTTCAGGATCATTGAAAAAAGTTACAAGATATAAAGAAATTTATTGACCAACAAAAATTTTCTGTATTTAGACAGTCGTGATATGACCTTAGATGCTAAAGCAACTTAAAACCCACAAAAAAAATTAGCTGATTTCACCAACAGTATACAAAAAAATCAAGCATGGAATGCGATACCAGATAAATTCAAATTTGGATATCCTTTTTCTGAAATTACTCCAAATAATGATTTTCAAACAAAATTTCCCTAAAACCATTTTAATGACGGTTGCATGAAATTAGATGAAATTGAAATAACCCTTCAATTCTTAAGGCTACTTAATTAAAACTTCTTTTATACTTAAGGCTACGTGTATATTGTTCAAGACAATACTGATATATCATTGAATAAAAATAGATTGAATTCATCAAAATTTCAATGGTTTTGGTGGAATCAATTTTCCGAAATGTTTACATTTCGTCCCATACTATTAAAATCTCATTCTGTGTTATTTTTCCGTGGGTTTTTCTAATATCTCAAACCTATGCGTAGGCGTTGGTAAAACACAATCCCCAATTATTTTGGAGAATCCCATCAAAAAGGATAACCAAATAATACGAAGGGGCTTATTGAATGAATAACTTAAGTGTTGACAAATGAGTTTTGAGCAAAAATCGTTAGAATATGTTTTCTTACATCATTTCCCATGCATGATTTTTTTTGCTTTTATTGATAAAATTTACAAAGATTTCACTCAACCAAAAACTGTTTCAGGGTGAACTTGTAAGTTCTACGTTTTTTGCAAATTTGAAATTTGTAGAATTTTTATCAGAAAACATTGTCGACAACTCTAACAACTTCATCACACTTTTAAGAACTCCAGTAAAACAAATTTAAATATTCAGAATGATAATAGAATATAACTTTGAGTTGTTTTATTTTTTTATTTTCCTCGTACATTATATTTAATACACATAATACCTATATTGAATAAAAACAATTTTATCTAATTCTCAAAAATGACGACTTTTTAGTATCTAGGTTTTCCCAGAAAGGAGACGTCGTTATTATATCTAGATATATAATCAATTATAAAATAAATTATCATGCATATCATTCTGTAAAGGTTCATTATTTTTCATATATTTCAAGGAAGACTAACGTTCGTTAAACAACTATAGTTAAAGATAATAAAATTAGTCATTACTAAAGACAATTGTCTTATATAAACTTGGTTGGAATTCAAGAATTCTCAGAGAGGTTAAATAAACTTGTAATCAAAGACAAACATCCAGAATTGGCAAATTGTTCAGAAATTGTGTTTAACCATGAAAATACCAGTCTAAGATCTGATGGTATGAAACGAAACAAATTTGTTGAAAAACATTTGTCATGAAATTGTTCGTGTTTCCGGATCAAATTCAAATTCTTGAATAATTTAAAGCTCTGCATACAATTTATAGAAGAGAAAATATAAGGAAAACTTAAAGTTGATAAGAAAGCACACGCCAGTTGTATTTCTGTGGAAAACCTACACATATACCTTATCGACTTTGTCAAAATTAATCTTATAAAATCCAGTACTTATACACATATTTGCATTACTAATTAGATCACAAATTCAATATCGCTAATATAAAGGTAATATGCACAATAAGCATAAAATATGATGTCATTCTAAGATGCATTTAAAGTATAATTTAACTATTTGGTTATTATTCATATACAAGCATTAATTAATTAAAATATTTCCATTGAAATCAAAGATTAATCATTTCATAGTTATTATAACGTAATTTTTAAAGAAGCAAACTAGCACTTCATTAAAATCATAATCAATCTATGCAAAAACTAATGACCGGTTCCCACACTCAATTATAAAAGCATATTTTAGCAAACAAAAAATTAAAGATAAAACTTCTCATTATACTAATAAACAACAAAAACGTAAGTAGCACAGAGAATAACTCAATCTAATTGAATTAAAAAATTATCTGATTGCAGGCTTATCATAAATGTAGTAAAATTGTTACGGAAATTGATCTGAGTTCTCTTCATACAAATTAAAATTACCTCTATATAATTGACAATAATTGCAAATTGTGACTGCTTTGTCTAATCATGTTTTGACTACTTCACAATAATTAATGACAGTCATATTATAATAGATGAAATTATTTGTAACGAATTGTAAGAAATTTTCTTTGCGTTAAATTTCTCTAATCTTAATAACGCTTTTTGAGAAGGTAGTTACTCGCAGTGCAAAATTTTACTTGCTGTTTCAAGAAAATATCTTTGTATGTATACTTTCACTTATGTTCTTTATTTTTCAAGAAGACCAGAAAAAAAAACTCAACCATGGATAATTATAGAAAAGCGATTAAGAAACTATTCTTAAGTCCTTGGTTAGCAAACATCTAATACGTTTTTAATTAATGGAGTGCTATTATCGGAAATGGAGTACATTGATAGAGCAATTGTAACACTTTGTAATTTTAGTATGTAATGCATTGTTTTTGAAATTCAGATCCATATTCAACAAAAGATAGCTTATTTATATACTGGTCTCTGCAGTGTAGAAGATAATTTTAAAATTTGTATTTCAATCAATTTTCAGCATTGGAACTATTTTTTACAAGAATTCAACATTTTTAAGATACGAGTAGTAAAACTATTTTGATTATCTTTTATCTGCTCAGTGCTACTTATGAATATAAACTAAATGCTATTAAAAATTTATTTTTTCAAAATAAAAATATATTTTGGATAATAAAACGATTGTTTGATACATTTTCCCTGTATATTTCATGAAATTTACCACGAAATATTTTTTTGTTTACATTTCTTGAGAACGAAGTAAAGTAAAAACAGGAACTTATATTAGTGGTATAGACAATCAATGATGAAAAATCTCTGTTTACCTTTTTCTCTTTGATTATATATATATTGTAATGAACAAAGACAGAGACAACTAAAAATGATGGAAAAGAATGGAACACTCGAGATTGTTCTATGGAACTTACGACAATGGGCATTTGGATCTTTCATTATTGACTTAACCAACGATTTTTGAAGTTTTGAGAAGGTTCGGCAATCGAAATTTCTTGACTGTTCAAGGACACATGGTTTGCCTATATAAGGACGCATTCATTCTAAGGAAGTCAGTCAAATAATTCAAGTGATTCAAGTGATTAGTGATGTAATAGAGCATTTTATACTTATTTAGTAAAAGTATCGATAAGTAAAAATCCTAAATAAGCAAAAATTTAAAACTTAAGATAAAGATTATTTCGACTCACTTAAAAATTACTAAAATTTGTAAACGTTTGACAAAAAAAGTTTTTTTTTTAGTATCTTTTAGCAAATACCTTCTTAAATATCATCAGAGAAAATTGCAAAGAAAAAGTGTTGCAAACAAGTTAAACTACAGTGATTACATCACACCACATTTCAATTTTAAAATAAAGAGTGAAATGAGTAAAGAGAGTGACTCTTAGAAATAGAATAAATTTAAAAAAAAATTTTGACAAGCATCAGTCTTTCATGCTACTGATTTCATATTCCTCAATATCAAAGCATGGCTTCATTATTAAGTACTTGAGAAAATAATTATTGGTAGTTATAATAATCATTTCATAAAATGCATTTAATAAATACAAAAGGTAAGAATAAATAATAATAATAAAGAAAAACGTGACACATAACAATGTTTCTGCATTGATGCGCATCGTTTCAGCAATGCCAAGAATATTCCAATAAGTACGTGTTTCGATTTTTATTTCCGACCTGTCAATTTACTGGAGATTTGTGTAACTTCTTGGCTTTCTATTGAGAAAAAAATCAATAAATATTTTTCTAATCTACTCTTCTATTTCTGTTCTAAGAATTTTGATTTCTAAATTTTTAATTTTTCTTTTCCATTCATCAAATTCCATAGTAAATCACACCTCTCACTATATCTAATACCGATAGGTATTCAAAAAGAATTTAAGAAATAATTGAAAAAAACAACTTTAATGTGATTGTTATATGTATGTAGATTTCACTGGTCAACAAAATTTTGTAACAAAAAAAGTATTTAAGTACTAAATTTGATTTTGAAAAATTTGATCAGGTCAAGTTTTTGTATTACTGCTTTTACCAGTAAAATTCCGTGTTGATCCTTTTCACATACTTTTTTCATTCAAAGTGTATTATTTTTTGTTAAAAAGCTTTGTTCCATATTTGCTTAGTGAAGTGATTCTTAAAAAAATACCAAGAAAGTGTAAAAATTATCCTGATAAGTTCTGACGTTCGGGGTTAAATTACTTTTAAAGCTCAATGAAGAAATTGTACACCATCAGTTAACTAATTGTACAAACGTTATTTCGGCCAAAAATCCTATAAAAATTAAAAATTTCCCTTAGAAAAGATTCAACATGACGAACACAATTGAAAATTTGTGGAGATTTGAATGCTGTTGCCTTTCTTTTAGAATTGCAGACTAGACATACAAATTTCTGTTCTTCTTTCATTATTTAAAATGAGACAGTCGAGACAGGAAAAACATTATTTTAAGAAAAACTAGTCCAAAATAAAATCTATTACTTCAGGACAGAAAAATGTTAAACATGCTCCATTAATATCATGTACTGGATATGGTCATACTGGATTTGTCTGATGAAGGATTTGTGAAAGAAATGGATTAAATTGGTGCTGGATTGTGAAGGTTTGGATTGGAAGTGACGCTAAAATAAAAGAGGGAATATTTTTATTAGAGATGAAACGCATATCCGGTAACTATCCAGTATCAGGCCTATCCGGCTACTATCCGGCCGAATATCAGATAACTAGCGCCTATCTTGCTGAAAACTGTGCTACTGGAAGACTCTTCGTAAGACATTATTAAATATTTCAATAGAATCTCCTGCGCTCTTTCAGCATCAAGCAGCAAGTAGTTTGTTTGAATCTAGAGTCTAAGGTAAGCAAGTTGCAATCAAGTAGTTTGAGTCTTGACTTCTAGAGTTAAAACGAGTTTCTAATTCGGATTTTTCCGCCGGATAGTCGATGACCGAATAGAAGGTTAGCGAAATATCCGGTATCCGTTATCAGGCTAAACTGCTATCCGTTTCATCTTTAATATTCAGGTCCTCAAATAAAGATAAAGTTTTTCACAAAATTCATTATTATATGTAAAGCTTTATAAAAATCAGCTCGGGATAATTTATAAAAGTCACTGATTTTTTTTTAAATCACGGATCAAATGACTTAAATATAGGGTTTTTTAACTACTCATAAGACTTTAGATTGTAATATGTTCCTAAAAATTCATTTTCTAAACATTTACTAGAACTTTTTTTCCAAAAATGTGGTCACCGTTAGTGATAAATACGGTAAAAAAATCCATCAAGACATTTCTAGAATAGAAAAATGATATTGGGTAAAGTGGAGTTCAAGTATGCTAACTCATTACTATTGGGTATTACAACAAAAACGTCCTTGAAGCAAAATATATTAGAAAATCATAAAGAGTATTAAAATTAATACTACCTATAAATAAAGCAATCTAGATCTCTGATTTTCCTTAAAAACCCGCATTAAAAAAATAAGAAAAACATATTACAATAAAACTAGTCGTTTTTAAAATTTTCTAATACTAATTTTACTATATTTAATTTTTTTTAAATATTAGTTAATATTAGTCACTAAGAAATTAGTTATAATTTTTCATGTTATTTACAAAAAGCGATATTTTGTTGACCAGTGATTTTTAATAAAATCATAATAACTGCATCATTTTTTGAATCTCGATGTAAATATTCCGTTAGTTTCTGATTTAACCTAACGAATACCACGCGTAAAATCATCTTCCTGTTTAATTAAATCATTAGTTATTCGTTGATTTCTCCTATCTAAACATCAACATTTTTTTTCCACTAAAACTCATAAAATCCGTTATTTATTTGCATCAGTTTATGAACTAGAAACGAAGACAAAGAACGTACAAATGACAAATGAGAAGTAGGTAAATGCAATGATTCTTTTCTAAAACTACAGGCTCATTTTCCATAAAATTATAATTAAACAAAATACCAGATAGGTATTATAACGACGAAATATGAGAATACAGCAAAAAAAAAGGAAGTAATTTTAAATAATGCGTGCGAGTGTGTAATGTTCCAAAACAGTATTAACTATGAGTACATATCATATTTAAAAAGGAAATACTTTTTTTTTTCAATTTTTTGTTGTTATTCCATTCAAATGCAATTCATAAATATCTTAATAAAAAGTATAGAAAAAGTGCGGTAGTTGAGAATTCTCGTTTGTCAATCACCATCATTGTTCCATAAGCATCACTTTCTTGCGTGTATTCATTAATAAAATAACAATAAAGAACATAATGTACATATGGCATTGCCATATAATAAGTTTATATTGCTCCAATTATTGCCTTTTCCTTCATTTCCTTACTTCTCATTTTCATATTTAAATTAAATAGAAAATATCATTATTGTTATTAACACTTCATAAGGAAATCCTCATAGATGAGATAAATATAGTAATGTCAAATGTATTTATATGCTCAGTAATTATGATTATTTTCAATTAGTTATAAGAAATTATCACTACTTTTTCATTGATTATATCAACGAATGGTTGAATGACTTCTTGTCGTATTGTTGTATACAAGAATATTTATATATTTGAATGTCAAATCAAATTACTGTTTGCTGATTGATTACATTTAAGTTTTTTTTTTTTTATATAAGTAGGTAAGTAAAGTAAGAGCATTAAGTATCCATATTTTTTGTAGCATATAAAAGAAGAATTTTAATCCAATTAAATCATTTCAATGTCCTTTTTAAATTAGATTTGTTGAATTTATAAAATAGCATTATATAACCGTAACAGTTTAATTAAAAGTTTTTAAAACGAAATTTAATAATTTTCATAACTCTATTCATTGACTTGATTTCTTTAAAAATTATAAAAAAGTGTAGAAGCTTTTATAATAATAGCTAAGTATATTTTATTTTAGCAGAAGTGGAGTAAAGGAAAAGTTGGTTTATAAGTTAACAAAGACGATTATTTTTTTTGTTATTGGTAATGAAGACTATAGAAATCGTGACTAATATAAAACTAGTGTTATATTGATCTGAAATTTTCAAAGTTTAAAATAATGAATTTATTTTCTGTTCCTCGAGGCAATTGTAAGCACCCATCTTTTTATATTCCTGAATCAATCTACATTCATACGATGTAAACTGTTATGTTAAGTTTAGTTAAAAATAAAAATAGGAATAACCAGGAGGCTTGGTGGAGACATGATGTCTGATTTCCTCGTCACCAAAGATATATAGGGAATCGCATATTGATCATCTTCTATATGATGATTTACCTGGCACGATCAGACGATAATCTCTTTATAACCCTCTGTCGAAAAAATAATCTTTCAAACATTATTGCAACAGTAAAACTGAAGCTAAGTATCATCTAAAATGCAATGAGGACGATTTGGAAAAAGTGAATATAAATGGTTCTCGTAATTAAAACAAATTACTTTTATTCAACTTTATTACATAAACAAATTACCGCATATCTCGGCGTATAATACGCACCTGTAAGCCTAAAAATGCACCTTTGATTTTCGGGTGCATATTATACGCCAGATATAAAATTTTACCTTGACAAATTCAATTTTTTTTAAACAATTATTCATTTTACATTTTTATTTTATTTTGAATATAGATTAGAAGGAAATGGATATATATTTGCAAAGTATTTAAAAAGAATACCTATACATATAACAAATTAGAATTTATACAAGGTGATGGGAAAATATAATATAATATGGGGAAAAATTATAAAATCAACATTATCTTTACCAAAATATTGTTTTAGCTAATTATAAATTAACTTTTGATTCAATAGATATTTATCATACTATATGATAACCAACGTTCATGCGTTAGTTCTAATCGATTCCTCTTGTAATATAATTGTAATATTATAGAGTAAATGTTTATTTGCTATTAGTACCCCATTCATTTTATTTGGTTTCTATGATGCGAGGTAAAATATTTATGTTGTGTTTGATCAATTTCCAACTCACGATTTCATGTTTTATTATTAAGGATCGTTGCACCTTTCCTAAAGTATATTAGAAATGAAAAACTCTTTTGTAAAATGTAAGAATCGCCTTAAATGATTTATAGTATTCAATAAAATATAAAATAAGTAGATACAATATTACAATATGAGGTCTGTTTTGAAATATGCACTTTAACGTTATTATCGTTATTATTATTATTATCAGATTGGTAATATGAAAGAAATATAAGCTATTCAAATAATTTTGCAATGAAATCATCATTAAAAAATTGAGTTAGTAAACTCATTCCTAATAAAATTATATATTTATTTTTAGTATGAGTAGATAAGTAATACATAATTTATTCAGTTTATTATAACTATTTTAAGGTTGTACAAAAAATTCGTTACACATAAAAACTATTTAATTTGTCCTTTAGTAACGTTGATGAGCCTATATTTATACTATAATAAAATTTAAAAATACGCTTTGATATTTACTCGTATGTAAGCAAATGAGAAACAGATAGCAACGATAAAATGAAACCTTTAAATGAATAAAACTAAACTGTTGTCTTTTTGTACTTTATACGAGTAAGTACTTGAAGTGTACATGTACGAGTATGTACACAATGCACGATGAAATGATGAAAATGAAAAAACCACTTGAAAACTATACAAACATACGTTTTTTGGAAATAAAAATCAATAGCACTAGACTTATTGATGTAACAATTGATAATAATTTAATTGATAAAATTGAGGTAACAATTTTAAATAACTATAGCCTATATTCTATAATCTATAGAATATATAAAGAAATCTTTTTATTTGTTTTTTATTTCCTATTCTTATTAATTTTGTGTGTTGCCGTAATATTTTTTGTTTGTTTTGCAATTGCAACGATTGTATTTTAGAAAAAAAATAATTTTTAAGTACTCAGTATGTTTTTTTGGCAATTATTTAAAATAATATTAGTAAATTTAGTTAAAATATTTTTATAGAACAAAAAGCAGTTGACCCAATACATAACAAGGAACAAAAATAAATATTTTCGTTTAAAAAGAACTTTATAAGAACTTATCTTTATTTCATGGGAATGCTCAGTTTTTTTCAAAACCATTGTATGTAACCTACCAAATACTGGGATGAATGATTGCTTTTTTCAAACTAATAATTGGATTTTTGATAACAACAAATTATCAATTATTTTTTAAGTATATTAAAACTTTAACAAAATTATATTAATAATCGATGCAATCTTAACTTTAAAAAAAATATTATAAACAATTTAAAATTGATAAAAAAGAACCACCTGACTACAAATTTGCCACGATTTGTAGTCATGTGTGTGACGTCATAATGTTAAAACGACAATTTATTTCCACAGTAACGGAATACGATTTTAATATCAGTCTGTGTTTTAACGTTTACTTTTTCAGCTAGAATTTTTATTAATTAGGAGTACTATATTATTAAAAAATGCTTCCATCGACATGATCTTCACAACAACAAAAAAAAATGTTACTGTTTTGAAATTAGGTCGTCGCACTTCTAGGAACCATTAATGTCAACCTTTAACATCTTTTGGAGCATTAAGAAAAAGTTTTTTGGGGATCTGTTTTCGTAGTATTCCTACATAATGGTACGAAGCACGATAACTTTTAAAGGTATAAGCCGTTGATATATTTGTTAATATATTGACGATAATAACAATATTTAATCGATTAAAAGTCAAAACATTGTATCATCTACGTGCTGAAATAAGTACAAATTAACATTGTGACGTCACATGTGCTCGAGTTTGAGAACCGTCTTTGTGTATACAGTACTGGTTTTAAAATTTATTTTTAATTTAATATAACTTTTTAATTTGAACGAAAAAAGAAAAACTAAAAACAGTTTTATTATAAAGTGTGTATATTATGATCTTTCCATTTATTACAAAAAAATAAAAAATAAAAACCCAATTAAAAATGTTTTTTACATATTTTTCAGTTTCAGAAATAACATATAGGTATAATTTGTATATTTATTTTGATACCTCTACTATATAGGTTTTCAGATTTTCCAAAGACGACAAATACGATCTTCTTCAATGCCATTTTTTAAAATATATAATTTAACGCAAATTTTTAATAGTAGGTAATTATAGTTGCTGATTATGATATGAAATAACAAAGAAATGATGTTCTTTCTCTTAATAAATGAGATGTTTTTCGTCGTTAACTCATTATAAAATACAAGTAGGTATATGCATTACATAAATGTTTATTTTATATGTTAAATAATTGATTCTAACACGAAACAGAAGCAAAAGAACGTACACATTAACCATTCTATGGTTGTTCAGAAAAAAACAACTCAAGAGAAAACTTACATCACTTGAAAATTTTAACACCACTATGTTTAATGCTGGAATCAAATAAAATACTACAATGGACCATCAAATAGTTTTCTCAAAATTTTTATTTGTAGATGAAATAAATCTTGTAAAAACTAATAGGTAGTTGTACATAGATAAACCTACGTAATAATAGGAAATGTTAAACGTAATTACTGACGTTGATTTCAAATATTCATATAAATAAACAAATGTATATAAAAGGAGAAAGTTTTTCATATCCGTTTCATTTTAATCTTGGACAAAATTCAAGTTTACAATAAAATTTCTCTGCATGTATTATTTATTGTACGTGCAGCATACGAGTTAATTGAATCTTCAATTTGATTGACATTTCCATCATGAAATCTATCGATAAATACCAATCAAGTTGATAAAATCGGCTTAATTACATTTATCTTGTATTGTTTCCTTCATTCTTGAAAAAAATTATATATTCATTCGTATTTTGAACTTTTTTTTTTGTACATTGAAAAGTCATATGGCAAAAGATTATATCTCACAAATAATCGGGAAGCTTGGTCTGGTGCACATTGAATTTGTAACCATGAGAGTATCTCGGAGACTGAGTCACGAATTCAATTTTTAAATTAAAAGAAAGATATGTGAATGGAGAGAGAGAGTGTTTGTAAGTGTTATTGAATATTTATTTTATAAACACAGCCATTCATCTTTGATATCAAATAACGGCACTGGATCAAAAATAAAAATGCAGCAAAACGTATTATAGAGAAAAGCATCGATAATGAAAAACCAATCGATGTTATAATAAAATTAACTGTAAGACTGTAAAAAAATTTGATTGGATGTAAAAGTTATACTCATATATACCGTTGTTAAATAATAAGTTAATGTTTCGTTGTAAATAAATGGTTTGTAGTTTTTTTTTTCTTTTCCTTTTAAGAAATCAACGTTGTATGTATAATTTTGCAATTTCCACTCAATTGGTAATGCAATTTGTTAAGTTATTTTATAAGCTTGTGTTTAAACCTGAGACTTCTTTAGAATAAATCGTATAGCATAGATTGGATGCAATGACGTAGCTTTCGGTTGGGGGTGGGGGACAAAGGGGACCATAGACCCGGACGGCATAAATGTGAGGGCGGCTAAAAGTAGTTAAGTTTATTAATTTCATCTGCAAAGTAGGTGATGACAGTTAAAAATGAAAAAAAATCCGAACTCGAAGTTTTAAGATACGTTTCAAACTTGCGTAAAGAACTCGTAGTATCTTTGGAATCTAAAGGAAAAGAAAAGACACAGTTTTAGCAATAGGAACAGATAGGCCAAACAACGGTACCATGGAAACCCAAATCGGAAGCTGTGAAGTATCTTGGAGTGTACTTGGACACCAGGCTGAGCTGGTCCATACACATAATAAAAAAAAATTACAGTTGCACATGCTAGGCTAACCAAGCTTTATCCAATAATGAACAGGAAATCCTCACTTAGAGTCGAATATGCTATACTACTGTACAAAAGCTTGGTTAGACCTATACGCCTGTATGCTAGCTCAGTCTGGGCAGTAGCGACCTCATCGAAAATAAAAAGGCTCCAAGCAGTTCAGAACAAGATAATAAGGATGGCAATAACGGTTCTATGGTTAGTACGAAACAACCACCTGCACAACGAATACGATATCCCAATAATTTGCGACACTTTTAAGAACCTGTCGGCCGGATTTAGAAGATTTACTAGCTGTCCTAAGGCAATCTCTCTCCAATCAGGCTATAAACCCGAAACGAGGAAATTAAAAAAGAGCTATCCTAAGGATTTGGATGACGACATGACAGTTAGTTCAATAGGACACTTAAAAGTTGCCCTTATTTAAAGAGTTGTAAAGCCCAGGAAAATATAAATGATAAGGATTGCACACCCATATTGTGGACATAAAAGATTTGTACCCATCAATCAGCTATAGCGATGCACAGACAAAGAGCAAGACAACACTGACCAAGAGACAAGAGTGAGTGAAGAACTGTTTCTGCAAGCTCGTTCTGTGCAACCATCCAACCCTATCCAACAGCCATTTCGTGTGACGAGCGCTTATATCGACACTGTTTCGGCGATTCTTATGCACTGCCTTGTCGACCCTCAGCCTAATCCGGACTAAGCTGAAACCGTTTTTTACTCACTCTTGCCTCTTGGTGAATGTTGTCTTACTCATTGTCTGTTGGTAAATGTTTGAACATCACCAGAAGGACAATTGGAATAAACTTAAACAAAACGAACAAGCGTTTGTATGGCGGACTAGGTACTGCTGATCTGGACAGAACAATACATTTTAAAAGAAAACAATTAGAACAATACGGTAATGCTGAAACTTGAAAAAGATTTTAATAGCTTTATAGCTATTTTAACATCGGTACAAGTGGTAGATTCTAAAATCTAGAGGAATATATGCAAAAGAGTTTGTGTTTCAAAAAACACAAAAAAAAAAATGTTATACCTATTTTGAAAGGATTTTTATTTCTGAGTGTTTATTTGAACCTTGACTTGAAATTGAGTCAAATTCGAGTCACATATTTATATGACATATCTAGCCAAGCATTGATTCTGTAAGTTTTTTTATTTACAAGTATCAAATATCAAGCATAGTTAATTTAAAAAATGTTCAACTACTTGACTTGATGAATCCACAGACAGGTTACTTCAGTCTATGATTGAGTTAATGAATCTCTACCTAAGATACCCTACTATACTCTACAATGCTACCAGGTTAATTCTTATACCAATCTATCAAATATTTAAATGAATAAATAAATGGTAAAACAGGTGTATTGTAATTTATTAGGCCAATTTATCACCTTTTCAAAAACTGGTTAAATAAGCTTTTATGGTTTTTCGGGCTCTTTTATGTAAAACAAACTTTAAATATATTTTTTTCTATGTGATAACTTTATTAAACTAAGTAAAGACAGGTCACAAATATCATTACTTATTAACATTTATGATTTAACTCTCATTTTATTTGAAGATCATAAAATCTTGAATTATAAATCTTTAAAGAGTTAGAATGTTGCGCAATCAAATGATATATTGCGGGTAATTTCAATGATATTAAAGAAGAAATCACGGCAACATATCCAAAACGAATGATGTTATTTTTCATCGCTTCAGGCTGGAAAAGTTATGAGGTTTTATTGAAATTTACGACTTTCCACAATCATGCACTTTGAACTTATCGCTTGGGAATCAAGCTCAATTTCTTCCGCCTTATTTTCAAGTTCAATTTACCAGCACATTAAAATATCACTTTGTCCTAAAAAAGGTAAATTGTTTTTAATAGGTCTCTTTAAAATGCAATCAATTTGTTATCTTTAACAAGGAAAATTTCAAAATTGAATTATAAATAGTGTTTTCTATCCATATATGTGGATTTTGATTACAAAAATTAATTCAATTAACTAAGCAATAAATATCAAGTTAAAACTAGCAAATGTTTAATTGGCAGATAAAAAAAATGGTCTTTTGCTTAATTTCAAAACGGAACCAAAACCTTATTTTAAACATTTGATCGTTTCGATAAAATATTTTCAAAATGATTCATCAGAAGTGTGATCCGTATGCTTGCGCCTACAGCAATAAAAAACTCGACTTTCTCTAGCACTAGATATTATAATAAAATACCTACATGCATACTTACGGAACACAGATCTATTCTTTAATTTATACACACGTTTATGTATTGTGGTATCATCGCATTTAATATAAAATTAGAACAATTGTTCTGAAGATATTTAATTCAAGATTCAGGGCGTCTGAACGATTCGAACTGTAATAATTGCTTGATCTTAATGATAATGTTATAATTTCTTCACCGTAAAAAACGCTTTTATTACTTTATTGACTTCATTCTTAAATAATGTATCAGCCAAATTTATTTTGAAAGTAAGTATATCGCGGTTATACATTCGAGAAAATATAAAATTAATCATAGTTGTCTTACTCATACTAATATATTAAGAAGAGCACTCAATAATTGGTGATTATTGTTGACATTATCATTTTTCCAGCATTTCTGACAAAACATTTTTATAGTTTTCTAAAACAACTTTCATTTAAAAAACCAATTTGTTACCGTTTAATTAAACAACGAAACGTTTACTTTCGTTTAATGAGTAATTTAATAACCTCGACGAAATGATAAATTTTCGAATTTTAATGAGTCATTTTTTGAAACGTTATCAAATATTAAGATTTTTTAATATTTTGCTACTTTCATATCATAATGCTTAAGGTGTCGATTATATAATTTGCAAAAATCAATGCTATATTACAGAGAAGGTAGGATAGGCATATTATAAATGTATGGCAATAAAAAGCGTTCAGAACGATATTTTGTTATTTAATTAGTCGCAGGTGTGGTAAATATTTTTGTACTATTGATTATTTAAAATCAATTATCTACGAAATACAACTCAAAATTTATTAGGGCGTATTTTAATTAAAATTTTTATTTTATAAATTATTTTAACACAGAACATAGTATGATAATTTGGTTTTTAGCATGGTATACATGCAAAGAAAAACGTTTTACCCGAAAACGTTTAAAATTAAATTCGGTAGACACAAAATAATAAGGCGGTCCCTACTAAATACTTTTATGATTTCCTTAAAAAAAATAAAAACACATTTTGAAAAATCCTTTAAAATATAAATTTTTTCAAAAATTAAAGTATTACAGTAGTCTCAATAATTTGGTACTTCATTGGTCCGGTACGTTCCATAATTCGGCACCCTCCGCTCAAGCCTCCCTCAACCCTTTATTTTTGTTCCAAAGTTACAAAAGCTTTATTTTATTTACATATTATGAAATTTTCTATACAACTCAATAATTCGAACAAACCAATAAACCGGTACCATTTAGTTTTTGATAGTGCTAGATTAGTGAGAGTCTACTGTATAATCTATTAACTAATATCACTGCTACATACGCTAGGTCGAAGCTCGTACAACTTATAGAAATCAAGAAATTTAGGACTTTGACATTTAGACAATCGCTAATGATTTACCTATAGATGTTGATGCAACCATACATCAGTAAAAAGAATTACACTGTTTTAAGGGGTTAGGTGGGGTTGAAAATTAAAAAAAAAACGATTTTTTTTGTCTTTATAATAGTACGATATGTTAAAAATATTCTCCTAAAATTTAAAATCGATCCGAGTAAAAATTCTAAGAGATAGACCCTTCGGAAGTTCCGCCCATCAGGCCACGTCAGTGCAGTGCTTTACAGGTATACGGAAACAGCTGCGTAGCTATTGTTCCTATTTTAGCTATTATTGCGTAGCTAAGAGCAAAAGAAGGCCCTGGATATTGCCGTAGCAGCAAGTACTTTGCTGTATGGTACCGGAATCGATGATTCTATGTAAGTTAAAAAAATATTTCTTTTTTGAATGTTATTTCAATTTAAAACTTTAAACGTGTTTATCTCAAAACTAAATTTTTTAAGTCGGGGGACATGATTTTTCAAAAAGTTTTTTAGCAATTTTGTTCAAATTTTGCACACATCTTTGAAATAACATTATCTAGTTATTGAACGAAGGATTTTTTTTTACTACACCTAATTTTTTCAAGCCAATACATGGCGAAAGTTTGACCAAAAAATGTGTTTTTTTGTTCAAAGTCTGCAAAAAAATTCAAATTTTAATTTTTTTCCTTCGTTCAATAACGAGATATATCCATGTACTAACAAAATATTTTTGGTTTTTTGATTTTAAATGAACCAATAATGAGTTATGCTGTCCACGGCAAGAGCATTTTTTTTGAGACGTCAAGGGAGATGAGGTACCAACGGCTGAGTTTTCGGAATTTTTAAATAAAAATTTCATAAAATACTGTTTGAATAAGTATCTTTGATATGCTGATTTGTTTTAATAAAATATATGATTGTATATATTAAAAAAAAAAAAATGTAAAAACACCCTTTTTTTGAACCTCTAAAACCCACCTAACCCCTTAATATTTTTTATTATTGAATATTTATACATAAGTATAATGTAATTGTAACTATGTCGAACCTGTACATTGCAAATTTTTTGGAAAATCTTATTGCAATAGTCTTTATTATCGATATCTACCATTTTAAAAAATTTTTACTGTCTGTTATCGCATCACGCGAAAACCACAGAACGGATTTTGATGACTTTTGGCATGATGATAACTATTATTCTGGTGATTATCTACGATACTTTTTACTGTAGGAAAATGTCTCATTTTCACAGAAAAAAGAAAAACTGTTGCGGGCAAAAATCACGCTTATACTAGCATTTTGATAATCGTGTTTTATATCACACCTTCAAAAAACTTTAGCCACGACTTTTCCTCTTTAACGTTCAAATTCTACCTTGACTTGCCTACTTCCACCCCTCAGCGATTTCTGTTTCAATTAATTCTTAACCTTGAAATCACATTGTATTCGAACAAATGCCAATAACTTTTAATGGTACATACCAATTCATGCTTCCTCAAACAATTTTAAAGCCATCAAAGTGACGTGAGTCTAGGAAGTTACAGTATCTGACAACCGATGAAATTTTCTGATTTTATAGCATATTAATAAAATAATATTTGACTGATCTTTACTTTAACTACGATATGTATAAGTATAACCCTAGTATAGGTAAAATATCAGATTTAGAACCTAATTTAAAATATGAAATTTATAGATTAGGATGCTATGAAGCATTCTAAAAATAGTAAATGTAAATATAATTTATGAAAAGTACTCACAAAATGTGTTTAATAATAAAATTTTTCAACTGAACATTTTACATGAATCGTTTTTTTTAAGTAAATAAAATTAAATAAAATGTTTCTACAAACTTACGTTCGTTAAAATAAAAAATTAAATACAAATCCTTGAGTTACATTTCCAAGTAACAGTTATTATTGTAAATGGCCCTTAATATGTTTCACACACAGCTCCCACATTAATCTTTAATAGCATACCGACCCGTTTAAATCTTCTACGCTTTTAACATTTTAAACGAATCACAATCAAGTAAACCTCATAAATATAGTAGAAAGGATTACAATTTAACGCATTAAAAGGATATAAGGTAGGCGAAACATTAATCTAATAAACTGTCACCGTTGTATTTGACGGTTTCTTTTAGTTAACCCGCTCATTTTTCTAAAGCTGAATAATACTGCATAATAAATACTTGTGTAGGTAAGTAAATAATGTAAATTTTTAATTGCATGGTAGACTCGCGTATTTTCAACGCTTTTAAATTGAGATAAGCCGCCACTTCGTTCACTTGGCTTATAACTTTTCAGTGGTATAGCGTGGATTTATGTCACCCGGTGTAAACTATAAATTTGCCACTCCCTATTTTTGCTATTAAAAAGAAATCTGTAAATGACTTAGAATATTCCAACCCTGTTTGAAATAGGCAACCAAAAAAACAACCTTTTCCTTAATAAAGATTTAATTATCGTGTTTTCAAAGATTTTTCCTTTAACTAAAGAAAGTATTGTAATTGGGTCCAACTTTCGATTTTCAGTTTTTAACGGAAATACACGTTTTGAGGTCCGAAAAAATATTTCTAATAAATTTATCCGTGTGGGTACCTAAAACAGTCATATTGTATCGAAAGCTTTATTCGAAAATCACCAAAATTGGAAATTTGTCTTTATATTTCATCTAATTGTACCGCGAAGCTTTTGGTTGAAAAGGCGACAGGAAATCCCGCTTTATTCTACGGGTTTTAGACTTTTTTAATTTTTTTCGAAAACGGTTCTAACGATTTTCTCTTATGGTAACGACAGGAGTCGGCAACCTTTTTTGACTGCGGATCAAATCATCGGTCAATATATCAAATAATATTTGAGTACTAAATAGACGTTTGGTTCAGTGGTATTTTCATTTTAAAAGAGTCTTTCAGTGAATAAAAGATACATTATAATTTATATCAAGAAAATAATTACAATATGTTTTTAAACAATTTTTTTTATATTCTTTTATTTATTATATATATTACAATTTAATTTTGGAGCTAAAGTGGGTCACTTGCAATTATCAAACGGGTCACTTGGTGTCGTAGGTTGCCCACTCCTGCGGGTTACAAGCTGAGGGTGTCCTTAAATTTGAGCGACGACTATGACTATCGCCCTATGTCCAGTTTTTTCTAAGTCCACCTTTGATTTAACTAATCTTTACGCATGATGTATTTTATATGTTAAATTTTTCGGTACGTAATATTTTGGCACCGCCGTTTTGGCGCGGGACATTTTGGCGCAGGGGTGTTCCCGGGGGGGGGGGTCGCTTTATTGTACCGGGCTCCTAAGAATATGCGGGGGTGTTTTTTTTTGTTTAAACTTTCGGTTTCCCGTTTGCGCCAAAACGTCCTGCTTCGTTAATTTTTCGAAACAAATCCTTGAAAATTGTTCAAAAGTACATTATCGTAAGTCTGAACTGTGTTTACTTAGTTTGTTACTTTTTACGAGAATGAAGTCACGGGTAGCTACTACATCATAGAATAATACCCAATGAACAATTTATTCTTACTTACGATTTTCAATATTTTCTTTTAATTCTAATTCTAATTATAAATATTTGTTTTTATAAAATATCGTTAAATTTAAATTGATTCTTAAGTCAATATTACATTTTTTATAGATGTTACAAACAATAAAATTGAATTTTTTTTCATACGGTTTTTAAATGAATATGTAAATAAATTTTATGATTGCATTTATTGTGGCCTTTGTTTAAAAATACCATTAAAAATTAATAAGCCAGATCTAATTGGATAAATCAATGCACCCCGAAATTATATTACCTATTTGTAATTAATAAATTTTGAAATTGTTGTTATTATGTTGAAAATTACAATTATTTAAAAGAGCTGTTCTGTGTTCATTTGTTGGAAATTCAAAATCTTAGTATCACAAAATTAGCATATTTATGATTCATGTATGGAGATAACGTGTATGGTTTAATAGCTTCATTGTTTTAATACCCGACTTAAAAGTAAATTACTACCAGTTATAAAGCGACTATAGATTTATTAATTCAATTAATTTAGACTAGATCATTCGAAGGCGAATAATTTCTAATGACAAGTTTATATAAATTGTTCCTAATATGCCGTTAGTAGGTAGGTGGTTTACGACTTTTATATGTGTATCAGTCGTATGAATCGTTGAATGAATTTTTTATTTATAAGTATTTAACGCTTCTATAGATAGGACCTTGTAATTTTTATATGTTTTTAACTGATAGTAAGTTCATTCGATGGTGAAGGTAAAACAATTTTTCTGCCATAAAAAATTTAATTCCTTTTTGCGGAAATGGAATTCATACTCGTTACATTTACATTTTTATATCACTATATAAAAATAAATGACACAGTATCCTCTCCACCCATCGCTGTTTACTATATTGAATGATAAATAAACCTTAAGAAAAAATATTAAATCAGATAATTTTATTAGGCTCGAGAAACTCGTGCGTTGCCTGTGCAATAACTTTCTTTGAAAACTGGTTGTGGCCGCTGACATTAGTAAATGGTATCATAACAATTTCAAATGTAATCTTTCCTTTCATTTTCTTTAATAATCATCGTGAATGCACAATCCTTAATTGAGATGTTCAAAATAAGAGAAAAAACATTCACTTACATACATTTGTACAATGGTCAGCATTGTCTTAAGCTACTTGATAGGTATTTATCTTTATTATTTTATTCGCTTTCTACGACGGTGTTCTTCATAATATGCAGATTGAAGATAATAAAGCCATTATGTTCACAATATTGCAGAAAAGCAAACACGTTTATTTGTTCAAACGAATTAGAAGCTATGGAAAAAAGAAAGGCACAGTTTATGAGAATGATGCCAAAAATTCATCTATCAAAACAAAATATTAATAAAGCCAATAAAGTTCATAATAACTGAGTAGATAAAATATGTTTTAATGCAATTTAATTTTCTGCAATTAGAACGAAATTAACATCAATTTATTCTTACGGTTAATATAATTATTTTATAGATAGAGAAAAAATTATTTGAACGCAAGACTAAAATGTATACAATTAGGTATTAGTGTGACACCGTTAAAGAAGTCAAGATTCGCAATTATTAATATGCAAAACTATTTCTATGAGCACATAATTAAAGGAGTTCGCTATGCAAATATTATTAAAAACAAAGAAATATGCTAATGTAACTGTAAAATAAATAGTTTTTAAAAACTAACAGCTAGACAGCTTTTGGAACGGTTTATTTTGATTATGATTAAATGTGGAAAATAGTGAATGAAGCAGAGATATTCACTATTAGCCTTATTTACTAAATCTGGCTAAACATTGTAGGTATCGTAGGTATGCTTTGTTAATTTATTATGTTGATGAAAAATATTTGATGGAATTTGAATTTAATAAAGTTTAAGCAATAGGGCTTTGAAGGATTAATGTAATAATGTAACATTTTACATGCTTTATATTTTGTTCATGGTAAAATTAAAAAAAATATCTGCTGCGAGGTGTCATAGTATTTTCTTTAACATGAAATTCGCTATTGGTTAAAAGAACATAAATAAACCCCACGATTGATTAAAAAAAATATAAAAATAATAGTGTATCAATATCTTTATAAACAGAACTATAATATGTATACATCCTCTATGCATATAGGAACTCCCACTCTTTACTCTTGAACTCTCCTTATTTGAATTTTGCCAAGAAAAGTTTCAAATAAAAGTTATAGGCGTTGATGAATTAAGAATTATAGCAAGTTGAAAGAAAACCGTTGTAGTGGTTTTCGAAAAAAAATTGAAAAATCTCAAAAACCCCGATAGAATAAATTGGAGCTTCCGGTCAACTGATTTCAACCAAAAGCTTCGCAGCATAACTAGATGAAATATTAAGGCAAACTTCCAAGTTGGGTGACATTTGGATGAAGCTTTCAATACGATATCACTGCCACCCACAGACATGTTTCTACTTTTTTGGATTCAGGGGACCTTAAAAAGTGTATTTCCGGTGAAAATTCAAAATCAAATATTCGATCCATTTACAATACTTTCTTAACTTTATAGTAGTCGTAAAAGTAAGTAAAAAGGAAATGTGTGTTGATGGTACTTGTTTATTATCAGAATACTAAGATGGTGGTTACAGTAGGTACAAACTTATATTTTTACCAATTTTTTCTATTTTGAATAGAGATTCACTATTTGATTTGATTTCCAAGCTACTTGACCTATATTTAACTTAAAATCAAGTCAAACTCGAGCTAAATATTAATTGTTTTTTTTAATGTCAAAAGCTCAAGCCTTGTGTCTAGTGATTTTTTTCTTCATTAAGAGGTTATACATACGATTATACAGTCAGGAGGCCCAAAAAAATTAATTAAAAAAATTAAAAAAATCGATTATTCAAGAATTTTTCCTGAGATGACTTTAAAATTTATTATTGTATAAATTTGTACACAAATTATGGGTAGGTAACTTTAAATTGTATTTAATATTTTTGTATTTGTAAAAATAATAATTTTGAAAGGTGCTATAGCTGGTCACCAAAAGCTCCTCTCAGAAATGAGATCTTGCGATGAACACGATATCTTTGAAGTGAATTATTTAAAATGAAAAAACCAAATGGAGTTCGTTAAAGTTATGTAGGTATAATCTTGTAATAAATCGAATGATTAAGCAAAACAACATTTTCGGACATTTTTTTAAAGAAAAATTAGACGTTTTAAATTTTTTTTGATATATTATATATATTTTTCCCTTTGGAAATGCTTGCACTATTGTTAACTTAAACTATATTGCTACCATACAAAAATATAAAAAATATATAAGTTATAAGATGTATAAAAGATGATTATTGTGTTTTATTATATTTGTTGATCATATTTTGCCTGCATACGTATGGAATTTTATGAACAGTTTTTTTTCAACGTAAAATTATCCTAATTAATCCTCAAACCACTTGCTTGATATGAATGGCAAAACCGCCGTAAGCCAACACGCAAAGCAAGCACCACAAGGTTAGTATCTATTATCGAAGCGTTACTCGTAAAGGGGTGGAGAAGACGTATGTTAAAGATTGTTCTTGAAGGGTAAAGAAAATCTTTCATGCCCTGTTAATGTAATTAAACAAAAACCTGTTAATTGTGAGAATGATGTGATCGACATTTCACGCGTGTGTCTATAACCAATAGCGAGTTTGCCCTTTGAATTTCTATCTTATAACTACCATTACTTGAACATGTAATTCGTCACACTTTTACCAAATATTCTTCAAGTGATTACATAAAATGTTATGAAATATTTCAGTATGTTCTATGAAGACAGAAGAAGCTTAAAATATGCATTGGAGGCATCATTAATAAATTATGAAGTTTATAATGAGCTTTTATTTGTTAACATTTTTGTGTGTTAGCTAATTTGTTCTGCTAATGAGATACACGAGCCGCACAGTGCACACATCGATTAACTCCGTAATGCAAAAAGTTGAGTTAGTTGATAAAATAGACTTCTGAAATACATTGTCTCTTATGGAAAAGCTAAAAAGCAAACTGTAATATTAGAGCTGTTATAACTTATTATTAGAAAAATATATTTAGGATATATACAGTTAGGAGTCAACCAAGTATTTTGACATGAAAATTTGTAAAAGTTGAAAAAGTGGAGTTAATTGATGTGTGCACTGACCGGCTCATATATTACTCACAAAATAGTTACTGTTTTTTTTTAGATTTTATTTATACTAAGGGCATTAAGCTATAAAAAACTGTAAATGATAAAACCTCCAATTCTTTCATTAAAATCCTTGTTTTAAAATAATTTTTATAGAATCAATGTCAAAATTGTAATTATAATTTTATATTGGATTTACCTGCATGTGAGTAATTCAGTAATTAATATTTCATTTTTAAGAAGGTATCATATAAATAAAAATACTATTCAAATTTTCCCAATTAATAAGGCGATTGTATACACACAAATTAACTATATTTTAAAAACATTATGTAGATTACTGACGTATTCAATATACATCTTCAAACACTGCGATGCATGTAATCATACACCTATTATTTATGAAATCATAGTGTGAACACCTTTAATGTATGCATCGGATCATTATTTAACAAAAAAAGAATAATTAACATAGTTTTATATTACCTTTGTATCCTGATTACTTGAATTTTGAAAAGTATTATTTCATATATGTACTTAAATAGCCAAATATTGATGAAATTAAAGAGTAAAACTCAAAATATTTTTTTTTTAAATAAGTGACCATAGTTGTTAACTGTTTGACCAGAAAATTAGAAACTATCATAGTTTAAAATTAATATACTTATTATTATAATTAAGGTACTTTTTTGCATAATACAAGTTGACATGGCAAATATTAACCAATTCAAAATTAAGATTTGCATTTTTAAAAAGTAATAGGACTAAACTTATTATAACATATAGGAATATATTTTTAATTTAAATTTATTGCTTAATTGCTATACAATAAAATCTATTAAAATTTTTAACATTTTTATAAGACGCTCTGTGTTCGTATATTTAAACCATAATAACCAGATTAATTTCCAACGTAATAATTAAAATCATTCTTTGAGGTAAATGACTTACAATATTCTAAGAAATAGGTAGTAAAATTTCCTCTTATCACAATTAAAACTTGCTTCAGTGAAATTCTTATTAATTTTTTCTTCAGGCAGTTTCAAACACGTGGATAGTTCAAGTCAGCTATTTGATATTAATATAATTTTCAATGTTATACAATATTAATTTTTAACTCTAGAAATCTTTTATTAACTTTATTTTTATGTAAATGTTTTTAAACGTTTGAATTTTTATTAATGAATGAAAAATGAAAGGAAAAAGTGACTAGGTATACCATTTTAAGAGTTTGTATGTCGCAAAACAATTTTAAGACGAGAGTTTCGAACGCAAATATGCTTAGTCAAATGTCGCAAAGAGAATTACAATTAATTTATGATGCCATTATTTTTTTGATGGTCGTTTTAAATAAATAGTAAGTGGTGAAAAGAAAATCGTACACCCACGTAATTGAGCTCGACTTCCTTTTGCGTATGATATACATGAAGATGTACTAGTTCTTTAATATAACATGGATATTAACTACAAATTAGTTTAACACTTGTAAGAATATCACTGCGTATACGATACGGAAATAAAAAGTTTTCATCAACAATAATAAACGAGCATATTTTATGGCTTCCATAGATATTTGAAAAGTAAACTTAAAATTAACAAGATTTATAGAACATTTTCTTGACGAAAAAAAATACTTAAAGGATATTTTTACACTTATAAAACGTACATAACTTTAATACTGATAATCGTATCTAATAGGTTAGCATAGTTTGAAATTCTTTGATTCAGTTAAATTTTGATTGTCTTTGATAGTTTAATAACCCCGAATATATACAGTCAACCTTAATGTGGATGGCAGATTTTTCATTTGAAAATTAACTTTTACCCTTTTTAAAATTTTCAACTTATTGTGAGAAATTTCAAAAAGAAATCTATTCTATATTAAAAAAAAAAAAATTTTCATTTACCAAAAATATTGATGCCTAGCACCTAATTTGTGTTATATACTCCTCGATTCCGATAAATATGTTGTAAGTTGGATTTAGAGGAATTTTTGGATCATTTTCCCAGAAAATATCCACAATTATATGACTTAACTGTGCGTGTAATTGTGTGTATTGATAAAAAAGTTAGATTAATTTATTATTCAAATTTCTCATACAGTACAAACTAACTCTTAATTTAAATACAGAATTCGGAATATTTCTGGAAAAATGAGCCAAAAAGTTTTGTGAGTGTCCAAAAAAATCATTTAAACAATTAGAGCCTGTATACAGTGTACACTTTTTACACTTTTAGGAACTCTTTGAGTTTATCATTTTTTTGAGAAAATCTCTTGTTTGGGTAAAGGAAATAAAATTGTCTATCAAAGCTAGTAGCATATGGGAACAGAAATAATAATCATTTGTGGAAGTCTTTTCAGCATTCCAGAGTTCCGTGGAACTGAGATTGAAAACTTCTGAATTAATTGTTTATCGTAATTTGTAATCAAAGAAAAAAATAAAGAAACATGTTCAAGGCAAAATAAGGGATCGAATCGATATTTTTGGTCAATGGGAAATATAAAAGCATTCAGAATGGTGAATTCTGTTTTCGCTATTTTACGAATTAAAATTGACATTCATAAGTGTAAGATTTATTTTCAGCGACGTGAAATCTGTTTTCAGCAACATAGAATGTGATTTTACAAGCATGAAATTGTCCTGTATATGTGAAATTGATTTGTTATAAGTTAAACATCATCATAATAATAGGCAAAATTTGTATTTCGACAGTTAGATACGGTTTGCATTAATGTTTTGTTTTACCAATCACTGTTGTATTTGTGGCCCAGCGATTAGAGTGATAGTCTCTCGTGCAAGAAGTGTACGGATGTTTTTTTAATTGTACATTTGGTACTTTAAATTTACGCTCATGAATATTTCACGGGAAGCTATTAATTAGCTATAATAAGCTCTAAATAAGCGCAAAAATGTTGCCATTTTAGGCCTGATCTTAACTAGTTGAAGCCTAGATCCATAACTAATCTAGATGAAAAATTGTTATTTATGATAATAAGGCAAGTGGTCTCAGGGTCGAATTCCAATAAAAACCCAAATTTTTTTTCATGTAGTTTGAAATTTGCCGGACGCTAGTAACTGTAGTAGTTGATGCGAACATAAATAATTAAAAAAAGAAACATAATAAACCAGATTTATAAACTTATTGGAAAAGCATTTCTAAAAAGTCACTACTTAACTTGATTTTTAAGCTACCTAACTTAAATTTGCTATGAAATCAAGTCAAACGCGATTCGAATTGACGTGACTTTTGTTTTTATATTGTAGAATTTTATTTTTAATTAGAACTCCTTAAATTAATATATATGTATTTATGTATTTATAACGTCTTCAGGCTTCTAATACTGTTTTCATACAATATTAGGTTTGTTCCTCTTGACCATTTGATGATGTTCAAACACGTCCACGAATGACAAAGAATAAGGCACATGAGACTAAGAGACAAGAGTGAGTGAAGAACATAAAGCAACTTCTCCCACTAGTTGCAAAATCGGTTATCTAGTGTTTAAACACCTCCAAATCAGTGTCGAAATACGCGATTGTCACGAAAATGTACGTACATAGCTCGACTCTCGGCCTAATGCGGCCAAGCGACTGTAAGCTGATAGATTTCTTCACTCACTCTTGTCTCTTGGTCAATGTGTCTTGCTCTTTGTCTTTCGTGAACGTGTTTGGCATCAACGTATGGAACAAACCTATTGTTAAAGTCATAACACAAACTTGTTATACTAAAAATTTCTTTGACAATAAAATCCAAAACATATTTTTACAATTAAAATCAAAATTTGTTGTATGGAAATATGCAGTAGACTTTGTGGCTATTTTAAACTAATTGGACCATTTTCTTTAAAAGTAGTGTAAATTAATTTTTGACAAATAGTAAATGTTATTAAAGAAATTAAGAAAAAAACAATTCTAGTATAAGCTTTTCATAACAAAATAGTTCACCACCAGATTGAGAACAAATTCTTCTTAGAAAGCATTCAAATTTTTATCATTTTATTATTACAAAATACAAAATTTTAAATATCTCCATATAATACCTACTATACAGTTTAACCCAAAAATTAGTGATTCATCTAAAATTATTGAAATATTTTTATTGCAATTTATGTAACAATATTTATTTTTATTCGATTGAAATTATACAGCATTCGACTTCTTGAAAGTTTTATTCCTCAGTATTCAATTGCTACACCCACATTACCCAATTACCTCCACTGCTTACTTAACAAAAAATTTTAAATTGTTATTTTTGTTTGTTATAAGTAAAAATGTTATTTTGAATACCACTAACTTAACATTTTGAAAACTGGTAGATCTTGAAATCTCAAACATAAATAATTGGGTTCCTAATTGGCATTTCGACTCAAATAAATGACCTTCATGTAATCATTCAAAAAAGCAAAACATATAATCAATACATCCACATTCTGTCGAATGATATAATATCGTATTTTTATTTCTTTACGTAAGATGATGAATAAATTTAGCATTATAGCTACTTGCAGAATTCAATGTTAAAATTATCCGAATGTTTATCATGATTTCGTGAAGTTTTTTTGTGTGCGGTACCACAAAATTTTTGTTTCCCATAGTACAGCGTGTAATTACGGGTAATTTTCTTTGAAAAATTGAAGACGAACTTTAAATTGAACGGAACCCAGTAATTAAATGGGGAATGTGTAATGAATTTAACCAATTACACCAAATCTTTTTAATTGAGCAAGTAATTTAAATGGAATGATACAGTTTTTTGTGTTTCATTAAAGATGGCTCACTTTATTAAAGATCATGATTATTAGTATTATTTATACGCAATTTTTTGAATGAGAAAAGCAACAATGAAAAATTTTAATTAAATCAAAAATAAAAATGTGGTTTTTAAGCCCTTTTTTATAGAACAGGAAGAGGAACGTCATTGCGTAATTAATATTTCTCCATAACATCAACTGTCATGAAATGTTGTCTTATGCGTTTGCTATATTCACTACAAAAAGTCATAATCCAATTATTAAAGTTAAAATTATTTACCCAGCTAAAGTTAATTAAGTAATTATATAAAACCACAAAAATAATAGAAGAAATTATAATACCTACGCATTTTAAGATTCCTCATTTTTTTGAAAATACGTGACATTAATTTTTTTTTTACTTCTACATTCCTTGCTGTAATTTTTCTCTAAAATTACATTTCTCACGATAAAAAAATTCCATTTGAAACCTTTTAGTGCCTCTTAGCAAAAATAATTAAGAACATAGATTCAATATCATACATTAAATCCATAAAACATATCTAGACCTATATTTAATTTATATTTGCATTTATATTAGAACTTAAAAGTTGGTCGTACCGCTCTGTATTTGTCTTAATATTTTCATTAATTTTTGTATTCATGTTTTAATTTAAATAAACAGTGAAAAACGATTAACATGAAACTCAAACCATTTTTTTTCGTGTTATTTTCGTGTATATAAAAGCGTTTTCCAGTCGATTAAATACGTAACTACGTTCATTAGGTATAAGGATTTATCAAATCAAGTCGTTGAACTTTTTAAATTAGTTTTGGCTAATAACTCGATTTGAAAATGATTTAATATGAAAACTCAATGTTTGGTATGCGATTTTACATAAAAATATTATTCAGAGTTTGACTTGATTCCAAGTCATTTAATTCAAGTAGCTTGAAAATCAAGTCAAGAAGTTTTTAAGGCAAGCCAGTATAGTTCATCTTTAGTTCATTATTATAAAAATAAAAACTACAAAACGTTTATAAAATATAATAATTTTGAAAAAATTAAAATTTCGACTGATTTCTTTCGTGTTAAAAGAAAATAAAAATGTACCTATGGAATTATAGTAGCATTAATTAATTGAGACCATATTGTCATTTTGGGTTGAACGTTTTCGACTGTATAACAAGACGTCTCTGTAAGTAGTTCTTGAAGAATTAAAAATGTAAATATAGCATTAGAAGAGCGCTATCAATTTAGAAAAATTAAAAGGTTTTAACGCTTATATGATTTATCTACTAATAAAATTGAATAAATCAAACACTTTTTTCTAAAGATTCCTGCTTCAAAACGATTATGAATTTACCGTTGCTGACTTATTTTAAATAATGTTTGGTATTTTTAGATCCCGTTTTATGAAATTTAAATCTAGAAGTATTCACGCTACAAATGGAAAAAAAATTAAAAGTAAAAAGTCATGATTAATTGTCGCTTAAAGACATTTCTATTTAAAAAAGCCTCACAAAATGACTTTAGTTACATTTACTTAAGAGACTTAAAAGATAAAACCAAAAAAAAATGTCGGAATAGAAAAAAAACGGAAGCGATGAAAATGTTTCAATGCTCAATTTTTTACAGTATGTAAAACAGAAATGGCATTAAAGAAAACTAACTATGACAATACACATATTTTTTTAACATTAAGCTATTCTAAGCAAAATAATTCCATACCTACTTGCTTAATGTAATAGACTAAGTCATTGAACTTAAGTAAAATAAAAAATCAGTTTTGCTCAAGTGAAACAACATAAAAATCTGAAAGATAATGTAGAAATAATTTTTATTTTTAAAAAATATAAAAGAAAATAGTATAAATAATCTCTTTGGTTGCTAAATTCTTAATCAAAACCATAACGACTAGTTAATAAAAATTTGCAAATTGTTGCAATCATATGAAAGATATATAGTTGGTTCTTTCATGTTAGATAAAAGCATTCTGTCTTTATACAAAAGAATGAAAAGAGGCTCTTAATAATATAATAAATAGAGCTGCCATATGTTTTTAAGATCAAGGGAGAATTTTTAGATACCATCCATTTCGTTTTTCAGAAATTTTTTATAGCAATTTTAGCTATTTTACTAAACTTTTAAGGTAAAAAAAAATCATATCATCTCATATCAGTACACATAGAATTTACATCAATATTTATTTTTTTAAAGTAAACTTAGAGAACGATTTCTTAATAAATAAATACCTGTAAAAATGTACAAATATGTACAATTCCGCCTTTGAATATCGTATTAAATAGTGGATTTTCCATTTTCACAAGTCCAGATGAAATTTGAATCAACTCAAACATTAAATTTGTATTTTTTTAATTTAAATAAAAAGTCTTTATACGAGGTTGAAGAAGAAATTTTGTCCTCCGAATGATATTTTGGCTTTTTCAAGTTTTGGAAAATACTTTTCTTCAATAATAGAGACCCCTACCGAAATCTCTACCGATCCGGAGGAAATCACCCTTGCATTTATATTAGAATTAGGGACTTAATTTTTAAGCTACTCTCGATCTTGAACTTAAGTCAACCCGGGTCAGAAATAAATATTTTAATATCAAATCAAGCATTAAGCAAAATGTAACTCACAAATCGTTTAAAAAAATGTACATACTTTTACTTGATGGATCCTCAATTAAAATAGTAAACAGAAAAAAGAAAGAGGATTTTGGAATAGTTGCCTTAACTCTTATAAATTTTTTATTTATTTTTATAACACTTCAAAGTTAGTTTTATGGTTTAGAAAATATTTTCATAGTTAAAAACTCTATATGAATTTTTTATTTAGTTATTACTTAATTTCCCAAAAGGACATTAGATTATTACCAAAAAAACATCTTAGTTACAAAATATATTCTTATAAGAATCAATGCAGTTACTTGTATCTTATCTAACATTCAAAATGTCTTCTAAAGTACAAAATTATCAACTTTGAAAAGTTCCATCAAAATATTATATTTTGATAATAGCTCCGCAAATCTTATTTCTATTTAATTTGTGCAAAATAATCCAAAAGTTTATATCTTAAACCAGTATTCAAAATTTAAATTTTGGCAATATTTTTAACATTGATCTTATGATGATAAAATCTTTAACGTAATACCCATAGTTTTAAGCAGGGGTGTAATAAATATATAATTTCGGATCTTGGTACGGATATTGAAATAATGCTATGTCAATTTCGGATACAAAATTATTTCGGATTTTCCGTTTGTTTCGAATATGGGTAATGGATTTTTTTTTTATTGTTAAAGTAAAACAAAAATAGGTAATAATTTAATTTTATTTCTAAGCTATCATTTGTAACTAGTCAGTCATATAAGTAAAGGCTACTCAATTTTAAGTATAATCTACTTAAAATGTAATGGTAACTTAATTATAACAGACTCCGTCCTATCCGAAACTCTTATATCGGATTCGGTTACGGATATATTTTTATTATAATCCGATATATTATATATTCGATAGTTTCGATTACGGACCTCCGTAAGTCCCTGGTTTTAAGGGCGTAAAACATCCTATAATAACCGTAAATGAAACAGTCCAACTTTTAGCTAGAATATGAAACTGCAGGTTTCGTGTAGTTGAATAGTTCTTTAGAAAATTGACAGGAGTTCCGCAAGTCATCGCAACTTGCTTTCCTACTTGATTTATAATTTATTAAACTATTTTATCTTTTAGTTTCATACGGAGTTCTATCGAAAAAACTATGAGCTTAAAATAGGGGTCGGCAACATGCGGCTCTTTTATCCAAATTGCGGGGCTCTTCAGCCTGTTCAAATTATATATTTTATAAATAAACTTCAAATTCTTAAAAAGATCAAATTATATTTGAAACATGGAATAGTCTTACTGAGAGTTACAATTAACTTAAACTGGCGGAATTTAGTCTCTTGACAATTTTCGGATCTACAGAGTATTGTGAGCAGATGTTTAAAAACATCAACATCCTTGAAAGTAAATTCAGATCTTCTCTCAACGATATTACCCCTAGTTTAAAGAGTAATAATATGTAAGGTTATTGGTTCCTGTTATTTTATCTTAAAAATTTCAAGTTTCCTTTGTAGTGGAGGGGGTGTTAAGTGATATGATTGTCTTTCAACGCTGTTTATTGATAACAAGCTCACAGCAGATAATATTCATTGTTAACATTAAATAACTTATTGTCAAAAATTAGCTTCGACTATCTTCAAAGTAAACGGTTCATATTTTCCTAACTAAATGCATTTAACACTACTCCTCCACTTTTCAAAAGATTAATCGCTCTAATGATAATTTTCTTGATAAATATACCGCGTTCAAAAACATCTTTTTTTTTAAATTTTGGAGATAATCGATTTATGTCGTAAACCATCCGCTTTCAATATTTGATTTTACTCGTTGTGTTAGAAAACGACTTTTGTTCATAGATCAGATAGATGAATGTGGTAAATGAACTATATAGACCATAGATATGGTATTTTTTACCAAACTTCCTATATGAAAATGTAACAATAATTTAAATCAGTGTCCGGGGAACTTTTTTTACCATTACCCCAAAATAATTTTGCATAAGTCGATATTACGCCCTTATTTTGAAAAGGAGACAATCAATGTAATTTATTTTTACAAATTTTGCTTTTTCTTAAAAGTGTTAGGGATCTGAAACTTTCAGGGACTTATAATTTCATTAATACTTACAAACCCTCCAAATATCATTTAAATATTTTCCAGAGGCAAATTCGCCATAATTATACCTCTAGAGCTTTTAAACATTATTTATTGAATTAATTGACACGAAAGTAGTAAGCATGAAATACACAAAATAAAATTCTCATATTGGAACAAACAAAAATTAAGTACTTAATTGAAAACTTTCCCTCTTTAGATTTTGGAAAATTAAAAATTAGGACTTTTCGACGTAGGAACAATTTGAATGAAATCTTCGGCCATACTAGCACGCTTTTAAAATAGCCATGACAAGAAATTTCCTTATTACCCCCGAAAACGTCATTTTCACCCCATTTGGGTTAATTTACCCCCATTTCCCCGACCGCTGATTTAAATGTTAGCCACGTGGTTAATGCTGTACATTATTTAATAAAAATGTAACTTAAAAATGATTATATTAAATAACTTTTGGCAATGAGCACACCTTGATATTTAATATCTATCACTTTGAAGCATTTTCTAGCTTACATGTGATCTATAAATCAAAAAAAAATCATTGAGTTGCAATTAGATTGGCTATATTAGTATCTATTTGAATTTGTTATTCTTCACATGTATACAAAGAAATTTTATACTAAACAATCATTTAGTAAAATAAATCAAACTTAAAAATAATCATTATTTTTAAAAATTAAATGAAAGCACATTTATTTAAAAATTAATTTTGTCAAAATTGATTTGATATGGGTAAGTCTCGAACATCCTTACATTTTGTCGTGTCTAAATATAATAGAAATTCATAAAATGCTATGATTTCATTGAAAACAGATGAATAGATATAAAATATGAATTTTACACGAGGAAATGGTTTTGTCCAAAGTTACGTTGAACCACGACAATAATTACATATTTTATATATAAAGCATAAAAGCAATGTTATTTTTTATACCAGTTCAAATTTCTTTGTTATAGAAACTTTACTAATTTTGTATGAACTTGATAAAAGAGTTTTTAAAAATATTTTTAGTTCGGGTATTTTACTGGCGAACATGTATGAACGCACACACTTAATTACAGTGAGAGGTCATTTTCGAAAGTCAAATCATGGACCAGGTGAAGTACTAAAACGTAAAAAGGTCATGAAGAAACTGAGCATAGAATTTTCAAGTAGTTTTCTCACGTTTCAACTCTGAATCTCGTTCTTTTTCAAATAACTCTTAAAATGGTCATTAGGTACTTATTATAACTCATTACATAAATGCTCTTCAATGGGCATAAAGAAAAAGTAGTTCAGTTACGAAATTGTATGCACTTACCTATAAAAATCATTTTCTGAAATCATGTCGCGTATGCTGTCCTCAGGATCGACAAAATCGTAAGAGATCTCATGCTTGGATGGTTTTTTATGCGGTTTTAAAACTACACTGTTGTCTCGATCAAGAAAATCGCCCTCGGGTTCACTATCACTTAAAACAGCGATGTCCTGCGAGTAGATTTGATGCATTTCAGATGGGGATGCTAGAGGACATTCTGATGACACTTGTAGCACTAGATCATCACTTTTGCTATGCTTCAATTCTGCATTTAATTGTTCACTGGGTCTACACAATCTGGAGACAGAAGTCGTCGACCCGGATCGACATCCATCCAGTAAACTACTTCGAGGAAAGGTATCCCCACGACTTCGAGCTGCTCGCGACAGTAACAAATCAGTCATCGTAGCCAAACAAAAATATTTACACTGAAAACATAATAATTGTAATTCAATAACAAAATTTTTTTTCTTGTTAATAAGTAGGTATTTATTCAATCGGCCTTGTCTGTACACTACACAACACGTTTTCTATAATGTAGCACCACATTCACTTGATTCAACAATATTAAAACTATTTAATAATATTGAAAGATTATATATAAAAAAATTAATGGAAATTGATACGTTTATTAGTTGTTAAAAGTTTATTTTTCCTAATAGACCATTGCATTCTCACATATCACTTCGCTACCTGCTGTCAATCTGACAATTTTGTTCAACAGAGGAATTTACCGAAACACCTTTATGTGAGACTGTCGAAAACTTTACGTTATCGATCTTTGTTTCATGTAAAAGTTAGAGAAAGAAGTCGAAACATCAGTAGGTCTGTACTTTATTATTGTAGGACGCTCATGTAACAGTGACCGCGCATAGTAATGCTATTGGTCCAAAAAGAAAGAAAACAGAATACGACAACGACGACAACCTCAATAATAGAATAGAAGGAACGCTTGGTATGAAAAAAATTTACCCAAATCAAAAAAAAAAAAAAAAAAAAAATAAATAAATCTTAATGTCTCATATTACAGCCTATTGAAATTTTTAAAAAATATTCAATTTAAAAAAACTACTACAACCAATCATTTATATTTTCCATGGTTATCGTTATATCTCGTATGATTTAACAATAAACTCTAAAAACAACAATTAAAAATATTATCTATATAAATAAAATGATAGCTGTTTTCCAATGTTCGCTTTTAACTCAAAAACTACTGGCTAGATTTCGATCATTTTTTTTGTTTGTTTTACTTCTTATATACTTGGCTATTATCACGATATCTTCATTAACCACTTGCCGGGCGATTTTTTTTTTCATGCTTTCGGTCAAAAAAAAAAACTATTTTTTTTAAAATCATTAATTAATAGTATATAATCAAAATATAACGTAAATATTTTTAAATAACGTAAATGACCTAAGACATGGCAGTTTAAATCATAAACATCGTAAAATAATGTTGTTCGAAATATCGCTCATATGTTAGTCCACGCCCGGGATCAGATTTCTTATTCAAAGAACAATATGTTTTCTATATGAGTTTGCGCTCACATGTGAGCGCTCGCCCGAAATGGTACACATTTTTTGCACTCATATTTGAGCGCGCGCCCGGCAGGCAAGTGGTTAAAAGCAAAGAAATTAAAGTTTAAAAAAATGTGATTTTTACAAGTAAAACGCGTGAAGCCGTGAAATTTTCGTCGCTTTGATAGAGTGGGGCAAACGGTTTAATGCGCATGGGCTGCAAAGATATTGATTGTTGCTCCTTCCACTGCCTACTGATTATTTCATACTTGAGTGTAGACTTAATGCAGTTCAGCAAGATATGAGATTAATAAAGATTTTATGAATTCTATTTTCTAATTGTTTTGCAGTTTTTTGTAGCTTTTTGTTTTAATTTTCTTTAAGCCTTTTTTTTTATATTTTACTGTAAATACAGATTCAAAATACATTTGTAAGTTATAACCGTTATAATAATCCAATTACATTTCAACACTCTCTTTTATTATTGCATAGATTTTTTAACCAGGAAGAGTTACCTAAGCTAGCGAGAAACATTGCTTTTTATATTAAACTATATGCCAAAAAATTGCTCCTTCAGAATCTGTAATTTCTCCAAGTGTATATTTAATAGTAAAACTCGATAAAACCCAAAATAATTTTTAATTTACATTTTTTTTTTCTTCTTTTAAGTTCTCTATCTGCTCTTTTCATTACGCAAATAACTGACCAAAATTTTGTAATATTTTTAATAATTAATTATATTTAACTATTTATATTTATGTATTGTTGTATTATGACGTCATCAACTGCCGTTGGATCTTATAAATATGAATACACAGTTTAAAAATTGAATTACTAGTTAACTATAGACCTGGAGCAATTGCGGATCCAGAAAGAGCATTTAAGGAACAATTTTTTGAAAAAAAGAGTGATTATTTTGGATTATATAGCAATTATTATTTTTGAATTAAAATTTTTTGGAAAATTAATTATTGATTAACTAATAACTATACACTTGGAGCACTAGCGGATTCTGAAGCAACAATTATTTGGCTTATAGTTAAAAAAGTCTTACGCTAAGTTCTTTCCGGTTATTTTAATATATATTTTTGTATTCGATTTTTTAAATATGTTTCCTCTGTAAATTATATTTGTTCTTAACATAATAACCTACGCAGACGACGTCGCGGGTATCAGCTTGTATGGTAATTTTTTAATTTCAAGATAATGATTTTATGGTAGTCTTATTTATTAGATTCGAATAATAAAAAAGTTAAGTTGCACGTATCATAAATGTCATAAATATATATAAAATAATAAAAAATACTTCGAAATACTCAATTTTAAAAATTTTTACCATAGCGCTATCTATCAGTTTAAAACTATACATACAACTTGATTCTAAACTGGTGTGAAACTTTGCTCAATGTGGCATGAAAAATGTGAAAAATTATCATCTGCCAAATTCTAAGAATCAACTTAAATCGTACATTAGTAAACTATGGCACTGAGACTTTATAAACTATTTTCCTGTGAAAATGTAATTAAGTGCCAACAAGTTCATGTCCGATATGGACATCATATCAGAGGGAAACCACCAGGGATTGCTAGAAGTTTAGAACAGCGTCAACAAGGTATTAACCCCTTGAGATAGCTTCATTTATCGTTTTTTTTAGGTTAAGACTAAGAACATTTATTTTTTATAGAAACTGAAGCAAAAGATCCCAGTTTACATTTTCGGGTTAATATCGGCTTTCCACAGTTGAAGCCATCAAGGTCTCAACAAATTGAAGAACGGTTAACACATCTTAAACAAGTACGAAAAGATTCGGAATTGGAGAAAAAGACCCGCACATGCAAACGTAAGAAATTCACATTTTGTACCCTTTCTCGATAAACCTCGACGTACTTTTGGGAAATGAAGATTTTTTGCAGAAATTATTGTCGAGTTCTTCAATTTAGATTCAAGGAATTGTAAATGTTAAGAATGATATTAGAATATACAATATTTGAAACTTTTGAAGTTTGAAATAGGTATGATCTAGTTGGTAATTAGACCATCATAAAAACTGGACTTCATAAGAAATCAAAAGTTAACATTTACAAATAATCTTATTGTTCATATATGTAAAAACTCGAATGAAACTACCCAAAAAAAAAAAAAAAAATCAATGCTCTAGAAAATTTGTGGAATTTACTGCCCCTGATTATCTAAATTTTTATTTTTAATTAATAATCGAATCCAAGCACAAAGAATGATTAAAATTACAGATATAATTTTTTAATTTTACACTATGGTATCCAAAAATTGATACTTTATATTAAAACAAAATTCTTTACCCCAAAACGAGCTCTTAATATCAATTAAAGTTTGCTTTAATTTTAAACAGTTTATTGTAGTAACATTGATTAGTAACAATCTGAAGGAAAGGATTTAAAGGAAATTTCGCGCTCTACAAAAAAGATCTTTAGAACAAAGTTAGAAAATATTAAAAATTATTAATTCGTGTTATTTTTGAACTCTGATACCTTTGAAACGGTTGATCCGAGGAACTTTATTCTGAGAACCTTTATTGTAGACCGTGAAATGTTCTTATATTTTCTTTCTGATTGTTGTTACGATGAATTGTTTCAAATTTATAAAAATTAAAAAAAAAATTCCTTGTGTGGAAATGGGAAACGAAAAAATTAATTGATATGAATTCTTTGTCTAATTACTTTTTAAAAGGCTGTTGAATCTGATTGATCCATTAATGATTAAATATATAAATAAGGAATACTTTTATATCAGAAATTTTTTTTTGTAATGTTATTACTGTAAAAATATTGTTTTGTATTGTAATCTCTTATTAAATTAAAACCATAATAAGCTTTTGACTGCTAATTAAAATTTTATTTTTATATTAATATAAATATAAATATTCACGTGTATTAGATAAGAGTAACAAGTTTCATTGATTTTTCAAAAATAATGATTTTGCAATTACGAGGTTTACTCAGGAAGGGGATGATTTATATTTAAGTTGAATCTATCTTAAATTTTAATTGATTTAAATATTTTTAAATTACTTACTTAAAATTAATATTCACCACACGATTTATACAGTTAAAATACGTGTAAATGCACTGACGTCTCAAAATTTTTTGAAATACTAAGCAAATTTTACCTGTAAGAAAAAGGCGCTCCATAGGTGGCTTTCTTATGATATACCCTTTTACTTAAGTACACGAACAAATAGATTTTCTAGAGTCTATATAATTATAGTTTATGCCATAGAGTCTATGGGTTCTCAAATATAAGAGTTTAAGATTAGAGTATTACAGTTTCTTTTGTTTTTCAGATTTAATAGATTTAGAAGACGTAACATCAGAATGGTTAAAAACTTGTGGTCCACACCATATAAAAACAATCATCGATCATTATGGAATATTTGAACATTTATATGGAGATGCCTATTTTTTACCAAGAGTAAATTTAAATATCGCATATAATACCTCAAATGATATCAGTATACCTGTACATTATGGGAATGTAATTGAGCCTCGACAAGCCCAACAAAAACCGACCGTTACATTTCAAAGTGATCCCAACGATCTTTGGACTTTAATCTTAACTAATCCCGATGGCCATTTTACAAAACAAGAAGCCGAATATGTCCATTGGTTTGTGTAAGTAATTATGACGCTTATAAACGTATTACGTAAATGAAGTAAATAACCTTTTTTGGGTTTTCAGGGGAAATATACCTGGAGGTAATATTGAAAAGGGTGAGACAATAGTTGAGTATTTACAGCCATTCCCACCTCGAGGAACTGGTTATCAACGCCTAGTTTTTGTATTGTACAAACAAAATAAGAAATTAGAATATAATCAATTACAAAAAACTGGACCTTGGTTTGTTAATTACTTAAAACGTAAATGTACTCATTACTAATCTTTTATAAACATTTCAGTTTAGAACTTGAACAACGTACATTTTCTACCTATGATTTTTATCGGAATAGACAAGACCATATGACTCCAGCTGGCTTAGCATTCTTCCAATCAGAATGGGATCCATCATTAACCGACTTCTTCCATAATGTGTTAGGTAAAGTTTAAATTAATATTCGTTTTTTTGTTCATAGCTCAATAATTATTTTTATTTTTATAGAAATGCGCGAGCCTGTTTTTGAGTATGATTTTCCACCACCTTATATTAAACCTCAGACATGGTTTCCTTTGCGAGAACCGTTCAATTTGTACATGGACAAGTATCGCGATCCCAAAAAAGTTTCTGAAGAATATTTAATCAAAAAATTAAAAAAAACTCATCCCTTCAAAGGCCCAGAACCATCAATACCTTATCCTAATGCAGAACCTATTCCTAAAGAGATTCCCTCATGGTTGAAAACAGAAATACGAAAAGATCGTTTGAAAATTGGAAGAATCAATGATGTTTAAGTAAAATCAGTTATTTACATCAATTGTATTAAATAGATAATAGCTAAATAAATTTTTATTAAATAATTGCTGTTGTTAACAAATGCGTTGTACATTACTTGTATTTAAGTGGATTGGGGTTTGTCTTTCAGGATTTTCATAGGATTGATTCTCTATAAACTGAATTATATTTAAATTATTACAGGTCATTATTGAATTTTCAAATCGAAAAAAGTTGTAAGCCTTATGCGTAAGTACTTTCATTTTCGAGATTTTTAGAAATAAGTCGAAATTTCATGGACGAATTTTTCGATGAAACTCGAAATATAGATAGAGAATGGTGAAATCGCAAAGGTTTTCTTATCAGTTTTTCAAAATCTTTTGTCATTTTTGAGATAACCTCGATTTTCGATTTTATATATTCCCCGTTAATATCTCGTTAACTATCGATCGTACGTTAACGATCGTAGCATCTTTGCAATCAAAGTGAATTATACTTTTGATTTACACCAAGAAAGTCCCGGGAAAGCTTAAAGGGAACATTTTAATTGATCGAGTTTTGAGATTTTTTAAAAATCCCATTCAAAAGCCTTTTGGAAAGAAGTCGAAATTTGGTGGACGAATTTTTCGATGAAACTTGGAATATTGATAGAGGATAGTGAAATCTAAAAAAAGTTTTCTTATCAGCCTTTCAAAATATTTTGTCGTTTTCGAGATAATCGCGATTTTCAATTTTATAAATTCTCCTTAACGAAGTCAACATTTTTTAAGATTTTCACCTTTTAAAATAAGATACTTACTGCGCCATCTATCCACAGTTCGCTGCACTAAAAATATAAGTTCAATAATAGTTCAGCGTATTGTGGATAGATGGCGCAGTAAGTATCTTATTTTAAAAGGTGAAAATCTTAAAAAATGTTGACTTCGTTAAGGAGAATTTATAAAATTGAAAATCGCGATTATCTCGAAAACGACAAAATATTTTGAAAGGCTGATAAGAAAACTTTTTTTAGATTTTACTATCCTCTATCAATATTCCGAGTTTCATCGAAAAATTCGTCCACCAAATTTCGACTTCTTTCTAAAAGGCTTTTGAATGGGGTTTTTAAAAAATCTCAAAACTCGATCAATTAAAATGTTCCCTTTAAGCTTTCCTGGGACTTTCTTGGTGTAAATCGAAAGTATAATTCACTTTGATTACAAAGATGATACGATCGCTAACGTACGATTGATATTTAACGAGATATTCGACGTTAAAGTGGCAAAACGTGCCAATTTTGCCAATTTTTTCTCAGATTTTGGTACGGTTTTGATGCGGCGCCGCCGCAAAAAAATGAAATATGCCAAATCAAAATTTGGAGATTAGCTGGATATTGAAGCACAATGCAAACCTCACGTTCCCTCTTTGTATATGTCCCTATTCAAATTAATGTATCCAATAATAAAATCAATTTTTATAATGTGAAAAAAAGAAAATCGTTACTTATCAATCTCTCGATCAGTTTAATACGAAAGACTTGAACGATAGAAGGATCGAATTATATGAAAGGATAGCTGGAAAATTCATATGAACGTTATTATATGAAAATTCATACTGTATTACATATATAGAAATACATTAATATTTTTAAAAAATCCGAGTAAGGTCGTCCTGGAATTGAAACTGGGGTCCACTGCTTGGCTGCGGATGTCTCTATCACCTATGCTATAAGAGAAGATGTATTCAGTTTGTCGAACCTCTATATTAAGTATTGTTTTATTCGTTTATTCTTCATTTAATTTCAAAACTATAATATACGTTAAAACTTGTCACTGAAAATAGTTCAGTTGAGACTTTACGATTGCAAAATCGAATGAAACAAAAAATGTAAATAGTCAAGAGTAAGATCGGAAAATTTTTTGCTGCTGATGTTTTAATTTTTGTCCTTCCTGAGGTATACGTAGTTTTCGTTTTTACTAATTTTACTAATTGTCAATCTTAATAAACAAACATTGTATCTATTGTATGGTTTACGTAGGCAACCGAGATAACATATATATACCATGTGATCGACTATGTTAAACATTTAAAGATATTTTCTGAAGAGAGAAAATTACAAATACATATCTCAAAAAGGAATGAAACAATTTCTCCCAGATATCTAGACTCCAGCAAAAAGACCTAATATAAAAATATTTAGAAAAGTGTAGGAAAATTGAGCCGAATAGATTTTATTTTGCTCTTGCTTTGATTATTATTAACGACCTTACAAAAAATTCACTTTTTAATCGTCAAACTTGGTCAAAACTCAAAACCACCTTTCCTTTAATAAGAAACTTGATTTTACCCAAAATTTAATTATAGCCGAATAGTGGAAATGTTTGAAAAATCCCTCGATGATCAAAATTTAATTTGACTCGAATAATGTGAAGCCAATAAGTCAATTCATAAATTTAAGTAAGTATAGTATGATCACACAATTGACAATCCCCATATTGAAATCATTAAACAAGTTAAAAGCATACAACAATTTAAATTTATAAAATAATAATTTATTAAAACACTAAATTTATAATCTATTAGTTGTATTAATTTTATAACATTGCATTATTAAGTTCATATATAGAATATGATATTGAAACAATTATTTAATTATATAATTTTACATAAATATATACAATATTTTACTTTACACAAGCTACAAAATAGTAAATCAATTATTACTAATTATGAAACTAAAACATGTTTGTAGCCATGAATAATAAGTGCATCATGAATAAATAATAAGTTCACAATTATTCAACAAAACTATACAATAGCACAAATTGTTTAAGTATTATAACATTATATGTTATGATTCAATTTTAAATTAAAAATTAAAAAAAAAATATTTTTATATAATTATTGTGTTTGTTATTGATGAAATCGATGATCACTGTGTGCTGCTGGATAAAAATCTAGATTATGTAAAATATTTATCATCAAATGTTATGATGAGATTGCACGTCTACATTTCTCCTTGCATACAATGTAGAGTTGAATCTTGAGATAACTCATCAATAGATGAATCTGTAAAAAACGAAATGTCTATAAATTATTTTTATCACCAGAAGATAATTTGCATGTACGAAGTTTCTTTTTTGTACTAACAATTATTGTTAATGAAGAAGTCGCACACCTACTATTTACAAAAAAAACTCATCAGTAGTAACCCTTCACGTTTTTAGTTGATAATTAAAGTAAACTTTAAGACCTCATATTTCTTTCTTTTTAAAACTTACATTTACAATTAACTCAATAATGAATGTACTAGAAAAAAGTAAATTAATTTATATTTTTTTTAAGTTAATAAAAGGTAAATATAAAAAAATAACTAATTGAAAACTATGTGGTTACAAAGAGTTAGTTTTTAATGTAAGTATTTACCATGTTGAGAGACTAGTGAAGAAGATTTGGAACATTCTTGATGCGATTGAAAGGAATACGTTAATTGTAGATTGATGTGACGGCCAAAAGTACAATTTTCTATTTCTCGTACATTGTTTACTGTAAAGGTAAAAGAAAACGCTTCTTAAAACATTGAATTATGAACATATACCGGGTGAGTATTTTAACTTGAGAAGAAGTAGATGATATTTTAAAAAAACTGAGCGATTTATATTATGATAGATACCCTTTAACTAATTTTAATATTTGTAAAATAATAATTTTGAAAGCTGATCCCTGGAACCCAAAAAAGGCATCTTGCGGTGACCACGATATCTCTAGACTGACACAATTAAAATAAAAAAAACCAAACGGATTTCGTTAAAGTAATTTTTAGTCCTGTAATTAATCGAAGAAATAAGCAAATCAAAATTTTTTTTTTATTATTATAAATTCTATTAGATAAAGTATATTGAAGGATTATTTATTTTGGTCGCTAAGTTGTTATTATAGATAGATGTAAACTATGTAATTGTCAGTCGCTAATGACCAAGTTGTTGAAGCGACTTTAAATATATTAATACATTTTTAAATAAATTTTTTTTTTGACAAAATGGCGGCTTCAAAAAAAAATCGATTTTGGACCAAAATTTTGGTGGGTTTTAAATTGTTTATAAAAAGAGAAATATTTATCAGTGAGAAAAAATCTTCGACTCATTACCAAACAATATACCCTATTTGCCGGACGATAAGACGATAAGACGCATCGGACCATATAAGATGCACCCCAGAATTTATCTATACATTTTTTAGAAAAGAAGACCATAAGACGCACACTGATTTTAGGTCAAATTTGAAGAGTAAAAAAGTGCATCTTATTATCCGAAAAATACGGTACTTAAAAAGCTGTTTTCGAGAAATCTTGGTCACCGGCATTAAAAATAAAGTTTTGAGAAAAACTTGTTTGAAGTTTCAAAAGCACTTTACACCGTGTTAAATTTTTAAAAAATTCTTACTGTACCTATACTACCCATATATAACGCCTTAAATCATTATATTTTCCCCCTGGGTAACTAATTTAATAGGAGTACATTTTTTCTAAATCGCTTAGTTTTTTTGGATATAACTTTGTCTTAAGTAGGGATGTTACGGAAGTGGTTTTATCGGAACCGGAGGCGAAGTCGGAGGTGGTTGCACAGATGGTGGCGGAATAAATTTCTTTTAAGGAAAAATAAAAAAACTATATATTTAAAATATTTCATTTTAATTAAAAAAATAATAGATAAACATATAGTGTAGACCAGGGGTTGGCAACCTTTGGTTGTAAAAAGATCAAGTAGTTTAAGTGGGGTTTAATGCGAGCCGCACTTGGGCAGTGGCGGATCTAATGGGTAGCATTTCAGCAAATGCTGACTAGACACCCCGTCCCCAGCCCCCTTGTGCTCCCTGGGATACCCTTTGGTGTCATCTATCGTGAACATTAAAAAACCGACGTACAACCTACCAATGAAAATAACCACCAAATTCACTACTAATTCTACCCCAATAATAAATATCATATTCTCTACACAATCCCCGCCATTTTAACTTCGGAATCCCGCAATTCAGGGAATGATTCAATAATAGTTAGCAAACTAAATCAAATGAATTGACTCCAAACGTAAAAAATTATACTCAATCTACAAAAGCTTTGCAGCTTTGTCTTTATCCAATCTATTTCTTAAAGGACCATAAACCATAGATTAAACCAGTGCCACTAATAAGTTGTTCGCTTGCTGCCAACCCTGGTGAACACGATAAGTATTGGTGGGCAATCAACATCATAATCAGCATTAAAAGACTATTCGCTAGACATCGACCTAAAAGTGTCGGAACCGGAGGTGAAATAATAATCAGAAGTTCCGACTTATCGAAGCCGAAGTTCCGTAACATCCCTAGTCTCAAGTTAAAATCTCATCTGGTGTATAATTTTGTAAAGAGTAGGAAGCGACAAATTAATAATAAAAAGTTTATAGAGATTACTAAAGAAAAGTAAGAAAAAGCTTACACTGTGTTTTCATTTTTCCGGTGTTAAAATGCTTTTTTTGTCGTGCCCGTGAATTTTGGAACCAAACTTGCGTAACTCGTTTACTCAGTCCTGTTATTTGTGCGATGCGTTCTAAGTCTTGACCATCGGGATTCGAGTCCAGCTGAAAATTCGCTTGCAGCACTTGTAGTTGTTCTTCCGTGAATGTTGTACGAACTCTTTTCGCTTTATTTTTATGATATCCTTCAGCATCACAGCCATCTACCAAAAATTTTTTTTAATTATTAAATTATAGTTTTTCTTTTTTATATGAAACTTATGCTGTTTAATGAATTGCAAATTACCATCAGACGATGTGGTTCCACCGTCCAAAGTTTCCAAGTAATGAGCTTTACATAGAACTCTTTCTTCGTGCAATGCGAATTCTTCTCCCGTGCTGAGCTGTCGGTGGCAAGCAGCGCAGGCAAAACAGGCCAAATGATAGACATGATCCCGAGCTTTTCGAACCCAATCACTTGCTGATATCCCACGACAACATACGGAACACTTGGCGCCAAAACTTCTAGACCAAATTATTAAAAAAACAAAAATATAGTTAATTCTGAATAAAAAATTCCATAACTTGTATATTATTATCTTCATTATTAGCGATATTATGGGCGTAAATAGAAAGTTTAAGTACTCAAAATGATTTTGATAGAACATTTTTTTTGTCTAATAACAAAAATATTTTTGAAAAATTTCTAGTAAATAAGGACAAAGGATGTTTGATAAATCGTCTGATTGATGAGACTGCCATTTATAAAATGCATGTCATTTTCCCAACAAACGACAGAGACATGTCGAATTCACGAAGCGGACCTCCAAACAACATGTGTCTTTGTAATCGGTCCTTAAGTAATAACATTCTTTTCGAATGCTTTCATCATTCCATCGGTAAAAAATACAATGTCAAAATACACCAAAGCCGTGTGTGTGGTATTGAACGGTATTGACTGTGCCGGGAAAAAGAGAGACCAACAGAGGAGTTATTATTGTGAGTGTATCGATCTATGAATCTTCATATATGAGGCTATATACACATAGCGGATAGATGATCGTTTGGTTCGTAATCATTGAAGATATATTACATGCAACGATATTGCGATCAAATCAAAGAGACATCGAACATGGTGCGAGCCTCCCAGTGGCGGTCGAGCCACAGAGGAATACATTGTGTGTCGATGTGTTGTGACCCCGAGCAAGGGAATGTGCTGTCTCACCCCGGGGTCATCATTGAACACACGGATAGCCCACCATGATGACAGTCCCGGACCTAGTCATTCTCTATTTATGAAAAGTGGCACTTCAGTCAATATTTTACTTCACTAATTTTGAGTACGCAGTGATATTAAAACGTTCCGAAAATATCATGGTTTGCACACTCCACAATTGAATACAACAATAAAGAGTAATTATAAAGTTTATAGATAGACTAGCGGCTACCCATGAGTTCGGTGACGTAAAATTTGATAAAAAATGAAACACAAAACATAGTAAATTTTGGATTAAAAATAATATTAAAGTACAATATTTCCCAAAGTCTCCGAATAACAAACCCCTCAAATATAATAACATTTTTAATGCAGTGTTTTAAAGATTACGTGGCTATATTATGATTGATAGAAGTATTTTTATTTATTAATAAGTGAGTAGGTAAGGCCATCTCATTGAGGATTTTCTTGAAAATTGTTTTCAGCCCTTAAATAAGCGAATTAAGAAACTACAAAAGCAGAGGTTCTTTACATTCAAAAGTAGATTCATAATTTCAAGAATAAAATGTGTGAAAATTTATATTTAAGGACAAAAAAAAAATGCAAGACCGTCAGCACCCTTTTTGAACTACATAGGAGTGGAAATATGAAAAATCCTTCCTTAGTGGGTACCACAGTTCAGTCAGGAATTTCACATTTTAAAATTACATATTTTTATCATCACTGCTTTAGCTTCCAGCATGTCTGTCAGTAAATCACTTTATACGAGTACTTTTATATATTCAGATAAATAAGTAGGTACCTATCCTATAGAAACTTATAAGGAAACTGGATAGACTGAAACAATTTTTCGTACTAAACGAATTTCGTCTTAAAAAAACTATATGAAATCATTAAATCATTATAAATGTATGAGATTATAATAAAAGGTATATTTAGTTGCACACAGTATTATTTTGTATTGACAGAAAATCATTTTAATCGTTTTCCTTATAAGTAAATATCTTTTACTGTAGGGTAGACTGGGTACGGTTGAAACATTTTACCGTTTATCGGCAATAGCATCGGTATAAATTGAGCAAGCGATGACGGAAATAAATTAAATGGAAGACCGTTTATCTGTCTATTAATGGGCAATATTATTTAAGATCACTGTTTTGTATTTTCTGTGTAAAATCGTATTTAAAAAAAAATATTTTTTGTTTCAAACGTCCCCATACCAGGGTCGGTTGAAACAGTGCCTGGAGTCAATTGAAACACATGCAAATAATAGAACTTAATAGTAAATAATTTTGTTTTTGAGCCACCTATTGGCGCAGTGGCTAGAGCGGTAGTTCTCTCCACCTCATGCGTCAAGTGGTTCTGGGTTCGATTCCCGTTGAATCCTAGACTTAAGATTCTAGACCTAAGAAATAATTGACCAACAGAAATTTTCTGTGTTTAGACAGTCGTGATATGACCTTAGCTGTTAAAGCGACTTAAAACACAAAAAAAAATTTGTTTTTTTTATCATCACATAACATTTTACAACCTTTAATGGCACTAGGTATGACAAAATATTTTTTATTAATATTCAAGTCTTTGGCAATATAATTTAACATTAGGTACTTTTCAACAGCTTTTATAGTCATATATTAACTATAGCAATTACAACAAATTAAACTCAATGATGATCATATGTTAATGACTGTAATTTTTACAAAGAATATTACTTATAAAATAGATTTTTCCTGATTAAACACTCGATTATGGGCCTTATAACCCAACAACATATCTCAACAAGGAACAGTGGTTCAGTTCATTTTTAACGTGATAACGTCTTATAAATTGATAAATACTAAAAATAGAGAGGCACAATATTATTGTTGAATCCTGGACAACGTGTTTTGTGTTTTTCTTTTACAATTTACTTAATAAGATTTAATTGATTTTCTTCATAATTTTATGAAGGATTTCATAAATTTCATAAGTATTTCATATGAAGGTCTGATTTCATTTTAAAAAAATTGTTAATTTTCAATTAACTCCTTCTTTGTGTTATACAAAATAATGATAATTCAATTCATAAAAGTACACAATTTTTCATCAATTAGGTATTCTTTATGACGTTATCACGTAAAACTATCATCCGTAAACCGACTTTACAGACAACCAATTTTTTTCTGCCGCTTTTCTTAACGAAGATCCCAACTTTACATTTTCATAGGCTTGTTTAAACGTTGCTAAGTCGGTCCCATCTCTTGTAGTTTTTCTTTGGCGTACCCTTGGCATCTAAGATGCAAGTAAATTAAATAATTAAACTGTTTCAACCGTACCCACAAAAAATGTTTCAACTGTCCCCAACCAACCTTCTAAGTATAAAACGGTTTACAGTAACAATGAAAATAAATTTAAATAAATACTAATCATGCTACCATATTCTAAAAACTTTAATTAAAACGATACAAAACTCTCAATTCCGTAACTTTAATAAAAACCATAATAATTTCAAAAATGTGCGAACCAAAATACTTACTTTTCCGTCAAAAAATACAATGGGGTCTCCTATTGACAGTCACAGGACCCGATGAGCAACGCAACAACAAAATTTAGGTTTCGACTTGTCTACCGCTTCGAACTTCTCTTACACCCTTTACCCTATCTAGCACTGTTCAAAAGATATTCGCTTTGTTTCAACCGTCCACCGTTTCAACCATACCCAGTCTACCCTACTCTATATAGAAATCTTATGATTTTAAACGTTTCAGCACTGTCCACGAAGGTGTTAAAATTGTTTTTTCTTAAATCTTCAAAAATTGATAGTATACTATATTAAAACAATGCCTCAATTGCCTCAAAACGAGCTTTCAATATCAATATTAAGATTTGCCTCAATCCATTATTTAATTTTTCATTTAAATAACAGATTTTTAATTTGAATGTTCATAATTTTGGAACAGTTCATTGTAACCTACCAGGGTTCAAAAATAACATAAATTAATTTCTTTACAATATTTTCCAGCTTTGTTCTAAGGACTTTTTTGCAAAGCGTGAAATTTCCTTTAAATCCTTTCATTAGATTATTTTTTTTTTTTTTGGTGTTTTAAGTCGCTTTAACAGCTAAGGTCATATAACGACTGTCTAAACACAGAAACTTTCTGTTGGTCAATTATATCTAAGGTCTAGATTCTTAAGTCTAGGATTCAATGGGGATCGAACCCAGTACCACTTGACGCTTGAAGCGGAGAGAGCAATTGCTCTAACCACTGCGCCAATAAGTGGTCCATTATTGTTACGATGAATTGTTCCAAAGTTATGAAAATTCAAAAATAAATAAATAAATTAATAATGTGTTATTTAAATGGAAAATGAAAAAATGGATTGAGGCAAACCTTAATATTAATATTAAGAGTAAGAGCTAGTTAAAGCACCAACATTTTTGTTTTAGTAGGTACCTATACAGTATATACCTACTACCAATTTTTGAATAGTATAGGTACCATAAGATTTTTTTTCGTAACACCGTAGTAAAGATATTACATCAAAACTATTTAGAATAACTGTTAATGGAGAAAAACTACCGTTATCGCAAATTTCTTCCTGTTCAATATTTTGGTTTGAGACACTGTGAAAAATTGTCATATTTTATAAGGGTCAATTGGGTACTTGTCATATATTATAAGGGAAACTGCTTAAGTTTGGGAATCACTCATCTAATGAATTTTGGTTCATGATGTTTAGTTTCAGCTTTTAACATATTACTCTATTTTCCTATAGAAAATCGGATGTTGAATTCTCCGATCTCTAAAGTTGAGACAATCTTTGAATTATTTTTTTAACTAATTTGGACATAAATGAGGCTGATGAAAATTAAAGCTTTCCTAATTTATTAAAATTTGCATATAATAATTCACCATTTTTCAGAATATAAATACATTTTATTTAAAGTAAGTTTCATATAAGTATTCAATAGTGGCATCCCATCATTCCAATCCACAGTGCACCGTCGAATCATCCATGTTCCCTATTCCGTAAATTACCGAACAATCCACAACAACTTTAACAAATCTTTTGTAAAAACTCTCGCCCAGGAGCATTTCCAAAAATTCCACTCCAATCTACGTGATCATACTAACCCCAACGCTTTAGCACTCTCTTCGGAATTACATCCCTTGAATCCGCCGCGTCGTCTAAAAAGGCATTGGCCCCGTGATCTCCTAACAAATCTCTGGAGTCGTAGCATTGGCTAGGTTCTCTTCACAAATGTCTCTCGCTACTGCACCCATGGATTGAACTTTAAGTTCAGCTCCAGGGTGAAGTTTTTAATATAATGTATGATCATACTGCTAAATAAATAATTTTTATATAGAAAGCAATATTCCCAATAAAAAGAAACAAAAAAAAAATACAATAGGTAGTTGCGGTATCTCTTCAAATACGTTACCACCAACGTAGATTTTTTTAAACAATTTGTTTCTACAATTACTATTTTTAAATTCAATAGATGTGATAAAGTTGAAACTATATTTGGATAAATTGTTGTGCAATTGTGAACCTGGTAGCAGTCCATCATTCATACATCTGTTAAAACTGTTTTTTACATTTATTAATGTTTTCCTTTTCATTGTACGCATTTGTACATTGTACATATATTCGAAGATAATTTAGCAGTTTTCCTTCGTTAGAGTCCAACTATGGAACATTTTCGTTTGATAACCCACGATATAATTGATGTTCAAAACGACAGATAAATTAATGATTAATTGATTGGATAAAAGTCGGTACTCCAATACAGAAAAATAGTTAAATGTAGTTGCTGGTATTGTCATGTTTCGAAAATTTATGATCATTTCTTACAACTATTATTACTATTCACAAATTTACATTAAATTTGTAAGAAAAGAAGCGAGAACTTTTCATGTTATTGTTTTTTTTTTCTTATATCAATTTTTCAAATCTAACAAACGAAAAAGGGAATCAAATTATTCATAAAGAAATCAATTTTTTAAAAGGTCAAATTTTTTATTCAAATATCAGAGAAAATAATTACAGATACAGGCAAATCTATGGGAAAATTGATTTTAACTTGAAGATCCGGATGGATGTGTGATTAATTGTTAAGGTTGAATTTATTTTGATGAAATTTAAATGCAAATGTTCTAACTGAGATTTTTGAATATTTCAGTTGTTCGTTTAATTCAAATCAATATTTAAGTTGACCTCCTTTTACTTCTTTCATTTAAATAATTAACAATCAAACTTTTTGCATGACTTAACACCTCTGGTTTGAACTTCGACTAGTTCTGCACGAATTTCTTATACAAATCGTATATGAGAAGATATTCTTTGGACTGTGAATAATAAAAATAATCCGATCATAGCTTGTGTAATGTGAAAAATGATGTGAATCAAATATATGTTACGTGAAACGTATAAAAAAATATTATTTGGTATTGTTAATTTAGAAAGCTGCTATTCTATCAGGCATCAAGTTTTGATGTTACTTCGTTTTGTCAATCAACGATTATGTTTTGACTACAAAGGGCAAGTTTATTCAAAGCTCGTCTTTTAAATGATATATTCTGATTGAAAAAAAAAAGTGAAACGATAGATCATTTTTTAAGCCGTATGATTAATTAAAATTTTAACAATCGAAATATTTGATAATCGACACGCATTAAATCCATTAATTATTTCTGTAGCGAGAATTTTTTTTTTTAAATTTTTTCCTTGCAAAATATTTAGTTATATCAACTCGAAACCTCGTAAATCATTACGAAAATAATAAACCAAAATGATTTAATTTTTGTTTTATAAAAAAATAACAGTAAATTTTGTATTCTCATCCAACGAGAAATCGAAAGTCTTTCAAATTCATATAAATTATTTTATTCTTCGTACGACTGAATTTGATTCTAAATTATTGAATATAAAGTTGACTAAATTATTTATATTTGTAATAATATATTTTCTTAATCTCTTTTCGAATTTCAAGGCGACTATTAAAAGTTATTGTCTTATGAAATATTGCTTTTACTGGTAGTGTTCGTCCAAAAATATTTTCATCGTTCCTTGAGAAAAAATACCTACTGATTTTTTTTCTAACTGCATTCATGCAATATGTTTCGTTTAATTCCTCGATTTATGGGCGTTCGTATCGATTTTAAATCAAACAACGTTTAGAATTACTTTTTTTTTGGTAGGTACCGATAAAATAAAAGTTTCTTAGACAGCTAGTAACGTATTTCATCAACATTTTAATATAAATGTATTTGAATAGCCGCCGACTCGCTAATAATTCAATGGAAAACGTAATGTCCTCAACGTAAATTGTTAATCTCCAATAACTCAGAATTTAAAGTAACCAAATCTACAAATTATGTTTGTTTCTTCACGGCTGTATGTAACACGTCTCGCTTTAAATAGACTTTTCTTTACGTGCATGTCTATTGCAGTGGTTTCCAATCTTTTTACTACAAACGACCCTTAAAAACTGCTAACATATCTAACATATTGTGTATGGAAAATTGTATGATATAGTCATATAATTGAATGTACTCGTAAATTCCAGAGGCTTATTAATACTCTGAGCTTCCACCATAGGCTTATATAACAAAAACTCTGCTATACGATTTACTGGATTTAAGACATTAAAACCACTCAGTATAATTTTAATTGTGATTATGCTAGTTGTCACTATAGTAAGGTAATATAATGTTTGAAATTGAGTCCGTGCGTTTTCATCTCCTGACAAAATATCCCCCGATATAATATCCACCGACAAAAATATCCCAAAGATGTAATTACGTTTGCTCAAAATTATTTTTCGATTAAAAAACAACGCGATGGTCACACCTAATTTGCTATAGTTTCTTGAATTATACGTTGAGATGGATTTCTTTTCATTTTAGGGGTTCCAACCCCAAACCCCTGCCGGGGACGACACCTTCGGATTCGCTTGTTATGTATCATAGATTTTATGTCGGGGATATATTGTCGGGGGATGTTTTGTCGGAGATATTTTGTCGGAGAATGAAACGCGCATTCCTTGAAATTTGAATTTCTCCTCAGAAGAAATAAAAAAACTGGTTCTACGTCAAAATTGCAATACCCCTAATCCAAAACCTCGACATCATGATATTATACTTTTATCGATCTTTTTCAAAACTTTACGATATCGTTAGGTGATGGTTTATTCGATAATAAAAAAATGGCTTATTATATTATGATGACTGGCTAAGTAAAATATATAAAACAACGCTGATTACTGAATTTGTTCAAATGTAATGTAAGTTTGCATAAAATTATATTACTTCAACTAAAATCTTATGACAACAGGAGTTTTTGTTTTGAAAACCTCAGACTGAAAATATTTTATTTTTGGGATAGTACTCCTCTAATTCAGTGCTACCAAACCTTTTTTCTTTCCCGTACCTCTAAATAAAACTTTTCATTTATGAATACCCCTCCCCTAATAACTAACCCTAATACCAACTCATAAAAATGTGTTTAAAGTTTTCTCGTTTCTGTTAAAGTCTATCTAATATCAGTCTTAACTTTGTAATATACCTAGTAATGTCTCTAGACTCTAGCACCTTAGTGAGTTATTAGTTAATAACTATTATAAAAAATATTACATCACGAAAGCTGCACCCCCTCCCATGTAAATAGTTCATTTCGATTGATAATATAATAAATATTGATATTTTTAAATTAAGTGGTTAATATGTAATTATATTAAATAGTTAATTAATATTTACATATTCAATACGAATCACTTTCTATGGGGACAAGAAAATAAAATTAAAAATTCGAAAAAAAATAAAGAATTGTTGGATGAATTGCGAACATCACGCTTTTTAATACCCCTTCCCCTCCTCGCCTCCTTGTCACATTTTGCCCCAGTAAGCAATACGCCTCCCTTTCCTTGGTTTGCGAGCGTATTTTATGAACGGCCCCTGATTGAAGTCACGGGTAGCCACTAGTAAAAAAGGGTTTTTTCGCCATGTAATCAGTTGTACTGCTGTGGACTTACATGGTCATGCGCTAAAGTGCTAGATCCCTAATTTGCCTTATGGCCAGTCCGGGCCTGAGTGTTAGCCTCTGGTTGATTCTAAAAACATTATTAAGTTGAGTATTAAAATGTTCTTCACAATCCACACTAGCGATTCGTACGAGTTAGACAGAGAGAAAAAGATGACATCTTTATCGTAAGGCAGATAGCATTATGTACGACAGGCTATCGCGTGTGTAACAATCAGAAACTCTGGGATCCACCTTGGATTCATTATGATAGCTTTGCAAATCCCCAAAGGTCTATGGACCCACAGGTTGAAAACCACTGGTCTATTTCACTGGATAAATTATTCGTTACAAATATGTAGCATTATAAATGCGTATATACAATGTAGCAAAGTGAAGAAAAATTAGAATAAAACGAGAATCTATCGGACACAATCGACAGAACAGGACAAAAAAGGAGATGAATGAGAACGGACCGTGGTGTGTTATAGTGGACAAGTTAGTTGGGTATGAAAAGAGGCTAAAGAGTAAAAGTTTATGTGTGTTTCGCTTTATGTTGGTCTGAACATGACACGCAGGTGATTAAAATGCAGTTAGTTGAGGAATACAAGTAAGCCAGGATGTTGTTCGACTACTGTATTTGTTCTCAAAAGAGATTCATTAATAAAATCAACAAGTCTTCCGTAATTAATGAATTAGTTAGTAATGCAGTTGCACCAGAATTCGGTGATATGTATGCGGGCCCGCACGGTCACTTCGTCATGTTCTCACTACCGAGATTCTCGCGCTACACCTAAATCGTTTCTTATAAAACACGATTAATATATTTAAATTCATACATGTTACACTCGCATGTTTATATTTTATTCTATTTCAACTGGGGGAATACTAATTTATTTTTTCCTGTTTTTTTCCTTCTTATATTTTTTTTTGTATTAAAAATGTCAACGATCTTCAGGTTTATGCTTACAATCTGATCTTAACTAGGTTTCAGTACTTCAGTACACGGAGCAAGTCTTCGATTAAAGCCATTTTAATTATTTATATTCAAACAAAAATTTAACATTACATAAGAACTGCCTTCTACTTTTCAACAGAAAAAAACTGGTAGCTACGATGTTTCTTAAAAAACAGTTAGTAGATTAAAGAAGCAAAACAAAACTAAGCCTGCTTTTGTTATCAAAAAGCTACAATATTATAGCTCCTTGTGTAAATTTTAGACGTTACTACAATATATGCATCTAAGCTCTTTTGCTCTAAAAACAAGTTCTTAATTTTTATAATTTTAGGTATTTCTTAGTACTTCTCAATAACACGAAAATAGATGAACATTTGAATTTTTGAAGCTATTCCAAGTATCCTTCTAAGGTTTCGTACATTTTAAATTACAATATATTATACTTAGAGATTCACTACTTGACTTGCTTTTTAAGTTATCTCATCTGCTTTTAAGCTACTTCACTTAAAGGCTTTAAATCAAATGAAATTAATTTCAAATATTAATATTTAAACATCAGGTCAAGTCAGTGCTAGATTTACGCCTAAGCCCGTGAGGTCCTGGCCTAGGGCGGCATGATTTAAGGGACGGTAAAGATTTACAAACGAAAAGTTGAAGGCGTAAAAATATAAAGATAAATTAAAAATTGATTTGGATTTGTTTTGTATTGTATAAAATTACTAATTAAATTTAAATGCATAACTTTTTAGCGAAAAACTTTTTGAAAGACGAAATTGTTAAATTTTGTTTGCTTTACATTGTTGCCCATTTTAAAATCTTCATATAACATTATAACCGCTTTTACTTCTTATTGTTTCCAACAATTTATTTGTAAAATTATTTTTTTTTTACTCTTCGTTTAATGAAAACTCGTTATAAAACTCTAATGCAATAAATTATACCCATTTCTTTCAATTTCGCTTTATAGAGTTTACACCATATGTATATATATGACAACCAAGGAATAGGTATATTTGACGCCACTGGGTCAAATCAAACATTGAATTGATGGTTTAAAATAAGTTCCACTCATTATAATACAAGAAGTTCAGTTACTTGAATTGATGATTTTTAGATTGATTTACATAAAAAATATGAAAAATGGCAGTAGTCTCATGTCAATCAGGTTTAGGGATCTAATTTTTAGAATCTAGTTAAATTTATGTTTCAAAACTGGTACTTTAAAAAGGCACAATTAATGACTTTACTTAATTAACTGTTCTAGAAGAACAGTGACGTAACTGCAAATTTTTGAGTAACTGAGTTTTAATTCTTAATTTTATCACAAGTCCTTAAAACTTACAGTTGAACAACGATTTAATTCTATTTTCACTACTTTGTTACTATTTTTAGTCACTTAATTTATTTTCACAATTATTATTTCAAATTTTTAGCACAGGGTTTTTTTTTTATTTTTAAATTTTCATAACTTTGGAGAAGTTACCGTAACAATAATCTGAAAGGAGGGAACTAGAGAAAATACATAGCATGCTCTAAAAAAAGGTCCTTACAAAAAAGTTGGAAAATATTAAAAAATTTTAATTAGTGTTACTTTGGAACTCTGATATCTGTAAAACGATTGATCGGAAGAACTTTATTTAGTTTGTGGTTGATGAACTGTTCCAAAGTTATGAAAATTAAAAAATAAATCTTGTGTTATTTAAATGGAAATGGAAAAGTGGATTCAGACAAATATCTTAATTTTGATAGTAAAAGCTTGTTTTGGCGCCAAATTTTTGTTTTAATATATACTATCATTTTTTGGACATCATAAGAAAAAGGATTTTTTTTTAAGGAACACTCTAGTATATAAACTATAAAGTATAAGTAAGGATATTCATCAAGTCAAGAAATTAAACATTTTTTAAAATGAGTTGTGCTTGACATTTTAACATATGAAATCAATTCTTGATCTGATTTCCCGTCAAATTTAAGACAAGTATTTTGAAAATCATCTCAAATTGCTGGAAAGTAAAGTCAAGTAGTAAATCCTTAGGTATTAGAAATATTAAACATATATGTTTAGTGAAAAGTGCTGATTATGCTTTTGATTATTATTGTTCACAAATTAATACTTTGGGATGATTACTGGAGATTTTCTTTATTTTTTATTGCACTGAAATAATGGAAGGAAGTTTTGAAATTTTAGGGAATGTTTCATTTTAATGATCAAGGTAAATGAGGTGAATATTAAACGTAAACTTACTGAGAGCTTATGTAGTTTTTCAACTTACAGGTGTCATAAAATTATACGTCCAAAATTCTTTTGAAAAGCCGGGAGCAAAAAGAAAATTAAAACTTTTGAATTGTATTTTTTGGTTGAATAAAAAAACATTGGAGGTCGTAAATCGAAAAAAGTTATAAGTAATTAAAAAAGCTATTATAGTCAAATTATGTTGGCTATAAGATCGGCTATGTATAGCGAAGTATAGGTGTATTCTTATATTAATTAAGGGTAAGAAAGGATTAAGGTAATTAGTTCATTTTATACAGAAACTCACTTTGTATAATCTTGTTTGCAATAAACTTGGTGGTCTCGAATAAAACAAGATGGTTGCCGATCCAACTGTAATTGGCAAATACTGCATCGTAAACAATGTACATGCCACGATCTTCCCGAAACCTCTAAAAGAAATTTGTCACCAATTGGTTCAGAACAAGCGGCACAAATTCGATTTTCTGTCTGTAAAACAAGAAAAAAATTGTGTTATCGAAATGAAAGGCACAGACAAAGTCCTAACAAATAAAAGTATGGGTAATTATTTTGCGACAATAGTCCTCGTTTACAAACCTATATTTTCAATAATGTGTGTAGTACTAAAGATTTTATTAGATGCAAAACAGCAACGGAAGATATACATAAATTCAAAATATAAAATATGTTTTATTTAAGTTCGAACAGAATGATTTTTATTACTCGCCGCTTAAAAACATAAACCAGAAAATTCATTATTATTACTAATAAGTAATAAATAAATTTTATATTTGGGTAATTATTTTAAAATTATTGTTACATCTTGGGAGGTAAAATAATAGCTGATAGATGCCAAGTTGTAAATTAATAAAATTCAACGTTGTGATTCATTTAAGCTGTTAATAAAGAAAAATATTTCTTCTAAATTAGAAGGTGTCTGTTTATGATTGAGATTAGGAAAATAAATCCTTAAATTGAAACATTAAAATACGTAATGAAATTTGAGAAAGTTTATTTCGAGTTTCACGTAAAAAATTTATAGGAAAAAAGTTTATTATCAATCAGTCATCTACTGACAATGATCTTATATCTACTGTACATCAGAGGTTCAATCAATTTCTTACTAAGTACTATTGTATTGTTTTTTCATATCTTAATCTTATAGAGATTGAAAGTGCTACATATATATTTAAATATCTACTGAAATGTTTATTATTGTGAAAATCGTCTTGATTTATAGTTATTATCAAAAAAATTTAATTAAGCTTTGTAAGAAATCTATTTTATTAAAATCCTCTTACTAATACACCTATTTCCAAATTTAGGTTTTTTTCATATTATTATGATATTTCACGGCACTTTTTTAAGAATTTAAAGTTTCGTATAATATGAAAAACGTTCATATGACCATATGTAGGCAATAAATTAATTTATTGCCGCGATATTAAAGGAATTTATTTTACAATAAAACATTCAGAGTAAAAAAATGGCCTCCGTCTTACTAAAGGCAATATATAGAACGATAAATTTATGTTTCGCTGATAATTTTAATAGCATCAAAGAAACCCTTCAAAATTGCAGCGATCGTTCCACCATTGATATTTCTTAGTATTTTTATCAACCAGTAGGCATAAAGTAAATCAGTTGAATGTATTTCTTTTTATAGTCTTGAAATTTTTCTCTCAAAGGTATGCTTGATGTTTGATCAATCTGCAACTGCATTATATCTAGAAAAAATCTCCAAAATTCAAAAGTTATAATTGTTCACACAAAACATTATAAAAGTTGAAATTGTCAAGTATGAGTATGAGTAATTATTAGGACAAAGATGTATTATAACTATATAGTTGAAGTTTTAGTTGAATAAAATTGTCTTAAGAATAGGTAAGAAATAATTTCCTTGTCGAAAATTAATTTAAATTTAAAACATTATTTTTCAACTTAATCAACTTTTGATTTTATGGATGACAATTTCGATCATCATTACAAATGTGAATCTTATAGGAAACTATTCGCAACTATTAGCTCATTATATATACTAGCTGTACCCGCGAGTTCATTCACGTAAGCTTTAGAACATTTTTAGACCTCAAAATTTAACGAACACAACACTGCTAATGTAAATTTAAAAAGCAGACAATGAAAATTTCAAAATTGCGTGCTTCTATCTTTATTATTTTTGTTAAGTAACCCAAATCAACGCGTAGTGCTTGTAAAAATCGTATTTTCTTAAAGCTTCAATAACTGAATTAAATGAAGATATTGTGATTATTATTTTTGTCGATAAGGGCCAAGTACCAAACAATTTAAACAACAAAAAAAAAATGATCAAAATCTATCCAGTAGTTTTTGAGTTACCTACAAGCGCATAACGGCAGACCGCTATCATTTTATTTATATAGATAATCTCTCTTTTTGCCTCTTTCAATTTTTGCAATGGTAAGTTTGCTTCTACAGTAACTAATTTTTACCGATTCTATGATTTGAGGAAGAACGAGTAACGAGAATTGAGAACGATGGTTAATTCGAAACAGTTAGATTTAAAATAATTCTTCTTTCGCGAAAAAGCTCATAGAAGTTTAAATGGGGATGTTTGATGACCATTCGTTCCTGGATAAAATTATAATTAAAAAGACGTTCGCATATCACGATATAAGTAAATAATTTAAAAATATTTTTTTGTTACAATTTTTTTTTCTTTATTTACGAGTCAGTTTTTTAACTACGTGGTCATAATGACTCGAAGTTTAAATTAGAATTTCTAGATTTTCTCGTATCTATAATTCTATTTTTTTGAGGAAGATTATTTTGTTTTGCTGATTCCTTACTGTGTGTTCAGGCATTTTGTTATGGAGTTTGAGAGGTTTATTGATTGTTACATTTTTTGACGAATGTAAAAATCAATAATATAATTGATATAAAATCAATAATGCACATAATTATTGAGTGCGTTATATTTTGTTATTATCTTCCATGTACCTATACTATCCCTTCATAATTTTTATGTTGCTATTTAAGTTAACTAAAAGAAAAATATTTTTAGTACCTATCAGTCATTTTGATTTGAATTGTGTGTTCGGGTATTTCAAAACGGCGTCAGGAGGGTAAATTTGAACGTTCCTTATTACTCTGCAATGAATGAATTATTTCACAGTTTTTTTTTTTCAATGGGTTATTTTGTTTTAAACTATGATATAACGTTTCGTTGAGTTGTTCTGTTTAATTTGATTAATTTTTTTGGATTTAATTTTATGATGCTGTTTTATTATTTTAAATCTTATTAGTTGATTGATCTTATTAAAATGTTTTAACGATAGAAAATATTTTGGATACGTAGAAATAACGTATAAAAAAAACTACATTGAGATATGAAATTGAAGATCTTCAACGTGCAAGAAAAATGTTAGATGTAAACGGCTTACATTGGACAAAGCAATTATCAAATACTCCAAAAAAAAACATTTTTTTAGACACGAAGAAATATAAAAAAAATAAAAAAATTCGGCACCCTGTCTTTAATCAGAACTATGATAAACAAATAGAAAGATACATCCTCGATTATTGTGACTCTTTTTACAGCAAAACACAAGAATCACTACGAAAGATTGCTTTTACATTTGCTGAAGCCAACATATTTAAGGCATCAATTTAATCAAAAATCTCAGTTAACAGGCAAAAGCTATTCTTTCATATCTCAACATCCTTCTATCAGTCTATACTTCAGAAGCTTCGTCACAAATAAAAGCTTTTAACACCACCAAAGTTAAACTGAATAACTTTTTCTAAACTTTATTTTATAACTCTTTCTGCTTACGGCTTAAGCTTTAGCCTAAATATACCATAAGGTAATATAATTAATCAAAATATAACTTAACTTATATGTTCTAAGGAGCTATTTAATAATTAAGTAATCATGAATTGGCAAATTTAACTCATTTTACTGAAAATTAAAATATCTTCAGTATACATTTCACTTTTACAAAAGTTTTAGATTTATCGTTGACAATTTTACTTCCATTCGAACTAAAATATTGATCTATGTATTATACCCTGCATTCTTTAATAAAGTTAAATGCAGTAATATTATTAACATTTCGTTTTGGTATGGTATTAATTAATGTCACTGTTATTTTTTGATTTTCTCAGAGATAAATTTATTTTTTTTTCGTATGCAACAAATTTGCATTTTTAATCAAAACTCGGATCAAGTAGAAGATTCAAGACATGATAATTGCATGATGAGTCCTTACGCTTGAATTCTTTTATAGGTTTTATTTTTTCTCGTTTTCAAGCAGAATTCAACGCATGAAACGTTTTATGTATACTGTTACATTGTATTTTTGAATAATTAAAATTAAATGAAGTGAATAAGCGACGAAAAAACTTGCATGAGAAAAAATAATTTGTTTAGGCTCAAATACGCTATTTGATGTTTTCTGAAGGAAAACTTGCAATGGTTTGATAGGAAATTTTTGATTTTGAGTATAATATAATAAAAAGATTAGCCCTCATATATGTATTAAAAATGGCTTTAAGTTCTTAAAAATATGTGTGATAAATCAATGCTGCAAAGGTGTTAAAGAAATCACTGTTTGACTTACGATTAGATCACCTCTGTAAAAAATATTGCGATCAAATATCACTTATTTCATATATCAGTTATTATTATTGAAAATTCGGTTATTGATGATACCTCAATCGTACCCTAGCAGTGATAATGGATGACTTAGACCAGATGTATTTCAGGGTTGTTTTAAGCGTGTTCTGAGCCTTTTTCTATTGTTCGCGATTGCCTTTTCCCTACACATTCATATCATTCATATGAAGTACCAGTACATAGCCTTTTTGAAAAGAAGGGTGTCCTTTTTGCACGTTGCATCGTTATGTATGATCACATCGGATACACCGATGTATTGTGCCAGACAATTGACTATGTTGTATGCATTGTAAAACTTTTAAAGCACAGCCAATCATATTAATAGGGCGGGATGGGTTGTGTATGAACACAATATCTATATAAGAATTACATATGTATTATTAATAAACATATGTGTAAAATATTCATAACATATGCCTGAAAGACACAATCGTTGATATAAATAACGTTTTAGATAGATTTATGACAATTTTATTGGCTATCTCTTCTATTATGCGATATTTAGTCAAATAAGAATGTGGATAAGTTGTTTTATGGTTTGATTTTTAGAAAATATATTTTCCGACCGTAACAAATTCAGGCGACATCGGTTTTTAAACAATGGATAATAATTTTTAATAATTTCTTTTTTCAAATAGGAAATAAAAGTTATTTGTGCGTTTGAAAAAAACCTACTCAAGAATTTTATGTTGTAGAGTTAAAATATTTTCAAACTTATTTGGTTGAAGATAAAAAATGAGGATTTATAATAAACTTTATAAGTTCTTTAAGGTACTAGACTAATGTGACGACTTCAAAAATCAATTTTTTAATTTTTTGAAAGTATTGTTGATACTTTAAAACTACTGTGTGAAAATATCAGTCAAAAATTCCTAAAATTTTTAAAGTTATCTGGAAAAGTGAGTTATTGGAGTGAATATTAGTCAGACAGCTATGAATTTTGCTAGCACTCACAACAAAGCATGGATTATATATGCTGGGAAAACCGCTGCAACTATCTCTAAAGAAGCCAGAATTCTTTGAAGAGCTTTGAGAGTTATTGAAAATGATGAGTATGAAGATACTGAAGGAATTCTGTATGCATTAGGAATAGCAGATTAGTGTAGGTACGTATCATTTTTTGATGAAAAATTTCTTATCAAAACTTTAAACGCCTTTTCCTCAAAACTACTTATTTGGTAACGAAGGAAGTACTAACAAAAAACAACCCGAACGATCGACTTACAATTTTAAAGTTTTTTTAAACATACATACCTAACTATTACAATAACCAAAAAATTAAAATTTTTTAACGATTAATTAATTTTATTAGACAATTTCGTTATAAAAACTGTGATTTAAAACTTTTTTTTTAAAAACTTGTAATTTTATTTTTTTGCAAAAGTATTTACTTACAATTGGTTAGTGTAGTAATGCCAAGTCGACAGTAAGTATAATTAAAATTTTTATTTTTTATTTTCAAGGTACCAAGTTTCTGGAAGAGTTAAGTTCAGCCGCGTAAAATATAAACAAAAAATTATTAAATAAAAAAACTCAGCAATAATTACATAAACTTACTATATAGAATTATCGCATTTTTTTTCTTTAAGTACCTACCTCAAAAAACTAGCTTTATAGAATACTAACACTTTAAATATTAATTTAACACTGAGAATGATGGATTAATATAAATATACTAAAATAAATTTTACTATATAACTATATTTTAATTATCTACTTTATATGTCCCTGTTGGTAAAAAAATTCTAGCTTTTCATCAAAGAGCCTGAAGAAGGTTTTCAAATAAAAACGAAACGTTGCAAATTGATATTGCTAGAGCAGTTTATTGATCCATCATACTCTAATTTTAAATTTATAATTAAAAAGTATCTGATAACAATTTATAAGAAAACTAAAACATTAATGATAATATGGGCCATATTTATATACCAATCAGCAAACTAATATCAAATGCATTAATTTATGCAGTAAATTGAAATTATGCAGAAAATCATCAAAAATGTAAAAGTTCATTTTTAATTTTGCCAGAATAGTTTAATGTATTTATAATAATCCCATTTAACAACTACTATGTATAATAAAATGCAGTCAACTTTTTTGTCGTTATAAAGTTAACGCCATGTTCAGTTCATTCATCCCTAATCTCCGAATTGATATTCTAATAATTTGAAATAGGTGCCAGCGTGACATAGATTTGGTTATTGTGAATTTCCTCTGTAAACTCCATAATATACCTAGGTATTATCATGCTCTTTCTCATTTCGATCAAAAATCTGAGAATGTTTGTTTGCGCTTAAAGAGACAATATTTTTTTTTCTCTACATGACAAGCCCCTCGTGTATTCATGAATGTCATGGTTTTGTTAAGGGCCGCATTATATATGTCGACGTTTCCAACCCCAAGCTTTTAACGATACAACGATGCCACAAAATTTCTATAGTTACACTCATTGTTGCGGTACGAAGGTTACACACATCACACAAAAGTGTTTCGGATACTTGACTTTGTATTTATTAAACCCTCGTTTTTAACTCATAAAGCCTCGAAAGGTGTCTCTTTCTTTATATAGACGTTACAACGTTTTCATTAGCTAACTGGTATCGAGGTGTTTATTATGTTAAGTAAGTACTTACAAACTAATCAAACATCTTTAGTTGTAAAACGATGTTTTTTATATATTTTTGTAATAATGCCAACTTCTAAAGTTATATTAAATTTCATATTTTTAATCGAAACGCACATACATATAGGAAATTATGTAAATCAGTAACATGCAAGCAGAAGTACTAAGTACTAACAATAAGATATCGACTAGAACAGCGCTTCCTGAAATTTGTATTTCTTAAGAATTTAATATTAAATAGCTTCATAACTATAACCGAAACTATTAGATATCCAAAAATCTATCCATACCCATAACGGATAATCGAATCTGATATAGTACTACTTGAAAAATTTCGGATATGGAAGAGTCTATTATAATTTTGTTACTATTGTATTTTTAAGTTGAAAACACTCAAAACAATACGAGTATGAAATTATTTTGGATTATATTCGTTAGTTTTGAATAGTTTTAGTTACTGATAGTAGATTTATAAGCAATTGTGAAGGTAACACACAAATAGTTAATAATTTGACTTAATATTTAAGTAAGATATCATTTGGTACTATTATCAGACATATATGTATAAGTACTTAGTAGAGCTACTCAATTTTAAGTGCTATCTACTTATAATGTAATAAAACAATATTATTATATAATAAACTCTCCCATATCTGAAATTATTCGAAAATTTTTATATCGGATTCGGTTACGGTTACGCATATAGGTTATTAGTTCGAATTTCCAAGAGTTTATGTTACGGTTATGAAACTCCTCAGTATACGGTAAGTAAAATTATTTATTTACAGAACCCTGTTAAAAATTTTCTCATTTCAATGAAACTATTAAAATTCATAATAAATAACTGTACTAACCAGCCTAAATCGAAATATTTAAATCAAAATTCCAATTGTTAAAACTGAAAACTTAACATAAGTAAAAAAATTGAATTTCAAATATTGAAGTATTAAAATATTTTACAACTTTTACCTTAAATACTTTGTTTCTACCAACTTTCCAATATTGTTGATAAGATTTGATTAAGAAACTGCAAGTATTAAACTATTAATAATGTTAATAGTTTCTTTATATTCTTTGTATCATAAGTACTAAATTTCTCCATAAAATTGATTTTCTTTATAATTAAAAATTATTACTACTTTCATTCTTACATCAAAAATTTATTTTCAAAATATTATTCCCGAGATTACTTTCTAAATACTTCAATAACTTTAGTAAAAAAACTTATTTTTTAAAGACAATTTTTAGTTGATTAATTACAATTCACAAATTAAGTATTTATGATATGTAATTCTTGCAATTATTTGTGTTACCTATTTTCTTTTTAATTTTGAATTCTTTAAACTAATAAATCAAAATTATAACAAAATGAAAAACCGAGATTAAGATTTTTTTTTTTGAGGTCAGTTTTTCATTTTGTTATAATTTTTATTTATTTCTCGATTTTTAGTGGTCTGAAGTTTGATGACTGATTTTAGTTCTTTGAATATGGGTAAACTTACTAAACGCGCTGCTCATATGAGGCAGCGCCATTAAATATTAAAAGTTACTACATCATCTCTTTTTACACTTAAGGGTTGAAATTTTTTGCTTTTAAATGTAATGATAGAACTAAATAGAATACTCTTTCTAATATAAAAAATATCATCAAAATTCGATGATTTAGTTAAATGCCACTATTTCATCCGCTATGGAAATCTTTCTTCGAATTGAAATGTGAACAATTTAAATGTACGATGTACGTAATAGAAACAAAATTATCGAAATCGGGTTAGCCAGGAAAAATTTATAATATTAATTCATTCCTAATTTTAACCCCTTATGATTAGAGTTTTTTTATAATAAATGGATATAAGATTAATTTGAAGTTATACCAATAAAAACTACCACTAAAAAAAAGAATTATCAAAATCGAGCTTTCCAATAAGAAGTTAATATTTCATCCCTTAGTTGTCAACCTCTTCGAAGTGAAAGATTTCCTTCAAATTAAAATGGGACCACACGTGGGAAGCACCAGCTTTTAAATAAAAAAAGAATCATCAAAATCGGTTCACCCAGTCGAAACTTCTGAGGTAACAAACATAAAAAATACAGTCGCATTGAGAACCTACTTTTTTGAAGTCGGTTAATAAGAATTACTATTTAAAGCAATCTATAAAGATAGTTATTGAAGCTAAGGAATAGTACAACAGTTTGTTACAGCTCAATGCACTCAACTAGAATATGCTACCGTAAATATACCTGATAGATTGCATATTAAGATACCTCATTAGTGTAAAATATCTTTAATATAGTATCATAGGTATCTATGAACGATACAAAATTTTATTTTAAAATTATTTTTACGACCTCAAATCGACGATACCTAATAGCCTCTTCATGGCGTTGAGTTAGCTAAAAGAGTTAAAGCCGTTACATTTTGATAATAACGTTAGAAGTAAAAAAAATCTAAATGTACTTTAGATATTCGATGTTCTTACAATATAATCTTTGAATAAAATTTTGTGGTAAAATAAAATAGAGAAATTTAAGTAAGAAACAAGATTTGTTGTAAGGATTTGTAACCGGTAATGCAATGGTTGTGTTTTGTTTGGTTTCAAAACTACAAAATTAGATCGTGTAAAAAGTAGTTCACTTCTTTCCTGGTTAAAATGTAAATGATTTAGCAAAAATGATGATTTAATGTTTACAGCTGCGATTGTTGGAGGTATCAATGGTATTTTTATTTATTATAAAATCAAGGTGTAAAATATTAGAATAAATCGAAGTATGTATGTGACTTCAAATGGTTGAAAGCGACACCGGGCCGACGTCATGCCATCGTAGTTTATACACTGTTATTCACGGGACCCCCACCGTGGTTCCATTCATGGTTATGTCGTTTACAAAATAAGATTTGTAGTTTTAAACCATGAGATTATTATGTGATAGTGGTCGTAATCCACTTAAAAAAAGTTAAGATTCTATCAAATTAAGCTGGCTTCTATTGTAGTTTACGTCATATCAGTTTGATCCACAGCTTCCAAACTTTTAAGGAGTAGCACCCATTGAATTCCAATAGTGGGCGCTGTCAATATACGTATGATACACAATTTTACTACAATATTTTGATTTTTCATATAATCTCATTTCGACTAACCTGAGCCTAAGAGCCAAAGTATTTTACCTATATAAATATTGAAGTGGATTACATATTTGAATGTTAATCTCATCCGTGCCACTTTACATTGGGCTGGGTTGCATTTAATTTAAATTTTCTGTCATATTTTCTCCTATCGACTATCACGATGATTTTGAATAACTTTATAGTCACGTAAAAAGCCTTAAATCAGCTTCATAAATAATAATAATAACGGAAAGTTTATTGTAGTACAAATGAATGTAAATCTTAATAAAAAAAATTCTAGAAGAAGGTAATGTGCTTGTAAGCAGAGGTAAATATGTGGAAAGGTATCAGAAAATAAAACTAACAAATTTTGTGACGGCAGGAGGTCTCCGCCAGACGTCAAATTGGTGGGCAGCTGTCTGCCAATAGCCCCGTGCCTTATTGACTCTTTTATTTGAAACCAATAAGTTTGTGATCTTCTTAGACTTGAACAAAAATTTATTGTTTGTCACTAAAAGAGCGACGAGTTCTACTTTTTCCGATCTATTCACAAAAATAAAAAAGAACACACAATCAAAGAACATGAGAGATTGATAATCCCTATTTATATATACGTATATTATACGGTCGCTATTGGTACAAATAGGTTTACTTTTGGTGGTGGGAAATTTTTGAAACACAATAATTTAATTTCATTATAAATGCATGCAGAATGTTCTTAGAACAAAAAAAGATTTTTCTTTAAATTGGATCATTAAAAATATCACTTTCGTAAAAGTTATTATCCTATACAATTATTTATTAAATAATGCTGTAATGTAACAAATAAAACTAATAATAATTCCCAACTTATCCAATAAATGTTTAAATGTAATCAGATATTGTTGGTGGTTCGAAAAATGTCATGAAGCCTCTAAAAACTCCAATAACGCTCAGTAATCAGGGTTCACGACTTGACTTGCTTTTTACGTTTCTTCACTTCATTTTCAAGTTACTTGATTTAAATTTGGCTTAAAATCAAGTCAAACTTAAGTTTTAAGGTGGATTTAGGTTTGATGATGCTCTTAACCCTATCTGGAGTGCCACCCTTTTCCAAATAAAAATAATTTCAAAAATTTATATTAAACCTACCTATAGTTATGAACTTGTTGGTATAGGTACATTAAGGTGCATCAAAAAATCAAAGAAAAAACATTTCTTATGGGGGCCAAAAAAGTATATATATATAGGTATTAAAACAAAATTTTGGCGCCAAAACGAGCTCTTTAATATCAATATTAAGGTTTGCCTCAATCCATTTTTTTATTTTTCTTTAAAAGAGCATAAGAATTTGTTTTTATTTTCATCACTTTGGAAATCCGAGAGAAGTAATTTAAAGAAAATGGCACGCTCTACAAAAAAGATCCTTAGAATAAAGTTCCTCAGATCAACCGTAGCAAAGATAACAAATCTCAAAAATAACACCAAAAAAATGTTTTAATATTTTCCAACCTTGTGCTAAGGACCTTTTGTGTAGAGCGTAAAATTTCCTTCGTTTAAGGAGTTTTTTTTTATTAAAAAGAAGGTTGTTATATAGAGTTTATACACTATTAAAATTATTTCAAAAATAAATTAGTCGTTTAAATTTAACTGGATCAGTAGGTATTTATACAAAACGAATCCAAATTTATTATTAATATCTCTTTATAGGTACTTTTACGCCTTCAATATGTTTTCGTCTATAAGTTTTTGCCACCCCTTAAATTACGCCACTCAAGGCCCCCTGACAGGCGTAAGCCTAACATTGATTAAACTGATAAGGCCTTAAGCTTAAGCAACACACAGTTTAACACTTGTTAAACGTTAATATTTAAATATCATGTTAATTTCATTTTCATTGAAATTGCAATTTATTTCATTTCTAAGTTAAAAAATCGCTGCAAAAACTGTCCAGTTATTTGTCTTGATGAATTTCTACTCTTTTCATTAATATTTCGAATCAAAAAAATCAAAAAATAAAAAGTGGTTTCCTGTATAGTTAAAGCGTTAATTTGTAATAATATAAAAATACATCTGAGAAATATATCCTGGTCTCTTTTTTATGAAATTTAATTGTTAAATATGATTCTCCACATAAATTATAACATAGAGACATTTAAATAAAGGAATAAAAAACGAGTCGAAATACAAAAATATTTATTGTTCAAAACGAAAAAAATTTCATACTAATTTCCTTGTCGGTCTATAAATTCTCCAAAATCTAAACAAAGATATACGAGCTATTGTTAAAATACAGAAAAACGGAAACTCGAAGCAGTTAAACATTAAAAAAAATAGGTATAAGATAAAATATAGTTACGTGTTTGACAGAGATTTTTTTTAGTTATAGGTACTTATGGATTTTAAATATTCGTCTTAAATTCTATATTAAATAATAAGATAAAATACTTAATCACTAACTTTTTACGGATGGCTCATTAATTTCAAACAATAGTGTTTGAATTGAAAGCATATAAATATAGTAGTATGTAGGATGATTTTTGTTAGTAAAGATACATCTATTCGTTCGTAAGTCAACCAATAAATAAGAATAAATTCAATTTTACGGTAACAGTGACAATCCTTATATAACGCATTAAGGAATCAAGGAAAGTTAAGAATATTGTACTCAATGCTTAATACTACATGTATAGGTAGAAATAAAATTAATTGTATCATACTTGTAAATGAGAGTATCGAAGGAAAAAGGGCGTAGCGTATACCAGTTGAAAAGCGAGCTTTGAACTATTATTATTACGCATACGTTTATACCTAAATATATATCATTTTGTATGGTTGACTTTTTGACAAAGAAAACATGTTTTACATTCTTCTGTTAAATGTGCAACACTCCAGCCTCCAAAATTAAGTACCTTATGTGTATTTATAATACATATGTATTTATATACCTACTTGAGAATTATTATAAGTAGCTTTTAAAACACGACCATATCGGCTTATAGCGCTCACCACAAAGGACGTGCTGAATTATGCGTGTGGGGTCGTTCATTATTTATTTAGAAAAGAATCTGTCATATAAATGTATTTTATTTTTGTGTATGATGAAGTAACTTTAGCGCGCATGAATAATTTTTAAAATATAAAATGACAACAGAATGATTTAATATTTTAATCCGAAAAACAAGTATTATCGGTATAGTTACTGGGATGTTAGACTCTAGTAAAACTCTTTTCGTTGTGTGTTAACACGGAAAAAAATCAAAGATAGAAAATGAAATTTATAGAGAAGTTTGGTCGTTTTTTTTGGTGGTAGTAGTAGTAGGTTCTAAAAGAGGCCGATCGAGCATACTATTTATGTCACCTGTAACTTTATTCATTCACTAATTTGTGATTAATGAATTTCATAGAAGAAAATATAACTTTGTTTCCTAGTTTCAACAATTTTTTATGAAATGTTTCTTGAAAAGATCTTCTTTATATAACTTGAGCACATCGTATGTTTCTTTTATTTTCTTTTCCAATTTGTTTGTGCAAGTTTCTAGTTCTGCTTTTTGAAAGTGAGAACTTGATAACTAGAAAAATAAACGAGTAAAACCGGCATAGTTTACTTGGTATCGTTTATATGAGTAGTTTTACTGTAGAAAAAGTATAAATAAGTAACGTAGCTAAATGGAGAATTTATTCAATATAAGCCATCCTATTGAAAATTTTGATTTATTCGGAAGAAACAATTAAAAGCAGACTAAGTTTTATATATGAAGTTAAATCTCAAAAATGCATCATAAGTACCTAGTTTTAAAAATATTATCCCTTCACTAATTTTATAATTTTGGGTTATGTCATACTATTAAGCTAGCTTTTGACTATGGGATGTAAAATATATATCATCTTGAGCTATATATTACATTCCGAGTTTGTTGTTCTCACTATCAGATGTATTTTTTGGAACAGTTCAGCTTTTATCATCATTGCATTATAAAATTATTTATCGAAACGGTTAAATTCTCATTATTTAATGAATAATTATTTTGCTAGATACTTTCGATAGTTCATCAGACGAAGTTGATGTAGTATTCGATTTACATGCATCATTATATAAACGTCGGATCGGGATATCGAATCATATTAGACTAACAATAAGAAAAGATTATAGTGCATTTCGACTTTTTAATGAAATGGATGAAGACATTTTTTTAATTACTTATACTTACTACCGGATGAAAAAACTATTTTTTTAAATTATGGTAAGGAAGAGAAGAGGCGTGGTGTGCGGGGACGTGAGGTAAAATATACATCGCCTTCAAATATAGCTCAGTTATGTGAAAACATATTTACAGTTCGGGGCTTAATATATAATATAGCATAGTGGAAACGGTCTCGCAAAAAAGTATGGCGAGTGATAAAATATATTATATTACATCCCATAGTTAAAAGCCGGCTTTATATTTAAGTAATTGACAAGAAAGTTACTATCAAACAGAAGCTATTATTACGGATTACCTTCGTTATAATTTCAAGATAAAAATTTTTCAAAAAACTGATTATTTGATCGAATCGAAAATTTCCAAATAAATCAAACTAAACCCAATAAATTGTAATTTTCAGAGAATATGATGGAACCAAGTGAATTATTTAATATTTAATACTAGCTGTACCCGTTATTTTTTTCACGTGAGCTTTAAAACATTTTTAAAACTCAAAATTTAACGAAATTCATATGAAAAGTTAAAAAATATATCAATGATTACAACACAGAACATTGTTAATGAAAACATTTAAAAAGCCGACAATTATTAATTTTAAATTCGTAATTTCTTACAGTTTTAATAAATTTGTTTTAAATGAAAATATGGTGATAATTTTTTTTTAGATAAGGTTCAAGTATCAAAGAAGTAAAACAAAAAACATTTGATCGAAATTTATACAGCAGTTTTTGAGTTATTAACGTACAACGAATGACCGCTATCATTTTATTTATGTAGATCAGTGCTTCTTAAACTTTTTGAAGTAACGACCCTCTTGAAACCAAAGTCAATATCTCATGGTCCCTCTATTTTTTTTGAATTTTGTAATTGTAGGTATACACCTTCTAGTCAATTGCATGCATTTGCTAATTATTTATTGCATTTGCGACTCTTCATGGCCCCCCTGCAAGTAGTCCACGGCCCTCCACTTTAAGAAGCACTAATATAGATTATTTAACGCAACGTTTCGCAATACTATATTTCTTCATCAGGTGATCTACAAATAATTATTATAATTGAAACAAACAAAGCACAACCCAACCCTATAAAACCCTTTTGAAAATTATAGATAAGGACCTGAAAAAAAAACATAATGTTTGACCCAATGTAAGATTTTGTATTTATAAGAATTGCAGACCTTATTCTAAAATAAAATTATATAAAATTAATATTTATACCTAGCAAAACCTAGATACTAATCTGAAATTTAATATTTCATGGTCACAATGTTTGCTACTGTTACGGGCAATGTAGGTATAATTTAAATTATAAAGCAAGCTAACTTAATATTTAGTTTTTAGATCAAGTCCAAGAAGTGAACTAAAGTATATATAACTCGGATTATGTCTGAATAAAGTTAACTTTACCCAAAAGTTTCTGGATAAAATTGTTTTATTTGAAAAAATTGATTTATTTTCGGAAAAGTTTTGCTTTCATTTAAAATATACTGTTGCTGTTGAGCTGTTTTTTTTTTAATTTCAAATAATCATTTTTAACTTTAATTGTGTACTGTTGATCTGATTTTGGGATTATATTTGGCAAGTCTTGGTAGTCAGACTTGGCACGAAGTTATTATTTCATCTTTTCACGAAGCCTGGATCAGGTCGTCGATTCCTATTTTGGTAGCTTTTAATAAAACAACATCAATTTTACCCTGAGCTTTCTAAGCTAATTTTTCCACCCGAATGAATATTTATTCTGGTAGTTTTAATTAAAAATATCTAAAAATTTTAAAAATTTGGTGAGTTATCGTTTTTCTCTACATACTTAAAAAACTAAACAGTATAGTCATAAGGTGACAATTTTGAGGTTTAATTCTCCTAATTATTCATAAAATTAACCTTCAACAATCCTGATCACGCTCATGTGCAACTATAATATCTTTATATAATGTTAAAATATTTTCAAAAAAAATTGTATTTGTGTTTTGATCTTATAATTTAAGATCTGAAATAATAAGATGCAAAAACAAATATTAATGAACTGGAAAATTACTTAAGAAGCCACAGAACACTAATAAGAACTTAATCTTCTCCATACGAGTTGTCTTTGCATGAAATTATTAATTATATAAACGCAAATCAATTAAACTAATACTGTGTCGTAGGATAGGCTTATAAAGCGTAATCTCCATAAAAAATCCACCATGATAAAAGACTGCTTGAGGCAGGACAGATTTTTAAAACAAGGAGTTACTTAAAGAAAATAATACTACACTTGTAATAAATCAACAATCAGACATTTAACGTCTCTTGCAAAATTCTTGAGTTTATCAAATGAATGTTTGAGAAAGGCTTTATTATCCTCGGTCGCAGTCTTTCACCTATTATTTCAAAAGATTGATGTCTACATTTACGATGATTTTTTTGTCAGATGACTTGGTAAAATAATAGAAATTGACCCGAAATGTTAGTCGAAGCGTGTTAATGCAAATAAGTTTGTTGTTTTTGGTACAAGGTGGGCTTACAAAATTTTATCAATAAAAGCAATCTCGACGCCTCCACAGGTGTGAATTTTTGTAATTGGATAATAATAGTAATAATATTATCATAACTGGTGAATGATTTTTTTTATTTTGAAACACTAATAAAAACAAATGGGATTTTTATGAATTAAACTTATTGTCATTCTATTCCTTTTCTATGTGCTTCATAAGGCGAATTTTATTCAGATGTGTGGAGGTACTCGTAATCTGATAATTCACCAACTATTATAAAATAAAATAAAAAATTCAATGTGGATATGTGTGTACATGTAATATTGTTGTTATAAACGTACATATATACATCAGGCCCATTAAAAGCGCCCTGTTGTGCATATTTCTAAATCGCAGCGGGGAATCTTTGTTTCAGATCCGCCAGAAACGTAGGAACTCTATTGTATTACTTAAAGACAACACCGCGTGGCCAAAAGGTGTGAGAGACCATCACATGCGATCTCTGGCTAAATTAATCGATTGCCGCTGTGGTAATTAAAAATTTAATGGATTTAAAGTCGGTACATTCTTCTTTTATTGATATCTATCAAACACGCATCGATTAATTTCCGTTAGATTATGATTTTTTTTTCAACTTTCAAATTGTCTATGACGAATTTCTCTTGAACTTTTTTTTCCTTAAATTAGCACAATCATTTACTGATAATTGCTAGAACAGTAAGATGTTAAAAAAATTGGAAAAAATATTTTTGAGTATTTTAAAAAATGTTTTTTTGATTTATCTACCGAAAATATTTTTGGCTATTAAAGGTCGTATCAATTATTATGATTATCAGTCATCGGTGAATCCGAAAACCCAGTAAAGCTTGGTGTTTCATAGAAATTTGATCTAGGACCATTAGCGTATAAGACTAATACCTACTACGCTAGTTAGGACTATTCTTTAATTTATATTTCATACATGTAAGAACTAATGGACCAATACGATTAATAAACACTTTTTTTGTTAAATAAAATGAAAATATCAAGTTGGTATTGTTGAAAAAATATTTAAATTTTTATTTTAGAAAAAGGAATGCCAAAAAGAGATTTGCATATCATTTATCATGCAAAACGTGTAAGTTACATACTGTGATTAAGAACAGCGGCAAGTTAAAGATTTCTTTTTGATATGAGCATACCTATACATTATACACAATCAAATTATTCAGTTTTACGGTAAAGCAATCGATCATTTGAAATGCATATCACCTGTGTCTTATGAATTATGAAACGATAGTTGTTGAGCTTTATTCTTGATTTAGTTTAATAGAGTGAACCAATTTATTAATTTCATATAATTTAAATAATTCTTACCCCTGCAGATATTCATTCAAAACGTATACATCTAATATCAGATATTAATTAGATATCTTAGTTTAAAAATTTGCATATTTATGCTACAAATCATCGTTGTAATAAGAAATCTTATAACAACAAAATTTTAAAGTAGATTCAAAAGTTGGTGTTAGCCCTTCTGTATTTTTGTTTAATTTAAAAGTACTTAATCTTAAGATGATATCGTTATAGTGCTGGATGCACGGAGTATAGATGGTTGGATAAATTTAAAAATCGATTTGTTTTATTAACCATATCAATTGAAAAATTGCCAAAAGATGAATCTGCAGTGCAGCCATTGATTCGGCGTTTTAAAGACAGGGAAAAGGAACTAGGGCTTCTTCCGGACCAAATCTACAATGCAGACAAGAGTATGGTCTATTCTCAAGACTGTTGCACAATAAAACATTTGTATCTACTAAAGTAGCGAGCGCACTAGACCGTAAAGTTGGAAAGTTTATAGAATCACCTTTATGCCATGTTCAAATGCCACTAAAATACACAAATTGGATTTGTTGGTGATTGATAAAGCTTAAAGTCCCAGAGTTTGCCAAAGTTTGCATGTATATTTGTCTACCAATCTGCTACAAGAACTGTTTTAAAAGTTGGGTCGCAAGATAAATGTTTAGTGAATGGTTCCATAAAGGCTTTGTCCCAGAAATGAAGAAGTTTATGAAAAGATCTAATCTGGCCGAAAAACTTTACTCGCACTTGACAATGCTCTAGGCCACCTAAATGAACAATATCCAAGCCATGTTCTAACCACCAAAGTACAAGACTTTGATTTAGTCCATGGATCAAAATGTCATCCAGAAAGTAAAGTTTTGAAAAAGTCAAAGTTTGTTAAAGAATTGAACCTACAGGATGTATTCTTCCTTGCTCACGCATGAAGTCCTGTTTCATCTAGCTTAATCCAATCATCGTGGCAAAAGCTATGGCTTATAATTCATGCTTTATATCAAGATACAGAAGATAATTTACCTGTGGTCGATTGATTGCAAAATAAGAGGATTCAAGACAAGCGAAGAAGATTTAAATACTTGGTTTGCGGGGATCGAGGAAACAGAGCAAATTATGACAAATGAAGAAATATTTGAATGAGTACCAGAAGAAAGCTTTGTAGAAATAATGAAGCCACCGACTTCTACAATTGCTAAAACAAAACCAGATAGAGCATTTAATTGTTTCAACACCTGCATAACTTGGACTGAAGAAAACGGCGTATCTGCTAAAGATATTATAATTCTTCAAAACATGCAAGAAAAATTTTTAAAACAAGAATTACAAGTTGTATAAAAGCAGACCTTAATAAATGATTATTTTAAAATTAATTAGTAAATTGTAAGATATAAAGTTTATGAAGATATCAGGTTTGATAAATTTCGAATAAAGCATTCGATACGATATCGCTGTCGCACAAAGACATATTTAAAAACAACTTTTTCGAATTCAAGAGACAATAAAATGTGTATTTGGGTGAAAATTCAAAATCGAAAATTCAATCCGATTACAATACTTCCTTTACTATCTTAGCAGTTAAAAAAAATAAAAAACTAAAAAATATGGATGAGTTTAATAAAACTAAAAGAATTAACTATAAAAATAAGTTTTAAAGTTTCTTTTGCATCAAAAATAAATGACATATGACAATTAAAAACTACTACTTATAATTAATTACTTATTTTATTTATGATATCAACTAAATCTTTAAATATAATTGGACTACAAAGTTATTTTTTACCTATGAGTATTTGTATCTATCAAAAATCAATGACAAATAAAAAATGCCATATTTATGTTAATAAATAGAAGAAGCCATCAGCTACAAAAAATTGATTTATTTTCATATTTCGGCGTAGTCAAACAATATATTTTCAACTAAATATTGATTATTTTGAACCGTATCAGTGAGATTAATGTTATTTAAAATGAATAATTATATTTAATATCGAATGAACGGCAAAGATTTATATATTTTGGTATTATAAATAAAAATATTACAATTACTTGGTTTTGTATTATATTATATTATCTATATTGGTTGATATACAATAACGGGGATTTATTAGGATGGTAGAGAAATATTGGATGAGAATTCTATTGAATGTATGGCAACATCTTTTACATATACAAGCAACATTTACACAATGATGTATTGGACATTAAAAACTGTCAAAAATATTAATGCAGTGTTATGATCCCAAAGACGAACTCTTGAGAATGACGGATAACTTCAATATTTGTTACAGAAGAGATGAAGAGTTTCACACAGACAACGCAGGTGTAAAATGATATTTCAAGGAATATGTTTCTTCTCCTTATAGGTATATACCAAGTATTGGGGAGGCCAGCACACATGAGTCAAATACGAGCTATTTAAAATATTTCTGAAGGATATCCCGACGAACAACTGAAATTTTCTATTTATTATGAAAGTCACCTTTTGATGAGTTCACATTAGCGCACAATATTGAAGATATGGGCGATTTATAATAAGGCTTATAATGTCCATGAGGGAATGGAGTGGATGGATGAGGTGTTACGATGGATCCAACCGTTACCCATTACAGCCACCATCACCACCCATATCTCAACTTCATCACACAAATGAGCTTGTTACAAGCTGATGAATTGATCAACATTATTATGTTATTATTCTCCGTTTTTATTTATATTATTTTATCATTGGATAATGATGCTTTTTTTTCGAGCATTTTTTTGAATTCGTGTACGATAAAGTTAATTAATAATGGAGAAAAAAACGTGTTTGGAATGTCGAACGACTTTTTATAAACAAAACAAAATAATTATTTGATTAAAATTTTAAACAGTAGTAATTATACAAATGACCTGGCTACATGAAATTTTGTTCGACTTCATAATTCACATGAATCAATAATAGTTCAATATATTTGTGATCATTTTTCATCGGTCGATATAGGCTTCATTTCTCGCTATTTTTTCTATCTTGCATTTTATACTGTGATTAATTTAACTATTGATATTCAAATGCAATATTCATTAGACGTAGATACTTAATAATTCTTTGTGTTACCGGCAAACCTAAGCAAATTTCAGACGAAGTCGACTTTGTCAAGTGTGTATTAGGCAAAATCCGATCGATTTTTTTTTTTTTTGGATTTTGTTCAATTTTATAGACAAAGCATTATAATTAACCCCATTTAAAACCATGGAATTTCTGGGATCCCACGAAATTTTCCATTACTGTTGCTATCTTTAGGAAGCAAAGTATGTTAACAAATAACACGCGTGACGGTGACATTTAAAGCGAAAACATAGTTTCTACAGGCATCGAAAGTGAAAAGCAATAATTTGAAGGGTATATTTTTTACATATACATATTTTTTATATTTTTTTACATATTAGTACTCACTTTGTGTGGTATAAGTGAAACAAAATTTTCTTAGAACTACGCTTAGAGTATAATTTCCCAAAAATTAATAATTAATATTTCTTCAGATCTTTGTTATTTTGTATTGATAGACATAGTTAGAGGGACAATGGATCGGGATTTACAATGAATGTAACAAGAGTATCAGGTCGCGACGTTTCGCTATATATTAAAGCTTCATCAGGCTCACTGATGTATGCTCAGCATTAGTCTTTCTGTAATTGTAATTAACAATTTTCACAATTGTCAGTCGTGAGTGTCAAACTCGTTTTAAAATAGGAAAAAATGATATATAATTGGTATATGTAAGGCTACAGAAAGACACGAATGCTGAGCATACATCAGAGAGCCTGATGAAAGTCGAGGATTATTTTTAACTGACGCAAAAATGGAGTTGAAAATTAAGGGATGGATATTATTTTTTCATTGACGAAAAGTGTACCTACTTCTAATTGTAAGTTGTTTTCATTACATTTAGAAAAAAAGTGTTTAAAATTTTTACTTATAATTTAACCATTTTGAGTCAATTCCAAACAAAGATAATCTACATGCATTTGAAAAACTGCAGGAATGAGTACCCAAAATGTATCGTAAAAGGTAAAAAATTTTAAAATAACTGAAATGGTTATTATTTCAGTTTGAAAATGGGAACAATACATTTCTAAAAGATATTTTATTTAAGTACCTACATCAAAAAGTTTGAAAAAATTAAATTTTACACATTTTGAGGATTATAAAAAGAAAATGTTTAGCAACTTTTCTGCGTTTACTTTCATATTTAATTTGGTGTTTAACATTGTTGATTATTTTTATTCAAACCATCTTTGTTTGAAATGTGCCTAAGTAAAGCTTCCCTTTAAGCCGGTAGAGTTTCAATACTTGATTTGATTTTTAAGCTAGACTTAAATTAAATTGGCTTAAAATCAAACTATAAAATCAAATTCTAATATTTACTTCATTTCAAACTTAAAGCTCAATTCATTGCAAAAATATGTTCAGATACTTGCCTTAGTGTATCCCTATTTGTCCGTAACAAATGCATAAAATTAGCCTTTAAGTTAATTATAAAAATAATATAAATATAAAGCTTTGATAATAATGAAATGCTATGCTTATAAATATTTTCATGTTGTAATGATTAAATCTATATTATACATTAAATATTCCCCATATAGTTTCAACCCCTATTCATTAATCTGTAGCTGAGTAATTTATAACTGAATAATTTGCGTGCGTCGAAAACTTTTCAATTTGAAGTGTGTTTAGCTTCTACAGATTAACTGATATTTTTTTAACTTTTAAAAAGAAGTTGAAACCATAGATATAAATTAGTAGCGTTTTTAAAAGATTTAGATTAGATGTGAATGAAGTGAACAGCATTGTATCTGCACATGCATGCGATATGTTTGCTAAAATGGGCAGAGCCATATAATTTTGTGTGCAAGCTAACGATGCAAAATTAAAAATGCATAACATAAATATAAACAAACGATAAAACTACGCCGATTTATGTTGCTTGTTAAGGTAAAAGTGGCCACAAAGTCATAAATCAATAAAATATAACTTTTAGTAAGAGGTATAAAAAGAAGGAAGTAACCCACAAATAAAAAAGAGGAAAAAAATATGTGAATAAAAGCCTGGACAACGTTAAACAACCTATGTAAACGACGGCGGGAGCAACGGCAGCGACAGCTTTGTATCCATTTGCCATTAAAATGTTGTCGAGTTTTTACAATAATTATGTGCTAATGAGTTTCGTTGTTTTATTTATTTAAATGTAGATTTTTTAATTATATTTGTCTATCGAATAGAGGCTACACGATGAGGCTTGGTGGTCACGTTATAACCCGTTTTTTCATCCATCCATTCACTCGTAGGACGGTATTTTTTTATTTGATCCAAAATATTGAAACATTCATTCCTTCAGGCGTACATCATAATATTGTGGAACGAGTGTATCACAATGTCATTTGTGGCTAAGGCGCGTATAGATTCTGAAAGTTTTATGGTGGAAATTTATTTATTTTCAAGCTCACTTTATAAATGCAATTACTTATTTTATATGGAATGGATACGTACATATTTTAAGGTCATTTGTGCTGTAAAATATTTTCTTACATTTCTTTATCTTTATTTTAAACGTCATATCTGTAGAAAATTATGTTTTATGAGCAAGTTTTTTTTTATTATTTTTTTTTTTAATAACTATTTAGAGAAATATTATTCTACTTAATGTCTGTGCATTTTTACGAACTTTAGCAATATGAAATTAAATTTCAAATAGAAAAAACTTGTTATGAGTATAAGCAAATTCTCTTTAAGCCGTTATTTATACTAACCATTTTAATTCTTCGTAATTTTTTTTTCACCCCTAAGCCTATTTCTCTACTAATCTGTCGTTGATCAAAATTCTGACAGGATCAAGATATGAATGCATAATTGTTGTTTAAATCTACACACTGAAATAAATCTTCCTAAATTTTTATCTTACCTAATTAGTTTAGTGAAATTTAAGCGCAGAAATTTCATTAATTTAACACCTAACTACTTAAAATTATTTTTTATAGTACTTAATTTTGTTAAAATTTAATCTGATTTTTAAGTTGCGAGCCTAAATCATTATCATTTTCATTTCCTAGAAATATTTCTAGCTTCAATTTCTCTGCCAATTTTTAAAAAAAAATCACTTTTTTGTTTCAGCCATCACAGTAGCTATCCCCTTTAAATTTTTTTGATCTAGAAAAGCTTTTACCGTACATATATCTATTGTAAGTAATTGAGTTTAATGGAAATTTATAGATCTCTATGCACTTTTTACTCTATAAACCCGGCTTTTTCAGCACTATATTCGAACAAATGATGGAATATTCAAGAAACCCTACCATTTTTTTAATTTTATTTAATGATTAAAAAAGAGGATAGTTGCGTTATGTTGAATATATCTACATAAGTAGTCCCTGTAGCTATCTTTCGAAGCCATAAGATAAGTCATTAGAACGATTTAAAATATACATTAATAATAAGTTCTTAAACCTTCCGCGACACACCTGGAATCTTCATGGTATAAAGTTGGGCATTCATTGATAAAGCATATCCATATTTAAATTGGCATTTCAATAACTCAGTTACCTCTGTAGTCTCGAGGCTAAGAGGTTATTTAATGCTAATCTGATCTTTATCATTTGATTAGAAGCTTTTAATATTTAGATAAAGTAAGTAACTGAACTTTGAGATTATGTCATTTGTGCTATTTAATAATAGGTACTCGTAGTGTGGATAACACAGAAAATAAAGTTTAGTACATGCATACGATCATTAAAGAAGTGTTAAACAAGATAAATTTTTACTTTGATCAAATCAACATTATATTCCAAGTATCTATTGATTATAACAATCCCATGTTGTTTATAGCCCTACGATATTCATAATTTCAATGTTTAAATTTTTTTAACTTCCTTTGAGTTGCGTCCACCATCACTGTTCTTAATGCCTATCTATTTCTTGGGTAGTTTTTGGTATTATTATTAAATTGTGTTTTTTTAGAAAATCTTAATCCAATAATCGTTATAATTGATAACGAACTTAAACCTACCATTTTTAAAATATTGATCTGTTTGTTTGTTACCGCATCACGCGAAAAATACTGGATGGATTTTGATAAAATTTAGTATAATGATAACTAAACATGGGGATCATATTGAAAATGTCTGCGAAGAAATGTCTCAATTCTACAGAGAAACAGAAAAACTGGCTCGAGAAAAAATCACACTAAAACTAAACGTTGTTAGTTGATAAAGAATTTTGATGTTTGTTTGGTAAAAATGTTTATGTTGTTGTATAAAATATATAAGTAATACATTTACGGAGTTAAAAATAGCCTATAGGTAAGCTTTATAGTAACCTTTTTGTTCATGCCTCTTAAACATCTTATAACATCGTCTTAATGGTCTTAAACGGTTTTAAAACATAGTACCTACCTACATCGAACAGTTTTATGGGCAATGTTTTGAAACTACGTAAACGGAGTCGTGGGTACAACTAGTTCATGCAATAAAAACAAAAGAAAATCAATTTTTAAAACAAAATTTAATCATTATTATTAGGTGCATTAAATCACTATAATTATTGACTAAGTATCTTGGTGCAATTTTAACTACTGTCTAAACATGAATCAGTGAAAATTTCACTAATTACGTAAGTAAAGCTTTTTCCGTAAGTATTCACTTACTAAAAAATATATTTCCTAACTAATTAATGAAATTTCTCTAATTATTCTAGGCTTTTGATATCCTCTAAAAAATTCATTATTTTAGCTAACTGTTTAAGTGAAATTGTCATAACTACTTATTAACTCAATGAATTCTCAGATTCACTAACTCATATTGTGAGTATTCACTTAATCCAGGTGGTTCGGTTTTAGCTTTGACAAAAAGTGAATATATCTACCTTTGTAATTAGTGAAAAATCACTGACTCGTGTTTATAAAGGGTATAGATGCTACATTGAAGTTTTACAAAATTTACAATAATTTTTAACTACTATTCGAAAATTAAGAGCAACTTATAATAGGTATTTCTAACTGAATTGTAAGAAAACAGTTACTAAAGACGCTTATCCTTAAAAGAAGCAAATTATCTGTTTTAGATCAATTTAGACCAATGTTCTCCAAAATTTCCTTCTTTCAAAAGAGTATTTTTTTAAAAGGATTGTTTTTGACAAAAAAAAAATATTTATCAGGACCCAAAATGGCATTATTTTGCTATTTGGAGTGGTCATTACGGTGTATAAAGCATTTAAATTAATGAATTATACAATGTTAATCATACAAAGCTTTACAAATTCTATGGCTTATGAAGTTTTGTTGAGTTTTCACTACACAGAGTTTATAATATGTACACTGCTAAAATTATTTTAAACGTAAGTTATATGATTATATGACCAAGGGGGAATGCAACTATGCTTCAATATGAATGAGTGAGTGAAAAGTGAGAATTTATAGAACTAGATAAGTCGCTGATGACCTTGAACGTTCCAAGCGACTATAAATAACAAAAAAAAATGTAAGCTAGTTATTTAAATTTAACTGCAAAATGTCTACCAATATAATTCAAATCTATTTTCATAGTAGTAGTTTGCATGGTAGTTTAACGCAACTGCTTAGAATTTCATTTCACTACAAAAGTAAAATTTATATAAACACTAGATTTTAGTAGATAAATGTGGAAATTTTTTGTTATTTGTTCGTTTGCACGTAAAAAAGAAAACTACTTTTTGCACGAAGTGTTCTCAAAGCTTCGTATCTAATCTCTTCGTTTGAACGTTACACAACAAAACAGTGTAATTATACCCTCATGTACCAATATATTATTAAAAAAGTATTACAAAATATAAGAAGTGTTTGCAATAAATATGTAAATTACATTTTAATGATTTTGAAAAATTTATTTCCATCGCAATTAAGTATATAGATATTATTTTAATGGTTTTCTTTGCAAAACAGAGAGTAAATAAACACAAATCAAAAAACAGTGATTACAAGTAAATACATTTTATCACCGAATGATTATTTTTTCAAATTAATTCTCACTTAAATGAGGAGGTGTTAATTTATAGAGATTACCTAGTAGTTATTTGTGGTAAAACTAGCAAGTTTTCAATTATCTGTAGGTATATGCTATTTAGATAATATAAACAAATTGATTTTAAATCAAGCGTGTAAAACCCAGCAAGTGTAAATAACCATTGATATATTTTATACTTACCTATACCTAGTATACTTTATACTGATTTTTTTATTACTTTTTAATGCAAATACTACAAAATGTTAATATAATTGAAATTAGGTAATATCTTAAATTAATTTAAATTATTTCTGTATTTTACAATAAACGTTTTAATAATGTACGACCTACATATTTTTTGAGTTCAATTTTAAAGTTATCTAGTACCTATCGACTAAAGGGTATCTATATCATTGATTTAGTGGAAGAAAGATACTCAATGCTCATAAGTACTAACCACGCGGGTGGGCTCGAATTCATTAAACGCTAAATCATAATAAATATGAATCGTTTTTTTATTTTCATTAATTGTATTTATATCATTTATCATTCAAAAATGTGATACTTGTTTAGGTGTAAATTATTATTAATTAGATACAATAATTACTATCAATGTAAAGAAAACTTAACATCTATATTTAGAATAAAATAGTAAGTACAATGTTTTGCATAGATTTTACTATTTGCAATGCTGTTCCAAAATTTGCAAAAGTGTTTTTTTAATAGATTTATTGTGGGAGATAAATACGATTTATTCATAAAATCTACTTTTTTTGCAATACACAGTAAGTAGACTTAGTGGTGATAATATAAGGATACGTTTATAATTATTATTGATCTAATACAATGTTATATTGTTTCGTTTTAATCTTTAATGAACTATATAAATAATCTTGTTTATAAAATGAAAATTACGTAGGCATATACTTAAAATACGTTCTATATGTTTCATATTATAAACTGAGATATATTTTATAAATTACTTAATAAGAACAATTGGTTCGGTTGAAGTTTCGTTATTGAGGTAAAAGCAGCTATGTATTAGTTATAAGAAAAGCACAGATTTCTATAAAGTAGGTATATAAGTAAGCACATATTTACATATAAAAAAGCATATTATATTAAGTATTATTTTTATTAAAGCTCATGTAAGCGTATAATTTGTAAACAAATGTAAATTCAGATTACCACACTTTTGAACTTTCTTGGCACCACTAAATACCAGTGTTAGGAACTTTTGACAACATGTAGTTATTGTGCTCACTTTTATACTTAGTGATTTTAATTCATCTAAGAGATTGATAGTATTTGACTTACCTATACTCTATAGTTAATACATATTGTGCGTCTCCAAATTAATACTCTGGGAAATAAGTTTTTCTACGAAATCAGTGAAATGTTAGTCTGACACAACAAAATATATCCGACATTTCGTATCATTGTTAAGATCATTTACTAGAACTAGATGTTCAATAAGTATTTATGTAAAATCTATGTTATACCAAGAAAGCTTGATATATGCGCATAATTAATTGTAAATAAGTAATAATTATCCCAGTTTTTCTTCCGAAAACTTCAAATTAGAAGAAACTATTAACTCTTAAAAACTCTAACAACAATTTTTGTTGAATATTTGGCTTTTATATATTCGTTTATGCTTTAACTTAACGTAAAATACTGGATGAAATCCCACGATTGCTTAAAATATTATAAAAGGAATAATTTATAAATATCTATATGTACAGCTTCAATGTATACCTATATGAACTCCCACTCTCTATCCCAGAACCCCCTTAATTTTCTCGGAAAAACGTTTCAAAAAACGTTTAATAATCATAAGTAAGTTTAGAGAAAATAGTTGAAGCCGTTTTCGAAAAAAACTGAAATATCCGAAACCCCATAGAATATTTAGAAGAGCTTCCTGTCCACCGATTTCAACCAAAAGCTTCGCAGCACAATTATATGTAATATGCCGGCTAAATTCCAAGTTTGGTGAGATTCGGATAAAGCTTTCGATGCGATAACGCTGTCACACATAGAAACTTTTCTACAATAAAAACCACTCTTTCGGACTTAGGGGACCTTAAAACATGTATTATATTTTTGGTGAAAAGTCGAAATTGAAGATTTAATCCGGTTACAATACTTCCTTCATTATACAGGTAGGTAGTACTTATAAGTAAGTAGTAAAAAAAAGTAAAATGTGATATCGTTGATTTCCTTTCAAATAATTGATAGCTTCTTATAAGTCCTATATGATGATTTTTTTTGTAAAACTAATATGCATATAGGTATTTATAAAAAAGTAGAAAATAAAGAATTTAAAGAATATCTATTTGTAACTACTTACCTAATATAAGATCTTAGCATGTACCGTACCTACATTTACTAATTTATTATAAGTACTACATTTGGAAATTTTTTTTTACAGGATGTGGCATAACTTTTTGCTGATTTGAAAGCTTCCTAGTAGAATTATTGAGCATAAAAACATTTTTATTAACTTGTTCCATTAGATTATGTTAATTAAGTTTTGATTTATTTTGTAAATTTAATGTCAAAGTGTTAAATATACTTCCAACTACTCAACCTAACATGTCCAATGCTTCCAATCTACTGAAAAACTTCTAATTTACCTTCTCAGTTTTTTCTGTAAACTTTTTTAATTTATTTGTGAAAATAGTGTAAAACTTATTACCTACCTATACCTAGGTATCGTATATCTAATAACAGCCACTCTACCAATATGTTGCAAAGCCTTCGCTATAATAACAGCAATCTACGTACCGAAGAACAAATCAAATTACGTATTATCACATACTAATGGAATAAAGACAAGGGTCGAGTTATCTTATTAATAACCTCAATTAATATGGTATTTTAAAATGATACCGTCGCTAAAAAGAACTGAAAAACATAGATCTACAAACTTGTTTATATTATTTTGTCTTATTTGTAGAGAGACGCTGTATTAAGTAAGTAGGTATATCTTACAGTTACCTCTAAGTTTAACCTAATGAATACGCAACTAACTTTAATGTTAAATTAATTACTAATATGGGTTTGATTTTAAATCATGCATCCTTACTCTATAAGGGTAGAGTTACACCAAACAATAACTTTGTTAAAGAGCAGTAAATGTTAAAGATTAATTCTTAATATGAGCTATCATTTTATTATTAACTTAGTCTAATAAACATATCAAAATTAACACTCTGTTCATCTCAAAAACTATGTGTAGCATATTTCCAACGTTTTTCAGAACTGTTTACAGTACTTAAAATTAAGTGTCACTAAACACAGCATGTGCTAGCTGAATAGTCCTTAAAACTTCCTGAAAAAGTTGAGTTTGAAGCGTGTAAGTTAAGTGTTGATCCGTTTGTTGTAAATTGTCAAGTTGGTCAAATATAAAGATTATTGGTTCGTAAATAATTAATTCTAATTTCAGTGTAATTAAGTTACGGTAGGTACAAACTGCACTTTCTGAGCATTTGTTTGAACATTTTTAAGTGGTATTATTCACCCAGTTTCATTCAATACCTATCTACCTTTTATTTGCAAACCACGAGGTTAATCAATTTAAAAGAATTTTAAGAATTAAAAGAAATTTATATATTTGGGGCCCATGCTTTTTAGATACCTACTCATTTTTTACAAATACTTTGAATTTAATTTTACATTAGTTAAATGTACTGTGGGTATCCAACCCTAAAGCGATGCAAATAATAAAATAAATAAAAGTCAGAGGATTATGTATTCCAAGTATAGGAACTCAATTTTTTAAATTGTATTTAACTTAAAATTACCAAAATCAAGTTTGACTACTTACAACTGGGAATGTAAGAATGTATTAATAATCCAATTTACAGATGAAATTTTAAGAGCAAAATAAATTTATATCGAGATTATCTAATTGATTATTGTTACGGATCTATTAATATTTATTTATTAGTATCAAGGTATATATTAGCCACTAACTTAAATGCCATATTTGGTGACTAATTAGAGATTAATTAGGGTTAAACTTAAGAATTAAATTTTTATAATTTACCTTCATTGAAAAGTAGATGACAGAAAAAATATTTTTTAGTTTAAAACTCACAAAACACAAAACTATCCACAGTTCTTTTATAAATATGTTTTCTTTTTATTGCACAAAAAATTTTCGCAAACTTCTACCATATAAAAAAAAATATAACACCGAAGAATATTTCGTGTGAACAACTTGTACAGATTGTATGTTTTATTTATTTATCAAAGCATTATGTACTTTGTAACAGCCAACATTTTTATGTGTTTCGTTAGCACTTCGATTTGATACTGAGGATTGTTTTGTCTGACTTATCCAAGTCAAAGCTCTGAAATCAGATTGTGAATCATTTCGATTGGTTGGATGGGAAATTTAAGGCGGTATCCAATAGGAGGTACTGTTTCGAACAACGCCTACCGCGATTGTGTTTGCGTTTCTCTTTTAGTATTGGAAAGTATTTCGTACTCGGTAATACGATTCCTTCCATGTGCGTTTACAGCTATAGGTAGAAGTAGAGGTATACCAAGGTGCTTTTTTGCCTCACTGTTTTAACACATTTTTTATTACTAATATTATTTTATCCCTATTTTAGTCATGACGTTATTTTATATTCGTCATGAAAATGTTGCCCAATAAAACAAAGAATAATAAATATCAGATTGAAAAAGTTTAAATGCAACCTTATAAAATCGTTAAAAGGATGTTGTTTTTAAAAAATCAGTGAAGTATATATTGGTATATAAAAAATTAAGTATTTATTATGCAAATGAATAGGCGTTAAGTTTATATTTTTAAATCTTGTGTATTATGTAAAAATCAATTGTCAGAAGTTAAATTTGTATAAATATTTTCCTGACAAATACAAACAAAAATATGTTTCAACGCCCATTGTTATTAGGTATCTGCTCTGATGAGGTTAATGGGATTTTTAGGCGCTTGTAAAACTTTATGGGAATCGTAAAATGTTAAAGTTGGTTAATTATATAGATATATTTGAAATCAACAGCAAAGTTTTGCAGCTTATTTACGTTTTATACAAAATAGTTAAAATAAAAGTAGCTTACGACTTGAAGTGTCCTTTTTTCCAACAAAAATCCCTCAACTATCTATAGGTAGGTGTATAATTACCTACCTATAGGACAGTTTAAGTTTTTGAATTTATTGAGAAATGAATAATCACGCTTATATGGTAGGTGTTATTAAGTAGGTATACTTTAACTGCTTTACTAATTATACAAAATTAATTATTAAACTGTAGAAAACGTTTTTAATTTGAATAAGTTGTAGGTACTAGAAATTTTATTCTGTGATTAAAATAAGAACTTTAAAAATGGTTTATTAGATCACAATAGCTAATTGTTTCCTTGTTTCCATTTCTTAGTAGAAATTCGAAACTAAACGCTAAAAATAAAATGTTATCGTACAAGGCGATTTTAAGACCGATGCTAACTTATTCATCTATATCCCTTGGAGTTTTACTAGTAGGTAAAGCAAATATATTATTTTTTTGATTTATTTAAAGTCGCATTAACTACTATGGTCATTAGCGACCGTCGAATCCGAAAACCCAGAAAAATCTTGGGTTTTCATTGGGATTTGAACGAAGAACCACTGGCGCATAGGGTAACTATTTAGTCAACCACTAAGCCACAAATATAGTGGCCTTAACAAATAATTAAAAAATAGAAAAAATTGAAAATACTTAATTTAAAATAAATTCTGAAGTTTTGCGTAGGACAAGCTTTGAAATACGCTTATAAGGGACATACATTTTTTATAGAATATGAACATGTAGAAATAAGCCCAATATAGGGACATATAATGCTAATAAAGTTAAAAGGCGATAAAGATACCGACATATTTTATAGTCTTAATGCTAACTTATCTCTATAATAATATTAGATATTATCATTATTTGTTTTTCTTAAATGGGTTCATAAATAAGAAAAACTTAAATTTAAAAAATGAAAAGTTTTTTTTAGGGCCTTTCCCCATCAAACTATTTAGAGTAAGTAATAAAAGTAACTTAGTTTTAAGCTAGCTTAGAATAGAGTAAAAGAAGATAATATTGGAGGTCTAAAAGTCTCAAATATAACATTTTATTTTGATTTAATTCAAAATAAATAACCGTTATAAGCTATTTATTTATTTAGATGAGAGTTATTTAAGCTTATCTAATATTGGTTAGCAGGTAACACATTGAAAGTAGGTAAGTATGGGTACTGAAAACGTAAAACTTCACATTTCACAGTTGAACGACATTGCTTTAAGGGTAGATTTTTTAGATTGAAGATACAATGTCGTAATATGAAAGCTTTCTTATCATATAGGCTCTTATTTTTTATCTCTTTAATGTAAAAAAACGTATAGGTAATGTGTAGTACTTATGCTATTAATTACCATACCTATAATATGTTCATTTACTAGTTAAGGATTTTTAAGCTTTAATTCAATTCAGATTAAAACTGATTAGGTTTAGCTTTTTTTTTGTGCATAAAACTGAAAAGCTCCGTTGCCCTTAAATATACTTAAACCAAATCCTATTTTATAACCAAGGAAACAAATGGGACTTCATAGCCATGTCAATATAAGAGCCATTTTTTTGAAAATGATTCAGGTCAATTATATTACTTAATCAAAAAGTTGGTAAATACACCCCAGATTTTAAGATAACAGGTTGAATGAACTATGTATCTCAAAAAGTTGTACAGTTTCTGAGAATACTACCTATTTTACCTCTACATTAAGTAAATTTAGTTAGAGTTGATGAACTCAAAAAATTGATTCAAATCGATTTCCTGTAATACCCTAGGAATTTTAAATATGAAATTTGAATTTTGGGGTATGTTGGATACCTATGAATCCAAATATAAAATACAATTTTTAACAGAATTTACAAAATTAGATTTAGATAAAATAATTGTAAATATTTATCCTATATTAACTTTAAACCAAATAAAAACTTCATTTTTAAGAAATTTGAAAAAAGTAATTTTGATACATTAAATTAACTACATTTTAAATAAATATATTGATTTTATTTTTTTTTTACTTAAACAAAACTTTTTCAAATAGGTAGGTACCTACTCGTATATATACGAGTATATATTCATAATCAATGAATTTCAATATTATAGAAACAAATAAATAATATCTTATCCAAAAATAGCTGATTTTTGATAATACAGTACATAAAATTCAATAATATAATAAAATTTACTCACAGTTTTCTAAAACATAAAACGTGTTATTCCGGAAATATTTACAATCAAAATTTATAACATATTTAAGAAAAAATTAAGGTGAAATATAACCAAAGAGTTGAAAATGCCGAAAGGTGTAATTACAAATAAATCAAACTTTCTTCATGGGTAGGCTAAGATTTTTTAACGTTAATAACTTGATTTTTGTTTTTGCGGCCGCGACCGACAAAATTATTAGACATTGCATTTTCATTGAGATATAAAGTCTAATTCTTATTACCTACGTTACATACTGAGATATTTTCAATGTATTTACCTATGAAGGAACAAAATTTACATAAATTTTGTGTATGTGTGTGTTTTCCATTTTTAATTAATAAAAAATTTTGCATAAAAATGTAATAATTTATTCATTCATAGTTTCCAATATGGAAAATTAAAACAATTTGAATTGAAAAAATATTCATTTAGAATCATGAGATACCCAGATACATAAAAATAGTTAATAATATAGTTTATAACAGCATATATATGCTATGTTTTGGACTTAAGTTTAATTAAATTTTTATCATTATGTAAAAATACTCGTCAAAGGTTTATACTCACTTACAATTAATTTGGTTTATACTTTATTGACAACCAACTTCCTTAGGTATACTTAATACGATAACAAATTTCCTAAGTCAATGACAACCGGACAATTTTTAAAACATATTAAACGCCACTAAATGATTAATAAACACTATAACTAAAATGAAAAAATATTAATTATTATCTCTCAAAAGTTCTATAAGAAAATATTGATATGTAGATATATTATAGGTATCTACCTGTCTACAGTTTGTTATAAGTACAGCAAATGATGAAAAACACTTTCATTTCTCTTTTAGTTCTTAATTGTTAGTAACCAGTTAAGATTTATAAATAAAAATGTTCTGTGATGTTGAATGAAATTGCAAATGTTCTGAGTTGCTAAAATTGTAATGCTGATTATGAACGGTTGTGTAATCCAAGCTCTAGATTCTTAACTTCGAGCTTGCATTGCTATTGTTTGCAATCGACAGCACATCAAATGTTGTAATTTCTTCCTCAATATACCGTAACATAACGTATGTATTAAAATATCTTTAATATTATACTTCACAAAAAGCTATTTATCCATTTTACGTTTCCTTTTTTCCGATTTTTATACAATTAAATATTTACAAATTAGATAATTTTTAAAGATTAAAATTTACGATTTCCAATAATAATTTATCCTATCAATGATTACCTTTCTGTAGAAACATGCGCAAATAAAATTTTATAAATTAGGTAACCCGTGCTGACTTGCATCAATAAATAATTATGATAATGATATAAATGATCATTTATTTAAGGATAAATACTTAAGATAATTGCATATTAACATTCTACATTATGAACGAGTATAAGTACTTTAATTATAATAATAAGTCTATTAGATTGAGTTTAATCCTGTTATAAAATTTTTTCTATGTTATATATTGAAAATAGTAAATATGTACAGTTCATATAGGTATACAGGCAACCCTTACATTGCAATTGAATTTCGTCTTAATTAAGCTATTTAGTGCACTCAAAAATTAACCAAGTCTTACCATTATTATTATCAATATTATCATTTTTATTTCTTCAGATCCTTCTTATTTTCTATTGATAGATATAATTAGAGGGGCAATGTATCGAGATTTACCATGAATGCAACAAGAGTATCAGGTCGAGACGTTTCGCTATATACCTATATTATAGCTTCATCAGACTCTCTGACTGTTCAGCATTCGTGTCTTACTGTTATATATCAATGCCTTGCATTTACTAATTTTTTTTTCTATTTTAAAAACGAATTTGACACTCATGATTGATAATTGTGAAAATATGTCACCATATTATCAACCCTGTCTACCTGATAATCTTGTTGCATTCATTGTAAATCCCAATCTATTAATGAGTCAGGATTAATCGAGACTTTAATTTCAATGGATTTTGGTTTTATAAGCTTAGAGTTCATAAACAATACTGTTTCAAGAACTACTATAATGCCTAGCATTTTCTACACCGTTAAAACTAAATATAGATAGTAATATAGTTGCGCCAAAACCGAATAATAATATCAATCTATAAAAATTCATTAAAACACAAAAGCTCTAAAAAGCTTCTATTAACAAATCGACTTACAGATATGCGTAAAGACAAAATACTTGCATATTTAAGCAAATTGAAAATTTTAAACACAATCCATTTGTTATTCCAAGAAAATAATGTTTTAAAGTCGCTTCAAATAATTTAACATATAACACCGGGAGTAAACATTTTTTGTTTAGTGTCTTGGTCTTGTTTCTTCGGTCTTAATCTTGGTATTGATTTAGTTTAAATAAATTATTGTGTGGTTTTACGAAACCACGATGAAACTTTTTTTCGGAGATTAGGCACTTAAGTAACTGAAAATGTTCGGAAAATTATTTGATTTAGGGTATGAAAATAGAATAGAAAGAAAGGAATGTGTCACGAATTCACTGTCTGACGTGACGCGCACCGTTGCAACTATTTTTGAGTTTCCATTATTGATGTTAATACTCGAATGTTATTTTCATTATTGAATTTGTTGGTTATTGTTAAATTGATCATCTGCTTGTTGTTATCTATTGTAACATCACCGTCGGATATTTTTGCACTATTCTCACTAGCTGTATCTTTGTCTATCATGATCAAGTGAACAATAACATTTATATCAATACACCGATCAAAATACAAATAACAATACAAATATGATTGAAAATTAATGACAACTTATAATATAATAAAACGTTGTCTTGGAGAAGGAAATAGCTCATTACATTCAGTAATAGCTCATGCAACAGGCCTGGGAAAACGACATGGTATATAGCTAACAATGTGTATACGAGCTCTGCCGAACACTTGCCGATTCCCTGCCGAGAATGTGTTACATTTAGCGACATGCTAAAGACAGGCCAAAAAATTTGAGACGATATATAAAAAGTTTCACTTTAAAAAACAGCCTTGATCTTCCACTTTCGCAAGACCAGGAGCAAGACTGCAAAGCTAAGACTAATTTTGTTCACCACTTAAAGTTATAAAAACCAAAACACAAGACAAAATTGAGATACAAGCTTTAATAATATGTACAATTAAAATGCTGGCGGTTTTTAAAATAATAAATAAAAACGGGAAAACTACAGTTAACTAATTAATGATAAAATTTAGAAATAGGTGCATTACCTAACTGATTTCAAAATAGCACATATGAGTTAATGACTGATGTAGGTAAATAAATCTGAGGTGTTGTTCGTTTTATTAAAATATGGTATTTTAAAATTTAATAGTAATAAGATATCTATATTTGTCAGACAAACTTAAAAACTAAAAAAATAATTTTATGTAAATTAATTATTATCTTCAAATGCGAGATTTTATTGAAATCGATTGTATTTAAAAATATATATAGATATTTATAGAATTTTCAATCTGTTAATTTATCTTGTCAGGCCAAGTAATGAATAATTCTGTATATATAGTAGTTAAACAGCCCGAACAAAAGATTAATCTAACTTGCTTTGTATTATTTTTGTTCAATCGCTCGAACGTACTTATAAATAAAAAGAAAGAAAATATATTTAGGTATAGTGAAATCATTAAATGGAAAAAAGAAGAATGTAGTATGAACGGCCTAATAAAAAAGTATGACTTATTTTTTTGTATTTATAATTTCGCCTAAAGGTAAATCGTTTGTCAGTTATAGAAATGCACGAGTATCTGATATATTGTGAATAATGATGATACACCCACAGAATCGGGGGATCTCCGATTCATTGGTAACTTTTCTATCACATATCAATTGAATGTGAATTTGGTTGCGTCGCGTCGCCTGAGCGTTCTTTTAACACAGTGGTTCCCAATCTTTTTACCACAGTGAACCTTTAAAAACTCTGAACATATCGTGTGGATCTACTAGAGATAAAACTACTAAAAGAAAATAAGTATCTAAGGAAAATTGTCTAAACACCTATTTAATGCGTATGTATACAATCAGAAAGACTTGGACCCACCGCGATAGCTTTGCGGATTTTCAGGGATTCGCGGACCTTAGGTTGAAGATCACTGTTCTAGCATAAGCTTGAACTATTGGAATACGTAATACGATAATTGAGCTGAACTTCCACATGAAAGGGTACGAATAGTTGTGCACCTCGTGTAAGGTTCGAGGGTGCTTCGCTCTCAGGCGGTGCATTCGGTGATGAGAGAAGCCCACATTTATTGTTGCCAAATTAATTCCATAATCCGGGGTTGCATGACGCGTGTCACATTGTCACAACACTGCTCACGACTATATATTTATAATTATTGTCGGTTTGTTCAGTTAACTCAATGTATTTCATTGCGAAATTGTCAAGTGCGTTCATTGAAAACGTCCAAATATTGTTGCATAGTCGCCACTCTTTCATATACTTATACCATTCCTAGTCGAAATAAACATTAAAATCCCTTTTCCGTTTTATCAAACATACATAGAGCATATCTCATTGTAGCTTATAAACGTCGCATATGCCCGCATTGAAAAAGACCTTCTCTTTAATTTAGTTACATATAATATATTTGGGTTGTGTAACCTTAATTTGATTTTATGTTGTGTCATTTTGTCTTTGAAATTTCTTTTTGTGTATATATTTATATTTGTTCTGTGTATCAAAACACAACACACACACACACACACACGTATTTTGGTTAATTGATTTTACTCCTTCATAAATTATAAATTTGAATCCTGACTCACAGACGTTCATTCAATTATCTACTCTGACGTGCAATTAAATTGCGTGATTGAAACACAATTGGAAGCTGAATGTTGTATAATTTTATATTAGGATTTTCATCTTCGAAATGAATTGTTCCAATAAGTTTTATTACTTCATAACTATAGAAGGCAAAATTACCATTTATGTAGGACTATTTCCCATTTTTTAGAATAAGATATTCTCTGTGTTCAGAAAAAGTGTTCATAACAACAATATATATTATTATCAAGCAAATATAATTTTTATAACGACTAATAAGAACAGAGAAATAGCCAAATATGAAGGTTATAAATAAGAATATGTAGTCAAATGAACCAAGAGTTATTAATATTTTTTTTTGAGCTTACTATGTGAAATCGAAAACTTAAAGTGGATTAAAATAAAACAAAAACGTTTATTTGAAGTCATTTTAAATATCTTATCTGTGATTCAAGAAAAATAGATAAAATGAAGCTTTCTTGAAATGCATTGAAATGCACTTACTCACAGTTAAGCTGAAATAAAATTTTAAATTTCTAATGATTGCACAATTCAATCAAAGCTCATATACTAAATCAGTGTTGTTCAACTTTTTTGCATCCGCGGACCGGGGAAAATTGGATACATTCACGGACCGGCTGCGAAACTTGCTCTTTGGAATAGTCGCTTACAAGAGGAAGATGTTGACATGTTTTCTTTTTTGGATTAATTTTTAATTGCTATTGATGCCAACAAGAGAGTCCTATTTAACATAATAAGGCAAGATTTAAGAGCATTAGCTGAAAATTTTAGTACTTAACTAATTCCCTGAAAATGAAGATCTTGCAAAGGATCCTCTGGATAATTCATCCTTGGAAGATATAAGTCGTGTACCTACTCGTGATCTTTATGAAAAAGAAAAGCTGATCGAGTTGTCGTCAAATATCAATCTAGTGTCCAGACATAAAATGAATTCATTGCCTCAATTTTCGATATCGCTTAAAATGAATATCCAACTCTGAATTATAAAGCTATAAAATTATTAGTGATTTTTGTAAGTTAGCTATTCACCAAATAAAAAAATATACTACATACTTATGAACAGTAATGGTTATTCACACGATTCAACTGAAAATTTTTGGGGACCGGCAGAAAATTTCTACGGCCCAGTACCGGACCGCGGACCAGCGGTTGAAAAACTAGGCACTAAATAGTATTAAACTATTTAAAAGCTTACATTATTTAACTATGATATGCTTGAATTATTTTTACTCTACGAAAACTCTTTGTAACACAATAAATTGCCCAGTTAATATTCAAAAATATTTTTTTCATGTAGTCAAAAAAATGATAATATATAAATATTAAAACAAAAATGCTGGTACTAAAACGAGTTCTTAATATTAAAGTTTGCCCCAATCCCTTTTTTTTTAATTTTCCATTTAAATAACCCTGGAGAATTTCTTTTTTTATTTTTGAATTTTCATAACTTTGGGACACTTCATCGTCAAGACAATCTAAAATTCTAAAGAAGAGATTTAAAGAAAATTTCAAGCTCTACAAAAAAAGTCCTTAGAACAACTTCAAAGCAACCGTTTTAAATATATCAGCGTTTAAAATAACTGTTTAAGACTTGTTGGATCGATCCATGGTTGAAACTTGTATCATTCAAGACAGATTCGAACCTGGATCGATCCACAAGCAAATGGGAAAAATAATATGCCGTGTCCGGCCATGTGACCATTCGATTGATTCGATTCAAATCAGTCATACGTTCAAGTGTCTACATTCAACATTCATACAATTCTTTCCTACTTTCAACATTGATACAACGGATTCGAGAGCTCCTGTGTTATTGAAATGGATAATTAAGAATGGATTGGGGAAAATCTTAATATAGATTTTATTTATATTAAGAGCTCGTTGTGGCGCCAAAATTTTTGTTTCAATATTATATACTATTAATTTTTGTATACCATAAGAAAAAAATAATTGTAAAGCACCGTATTGTATATATGTAGGTATGTAAACCCACAAAGAGGTATATTTAAAATGTTATCAGATCAAAAGTTCATAACTAGATAGGTATAAAATTTGTGAAACACTTTTATAGGGAAAAAGAGCGGCATGAAATCTAAATCCTCCACCGTCTGTTGCCGTTTAAGTCGAGAGTAAGTTTCTTTACTACCAAATCTAAAAAACAAAATAAAATCTATAACATTGAAGGCAACGAGTTCAATGTAATAAAATTTATTTTCGTTGGTTACATTTCAATTAAGAAAGTTTAAGCCAATTTAAAAAAGGCTTAAAACTGACCAACAATATGTTTTTACCTAAAATTTTTTCACTTTTGCTCTCAGAGCATATCTGATTTTGCCTTTTCTGTAGTTTTGACTAACAACGAACTTATAAACAGTGTTTGGTCAAATTAAAAGCAAATTTATTTTTATACATATAAAGTCGTTTTAATAACAAAGACATTACCACGTCTATCTAAACACAAATAATAATAAAAATTGTCATTCTATCAATTCCAGGAGTTCTGATCCATTGGGAATCGGACTGAGCACCAGTAACGCATTGCGTGGAAACCCAAAAAATGACGCTAGGGACACTAGGTACTAAGTGAGCTACATAACATGATGTTATTAATTAATAGCCAATATTTAAGTGTAAATTCTTCAAATAGTGCCACTAAGAGAGGGTAGCACCCTTAATTTTTGGCATCGATTTTAATTTATGAGTAAACAATATTTTTTCAGTGATTTTGAAAGGGTCGCAAATCAAATGTTTCACGGGTCCAGAAATTACTCTCGGCGGCAATGTTTCCAAGACTCGTTGATAGTTAAAATTTAATTTTACCTTAATCTATAGCAATCCAAGTATTTCAACTTATTAACATCATGCACCAAATAAGTTTTAAACAACGTGAATTAAAAACTCGTTTGCATTAATTTTTGTATTTTTCTGTTTCGAACTATGTTTATTGTATCAATTTATTTTTATATTGATTGAATTCTTTAGTTACTACCTATTTTTTGCAATGTCCACTTAGTTATGTATGTAGCTAACATTTTCTAACAAGTATAGGTAATAGAAAAATTTCGTTTAAGAGATTTAAAACTTTTTTTTTTAACGGTAAGATTGAAGTACTAAACTTAATTTTAATTATCATATAACACATTATTAGATCCGAAACCAGTTTATAAAACACTTAAAATAAAACTGTCTAGGTATGTGAAATTTAGATGAATTCTTTTGCAACCCACATTGAATCTGAACAAAAATAGATGTCAACAACATTTTTACATCCATTAAAAATTTAACAAGTTCATAAAGAAATAATTGATTAAATGAATAAATTAAAGAAACGAGCCTTCAAATCGTTCGGAACTAAAGATTATCAATTTTTTTAGTCAACCCACTCCGTATGCTAGATATCCTCCTATTGCAAATAAAAATATCGAATCAAAATGAATTCGCATAAATATTTGAGAGTTATTTTAATAAATAGAAATAAAAATCATGTTTTATTAACTTTTAAGAAGTAATTTGAATTAATTATCGAATAAAGTATTTGGCATTAAAATAATTCATTTGTAAGCCATACCATTTGAAATATTTAATATGGAAATATCGGTTGAATAAAACGATGTATAAGTAGATATAGTATTGTGATCGGCTGCATTTAATGATATTTATAAATCTTGCTCGATATGACAAGAGTGGATAAATGGGATAAATGCAGACATAAAGAAGATTTTCAAGGGACTTGAGAGGAGACTGCATGATGCAACCGGTGAGAGAAGTTGGTGATCTGCCACCGGCGGCTATGGTCTCTATGTCGGTAGCCGCTCCGATCACTTCGATAGGATTTATTTATTTTTCAACTGAGACTAATAACCAATAACCGCCGCTTAAATGAGTTTCAGTCAACAGCCACGATGCAACCATGAATCAAGTTTGATTTCGCGTAGTTGTTAAATCCTTTTATGATTTTTATTAGCGTTTCTAATAAACGACAGCCGAATAACGTTGACGGCTATAATAATTCTATTGGTATTTAATTGAAGCATACGCATTGGAAATCAATTATTAAAAAACTAAAAGAAAACATTAAATTATATTGTTACGGATAAAGGCAGAGACAACGAGGTCGAACTACGCGGGGCATTCTTAAGAGTTCTAAAAAAACAATCAAATCCATATAGGTGACAATCAAACGATTTAAGTTTGTGTGAAATACTAGTAATACAAGTTTTGAGTTTATATAGAAAGAGTCATTCAAAGAACAGTCAGAATGGTATTCATAGTTACTAAGTATTCAATTTCAAGTAGAACCTCACTTCCTGGAAACTTTTACGTTTCATAGATTAAGTTGAGAATACACTCTCATTGAGTCATATTCATTATCCTAATAATACCAATTCACTAAAAGCCATCTTGTAAAATAATTTAAGTCTGTCCTCATATCAAAAATATGATTTTATAATAAAGTTAGCTAAAATTAACTAAAACATTGACAAATTAAAAACTACACAACGCTTAGTTGGAATTATTTACGGCAAAAACTTAATAAGGAATTTTTTGGGGAAGTTCCATTATTCACTTGAGTTTTCATGGATAAAAGTTGAGTTTAGACTTTAGACTCAACTCATGTGATGAGTTTGGCCATCTACGAAAACTGTCAAAATATTTCATATAAGTGTTTACTTGAGTGTATGCTTAATTTTGAGTGTGTGCTTAATGAGTGAGCTTTCAAAATACTTGAGTCTTTCCTTAAATTTGAGCGACGACTATGAATACCATACTCAGCAATATCACAATACATAGATAGAAGACAAAAATTTCCCTCGAAAGTCTCGGTAGTCATTTTAAGCACTTATACAACTGCGGTATTAAGAACGTAGCTGTAGTTGGTATATTTTAATTGTTGTGATTCTAGTGATAATGGACTTGAGCACCTTTCAGTATGGTAGTGGAACTCTGCAGAAAACCGTAGAGTTTAAAGGTACCAACAATGCGTGGGGTTATAATTGAACAGATATTTGATATTCGGTTAAAGCAATCAGTGATTAAAATAATAACCAAGTATTGTACGATTTGTAAGTAAATAAAAACCGTTTATTAAAATTTATTTTATTAAAAAATCCTAAATTTCTAATTTCTATCAAATAAAAGAATCAAAAAACATGGTCAGAATGCAGTTTCTGATCCACCCCGATATTATATAATTATGCCACTTTTATTTCGATGAGACAAACTTAACATATTAGGATTATTGTAATTTTTTTTTTCAAATAAGAAATTTTATTTTAATTTTAATTTTTTTTTAAATGATAAATCAGAATGAATATTATATACTTTTTATAAATCCAACATTAACCAGACGAAAAAGGTTTTTTCGAACAAAAACTTGTTTTACATGTATTTCTTAAGAATTTCTCCAGAAAGTTTTATAATAGTCAGGAATTTTTTTCACGTTGCATTCGGATAAAAGTGAACGTGAAAATCTTTACGCAAGGAATGAAAATAGACATAAAAGATAAAGCTGAAAAAATCAGTACATTCGAAGTAGGTAACTCAATTACCGTACACCCTATAATAAAGTGATGTAGTTTTGCAGACACATCAGGTCGCTATTGTTGTCACCCCTGATATACGGGGGTAAACCGCCCTCGTTTCGACAGCTTATTTACATGACTGGCTGGGGCTCAGCGGCCACCAAGAGAACACTCTTTCACCCGTATCCCATTCAAATTTAAACAATCTACGTAGGAAATATCGTTCCTTGCAAACTAAACTCTTGGATTTTTCTTATACATCTTCCTGTTTGGAATTATAACAAAGCTATATTTTATGAATTACACGTCATTTTCCATTCGTCCATTTAATTTCAAATAAATCAGTGATGATATAAAAATAGTCTGTAGGTACATTAAATGTTTCATTGTTATATAATCTATTTTTAAATTTAATACTTTAATGTAACGAAAAAGTTTTCCATAGATGGGTTTTTTTTTTTTGTAAAAAGTTTCCATTTTATAAATAAAAATGTCTGAAGTGATGAAAAGTATTTTTCCATTTTTTTTTAATTGAGAAAAATAAAATAAATTTTTCAAAAGGGGCATGGAGAATTGTCGTCATTGAAACGACATGCTTCATATAGAGTAGATATAAATTGCTATTTGTGAAAAAGCATTCGATGATAGATTTTCACTTATGTATGAAATATGGACTAATTGAGAAAGTTATTAATGTTGGAACAAATGACGGAAAATGGCACAACAATAAGTTGTGTGACGAGAGGAAACCACAGGAGACAGATGATAACTAGCGGACAGACGATGGGGACACAATGCACGTGCAGCAAATTATGCTGCAATTTTCACAGCTTGCGAGATACACTCGATGAGATCCTCCTCGACTATTTCATTCATCGTCGACAATTTCAACAATTCAAACTCTTCATACGTGTACGAGCTACGAGTAGCTATCATTTATTTGATCAAATCACTACCGTCATATAAATTTAACAATGGCCTAACAATAATATGGCCGTACGAATCGACATCATTTAAATGCTGCACCGCTATGTCTTTTGATACATTTTAAGCACAGAAACGTAATGTCCCTGTTTTTAGAAGTTCTAATACAAAAAGCAAATACTAAAAATATTATCTTATAATTCTGTCACTCAATCAATGCATTGTTTTATTTCACATGAAGTCGCTACCTTAACTATAATTAAGTATGCTATAAAACTCCATGTAAGTTTACTTGAAAAAGCAACATAGTTTTTTTGGTAATATTTCCATTAGATAGTTAAGGGTAATATTAATTTTTTTGTTGATTAGTTCAATAATATTGTACAAAGACTAAAATAAAGATATAATAATATTTTATTCAAATATAGATCTGATATCATCAACTAGGTGCATAATAATAACGAGGGATGCAGGTGCTTATCTGAACATCAAAAGTTTCAACTCTTTTTTACTCAGGTATATCATGTAATTATTGTAATGTACTGTGACATGTGTTTGCAACCACAAAACATTTATCAAGATAATAAAACAATTTCACTATTAAACCAATAAAGGCAGTAGAATATTATTGATAGTATCTAGTTAATCAATATATTATACTCTCTATTACAAATAAGTTGTTACATTTAATTATTTTTCTGTCGATTTTTGGAAAATATAATTTTATGTCGATTTTGTATAGAGAGTTAAGTCCAAATTTGTCGAAATTCAATTAGATGCTCCAATCACCATCTATATTAGTTACCAATAGATAAAACGTATTTCTTACCATTAATAAACAGATGTATTTATAATGTATATTATAGTTATTTTAATTAATTTGTGTAACCAATTCCTGATCTCCAGTAAAACTTCAAAATTTTTTTTGCCAAAAATGACAAATTTGGACTTAACCCTCTATACACAATCGAGACAGAATTAAAGAAGTAAAATTCTAAAAAATAGATGTTCAATAGAGATTACATCAATTATATCATTCATAAAATTCGTTTAAATACTTAGTTATTAATAGGTTAAAATATTATTTTAATATTACTTAGTTAGTAGTAGCTTTGATTTACTTAGAAGTATAATAATTAATTATTTGTAACTAGCTAATCCACACCCCCTTTACTGATTAAAACTGATTAAAAGAAACTTTCATACCAAAATGTTAAAAAAATCTCTTTAAACTACTTATTTGGATAGAAAAAAAAAATGCAACAAGCAACGTGTGTATAGATATTCCAAAATAATAATTAATATCTTGGTGTAACTTCCAAACCTAAAATCTATGTTAAGGGTTGAATTTCATAGTTAATCAAAATCTGTTAGTATACAAATTCTTAAATACTTAGGTGAATAACCTACAAAATTAAAATATAATTTGCAAAAAAATAAACAATTATACGCCCATTAAAATACTCATAGCTTATATTTAGGCATTTTTAAAGAATTTTAGAAAATATTCTAAAATTTCGAAAAATTATTTTATAAAATTCTTCTACTGCAGTTTTATAAAATTTATCAAAAATTAAAAAAGTCGATGCATTCAACCGAGTTTAAATGTCATTTTTAATCCGACTGAAGGGATTAATAGATATTATTTTTAAACCTATTTTATATTTTGTATTGGTATTTTGGGATTTTATATTTGACCAATATTTTTCTTTTCAATAATAGAACATTGAATAAAAATCGTTGCTTTGAATAAAATATATAAAACTTTCCCTGATTTTTAAGAGTTTCAATCAAGTTTTCAAAAAATTATTCAAATTTTTCTAATATTTAATATGTTATCTGCCGTTAGCAGTTAGCCGATTTAGCAGTTTAATTGACCGGCTAAATTGAACAGCTTTAGGTTTTCAACACAGGTATATAGCTTATGGATCGAATACAGAAGTTTATTTATTTAAATCACTAAAACAGAACTTTGAAACTTTAAATGAAAATGAAACTTATAACTATGTAAAATACGTACACAAATATTTTACGAGAATCTTTTCTCTTTCGACTAAGGAAGCAATTATTATTGAATATTTCCACAAGGAGACATTTAAAATATTCGTAAGAGTCTTCAAATGGAATACTGGCTTTTAAGGACTATCAAAGGATGACGATCTTAACCAAATGACACCAAGCTGGCTATAAACCTGAGTTATAGTGATGACCGCCAAACTATACAGTGTCAATGAGACAAAACAAATTAAACTCATATTAAAAATCTTTCAATTTTTCTCTCGTATCAAAACGTATATAGGACAGATAGATTGAGTAAATGTTCAACGATTTTTGGAATTTCATAATATCACTAAATAACTATCTATATCATCAAGAAAATTCTATTTTTGTAAGAAAATTTACTATAAGTGTAAGACAATATTATAGAATATAGATAGAAAAACTAAAAATTCACTACTTGACTTAATTTTCAAGCTATTTAACTTTTTATCTTAAATTCAATTTACATTGAAATTCACTTAACTTTTAATATTTAAATGTCAAAACTTAGTCAAGTATAAAACTAATTTTTCTTGAAACAATTTTTTATATTCCCGTGGAAGTTAGACATTTCCCCGCAGTTAAAAGTATCATAGATAATGACAGGGAGACAAAAATTTTAAAAACAGTTAATTTGGCCTTTTAATAAACAATACTTAGCTATTCTATTTTAAACTTAAAATTTTAAGCTCAATGTAATAAAAAACTGTTCAGTTACTTAGCATGATAAGTAAAACTAATAAAAATTAAATTACTCGTAATAACATTAAACAAAATATTAACGATTTGGTTTACAAAATTTCATCTTTTGTGTTTTCTTATTGCTAGTTTGGTCTTTTGAATAATAATGGAGTTCGAAAAACTGATAGAAGAAATCTGTGGTTCATTAGTAAAACCACGAAGGAAAGTCCATTTTGATTTTTTTTAAATATCGCTAATTTAAGTTCTACAGACACATTTGGAAACGGACCTGGTTGTGTTTTCATATTCTGATTTCTGACAAATAAGGCTGAATCAGGAATTCTCCTTGTGACAGTTGATAAAGGGTTGGATGAAAATTCAGAATCCACCATAATCTTTTTTTCCGATAAAAATGGACTTAAAGTTTAGTTTTACTAAGAAGCTACTAAAATATAATCATAGTTCATTTTAGTAATCTATTAAATGCAGAAAGCTACTTAAATAAATTATCTTCAAAAGTATTACTAAAAGAAAATAAAAAAGCTGTGACTAAAATTCTATCTTTAAAACTTCAAAATAATATACAAGAAATATAATCTGTACCTATTTCTATTCCTAAACTTTAAGAGCAGTATGAAAGTATAGCACAGCTTTTAATAAAATTGATACGTATACCTACAAAACTTTTAAAAAGCAGTAAGTATTTGAACACAAAAAAAAAATTAAAAGGTAGGTATATTTCTGAAATATATAGGTTAAAACTAAATTTATCTATTTTCCAGTTTATAATTTGATACTCATTTGTTAAGGATAATATTCATTTTGACAAGGGTTGAAACAAATATGCGTTTAAATTGTTTCCATTTATCTCATAAATATATTTTAATTTGAAATAGAGTTATTTTTAAAAAAAATTACCCTTGAAATATTATGCAGTTATTCATATTTCAATTACTCCATCTGAGTATCGAGGAAGATATTTCGAAACTTCATGTCAGCTGCTTAAGAACTTTGAATATTAATGTTCATTAAGTTATAGACATTTTTCTATTTGGTTTTCGTCTAATGTCTTATGTTTATGAGACTCGTAGATTGTTAAATTGAATTGTTTTAATTTCAAGCTTATGAAAAATAGGCTAGAAACGAGTTAATTTTTAACTAGGAAGAATTTATTTCTTCCTTTAGAAAGAAGAAATTAGTCTACGATCTATCCAAAGCCAACCTATATATTTACATATTAAATACTTTTGTGAAATAAAAGTAAAACTTGTTCAACCAAATGCTTTGGTATTTCTAGAATACCCATTTTCATTTGGTTTCATTAAATTATAATAGTTTCTAATTGAAAAATATATTTACATATTTTCATTAGAATAAAATCTAATTAACTTTCTTACAATAATGAAAGAATATTGCTGGGTTATTTTTTTTTAATTTCTTCGTTATAAAATGTACGCATATAAAAGTGTATAGATATCGTTTTAAGAAAATAGAATAAATAAAAGATTATTGTTGTGTTTAATTAGAATATATTATCTTATACATAGAAGAAAATAATTATTGTTGTTTTTTAAACCCCTAAAATTGAGTTGATTTTTTATAATATTTTAAAAGAAGATATCAAATGTATTTAGATTTTTTTTCCAAAATACATATAAAGAAGTGAATAAAAATATTTTACAAAGAGGTATTTTTGTAGTTTAGTTTTGACGTATATTTGTAAGACTTAATGAATTTGATTATAAGATAATAATTCAAAATTTAAATATAAGGAATATTAACTGACCAAATCTTTAAATACAACTTAATTAAAAGGGTATTTAATATTTGAAATACCTTATACTTTATTTCTAGGTTTTAAGAAGTAGAGTGTTAAAGATATAAAACATACTATATACTTATAAGTAGGTCCTAGTGTCACGTACAAACATCAAAGTATCAAATTTAAATTAATTACTTATGTATTTTGGTTTTGAAGTGCAATACATATGTAACTTAACTAACTACTTTTAAGTAATATACAGTAAACAGTAATAGATTTACTGGTAGGAACTAGGCTATTTAAATGTTACTGCCCCTGCCCACCTATAAAATTCGATACTCTAGTTTACAAACATATTAATTACAATTTTTTGTCAATGAAATCTAACTTTAATGATATCTATTTGAAATGTTGGCTCCAAATTTGCCACCATAATATTAAAATTAAAAAAAAGAAAAATGGAAATTATGGTTTTTAAGAGAGGAAAAAGGTAAAAAATCGATTTTTATTTTTTTTTTCGGATATTAAAACTTGTCACAAATATTGTCAGAAAATTTGTAGTTATTAGAAGTAAAACTTTTCGAGCTATAGACAATGGAGTTTTCGAGCGCTCGGTCTCCCTTAACCGTAATTAGTATACCTAAACATAGACTCCTGTATCAAAATTTAAACTTAAATCGTTTTTTTTTTAATTTTTAAGTCGGTAGTCAACATTTCTCGAAAACCGTTTGACCGATTTTAACTAAACTTTGCACACGTATGATACATGCTAAATACCCTGTTCCGAACGAAGTATTTTTTTCCAATTACAATTTATTTTTTAATTAAACAAAAAGAGCAATTTTTGCCAATGGAGTATTTTGATTCCACCCATACCAAACATTTAAAAATGAAAATACATTTTATTAATTTCTTCATTCAAATCCAAGTTGAGCTCAAAAATCACAAATAGATACTTTCTTTAAGAGTATATCTCAGATCCTTACCTCCCCTTAAATTAAAATTCAATCAATTCTAAATAATCTAAATTCTAAAATATAAGTAACGTTTTTTTTTTCATATTTTCAATTGAACAAGAGTTTTTCCAACTAACTATAAAATTCACGGATAATATCCTCAAAGTAGTCTTTCAAAGGAGACCACTTATTGTTATGAACTAAGCTTTAAGGCTCCGTATTTTCATGCTTGTTGAAATCAGCAACTGTATTTCAATGTCACCAATGTTTATGTCAAAAGGAGAAAATTTTAAAGGTTCTATCGTAGCCTTAAAAGAGTTTTCGGCAAATACTAAGTTTCCTAAAAATTTCTGATACTTGTTAAGAAATGCCTCCTTCATATCTAAAATCGTTGTTTTAAATTAGGGTTTGTCAATAGATGAATTTGGTAATTTCTCTGCACGTAGATATTTGTGCAAGAGTTGCACTTTGCCGACCGATGGGATAGTTTATAAAACTTACACAAAATTAACGATTTACAATCATATTGGTATTTTGGGAAATGAAAAAGCAGACGTCCTTTCGTTATGATAATAATATTATGATAAATATTCATAACTCCTAACTCTGGCACCGTTCTAAATCAACCGCCAAACCGTATTTCTCAAACATCAGCTCAGAGCCACATCGCAAGCACTATCAACTGGCATTCCTATAAGACTCAAAAAAATTTAAGCACAAGGAAAAAAATGGAAATCCTTATTGGAATCCCCTATCCCACGACTTCTCCCCCGCCAGGTGTCAGTCGCAGCTTTCCGAACTACCACGGGACACGATTACCTATGCGAGTACTTGCACCATATTGGCATCCTACCGACTCCAATCTCCTCCCTCTGCAATGGGGAACCCATGAACGCCACCCATCTTGGCAACTGTACTGCACTTGCAGACGTCAGGAAGATAACTCTACTGGACGGTGCGGCACTGAATGGCAGAAGTGTCAAGGCTATAAATAAGAAGAACTAGTCCATTAATATAATATGTTTATTGCATACATTAAGTACCTACTTTTTTTGGATGTTTTAAGTCGCTTCAACATCTAAGGTCATATCACGACTGTATAAGCATAGAAAAGAAAATTTCTGTAAGTCAATTTTTAACTTAGGAGTAGAATCTTATGTTTAGGATTCAATGAGGTTTGAACCCAGTACCACTTGACGCATGAAGCGGAAAGAACAATTGAAGGGCTTGGTGCAAGAACCCGGTAAGTACAAATTTTTCAATTTTCTTTTTATAGCATTTTTTCCTTGGTACAGTATTACTCTCGATTAGTCCAAGAGCCAGAGCAAAATGTCACATCAGTACTGCCCTGTGTAGTAAAAAATGTCATAATGGGTAATTAAGACCAATTTTCATTAATATTATTAATATTTTTAATATTAAAGAAAATATATATGAGTACCAAAATTTATTATTTTTACTGTTCTGCCAGTTGGGTCATTTTAAAAAAATTTAGCTATGTTATATCTTCTTCTTCTTCTTCTTCTTCTTCTTCTCCTTAAAGTAGGCTTTATGCCTGTTTTTCAATTTTCCTGGGAAGTGGAGGTCCAACTATCCTTCCATCTCTTAGGTGGTCTTCCGATGGGTCGTGTGGTATTCAATTTGGCGTCCCGAACCATTTTCGGTAGCCTGTCTGCCGTCATTCGCTGGACATGTTTATTCCAGCCTCTTCTACGTTGGCGTGCCCATCTTACTACATCTTGTACCTCACTTTTTTGTCGAATTAGTTCGCTTCGAATGCAGTCTCGAAGGCTGGTACCTGTAATGCATCTCAGAATACGCATCTCTGCTGTTCGCAACATGCATTTGGTTTTTCTGCTGTCTGATCTTGTCTCGGTAGCGTACGTCATAATGGGCCGGACACAGGTCTTATATATTTTTACTTTTGATTCAATATTCATGTGCCGGTTACACCAGATGATATTGCGGAGGCAACCCGAAACAACAGCAGCCTTTGTTGTTTGTTTCCGTACCTCTTTTGCAGTTTGCCTATCACTTGTAATTTCCACTTCAAGGTAATTGAACTCAAGGACTTGTTCTATTATTTGATTATCAACGACGAGTTTGCAGCGCGTTGGTTCTTTGGAAATTACAAGACTTTTTGTTTGTTATATATGTTATATATGTTATATATACATACTTATATGACGAATGTGAAATAACTAAATTTTGAGCCCTGAAGAAGTCAGAAATTCTAACGAAACGTTGGCGAGAAAAAAAAATGAAGAATATTTCGCATGAAAATTGGTCCTTATTACCCACTCTTAGTTGTAGTATGCAAATTATTAAATAGGTGTTATAATGGTTAAAAAGTAGCAAAAATATATCCGTTTTAATAATAAGATATGTATAATATAGGTATAACGATAAATAAGTAAATTAGAAGATGTTCAGTTGACAGTTAAAAAATATAGGTATTGATGTTATATACACATAGACACAAGTATAAGCTTACATTAAGTCGTTGTTTTTTTTATTTTCTCCTTTTATAAATGCAGTTCACCGCCTTTCAAATCATAAAATATATATTCGAAAAAAAGAATTGTTAAAGAAAAAATAATTTTAATGTAGATTATTAGCATAAAAATGATTTGTTCTATGCGGCAGAAAGATTGTTTGTAGGCGTGTTCGATGGTCCTCTGCACATACAATATGTCGACCTTAATGTTTATTTATAGAGGTGCTGGCAATTAAATGTGTGTCCGCTCGAATAATTTACCTAAGTCGATCTTCCTTCATATTTGAGAGCATAAGACAGCCTCTTCTAGCTCGTATAGTTATTCATTTTGAATGCATCGCACATATGCAAATGTATTATTGCTGATACTCAAAATAATTAACGGAAGATTTATATTTTCGGTTTTATTGTTTTTAATTCCGTTTTAATATGAGAACAAGTCAGAATATTTATTTTATATTTCGCTACTATTTTAATTATTTATAAGAATACTTTTATATTGATCCTTTTTTTAACTTACCTACATTTATGTACCTAAAGATTTTTTTTAGTAGCGACTTAAAAAAACTTGCTTACAGTAGGTATCATTATTTTATTTTATGATATTAAATGAATAAAATTTGATAATTTCAACAAGTTTTAATATTTACTAGCAATGCATAGACTTAGTATAGATGTTTGATATTAGAATACTTTTCACTTTTAAAAAAGGTTTTCAATCTTAAGAGTATTTAAATTTAATAAATGCTCAAAGAACTCTAATAGATTATTATTTAAAAGATTAGAGAGCTTATTTTTTAAATCATAACTTTAACATACAAACATTTCGAATATGATAAACTTTTCAATACAGATTTATTTACGCAGGAGTAAGTTTGTTTGGGAGTAGGTACATACAACTATATTTTATACCCTACATTTCAATACAATAAATAATATAAAATGTTAGAATATCCAACTCATTGAAGGTTTCAAACACTCTCGTATATATATATGTATATTATAAATAAATATTTGATACGTACGTCTTGTTTTTGTTGGAGAGCTCTGGTCAAAAGGCGCCAGTGGCGAAGAAATCCTCATTAGTGTAAGCTATATGCTCATCTGTCACATAAATAATATTTGATGAAGCTGCCGCCTATTGTCCAAATAACTATCTTCTGTATTCGTCGTATTTTAATTTATTGACACATATAATAATTTTATGAGGAGACTCGACAAAATTTTTTACAACTGGCAAAATTGTGATTTCATCCGTGGTAAATTTCGCTATATTCATTCACTAATTAAAATAATAAACTTGAAAGAAGAAAGAAACCCGACAATTTTGCTTATTGAGAGTATTTAAAAATTCGCGTTAGAACAAATCCATATAAATCATATTGTTGTCTACAAAAAGCTTGTTGTTAAGCCTTTAAAAGCTTGAGGTATAGACATAATATTCGGCTTTAAGTCGTAATCCCTGTATCATAATTTTGTTAAAATCCTCAATTCTTTTAAAGTATTCACGTCATACTTACGTTTCCGGAGCATGTTTTACATTTTCAATGAAAAGAGCAATTTAAAGATTAAAGCTCACGGCGTACAAATTATATAAAGCGGGGAAGAATGAAACATGTCGTCTAGATGACGTAAGACAAAGAGAAGTTGATAATCCTGTGCAACCGATCGTATAATTTCATCCAACTGAGCTTGTAATCTGTGATGTGGACCCTCCCGTTGAATGTTCCGGCGAACAAGTTTTAACTTAGTTATACAAGAGCTACGTCGTCCGTAAGGACATCTTCTGTATGCTTGTCTTGTCCTTTGGTCGAGGTACATGTATTATACATATACATGTATATATATATTTACGAGCTATGTGTATATGTATAATGCGGTCAACCTTAGTGTCCAGAAATAAACATTCGTATTCTGGTCCAGTTTCGGGTCAAAGTAAATACCTCGCTCCATTCTTGTATGGAGCTCAAACTTGAATCCTTGGAAAATTCATCTTCAGTATGATCAATCATGTGGAAAATTGCACCTTAGAAATATGTTGTTCAAACGAAAGCATCTAAAGCGTGATGAAATAAATGTTAATAAATCTACCATGAGATAAAGTTTTATTAAGATATGTTCATAAATTCAACTAAAATTTGTTTCATTTTTCATTATTTTTCTTATATAAATAATAGGTACATTTAAAATCAAAGAAAAAAAAAACTAATCTTAGTTTTAAGAGTAAGAAGTTTACATGGTTGAAATCTACAATTCAGCTTCTATTTTGTCAAAACAACCTTTTACATTGGAAATCAAATTCTAAGCAGGTGCATAAGCTTAAACTTATGAAAAAAGATATTCATAATAGATTCGAATAGAAAAATGATATAGGTACCCCAAGGTTAGTAGGTACCTGCTTTTGAAGTAAAAAAATAAAAATAATTTTCAAAATTTAACGATTACTGTATTTCCAAATGTAAATTGAAAAAAAAATTATTGACTTAATACATAATCAATAAAAATAACACGGGTGCATAAATTTAGTTAATAAACAATTCAAATAAATGCCAATAATTTTTTTTCAGCCAGAGAATGGCCAGTTACAATTGCTGTTAATCCATTTATTTTTCTAATGATGACAATAGAGATATACATACATTATCGAAATAACATCCCTCATTCGGCTTCGAAACACTTGTAACAACTACATGCTGTAATTGTATCATAGTCACCAATCCCCCAGCTATATAGGGTTGAGTCCACGTATGTATGCGGTATTAAAGGGAGCGTTCATTAGTGTGCTACACAGAATATTCTAAGACTGCGGGGGATGTTTTCACTATTGGTTTTGGAGCTTCTGTGAAACCCCGTCCATGTCCATCGTCAAGTCCCTGGAGACAGTCAACAATCAGTCAATCAATTACCTGCATTCGAGCAATGTTACTCACTTCATTTGCTCCCTTGCGGATCTGTTTTACTGCACAATTTTCTCAGTGAGAAAACTTTGTTTTCAAGGGTTGCTACACAAGAATTGACGAGACAAATTTAGGGTAGGTTCGACACTATCTATTGAATGAATCTGTAAACACATTATCACTTTTATCAGAAATAGTTATTTTAAAAATACAAACAATTATTATAAACCGAACATATTTGAAACATTTTTTTTCAATCATAAACTTTTCAGTTAACATTCTTAAGAGAAATTTTTATAATTTAACTTCATTACTTTAAGTAAAATAATAAACATAAATTAGTTAATATATTACTTATAATAGGAGAAACTTATTGAGAAGACGATGTAGTTTTAGATGTAGTGATATGAATAGAAGTGAAATGTCCTAAAAATGTTTGTTTATCCTCTGTAAGATTCTCAAGAGTCTTAACTAAATACCTACTTGTCTAAATGAATTTTTGATTATGTTACAATAAATATTAAAAATAATGACAAAACGTGCACTCAAAGACATCAAAAAGATCTAGATGTGTCCATATTCCCTTTCGAGTCGGAGTGATAAAATAATGGACGGATGGGAAAATTTTAATAAAAATAATAATAAGAAAATAATTCATCTGTTCGGGCCAACACACGTTCGTATTAAAACTAGATACAAGTCATAAGTAAACAATGAGTACAGAAATATGAGTAATGATGATTGGAGAAACGTTTTTGAGAAGGTATTTGGCTAGACCTGGCGTATAAATGTGGCCCTTACGAGCATATAAACTAAGGGCTATTTGTGTGAATATGCTCACTTATGACAAGTCATCATCGTTTGACAGCGAATGAGAATATATTTATCAAACTGAAATGTAAGCATAATCCATAGGGACACATCGTACTATAGAGGTATCTTGTGTGGAACCTTCCCAGTCCAAACGATAAATACACAATGTGGTTCTTTTTACAAGTTTTTTATGTCTACAATTCTGGTCCATTCGCTCACAGGTACACACATTTGTGTACAATACATATAAATACTTGATTTTTATATTTTCTTTTTATACTATTATTATTATTATTATCAGCATCATCACCATCACCGCCATTTAAATACGAGGTTTCGAGAACCGCAAGGCGTGAGAAAGAATAATTTATTTTCATAACACACTGTGTCAAAAATATTACATTATCATCAAATAGAATTAGTCACTTGATGCATATTACGGAATGTGACAGCTTTTATTAAAGTAGGTATATCTTTGGAGAAAAAAAGTTTAAGAAATCATCAGAAGAAGAAAATAAAATCTTATTCTTTTACTTTCTAAAATGTTATGTTATCATCGAAAAACTCGTTAAATATCAAAAATATATTTAAAAACATATCCAAGTATAGTTCACGTGAAGTATGTAGGTACTTCAATTATAAAGATCTACTATCTCTAAGTGTATGCAAATAAATAAGAAGTAGCAAAGAATTAAAATATCACAAACGCTGCAGAAATCTTTGCAATATGATTAAGTACTTAAATTTTTCAATTTAAATATTATAAAATAATCTCAATTTAAGGTAGACTGTAAGTTATTTAGTTATTGAAACATTGAAATATTTTGATTTTAATTTTTAAGGTTTTTAATTACACCTTTTAAACAATTTACAATTTTTACTTTACTTTTACTTTTAGCTTATAAAAACTACAAAAACTTTCAACTGATTTTTTTCTAATTCCAAGCAAATCAACTCAATAAGTGCTTTTTGGAAAAGTATTTGTAATGTATCTACTATAGACCCAAACAAACGTCTATGTATACCTTTACTCTCTAATTATGAATACGTGATTTTTTAACTAATTACAAATCAGTGGTTTCTTAGTACAACCCCGTAAGTCCTTTTTTTTCGAAAAAGAGATTATTGTGGATTCTGAATCTTGATTCAACCCTTGATCAACTGCCACAAGGAAAATTCCTGATTCAGCCTTATTTGTCAGAAATCAGAAAATGAAAACACCGTCTAAGCCCATTTCCAAGTGTGTCTGAAGAACTTAAAATCGTGATAAATATGTCGAAAAAAGTCAAAATGGATTTATGTGTTTTTACTAAAGATCCACCGTTTGCATATTCACTTTTGTTAAAGCTTAAACTAAACCACAGTGAATATTCGCAAAAAATTAGTTAATCTAAGAATTAACTGATTTGATAAGTACTCCTAGTTATGAAATTCACTTCCACAATAAAAAAAATTATATAACAACAATAACAATAAAATAATAAACAAATATATAACAATAAAATTATATAATCATATAAACAAGTTTAATTGACAAACTGCTCATATGTAAGTTAATTTATATAGGTACCTATAAAAGTAAAAAACAGCTTTCGTTAAACATTTAGTGAAATTTTCACTAATTTAATACTGAAAATAACGTATTATTTAGAAAAAATAAAAAATCTACACTAGTCCATTGCGAAAAACATTGATTAAGAAGTGAATACAGTCAATACTTCAGATGCAATTGGGGAAATTTTCACTAATTTATGTTTAGATGGTATCATCTTAAAATCACTACTTGTGTTATTAATAATTTTTTCTCAATTTTGCTGTATTTTTCTATGATTATTACCTACTTACAAGGAGCGTATAGCTCAAAGCTATTGAATTTTGAGAAAATATTATTAAGGCAATTGAAATTGCGTACACTTCACTAGCTAGTGAAATGTCACTTCTAAGTATGCAGAATGGTAATACCACGTACATGATAATACTATCAACATTATCCAATATTTTAGTGTTAGTACTGTAATGAACAGCCATAAAAAAGGATAGAACATTCCAGATTGTTCGATACGATTCTTCAATAAGAGACATTCAAAACAATTCAGTATTTAATGACCAACGGTGTTTGAAACAATCGTAAGTATCGAACAATCGATAAATTTCTAGTGCGTTCTATCACTTTCTCGTATGTTTAGTTGCATATATAAATACACAGTGAACAGTGAAAAGTGCGATATTACCATGGATTTAGCGGGCAAACTGGTTGAACAGTGATTTGTGTAATAAATTATAAATCACCGAGTGTAAATATATAAAATTTTTGGTTAATTAAACGTTTGGTAAATAGTTCCCAGGAAATAAAAGAACCCATAACTGGAAACACAAAGCAGTTTTGATAAATCACGTAACAATACAATATTCATCAAATGTAATAGATATTCATAAAAATAATAGTTAAAACTTTGAATACATCTCCTGAAAAATCATAACTTTCAAGCTTTGACTTTGTTGCAGTAAATGTATTTAAATTATATTCAATTTCTGATCTTCTGTTTTGTCTGTTTTAATTAAAAATGCTATTTTCTTAGATGTAACTTATGTTAAATTGAACAATAAAATAAAAAATTAAAACTTAAAAATCATATTTTCAATATGTGCTTTAAATTCGATAATAATAATACTGTAACCACCTATTGGCGCTGTGGTTAGAGCAATTGCTCTCTCCGCTTCATGCGTCAAGTGGTTCTGGGTTCGATCCCCCTTGAATCCTAGACTTAAAATTCTAGACCTAAGATATAATTGACCAACAGAAATTAGCTGTCTTTAGACAGTCGTGATATGACCTTAGATGTTAACGCGACTTAAAAACACAAAAAAAAATACTGTAGCAATAAATTTTCAATAATTACTATGGAATAAATGGTTATTGTTATTTTCTAAAGAAAATTATATAAGAAACTTTCATGTTTATTTGTCTTCCAAAAATATATAGGTAAATCAATTATATTTTAATGTATAATAAGTAGGTAGGTAGAAGGCAAGGGGTGCTCACTTTCAAGGTTATTACTTTGCTCTGACGTCATTGGTTTACGGTTTCTGACAGAAGCCATTAGATATCTGCTATAATTGGTTCTTATCGCTACTATTGTTCTTATTGCCCATGGTTCTTATTATGCTCTATAGTTTGAAATTTCATTTCGTTTCATTTTGCTCAGTTAAAGTTCAAAATAATTTTTTTTTAAATAGTTTTTTTTATATACTTTATTTTATATTAGCAATATTGTTTATATTCCTTTTTATTTGTAATCTTCCTAGGTTTATCTAGTTAAAGAAGGTGGGCTTCTTTTCACAAAATAAAATAAGTTTCATTATGTTAAATGTTAATAGTTAATTTTTATGAACATAATAAATATCAATTTGATTTTTATTTATTACTTTATTTGAATTGAAAAATGATGATATATCGTATCAAAACACTGGTTTGTTGACTGACGCGGGAATTCAAAATTTATAGCTAGTAAGGTATAGATTCTAGAAGAAATATATCTTCATTATTCAATTTAAATAAAATAACAAAGAAAAATCAAATTAACATTTATTATGTTCATAAAAATTAATTATTGACATATTGAAAATTTAAATTTGTTGTTAAAGGGATTTAATAACCTATATAAAAAGAATATTTTATTAAATATAGTAGTGCCAACCAAATGCAGTCACCAAGTGGAATCCCCCACAAATTAACGATAGTTAATGGCCTTTAACGCCTCTACTGGCTTCTGTCAGAAACAAAATACCGGTGACGTCATTTTCAGAGATCAAAGAAACGCCGCCTAGTCAAGTGAGCATACCTTATGTATCTAATAACCTTGGGTAGAAGGTAGGTATATAAAATCTGGGAATACCACTTTCTTAGTATGTAGGAAAACTATATGGATCGTAATAAGTTTCAAAATCATCGATTAAACCTTTAAAATAAAGTAGAAATGTTTGCTACCGTAAACAATTAAAGAGTTTATAATTTAATTTTATATTACTACCGAGGATAGGAGCATCGTATGTAAGTTATAAGTATCAAAGAAAATAAGTCACACAGCTGTATCGAAACCGAACTGTGAAAATATCATAATTTGCATCATCTAAAAGTCTCAATGAGAAAATTCAAATAACAATTTAATGAAGAATGTATATTTGATGATAGTTTACACGTAGTAACTTCTGCATCGCTAGAAGCGACAACTTTATGCCGACATTACATTCTTTGATCATAACTCACCCCAATCAAAAGGGTATAAATACACACATGGCTGCTAAATGTAGGAAACCCGCTTTATATCAATTTTATTCGCACGTACATTTTTACACTCAACTAATATGTATTTGAATAGGTATGTGTAGCTTTTTGTTTAGGGTGGTTATATTTACATTTATGCATGTTTTACTTTGAAAAAAGGGGAATTGTATGTTAATTTGATTTTCTTAAATAATCTTTTTTGTAACGTTTTCAGTATTAACATTTTAAATCTGTTTTTGAGAATGTAAGAGTATGTACGAGTTATATGATGACTCAATAATTACAGAATTAATATATTCTTAAGGTTAGAGAAATCTATTAAGAAATTCATTTAACCCTTTGTTTTATAAGACAATTGATTTCAAACAATTAACGTTAACGTGAATGAAGCAAGGTCCGTTATTTAGTGTTTCATTTTATATGATTTGATGTAATTGTTACCAAGCGCCGTTTTCAATATCTTGTATTGTTAGGGCAGGTTGCATTGTTAATGCGACTTACTGTGATCACGCTTTGAGACAAATGGAAATTCAGCTTTGAACAGGAATACAGTCAGATATGCTGTAGGGGTTTCAAGTCGGGCAATAGGATTATCTGCTTGTGATCCTGTGCTTACTGGTGCACACAATCGCGTTAGCGTTTACATGGGCATAGAATTGGGGAGGATTCTCTTGGCATTTCTGTTTGTGTCTATATCTTCTGATCAATGCGTGAACATTTGCATCGCGATTATCTATTACATGGATTACACGCATACAGTTACAGAAAATCAACTTTGAATACTTTTATTGCATAATTACATTAAAAGGATTGTAGAAGGTCTGTAACAGACTTTTTCTTTGACATTAATTTTTTCTCTAAGTATATTTATTTACTAGCCGATACCCGCCCGCTTCGTTGAGCACAGCTAAATTAAACTGATGGATTAATAGAAACCTTCATATAAAAAAATTTTTTTCAGGTATTAAGATATAGCTAATAGTTGTTCCTCGGGAACCGTACATTTTCCAGAGTAGCACATATCTTGGTATGAGAGTTGGATTTCGTAGATAGTTTATCAATATTCGTAAAAATTATTTCTTAGAGAAGTCAAAAACACAAATTGAAATAAGAAAACAGTGCGATACCCATTCAAATTATCAATAATTATATTTGGGTATTTGATGAAGTATTTTATAATGCATTCTAAAACCTTATAAAAATCAACATACCTAATTGCCAAATTCTGTGAAAGTAAACTAATGTTATTTCTCTATGTACAGCAATACAGCAAGGGAATTATCTCGAGTACTTTTATCCGTATGCGGTCTTATTTCGAAAAATGAAAATCATTCTCCGTGTTCATTGGTGCTTAGTATTCGTTCATAGAGAAATTCAAATTTTTATTGTTTGCGTACAACTATTTTATTTTTGTATTTATTATATTATTATCCCTATAATATAATATATTTTGGAATTAATAATAATTTATCAATTTTCTTTTTTACATTGGTTAAGTAGCATCTTTTTGCATATTTAGTTAAATGTTTTAACTATATTTTATTAGCTTATATATTAATGCATTGTTGAATTTCAAATTCAAAGCAGTTTTGATTTTAACGATTTTATCATTATTATACTGTTCTATTCCATGAATTAACACCTTACATTATTATTATTATTATTGGTTATAATATTTATTGCAGGCCAGATGTGGCCCGCGGACCGGCAGTTGTCCACTCCTGGACTAGGTAAGTAAAAACTCGAAAAATGCTGTTTTTCATTTTCGATTTATTTTAGCAAGATCTATAAGAATCCGTCGTCAAATTTTGGCGTCCGGTAAACAGCAGAGTTGCGGAAACATTTTATTAGCCAGTATCTGTAGTACCTACATACGGCTATACCTATGATTTTTCACTGGGGAAACCACTAGTAACTGTATAAAATTTACCAAACGTTCAAATAATTGATTCATTCGGCTTAGTTTAAATGTCATTTTTAATGTGATTAAGGGATTAAATAATTTTATAATCTTGACATTTTTGATATTTCAATTGATTGATATTTTATGAACTTCAGAACATGGAATAAAAATCATGGTTTTGGGTAAATACAAAAGGTTCACTAATCTTTAAGGGCTCCAATTAAGTTTCCAAAAAAAGCTTTTTTTCTTGCAAAATCTATGTTTCTTTTAATTGGTGTTTTTTCATTTTTTGTTTTTTTACTAGTTGATACCCGCTTGCTTCGCTGAGTGCATCTAAATTAAACTAATTGGTCTATAGAACCTTCATACCAGAAAATATTAATTCAGCTATTTTGACAAAAAAGGTAGAAATAAACACTTCTAGAACTTAGATCCGTAGTATATTCATCAAAATTCGTTAAAATCCTTTTCCAGGAATGGATATCATATATGTTTATATACTCTCTTAAATCGAAATAAGTAGTGACTTTCGACTACAAATAGTGACTATTCACTATTTTGTAATGAAAAGTATACCACTATTTGAATTTGGTGGTATACTTTTCACAACAAAATAGTGAATAGTCACTATTTGTTGTCGAAAGTTACTATTTCGATTTCGAAAGAGAGTAACCCATACAAAGTTTGGCGACAGGGCCATTAATGGCCCATTGCTTAGCCAGAGATGCTAGTTGTTGGCCCAACATCGGCAACTGTTAACGGCCCAAGTACGGTTGCCGGCTGGATGATAACCCCGGGCCGCTAATGGCAGTCGACTATCGGCCGACTGCAGTAAAAGTTACCGGGCCGTTAATGGCGATTAACAATCGGCCGACTGAAGCAAAGGTTACAGGGCCGTTAATAGAAACCAACAATCGGCCGACTGCAGTAAAAATTACTGGACCGTTAATGGCAAATATTATAAATTAATAAAACTACTTAAATATTGAAAAAAATGATATAAAATCAGCTCAACGATTATTATGATACAATCATTTATTCACTTCATAATACATACAATCTTAATAAAAAATCAGACAACATCAATAATTAATACAAAAGTAGAATTTTAAACCTGGCGTACATAATACACACTCTAAAATCAAACGGGAATTTTTGGTGGTTTATAATGAAGATCCTCTTTCTTATCGCTCATTCTCACAGTTCACCCAACCAGAAAGCCATCGGACTACTTTGCCAGCAAAATTTTTAGATTCCTCTGCATCCCCAAACTTTTCAGTTACAACATCTAGAATATGCAAAATAAATTATAAATAAACTTGTTTTTAAGACACAATATGTGTGAGTAAAGGAGTAAGAACTAAAATAGTATAAGAGGTGAAAAAAGGAGATTTATTTTCATAAGGGTATGAAAAAAAAATTTAATTGTAAAACCAATTTTAAGATGAGAAAAAATTCTCTAGAAAAATAACAAACTAACTCACCTGCATAATAGAGAATTTCGACTAGATATTTATCCCAATTTTCATTTGCATTGCTTAAGTATGCAGCAAACTTATCAACTTTAGGATACTCATCAGCCGGTGGATATTTACAAAGTAATATGCCATTAAAATCCTTCCATCTGTAACATTAAATTTAACTATTAATATTTTTTTATTTAAATTAAATAAATATAAATTATCTATAGTTTAATTCGAGAGAATGTATTATTATTCAATTATTAAATAGAACTACTTACTTTAGTCAGAGACTTTAATAGACTGGTTATCAACAAGCGATATAGACGAACTATTCTGAAATACAATAATACACTTTAAACACTTTACCATGCGACTGTTTTGTTCAACGACAATTTCTGTGTTAGCGAAACGAATCCTCTTGCCCCTGTTCTACCGTTAAAAGTATAATAATTTACCACCAGATAGCACTTAAATGAAGGATATATTCATACTTTGCGTTCATTGGTTAATTTTGTAATACATTTGGATAGTATTTATATGGTGCGAATATTTAAAAATAATTGACGCAATTGCACAGAAGAAAAATTCATTTGAAATGTATGTTTCAAATTAAAGATGTATCGCTTTGTCGCTGTTTACTATTGTCACTATCCACATTAGTTATAAAATCTACACTACTTACAAGTTTTTTTAATTGTCGAAATTTTTTTACGCGTTTATTTGACATTGTAGGTACAATTATTCTGAACGTTGATGCTCAATAAATCCTAAAACACAAATCACCTTAAACATAAGTCAAATATAATAGACTCAAAGTGATGAATAACTCAGGGAACTCAGGGTGACTTAGGGCCCCCTCAAAGTATTTAAGGTTTATAGTAAGTCATCTGACTTTTAATTATTTGTGCGTGAGCAAAAAATTATTTAGCCAGACTTTGGCCTATCGTTGGCCGACGAACGAATATTGAATGATGATCGAATAGACGGCGACCGGCAATTAACCAGATATAGCCCATTAACAAATTCCCATTAATAGGCCGAGCGTTGATAGCCAGACATGGGCCGATAAACGGGGCTTTTGTCATTAACGGCGACTTTGTATGGGAAGGATAGCCAAACAGACTCTATACATTTTTGAAAATAAAACGCTCTTATGTTCCTTTAAAACCTGAGAACTTTTCATTTCAAATGTCATTAAAAATCGTTCAATTATTTTGGTGGAAATGATTAATAGTTAACCTCCAGGAACCGTACTGCTTACAATTAATGTTCAATGTGTTATCTTAAGATCTGAGGTATCTTGAACAAAATGTCATCAAAATTCGTTCCTTACTAGGAAAAGTTATTTACACCGCAAAACTATTTACTATTCGAGGATTAAGTATTCTTTTAAGTTTGCTGTCTTATAAACTACCATTACATAAAAAATTACGTTTATTTCGCGCTTTTTCTTTCGTGGAAGAAGCACAAATGAATTAACAAAGGTTTATATTTAAAAGTATCCTACAGTAACCTTTCATTTTTCCCGAATAAAAAGTTTATAGTGTTTTTTTTTTGAAAGTTCCATCTCGTTGTATGTAAACTTCACAGTATTTGAAGAATATTTTGTTCATTAAATATGCACCCAGTATTTTCGGACAAAAAAAAGTTATAATTATATTCTTTATTTTTTAATAGACACATAAGTTTAATATCACCGGAACCTTTTTTTTATTTTTTTATTTAAAATTGTAAGCGCTCAGCTACTAGGCTATATGCGCCCCTTGTTCAGTATATATCATTTCAGTAGTTATACAGAAGAATAAATAAATATTATAAAAAAAGAAAAAAAAAATCTTAAACAAAAAATGCTTTAAAAAGTAACAAAATAATGGCGTATCCTTGCAGTATCTACAACTTACAAATTATTAGGATGATTATTGATTGGATGATTATTTTCTTGACTGACACCAACTCCAAAAATAACAATAGTTGTACATTGTATCATCCTAAGAATTTGTAAGTTGTAGATACTGCAAGGATACGCCATTGTTTTGTTACTTTTTAAAGCATTTTTTGTTTAAGATTTTTTATTTATTTTGAAGTCGGTTTTTCATTTTTTTTATAATATTTATTTATTATTTTTCGCTGACTTTGAACAGTTACACTGTTTATGTAATACAATATATAAATTATATTGTGGTCCTATTTATATTATTTATGCAATAAAATTTACCAAAGTAAACTATTAACATAAATTTAAACAAAAGTTCAAACGTAATTTTTTAACATATTGCCCAGATACGTATTTCGATTACCAAACATTCTTCATCAGTGGTCATCAAATAAGTAGTATTGAATCACTCCGTAACTGCTATGTGACGATTCACCTAAGAACTCATGTTTAACTTTTAACATGAGTTTTAGCATTTTAATTATACTTGTAACAAATACCTATACTTTATGCCTTTTTTATAAATTTTTATTATTAAATGAACGATTTGCATGCAAAAAATTATGAACTGCTCACAATTAATATGAACAATAAAAGCTTATTTAAGAGTAGCTACAGTTAAAATTAACGATATTAATTTTTTTTTTTTTTGAATCATCTGCAATAAAAATTTGTTTAATTGGATAAAACCTGACCAGACATGAGGTAGATGACAAAAAAATGAAAGGAAATGTATTTTAAGGTTGTAAGCTTTTAGTATTTGAAATAAGTGCATTTAAATATTTAGTTTTTCAGTTTCCTAAAATGATATCTACGTATAGGTATATTTTATTAGGTAGGTACCTACTTAATAAGTAAAATATAAGAAATTATTAATTATTAAATTTTTCAATTTTTATTCTAAATAAAAAAAAAGTAGAAATACTTAGTATTCAGTTCCTATACAAAATAACCAATTTTTATATGTTTTTTACAATTGTAAATTTGTAAAATTGGAAAAGCAAAAAACAACCAAATAAAATACGTACATTCAAATGGAAATATAGTTTTCATGTTCTAAATTTTGAATAAAACACTTCTTGTTTCACAGCCTAGTGCTTGCAAATTGAGTTTAAAACATAGTAGCTTATAAAATTTGCTGTTTTTTTTTTTATTTGAATAAATTGAAAATTTTCTATTCGTTGTGTTATCAGAAGCTGTTCTACTATACGTGAAAGATAATTTAATCATCTCATATTTCCAACATCGTCCAACAAAATGTATTATTAAATTTACTGCCTGGTACACTTTACTTACAAAGCTGGAAATAATTTTATTATGACACTGCATATAATATTCCCACATGTAATACCTGAACCTTACCAATATGAAATACATTTATAATTATGATTCTACAACTGGTTTTCATAAAATTGATTAAAGATCATAATTTAATTACGAACTGATTTACTAACGACCGCATTACTAATATTCTAAATATTGATGCTTTGATGTCATATAAGACTTCATTAAAATAAAGGTTGACACAATATGGAAAAGTAAAAAATTTTTTTTTCTAAATTATTTATAACGAAGAAATATGAGGCGTTTTATCGCGGCGTTGTCGCTATTTCTTTGCCTACAGTCATCAGGGGATCAAGTAGCATTATGTGAAACGTACAATGGAAAAGATTAAAAGAATTTATTTTCAGATGAAAGAATTTCAGAGAAAAATTCACCCGCATAAAACCGGATGTATTCAATCGGAAATATATCATCTGCATTGCAAATTTTATCTCGTGCTTTATATAAGTATAAGAGGAACGCTGTAATTGTTCAATAATTTTTTTTCATTAGAAAATAATCGTTAATTTAGCGTTTTGTTTTATTCATGAAACTTTGTAGACGTTACCTACGTGTAAGTTTTATTTTTTGTGTTTTGTGGCGTTAGTTGAAAAATATTCTTTCTCGCAAGGAAAATATAAATCTATGTTAAAAAAGCATATTTTATACTTTCATGAAGCTCCTCTGGGGAATCTTTGTTTCCGTGAGATACAATTGTGCACATTACTTGCGATTCGTTTAGCACAACAACGTGATCTGCGCAAGTATTTCAGAAAATTATTTTGCAAGGTTGCCAATATTTCATGCAGTCAATTCGATAGAAAATTTATATTTTAAATAAATAATAACTTTATATCCACTTATATCTATCAACATTATATAAACCTACTTAGAACGTTATATATTCGAGAATAAATCCTTGCAATAAAATATTTTATTACAAAAGTAATCATAACAAATCTGTTTCGCAAAATCCTTTTTTTTTAACCATCCTTTTTATTATATGATGATGCTGAATGCTGAATGCTGATCTTCATAGAGGATTTTTAGTTTGACAGTTCAGTCTGCTACAATATTTACAGAAGTGAGCATATTTATTTTTGAGCCCTTGTTTGCAAAGATAGATGAGGGAGTGTATTGGATCGTGAATGGGAGCGCCGAAAAGGGTGGCTGTAGGCGGCCGTAGCACACAAGTGATATGTCGTTTCGTCGTAGCGTTCTCTGTAGCGTTGATTTGATGATTTGATTATTTCAGTTGTCGGTTGGTTCTATGTTGGTCCTCGTCGTAGAATTTCTCCCTGAAATATAAAAGACTAACTAAATGCCTATGGGGAAACAGTCGAATATTTTCTTTTTGTTCTTAATTTCACCACTCAAAAGTACCATATTTTATTTGTTACAAAATATTTATTTAATATATTTTTGTGGACTTCTAAATCTATATCTAATATTCTATACCCATATGTTGAATACAATACGTAAACGCTAACTGAGAACTTTCCACCAATATACCATACTTTTTCATTAGGTATTGTAGTTGATTCTTATTTGTTAACTAATATAAAATTAACAAAGATGCGGTTACTTTTAAATTAAGCCACATTTAGTTGGCACTTGAAGTTAAAAATTATTTTCTTTAATCAAAAACTTAACACTTGTATGAAGAAATTAGAGGTTAAGACTTGGCTTAACTTGACTTGGAAACAATAGTAGGTACATACATTAATATTAACATTATATGTTACAGCCTGAGGTTTTATTGACAACTATTAATAAATAACTTATTATCGATACCAAATCCACCATTTTTGAATTTACTGTCTGTCTGTTATCGCATTACGTGAACACCACTGTATGGGTTTTGATGAAATTTGGTATGATGAAAACTGATTAACCTGATCATTATCTTGAATATTTTCTATCGTGGAAAAATGTCTCATTTCCATGAGAAAAAGGAAAAACTGTCCCGAGCAAAAAACACACTAAAACTTTAATTTTTTAGTTGATAATGGCTTTTGATAAATTTTGTAATATAAGTAGCCATTCGAGTCATTATCTTGGATACTTTTTATTAGGAGAAAATGTCGCATTTCTACGGTAAAGCAGAAAAACTGGATTAGATGTTGAGTGGGTACAAATTTTATGAACTGATTTTCTTCTTTTAGGCTAGAAATGCGCAAGTTCATCATTAATCATAATTTTATTGAACTTTAATAATCAAAATTAATAATTAAAAAAAACTTCTAATAATCGAATTAAACCTTTTTAATGTAAATACATATAAAAAGATATAACAAAAGTCTAATATACCTATATAGTATATACTCAATACTCAATTGATTTATAGGTCTCTAGCCGTCGAAGTAAAAACATTTTACTTATTTAAATACGTAGGTACCTCCCCGCAAATTATTATATGTAGGTTAAGCTTGTCAAATATATGCCCGAAAACAGGAGGACGGGCCCAAGATGCGAATAGAATAGTAGATCCCGTTCTATTGTTGTTTATTAATTTATCGTTTTATTTATTAAGATATTTATATTACTTATATTGTTGTTATATTATGTTTGGAACATTTATTTGTGATTGTTGGAAGTTTAGGTATATATTTTATTTGTTGTTGGGTTAAGAAAAAGCTTAATGTTAATTTAATGGTGGTCACATTTTACAAAAAATTATTTACTTGTGTAATAAATGTTTAACTTTTAATAATAAACTCTAAACAATAATACTTTGCTACACATATCGTTATCGTTTGCGTTAAACTGCTTTAGCACTATCAATTTTCCTATTAGTCACATAGAGCTTGGCTACGAAAATTTAAAAAATAAATATAAACACTTAATGAGTGGTTAAATAAAAAGAATGCTATTTAAAAATAAATTATGCACTTTACGTGCAGTATTAGTATTAGTAACGCTAACAATAAATCCATAAAAACCATTTTAAGAATTAACTAAAAAACAAAACTCAAATTCTACGGCGCTATGCATAGACATTGAGTGTTTCAATTTTCGTTTACACACTGTACCTATATCAGAGTCCAATTGTTATAGTTCTTATAGTTAATCAGGAGAATATGAAAATTTGAAAGTTTTATAGCTACTCAGAATAGATTTATAGAACATTTGCGTTTTTATGTTTTATAATAAGTAAGCAATTAACATAAATAATTATAGTTGTTTTTTCACTGGAGAAATATAAAAGCTTGGTACGTAGTTGGAAATATAGAAAAGCTTTTTAATACATTGAAAATGACGTCAGGCGTCGAGTAACTATGACGACAGACTGAAAAAGGAACCGCCCTGGCGTCCAGCAAAATACGAATAAATTTATTCGACCTCATACACAAATATTATTCTGCACCAATCGCATTATAACCAGCTCACAACCTTACAAATATAATAAGTACCTTGTACTTATATACGACTTATTAAGGAATTACAACAGGTATTCTTTTGCATAATTTCAGAACTTCTAAATCATTCTACTCTAAATCATATATCATCTGACTACTTCTAAATCATTTTCAAGTTAGATACTGTACATTTTTTAAAGATCAAAGCACTTGGACGTATCACTGATCAAAGAAAGTCGAAAGGAGTAAATTAATGAATGAATATTTCGAACAAAAGGAAATTGCATATAAATATGTTCGATGACGGCTTGTAGCGAGGATAGCGTAAAAAGCGTGGGATTCATAAAAAATCTAAAAGCCAATGGAGTTGCCACCTTTTGTCGTGTCTGTCGTTTTGTCGGCGATGGTGTCATTACGATTTCGTTGATCTATGGACTTTTTCGTTGTTTGTTGGTTTGGTCCGTCCATACACATTACAGTGCCCGTTTGTCCTTTCTTATATATATTCGTGCGTTTTGATTTATGAACATCTGTTGTATGAGGTTGCGGGATCGAATAAAAGAAAAGAAAAAAAATCTTGATAGTGACTCTTAGATCGCGTTGCTCACTCCGAATTGTCCAAAAGTAGTTTTTTATACAATTCAGGTGTTAAATGTTATTTTGAATAGTCTCCAATCCAAGTGGAAAATATTGAGGATGTATGATATTGTGTTATTATGCACCATATTATTTGATATATTGTTAGAATAGATATCAAATGGTTGAAACCATTGGAATTTACCAATGTTTTCATTGATTTAAGTGTGAACTCATTTTTCATCTCAACGTGATGTTGCTCACTATTAGATACTATACCCGTATATTATCTATTGATAGATATGTATTGACGATCAACGAATAATTATGTTCTATTTCAAAATTTATAGATATTTATCAGAATTTCATTCTTCCATACCCATTATAAATGTATCAACAGGTAGGTATGAATATGTTTTTATTTTCTAATTGAATTACTTTTAAAATGTAAAAAGTTTAAAACGAGTTTTGCCCTTTAAAGATAGTAAGAAAACAAAACTTAGTTGCTATCGCAAGATGTAGAAAATCCAAATTTAAGTTACACGTGCATCAATTCACGTAATTTAGGTACGAACAATAATGATTTTGACACAGCTGAATGTCTACTCTTAAATCGAAATAGTGATTTTAGTGACTATATTCACTATTTTTGCAGTGCAGAGTATACCACTAAATTCAATACTTCAATACATTCTATACTTTTCACTACAAAATAATGAATAGTCACTATTTGATAGTCCAAAGTCACTATTTCGATTTAAGAGAGTAACAATTCGGAACGATAAATGAGCCGTTCAGAGCACACAGCGATTAACTCCGTAATGCAAAAAGTTGAGTAAATTGATAAAATAGACTTCTGAAATTCATTGTCTCTTATGGAAAAGCTAAAAAGCAAATTGTCATTTCGAGCTGTTTATACTTATTATTAGAAAAACAATTTTCGGGTATATAAAGTTGGGAGTCAACCAAGTGTTTTGACATGAAAATTTGTAAAAGTTGAAAATGTGGAGTTAATAGATGTGGACACGGAACGGCTCAAATGTGAATTTATCTTGAAATCGGATTGCCATCAAAATCAAGCATGAATAAAAACAAAATTAAAAAGAGACTCACCATGCGATAATACACAAAACCATACAACGCAAAGCAGTAGAACATATGCATTAAATTAAATAATGCAGAAAGGAAAAGTTAAAGTTAAAGAATTAAGATAAAATGGAAGTGCAATTTAACATCGTTAATTTAAGGTTGACCTAGGTTAGGGTTTTGATGTTCCTTTATCGGGAGCCGATTTCTGAGAAAGTATAGTTTTTATAAAAGAAAGATAAAGAAAAATCAAAAGTTTGTGTTTGTATATCCTAGCTACATGATATGATTGCCAAAATTAGTTTTTCTGTTCCTTAGGTACTTATACCTAAATATAATAATAGGTTGTGTATACCCACTACCCACTTATATGTATATTAATTATCACAACTATTGAAATGATAAATCTTAATAAGCAAACTTAAAGGGTTTATCCTACTAGATTATTTATTAATAGTTAATTTTAAATTTTTATATCACATATTTTACTTGCAACTAAAGATTATATATAAGTATGTAGATATATTCATGAAAAAATTAAGAAATCATATATCGTACACTGAGATTCATTCTTAGACGAAAACTGTATCAATTTATAAATAGGTACATTATTTGCGCAATGTTTTAGATTACTTAATTTGATAACCTATAATACATGTAAATATAGATATACCTAATACTGAGATTCTAAGAACTTAGTTACATAAAATAAACTAGTTCCTAGACATCATTAGTTTAATTGTAATAATAAAATACTCTCTTGATTAAATAAGTTGAATAACTATACCTACTATAATTTTCGTAGGATAGGTACGTAGATATATAAAACAAAGTAATAAATTATTATTTTTTCTCTTAAATTGCATAAATGTAACTACTAACTAAAATATGTTCATTGTTCATATGTTATCTAAGAACCTCTATAGTCTATGCCATTACACCTATGCCTACATAGAATTATTGTGCATAGTTATACCTATACATATTTAATGTAATTAATGTGAAATTTTAATTATATTTTAATATGGGTACCTAGCATTGTTTATGATGCTATTTCAACATTATAGTTTTACCCATTTTTACAATGGGTAATGTAAAAATTGAATCTTATGAATCCTTTGAATCTTATCAAAATTACGACATTAATGAATGATCATTAATCTTTCTTTCATTTTCTTTATTAACTGAAAATGTGTATAATTAAATGCTTCTATATAAGTAAGTACGAGAATCTTTAACTATTATACCTATTATATAAGTTGTAGATATTAATTAGAAGTAAATAGTTGACTAGTAAGATTGCAGGATTTTTAGCACTAATAGTGATTTTCAAAGTCAATTACGAAGATACACCCAAAATATTTACTTTAGTATCACTTTATATTTTTATTTCACATACTACTTATATACAATACAGTAGGTAATATGTACAAAAATTACAATAGGTTACAATTTTCTGAAAATTTGATTATTTGATACATAATCTTTAAAACGTTTTATATAGATATACTTACCTAAATACAGACGTACCTATAAGTAATACGAAATATACCTTATATGAGCTAATTAGCTAAGAAATTAAATATTTTAATTACTTGCTAATTATGTAGTTACTTAATAATACCTACCAACATTTTCTAGTAAGAACTCTAAAGTGTTTTAATACAAAAAACTACATAGGTATTTACCCACTTATTGCACATTTTCAAAAGCTCTTTATTAGTTCATTATACAGTAGAACTTCGTTTATCCGAGTTAATGTGGGCAGGAGGTATTTCGGATGAGTGAAAACTCGAATAACGCAAGGTCCAAATCAAAAATTCGAACGTTTCAATTATTTTTATGTATCTAAGTATGTAAGTATTTCAAACGATAAAATAAAATTTAACAAAATAAAATCTAACAAACTAAAATTAATCTTTCGAGTACAAAGCAGCGAGTCGCCAATTTTTTTTCTCCTTCCACTTTCTTATTTAAACACCAGTTCAATGTCAATACCACAACATCATCAACACATTTTTTAATTAAACTGGTTTATTGTTAATTAAATCAGGTTAAATTTAAAATTAATTGGTTTACTTGTCAACAAAGTGCGCTGCTTAACAACAAGGTACCCACCAAATGTGGTGGAAAACTAAAAATATCTATGGAAATTTGAAGATTTTACGGCTAAAGTGAATTGAGTTGGTATTGTTTCAGAACTTGTTGTTCATCCGGCTTCATCCGATTTATCCGAGTTTTTCCGTACTAACCGAATATAAGTACACGGAAAAAAATAGTGGTGTAAGATTTACAACACTAAACTTGTAATCTTTTTACTGCACTTTGTGTTCACTATAACCACAAATGTAACATTAGATAACACACTGTGTTGTATTCAGCTCTAACGTATAGTATTTTTTACTACCATAGTGTAGAAAATATATGTAGCTGTTACAACTGCTGAGTGTTGTACAATTAACAAATTTTGGCGTTTGCGCATGCAACATAACCAATAACTTTGACAAATAAATGCAAGTGTCAAAAATTCAACTACATTTTTACTAGTTCGTGTTGTAAATAATACTACAGTTTTTTTAATTACACTTGCCTGGTAAACGTTACCACACGTGGTGTCATCCTATGTAATACTAGTTAATGTAGTAAAGTTAACAAGGAATGTTGTTAAAACTACAACACATTTTTTTCCGTGTAGATGCACAGTACATGTACCTTGTTTGAACACTCCGCATAAAGGTGCACCTCTTGTGTTGATATATTTTGTTGTCTCAAATAACGCGGAGGCTATGTTAATCGAAGGTTAGATAAACGAGGTTTTACTGTAAGTACTAAGTTGCATTTATTTAGTCAAGCAAGATAACTAACGAATAAGTCTCTTAGTCCTATTTTCCGAGGATGTCTAAATGTATTGAGTGCATATTGTTTTGTTAAAATCAGAAATTGTATCTTTTGATTGCCAAAGTAGAAATGCAAATACGAGTATAGTGAATCTTCTAGTTATTGGTTCCCTTACATTTTCTTTAGAGAACATTTTTTTAAGTTGTTTAGCTAGGCTTATCCCTATAAGTAGTGAGGATCTTTTCGATAGATTTTCGCCGAATTTTGTCGTTATTATTTGTGTTTGTGTTTAATGTTTGTCTGTCATAGTGAAGTGCTGTGAGAGAACTTTTTCAGACCACATTTTATTGATCGCATTGCATAATACATTTTAGTTTGCTTTAGCATTAACGTGGAGAAACCACGCCTACAAACACGCTTGCACCAATGACAATCCCATTTGCAACCAAGGAAACAAATCTCCATAATTATACTTTGTAATGCTTATGGCTTGTGCGCGCTCTTCATAACATTCGATAGCATTCATTCCGATTCATTCTACTATGTAACTATACTATAAATATACTATGTATATACACATAGAGATATTTGTATCTACTGACTTGTTTTATTGCTTGTTTATATCATTACAGATAGAATCACTAAATACAAACTAAATTTGTAAACAGCTACCTACTGGAAAATTAAATAATAAAGCCTTTATGATAAACATTGCTCAGTTGAATAAATCTGGGAAATCAATGCAGATTGAATTATGTTTCAATTTATTTAATTTTCGATATACTTTTCCCTAAAATTGTATTGCAAATGCCTCATTCCTTTATAAGACAACCATTGTTTATTCAGAAATTCATTTTTGTTTAAAACATATATCTAGGTACCTAAATACCTATACCTACCTATACTTGCGGGCATAATTACCTACATAGCAAGTACGAGTATCTAAAAGATCTACTATAAACTAAAAACTACTAACTAAAGAAAAAAACTAGCGTAAAAGATGATTATTAAATTTTTATTAAAAGTGGATAGTTATAGGAGCTTATAATTTGGATCTGAATAGCGAATAGCTAAAGAAGCTAGTCTATAGCTATAGAGCGATTCATCAAGTCAAATAAAAATTTTGATCTGAAAATGAAATAGCTTATGAAATCAATGATTGATTTGATTTTACGTTTAAATATTACTATTTGATTCTTTGATTTTCAGTCAAATTGACCAAGTCAATTGACCAGTCAAATTGACATCAAAAGACCAAGTAGCTGAAAAGTCAAAGCCAGAAGCTTCGAAATCAAGTCAAATAGTAAACCTATAATATGGAAGGAAAAATGATCATTTTGTGTTAATGAACATTATAGTAAAATACTCTTACTGTGAAAATGTAATACTGAATTGTAATGTTACTAGTGCCTACCCGTAACTTCGTTCACGTAACATTTAACTAAATAAATTAACACAGTTCATATTTACGAATAAAATCTCATGGAAGAAACTATACATTTACTTTACTGCAAGCTGCAGGACAATTTCTGAGAATTTCATTTAAAAAATCAAATACCTATATAAAATATGTTACTTAAAAATGTACTTGATTAAAGATAGTAAAGTTTAAAGATAATGGGGGATCATTTTTAATATTTTGTCCGAGCCTAAATAAACGCATTAAGAAACTACAAAACACCTTGACACCTTGACTGGTAAACGTTACCACACGTGGTGTCATCCTATATAATACTAGTTAATGTAGTAACATTAACTAGGAATGTTGTTAAAACTACAACACATTTTTTTCCGTGTACCTATATGAATGGAACGTTGTTTGCTTAAAAGCTGTAACCATAGATAAGAGAACATTTTCTAAAACACTGCGTTTGTTATTGCATATTAATAACATTGATTCAAATAACCGTTAACAATATACTTGTAATCTGACAGATATTATAAACTCCTGAGAATTCCATAAAATTTTGTATGTGTTAGCCCGAGTCGAAATTTTAGATATATTTTTGACCTCAAAATCTGGGCTATTGAAAGGTTCAAGTAGATTGAAACATGACCATTTGCATTTGAATTTTAGACCTCTTTTGAACCTACAAGTGGCATTTATCGGACAAAATACAATGTTTAGGCTCAAATGAGTTCTACAGCAAAAACTTTAAATGGACCTCTCTCTCTCTCTCTTTTCTCTGCTCTTTCTTTGTCACTCTCTTTTAATGTTTTGTTGATAGGGTTTATTTTCAAAAAGAATAACATTTTTATTTTAATATATTTTTTTTTATTCATTAAATGTACAAGTTTCATTAATATTAGCGATAAATTTAAAAGTAATAAGAATATTACAAATATAAGTTCTTAATGTCCTTGTTTCTTTGTCCTTTTTTACCAGTTCCTTTATTGGCGCCTTTGCCATCATTTTTTTCCAGGATTTCCTTTTATTATAATCCACAATATACCCAACCATGTGCATTTCTTTAAAAATTGTATTTAATTGTATAACATCTCTGATTATAACTTTGAAGATAATAAATTAAAGCAAATTTCTTCACACTTTTTCTTTTAAACTTGGTTTTTTCACTTTTAAATTTTTTACATTTACACTTTTAGGTCTTTTGATATAGACAATATTGCAAAATAACCAAATAGTGAAATAAGTTTATTCAATTGTTGTATAATAACTCGTGTAGCACTCGAACGGTTAACAAGAGACTAAAGCTGAGTAAAAATTAACAAGAGTGAACAGGATTAAGGATCAAACCAGTAATGGATCATATACAGATACACAATAGTAGAGGCTACACAATATTATATTAAGCATCCATTCTATAGGAAAGAGAAAGATCAAAAATTTGGATTATTAATAAATAATATTTGCAATAGTTATTGTAAAAAAAGCAGATTTACAACCAAGTTTTATGTTTTATGATGATAAAACTTCTTTTAGGACGAAACGATGTTCACAAAATATAATAAAAATTTCATGTAGGTTAAAATGAAGACGATGGAATATCGTTCAGGTCGAGATGAGGTTCATTTTACTCTTTGTAGGTTCAAAAGAGGGTAAAAAATCTTATTTACTATACACAGGACAGTACTGATGTTACATTTTGCTCCGGTTCTTGGACTAATCGAAAGAGTAATACTGTAACAAGAAAAAAATGTTATAAAAACAAAATTGAAAAATTTGGACTTTTCGAGTTCTTCACCAAGCCCTTCAATTATGCAAAGCTTTCTACTCTAAAATTTGCAACATGCATTTAAGAAAACATTTAAAAGTTCTTTAATAAATCATAGCATTTTGATAGCCGAATTTATAGTCATTAAGTGTAATTAAGGAAACAATAAAAATTGAATATTTTTGCACTTAAAATTCGCACCTGCATAGGTAGCTTAAAAGATGTTATTATAAGTACCCAAAAGGTTGGCCATTAAGTGACTTTCAAACCAATAACATATTGCCTAATTGATAACGAATTAATTAAAATTTTTCGTTCTTTTACTTGTAGCTCCGATGAAAAATTGCATCATAGTTTACCCCAAGGTTTCACTTTATTCATATTTCGAAGAGTAAAAGTCTCTTAACAATCAAAATAAGAACAACGCAAAATATATAAGAATCGAAGCTGATCGGTAAAACGGATGGTTAACTTATTCTTGCAATAATTAGATAAAGCTTTTTGTACATCTATGTTCTTATGAACTTGTTAAGTGTGCTTGTTACTTTAATTTCCATGTGAATATTCCCTGATCTACTTTTTATCGTCTAGTAACAAATAGGAATACTTATTACTTATTAACATGCTCTCTTAAATCAAAATAGTGACTTTCGACTACCAAATAGTGACTATTCACTATTTTGTAGTGAAAAGTATACCACTATTTGAATTTAGTGGTATACTCAGCACTGCAAAAATAGTGAATAGTCACTAAAGTCACTATTTCAATTGAAGAGAGTGGAACTTCTTTGTGTTCAAATCATGGTAAAATTGTGTCTGTAAACCTCCCCTCGCTGGTCACCGGGCTTGTAAATAAAAGGTGTTATAGGGATGTGTTTTTTGATATCTACATTAAAAATGAGTTCAGTTTAGAAAATCAAACAATCTTCATTAAATGAAAATAAAAATCAAGACAAGTCATAAAATTCATTAATTTTATTTGCTATAATTTTGATATCTATCGTTGCCTAATTATCTACTAGCTCATCAACGCCGCTTTCTGTGTAAATTGTTGTTATTTTACTGCTGCGAAAACATTTCTAAATGGGATTAACCTCTCATTTCAACTAGAAATCTAAATGTTATTTCCTGCATTCAACATGCACCAAATAATACCTACAAAGTATCCAATTAAGATGTACCTACAATATGAAAGAAACTGTTCAGATTGCGCATTCCTTCAATCCAAGATTGCGTTTTCAGCCGTGTTTCACCAACTGTGTAATTTGTATATTAATTTTTTTATGATACTGTGGAATACAAAATTCTTGGAAATATAAAAACCTAAATGTTTTTTTCTCTTTATTTAACGTGTATTTTATTATTCTATGTTGATTACATTGGTAACAATTGCTAAAAACTGCCCTCTCGTTTCCTAATGAACTTTTATGTTTCTGCCTCTATGTCTATAATAAACCTAATTATAGGTAAAGGCACTGTAATCACATATTTATATACAAGTTTTATGTTCGATATAAATTTTGATATTTTATATCAATACATTAGTAAATGTTTTATGTATTAACGCCCAGATAAAATAAATTATTATTTTTCTTACTTTGTATGCGTTTAGTATTTAGCATTTAATAGTCGATATATTTGAAAAAGACAGAAACTTTGTATTCTACTTATAACAAAGCAGGGGATTTCTAAGAGAATTAATATATTGCAATAAATTAACAGAAATTAGTAATAAAGCTTGTGCTTGATTTTTTTACACACTATAGCATTATTATATAAGAACCTTTTATAGAGCGTGAAATTTCCTTTTAATCTATCTTTTCAAGTTGTCGTTACAATATTATGAACGTCCAATATTATGAAAATTGAAAAATAAAAAAATTCTGTGTTATTTAAATGAAATGAAAATTAAAAAATGGATTAAGGAAAACCTTAATATTGATATTAACTATTAAGAGCTTGCTTTGGCGCCAAAATTTTTGTTTTAATATGCCTATAGGTTTATACCTGGTACCTACTATCAACTTTTGGATATCATAATTTTTTTTTCTTGAAACACCCTAGCAAATACAATATACATTATACATATAAAAGAGAGAAGTTAAGTGATATAATGGTACGCTCGTATATCTACAGTTATTTTTAAAAAATCACCTCCTTGCTAGATATTTTCTACAGTCAATCGAAAAATTAAAGAAATGGAGATTTACAAATCTTTTGCTTCGTAAGAAACATTACTGTCTCAATTAAAGGCGATTTCGTTCCATATGTTTTCTTATATGTTAAAAATATTATTTCATAGATAAGAAGGAAATTAACTAGGTGGAAAATCTAATACTAAAGAAAAACTTTATGAATTTATTCAATATCGATTTATGTAACAAAACATTTTAAACGTTAGTGAAAGTATTATAATATATATTATTTAGTATTTAAAATGAAATCGCAATACCCTCAACGAGTCGATGTGTTAGCTTGAAAAAAGTTTGAGTATACCATCTAAGATAGAAAATAAAGCTTAAGTTCACTGTTGGTAAAAAAATAAAGAAAACTTTGTATGCCATGACTTATTCCGTAATATTTTTTTTTTTTTTTTTTTCCCCTGATTTATAGCGCAATCTGCACGGTGGTGCAATAAGTGCTTCTGCTCTCTTGGTTTTATTGTGGGAGCAGGCCCAGCGGACTACTCCTGACTAGAAGAAAAAAAAAAAAAAAAAAAAAAAAAAAAAAAAAAAAAAAAATCCGTAATATTTAAAAAAAAAATTTGAATTTTATAATAATTTTGAACGGCAAGGCTTCTACATGTAATGTTGATTGCCTATACGTACTCATCGTCAGTCAATCTCAATGAAACTCGTATTAATAATAATGAACGTTAGTGAACGTAATGAAGGTATAATAATAAGTTTATTTGTTTAAAAAAGCACAGGTGGTTGAATTAAATTGTTTAAGTATCATCTATTTCTCAAAATTGAACAGAGAACAGCCAAGTTTTAAATGCTTCAGCCATTATTTATTCCTTAAATTCGTAAAAATACTTTATTTGAAATGTTAAGGTTTCTGCATGTAATGAGGGTTGTCTATGAAATGACTGTATATAGCAGGGCTTCTTAAACTTTTTTATATAGCGACCCCCTTCAAGCTTAGGAAATTTTAAACGACCCCCTCCTCCATATAATGAAATATATATTAACCGTAGATGTAGATGTAATCAATGTCGAACGTTCAGTTTAAAATCGAGGAGCGCGTTGTATTTATTATTTTAAATGCTACTTCCATATTTTCATTTATAGACCCTACATAACAGTTTTGCATTGCCACTTTTTCCAAAAAATAGTTATAATAAAACTACAATAGTATTTTGTTTGATTTTTATTTGTATTTATATTTGTACGTAGTGTGTATACTAATTTTAAAATTTTATTTATAATGATTGAAAAGTATCAGATCTTTGCGACCCCCTTTCAGTAGTCTCGCGACCCCCCCGGGGGTCGCGACCCACAGTTTAAGAAGCCCTGGTATATAGCGATACAGCGATTGTAAATATTGGTTAAGATCAGTACAGGGTTTACGCATAAGATGCGCAAGTAATACCTTGAGGCCCCCAAAAAATTTTGTTAGAGTGAACAATTGTGATATCAGGATCTGTATAAAGTAATATTTAACGATCGTGTTGAATTAGCCCCCTTGAATCTTTCCCTAATGTAGAAGCAATTTTAAGATTACTTTTTAGTATAATGGTTGCAAATTGCTAGAAAAAGATCTTTTTTTCAGCTAAAAAGGATAAAAAATTAATTTAGATCAATTATGTTCTCTCAGTCTCATGAACATAGTAAGCGACAAACTACGAAGTTTATCATTTGAAAATGTCATCAGTAGCTTTGCTCTGACAAAGGCAAGAAAGAAAATATTTTACTTAGTTAAATATAATTCTTTAATCCTTAAAACATGGTCCAAGTGATTATAATATAATAAGCTTTTGTAAATTGTGTCTTTTAAAAGAAATTTTGTTTCTTTTTACCAGAGTTTGTAATTTTAAGTTTGTGATGAATAAAAATGATTTTAAGTTAAAGATTTATTATTTCACTATAAATATACTTCTTAATTATCTTTCAGTTTAACCCTCTAGGTATTTGAACATCATATTTGTCACCTATATAAAATATCTCAATTTATAAAGAGCCATATATTTCAAATATATGTAGCTTAGCGTCTTATCAAGGCTGTATCCTACTTTGGTTAAGAGAAACCACACCTTACTACTCTAAAATCTAAATCTTTTATATTAAAAAGTCAGATAAAAAACAGTCAAGGTTTAAATGTGCAAGTATTAATTTATTTGTTTTAATTTTACCATTATTTTACTAGTGCATGTGAAACGTTAAAGCTTCAGCCTGTCATTTGGGTTGCCTATACATTGCCTACAAGTAAATCTCAAGACGTCTCGTATTAATCAATGGCATTACTAGAATTGCCAAACATTATAACCCATTACAGCAAAATAACGGCCAAAAAGGCCATAAAGTTTAAGATGGTTTAAATCGTTTAAATGGCATTAAATCATTGTTAAATGTTACCCGTACTCACAACCACTCACAACTGCTCATGACCCCGCAATGTACACACAGAGAGCGCTACATCTTTGACATGACATTTACTAGTTTCGCCCCGTTTCGCCCCTTAGCACTTGCACTTTCTTCAAATTCTTTGATGTTAAACTCATAAAATCGCACTGAAGGATAATGGAAAGGTTAAATGAGTTCAATATAAAGATTTAAATAAACTTTGACTTTGCATGTAATAACGCGAGTTAAATTATATTCTATTTACCATCATGTCACTGTACCGAGCTAAGTAAGAGAACTATCAAATCTAATCATTTTTTTTCAATATTGCTTATATTTTTACAATTTTTAGATTAAAACATTTCGATGAATTGTTTGAATCGCCCGAAATCAATATGGAAAAGTTACAAAGCCTTTGCTTTAATGGTATGTAGCTAATAAACTGTTTTTTTGATTAGTAGTTAACTGGCTTCTTTTGTTCCAAGGCATTCCGGATGGACAAGGGTTAAGAGCTCTTTGTTGGAAACTACTTTTGAATTATTTACCACCTAAAAGACAGTCGTGGAATGAAACATTAGCCCGGAACAGAAGCCTTTATAAGCAATTTATTGGTATGTTAATTTTGTGTTCTATTTAAGTTTTGCAACATTAAAAATTTCATTATAAATAATTACAGGGGAACTTATTGTTATGCCCGGTACTGAAAGTAGTGATGACAACATATCAATAGACCATCCTTTAAATATAGATCCCGAAAGTAAATGGCAAACATATTTTAAAGATAATGATGTTTTGTTACAAATTGATAAAGATGTTCGTCGATTATGTCCGGATATCTCATTCTTTCAACAACCCACGGATTATCCATGTATTGAAGTAGTTAATAGTAATGGAATCAAAAGACTTCACCAACGTGTCCAAAGCACGATTCTTAGATCTGCAAATGTTGAAAGAAAAGGACTTGGTGTTACGAAGGTAATTCTAAGTTGTTCCATAAACATCGTATAATTTATATTATGTAGAATAATATCTAATTATTATTATGCTGCATTACTCAGTAGCAGGTAGGCTAAATATTGATTTTGTAGCTATTTTAAGTTTTTCTTAAAAATCTTTTTTGGAACGAAGTTCTTTTATTGGGCTTAGAGTATGAATGTGGAGACCATAACGTAACGCAAAAGAGACCAGGCGACCTCCCCTTTCTTTCTCTTTGTTTCTATTTTCTTCTCTTTCTATCTCCTTATGCTCACTGCTTGCCAACAATGATTGGTTTTAACGAAGTTTATTTTTACAAAAAAATTAAATTTTCAGTTTTATAAACAAGGAAATTGTAAAAAAAATTTTAATTTTTTAGTTTTCTTTTTTAAACTAGAAAGCGGTTTAGAGTTGAAAAAAACGTAAAGAACTTTGTTCTGAGGGGTGGTTCCCTTACCGCACTAGTTTTTTTTGAGGATAACTTTTTTTTATTTATTTTTTTAGATAGCATTATCCACGAAAAAAGCCCAAGAAGACTACGCTCCGATGTCGGAGGGTATGGAAGCCCATTGGGAGGTAGTTGAAAGAATTTTGTTTTTGTATGCAAAAATGAATCCCGGTCAAGGATATGTTCAGGGCATGAATGAAATTATAGGACCAATTTATTATTCTTTTGCATCTGATAGTGATGATTCTTTTAGAGGTAAAAAAATGAATGCATTTAAACATGACGTTGAGGGGATATGCGATATACGATACGCGATACATAGAGAAAGATGCTTAAAATCTGAAAGGAGACATTAAAAATGATCACACAGTATACAAGTTTTATACTCCAAATAGAACATTTTACAAATCAAACTAGTCACTTTTCAAATCAAATTGGACACTTCAATTAATTGGTGTTTATTACCCATAGTCATTAACGATTATTGTTTAAAGTCATAGTTGGTGTTTTAAACAATGTTTTATACAAGATGTTTCAAAAGTAATGAAAACGCCGGAAACTGGAGGTAGATAACGCAATTCTAAGACGAAAAGGCCTTTGCCATTGGACGCACCGTTAATTAGTTACCAACAAAATAATATAACCAGTTAGAGAGCTCCTAGGAATGCACTGCAATTGCTAACAGAAATTGTATACCGAACTTGATTTGATCAAAATCAAATTTACTCTCATCAATAATCTTTAATTGCTATGTAAAATGAACACCTTATGAGTTAAGTGTCCAATTTCATTTGTAAAGTTTTCAATTTTGTTTGAAAAGTAACTAATTTGCTTTTTAAAATGTCGAATTTGGAGTGAAAAACCTTTATGCACATATGTATGTATCATATCGCTTATCGCTTCAGTATGAACACCACCTAAGAAATATGTTTTTCAGAACATGCTGAAGCGGATTGTTTCTTTTGCTTTACAAATTTAATGTCGGAAATTCGAGACTTTTTCATAAAAACTTTGGATGAAGCTGACTGTGGCATTAATAGTATGATGAATAAATTAATGTCAAAATTAAAATCTAATGACCCTGATGTTTGGTTTCGGTTACACCAACAAGAATTACACCCACAATATTATAGTTTTAGGTACTTAGATAAGTACAATTATAATTACATAGATATAAGTTTTTTTTTTTATTTTTTTTAGATGGTTGACACTCTTATTATCACAAGAATTTCCTTTACCTGACGTTCTTCGAATATGGGACTCATTATTTTCTGATAGCAACCGATTTGACTTCCTTATTTATATCTGTTGCTCTATGATAATGTAAGATTATTTTAAAAGAGTTTAATTAAAACCATAAAAACGTTATTAAAATAATGTAATTGTTCACAGGTTAGTACGAAATCAACTTTTAAAAGGCGATTTTCCGACTAATGTAAAATTGTTACAAAACTTTCCTGCGATTGATATTCAACAAGTATTGTCGAATGCAGCTGAGTTATCTGGGAGAACAATTTAAAAAATATCTTATTTTGTACTATGTATTTTGATATTTTTATAAAAAAAAACTTATATTATAAGTTAATCGTAACTTCGCGTAATATTAATTTCGAGTTTTACACTATATATATATATATATAAAAATGTTCTTATCTCTATAATATATTTTATCTCGTATTGTAATTCAAGAATTATTTTGCCATTTGATCGAAAATAAAAAATAAATAAACGTAAAGTTTTAATGAAGTTTTGAGCTTCGTTCGTTAGTAGCCCTGATTTAGTTTAGAACTGAGTTTGTATATGTATGGTACTTAATACAAATCTCGAATCTTTCTTAAGAATTAAGTCTTGCTTCTACGGCAAATTCAAAAAACCCATCGAACTTTGCTTTTCGAAGAAATAAGGCGCGTTATCTACCAAAAAATACGGTAATTAACTGTACATATAGATTCATCAAATCAAGTAACTGGTCATTTGAGAAATACGTTAAGTTTAACATTTCAACTTGGGATTGCAACATAATGGAACTTTAATGCTTGACTTGACTAAATATAATAAGATAATATAAAAGCCCAGGTCACTGATTCACTCACTCACTCATTCTGTAACGCTCAATGCCTACTATGTTGCCTATACTATGCCTACTACTATTGAGCCAACCCCACAACAAGGACATTTACTCAATGATAATCGTATTTTCACTCGCAATGTTGTGTATCAAGAAATTTTATAAACAAATAAAGCATTCATGAATTAAAAATAAATTATTCATTCTTTTTATTGAACTCATTCATAACTTTTGGTTGTCAAACACACTGATACGAACGCATGCAATAACTTTCACGTAAGAAACTTGGGCTTTAAAAAAAAAAATAGGGCGCCGAAGGCGCCCCAGAACAACTAGTTAACATATTAATTTCATTTGATTTTAATTTTAAGTAAAGCCATCTAGCTTGAAAATCAAGTTAAGTAGTTTAAAGTCATGTCTATAAATATGAATCCCTAAGTGTGTACGTAAGCATCGTAAGTATATTGGGACGCCAAATTGGGCAACTTCAAAGTGTTCTGAAGCAATTCAAATTTGCTGTACGAACAAAGCTATTTAGCTTCAAATTTATTATTTTTATAATTCAATTACCTTTATTTTTCTTAGTTTTACACATTTGATTTAAAATCATTAATTATTTGAAAATAAAAAATTAATGACACTGCACTAACAATACTCTGTTTTCAACTGTTTTTAATAATAAAGTTGATGTATTAGCCGTATTAGCTTAGTGGGCTTCGTGTATGCCAGTTGGCGCCACTTTTAAAATTGATCATATTGTCAAATAAATTTTTTTTTAGATTTTTTCGCTGACTGATACGTTATTTATACAATGTATAAAATATATAGTGGTCTTTATTATTATTGTACATAATTTACAAAAGTTAACTATAAACATAAATTTGAATAAAAGTTTAAACATACCCAGATATGTATTTCGATTGCCAAGCAATCTTCCTCAGTGGTCATCAAGTAGTATTGGATATCCCCGTAACTGCTATGTGACTCGTCACATAATATAGTTATGTTTATTTCTGTAAATTATATTACATAAATAAGATCACAAAATATTTTATATATTGTAAAAAACAGTCATTATATTGTACTGATTGTACCAATTTACTTGTAGCTTCTATATTATGGGTTTCTTTTCTTTTCTTACTTTATTTAAAAGAAGTATTGTAATCGGGTCGAAGTTTTGATTTTGAGTTTTCACCAGAAAAAATATACACTTCTTGAAGCCCCTTTAATCCAAAAAAGTGGTTTTTAGAAAAATGCTGTGTGTGATAGCAATATTGCATTGAAAGCTTTAACCGAAATTCATCAAAGTTGGAATTTTGCCTTCATTTGTCACACAAATCCATATTTCATCTAGTTTTGTTGAAAAGCTTTTGACTAAAATCAGCTAGCAAGAAGCCCTACTTTAATCTTTTTTAAATCTATGAGATTCGAGTTTTGTAAATTTTTGTCGTAAACGGCTCCAACGATTTTCTTTAAACTTTCTATAGTTCTTAAACTCATTAGTGGCTACAACTTTTGTTTGAACCTTTTTCCTGGGAAAATTCGAATAAGGACGGTTTTAGGATGAAGGTTGGGAATTCGTATGTTATATGTACATATAAGTTATATGGGTTATATGCTTATAGTTGCAACCGTTCTGTTTATTTGTCGTAAAGTGCTTATATTTCAAATATTTTATACCAACAGCTAGTTTCATAATTGAAAGTAAAAGAAAGTACTGTGACGCATCGCAGCAGATATTTTTATTGAGGGTTTTGTTTATGTTCTTTTAACTAACAGCGAGTTACATGTAAAAGAAAGTTCTGTGGCGCGTCGCAGCAGATATTTGAAGAATTATGATGATTATTAACTATGATGAGAAAAAGTTTTAATCGTATTAAAAAAATGAAAAAAAAAATGAATTTTCTTGATATATTTTTTTTTAATTTAAAAGATTTATAATTATCAAGAAAAAAATTCATTTTTGTATTGGTTGTATCAGGTTGTATAATATTATAATGAAGCAGAAGTAGTCAACATTTAAAAGTACTATTATACAAAGTTATGAAATCTGCGAAATCTGTAAATCCTATAAACCAACGAAGCGATTAAACTACAATATAATAAATAATACAAAGTATTTGATCTGAAATAATTTTACGAAATACAAGCAATTTAACCCATTTAACCAGATACAATAAGTTGAAATATGTGAAAAAAGAATAAACTTGTTGGGGTAATTAATCAATTTGTATAGCCAACTTTAACATAAATACACTAATAAACTTTGTATATGTGTTATATTCAAGTCATACGCTTGGTATCTTGACATCTCTGACAGTAGAGCACGTTTGGTGGAGTATTATGGAAAATATTTTCGCTTCAAAAGTGTTCAATTGAATATTTTCGATGAATTTAAACAATCAAAGTGTATTATTTAAATAACCCTTAACTATATTTTGCGCAGTAATGTAAATCATCGACAAATTGTTTGCATTTATTTCGGTGTAGAAAAATGTACTTTATAATTGATCAGAATTATAAGAGCTTCATATACTGTATTAGTTGTGTTTAATTATTATATTTTTTTATATCTAAAATGAATCAAAAGTATTTCAAATGGACTATATTTTTGACAGTGATTATTGGTGTATATTTTTTCAATCATGTGGAAGGTTAGTAATTTGTTAAATTCTATTTGACTTACATTTTAGGTAAATATAAGATAAAAAAATCGACCGCTTGTAAATATACAAAGAAGTACTCAAATAGCATATTATATAGATAGAATTTATATTTGGATTTCAATATTTTTATATATTTTGGTGAGATCTATGTAAAATTTCCTAAATATTTACACCATTTATACGTATTCATATCTATACGATTTTTCCATGTAAAACAATTTAATAGGAACGTGAATTTTTCCAAATGAATCTCTTAATTAATCATTAAGTGCTAATTCAATAAATACCAAACATTTTCTTTTAAAATACTGGAAGATCAGTCACAGATATACAACCTTGAAATATTTGGTTAATTATATACAATCTGTCTATTGATGAGTGGACGGAGTGACCATCTAAAGTGGAATATGTACCTTCTTAAATTAATTCGCTAAAATTGTAATGCAAAACCTTGAAAATCGGTGCGAAATTTTACTTTTAATTGCTCATTTTAATACCTTATACGAATTCTCTGACGTCTTTGTAACGAATTTTACTTCTCAATTAATACTTCCAGGTCATTAATTTTTTTCGTTTACATTATACAAAAGGTCATAATCAGTAAAATTTGGGCATTGCACTAAACGTATTATCAATAATGAATAAAAGTAATACGTTTATTAATTTAGTTTGAATTTGGTCGTCAATTTATTTATTTTTTTTAATCTCAAACATTTTGTTTGAAAAGCAATTTATAAATGTATTTTGAGATAACGAGAGATTAAAGTGGCAAATATTTTTTATCTATCTTATCATTTTTTTCTTTATATTCATTGCATATTGTGCAACATTTTTTTTAATGAATAAAGTTAACAATTTTAAAAACTGAATTTCATTTTATTTTTGGAATAATACATAGAATGCGCAGTTTATGTTAATTAATATTTGAAACTTTTCTAGACAAAAAATTTGTAGCTAATGTACCCACATTTATACAATGTATTTGTAAACAAATTTTGGCTGAATAATTTTAACACGTTTGTTTTCTAAAAAAAGGATTAAGTTGGCCGCTAAAATATTTTGGTGCGATTAAAAATAGAATGTGGTTAATAATCTTTACTTACCACAGAAGAATGCTTAAGATCAATCGTCAAGTATCTATTGCCTGTGCACATGAAAGCGTTCAAATTGTCTGCTTTGTTAAAAATAGGCATTAGTTACCTTAAGTAGTTTTAATTTATGACTTGCTGTTTTTTAAGTTTTCGTTTTTCTGTCCGGAAACTTCTTAGCTTTTTCAACAAATATCTTCAATGTGCTGTACTTATTTACGACATTCTTGTTAGTTTTTTTTTTTTTACACTAAACATTATTGCATTTTGAATTATATTTAACTTAATATGCACAGATCATGAGAGTTTTAAATTATGATTTATTAGATATAATAATCTTCAATACTTCTATTCTATATACTTAAGAACAAATGGCCATTAAACGTATGAGAATATAAAAAGCCAATGAAAGTATATTAAATGTTGTAAATCATTTTGTTGTTAAAAATAGCCCTTAATGTACAAATATTTATAATTTTATTTAGCGTTTTTTGATTATAATGTTATACATGTTACACATTATTAAATGTTATCTATATTAGTTAATAAGTTGTTTTTATTCTATTGTATCTAAAAATATAGTACGGTACATAAATACTTGCTATTGCTTTATCGTTTAAGAACTAAAGTGAACCAAACAATGAGTACACTTTTAGAAAAAAAGAAAATCAAAAAATATTTTTTTGTAGAAAATGTTATTATTTTGAAATTAAACAAGTAATGTTGTAATGTAGTAAGTTTCAAGTTTCTAAATTCCAAATTTGATGAAAATCGGATAAAGCTTTCGATACGATATGGCTGTCAGACACACGGACACAGAACACATAGACATGTTTCTAAAAACCACTTTTTTGCACTCAGGGGACCTCAAAACATGTATTTCCGGTGAAAGCTCAAATTCGAAAATTCGACCCGATTACAATACTTCCTTTACTATATGTATAGTAGTAAATGAAAGTAAAAAACAATTTCAATATAAAGCCCAAAAATATAATCGTTGGTTTCTACTTAATAGTTTTAAAATTTTGAGGCCCCGATCATTTTGAGTAGCTCAAAGGAAAAACAAATTGACCTCGAGACAATTTTTTTTATATATTGAACAGTCAATGATCGAATCAAAGTCAGATTCAGAAAAATAACCAAAAAAATTTTTACCATACATAGAAACGATTGTGATCATTTTTAAACGTTTTCTTTGACATAATTGACTCCATAGTAGCTACATTATTATGAGCATGTAAAAAATACAACTGTTTTAATTTTTTTTTTCTGGTTATACAGTTTTAATGATGCCTATTTTTGTTAAAAAGAGGAATGTATTGTTTTTCTTTTAATACCAATTTCAGATTTCACTCATAGAACATGAGCTTAAGTACCGAGCTTAGTAACCGAAATTAACACCCAAAAACTGTAGAAGGTCTTAAATTTTAGGTTTTATCTAAATCGTCCAACTATTCAGGAAAATTGAGTACTTAAAACCTTTTTTTTTTTCTTGAAAAGGTCAATCCAAATCAAATCGACCAATTTTAGTTTATAATAGGTCACTGACAAAATTTATTTATTTTTAATTTTTTTTACCCATAACTGTATTAATAGAGTTGAAAACAGGTATTTGTAATTTTTTTAAAAGCCCAGTTTTTTGTAGTGATCATTTTATAATGGCGCGTCAGACAATTTTGCGTTTTACAGAGGTTTGTGTTAAACTCTGTTACTTCTTTGCTTTTCAAGATATTTAGTTGAAACAAAAATAATGTGAAAAAGCATAAAATGTACTAATTTTTTTGTTAAATGCATATTTAGGTCTACTTGACTGTAAAAAGGAAAAAAAGTAGATAAAAGTAGCCTTTCTATAAAGCACAACCTTTGTTTTTAAAAGTAATGCCCAGTTTCACAGTGGCCGTTCAAACTTAAGTTCAACAGTACCTGAGCTGGAGTTCAAATGTAAAGTTGAAATCATTCAATTTTACAGAATAATTTACACTGCTGTTCAATTGAACGTCGTTTATATGATAGTTTTATGAATTAATGTGGTAGCACTGCATGTAGTTTATTCGAAAAAATTAAAAATGGAAGCAAATAATAATACTATAGTTCAAATAAAAAAGAGACGCTAAACTATAAATATTTCCGATACTTTTGAATCGCTTACTGAATTCGATAACATTTTAAAAAATAAAAAATATTTTTTTCACGAGAAAAGGATCAATTAAGGATAATAATATAATAATCATAACCACCTATTGGCGCTGTGGTTAGAGGCTGTAGTTCTCTTCCTTTCATGCGTCAAGTGGTACGGGTTCGATCCCCGTTGAATCCTAGACTTAAGATTTTAGACCTAAGAATAAAATTGACCAACAGAAATTTTCTGTGTTTAGACAGTCGTGATATGACCTTAGATGTTAAAGCTACTTAAAACACCAACAACAAAAAAATAATCAAAAAAAGGATAGTAAAGATAATATAAATGTTATTTGGCCATGTATAAAAATACAGTTGTCAAACGTTGAACTGTAGTTTAAAAAAAATAATTTTGTCGTTTAATTTAAACGACACATTGAACTCAGTTCAAAGTTTAAATAAAACTGTGCAACCGAATTATTTGTTGAAGAGAAGTATGAGACAAATAAAACTTAAACTCACCTCCAATTTTCTTTTCCAAACTTAGTCATTACAGCATACTACTTAGAACCTTCATACCTCGAAAATTTGAAACTTGAAACTTGGATGCTTTTTTTAAATAGGTCTTCAAATATTGCGATTTATCTTTAAAGTGTTTAGTTTTAAAAACGTAGGTTTGTGCTTTAAGAAACGCTACTCTTACCTATTTTTTTGCCTTTTTACAATCAATTAGCTTTAAATATGCACTGGACAAAAATACAACTTTATTAATACGCTCAAGTAATGGGTAAAAAAATTACAAAAAAAAGAAAGAATTTTTCAAGCGACCATCATGATCGGATTGACCCAAAAAGGAGTTCTCATTGCTTTTGTATTGAACTGATTTCTTAGTGTATTATACACCTCTCTGAATTTATACTCAAGAGTACAAAAAGCTCCAAAGCTTTGTTTGGAAAATCTAATTGGGACACTTGAAGTTAACAAGTAGGTGGTGTACGGATCCAATTTCTTAAAATGTTAGCGCCAAATAGAACGTTACAACTGGATAACACATTTTCAATTCTACATAAGTTTAATTATATTGCTTTATTCGACAAAATGTTAATTTAATGTTGAATGATGTGTGGTGGTACTAACATTTAGTGGAAAAACGTTAGCAATTGGTTTGAAATTTTTTATATTAGAATCTCTATTTTCTAACAAGGAAATATTTTAATTTTATACACCTACAATAAGATTTGATTCCTAATGTTTTATTTGTTTTTTTATGTAATTTTCTTATTGAGAAATAAAAAGCTGTTACTTCCACGTTGTAACTTCGTTACATTTGTATTTGAATCAGTAAAAATACAAAGTTTACGCTTTGAAGTTTTCATTGCTCACTCTTCAAATTTTTTAAAAACTTTTAGCGATAACAACTTTAACTGTTGCAAGCTACCTTAAAAATTAAATTTTATTATTGACCAAACTTTTAATTAGGTACTGCTATCTCGCGTTGATTATGGTTTCGAGACAAAAGGCTTTAGATACAAGTACTTAAGCATGCGGGTTTTTAGTTTTTCAAGGTTATAAATCTGTATGAATAAAACATGTCAAAACCTTTTGCTGTGAGTTCAACTAACTGTAGATTATTAGGTTAATATTGAAAAGTTGGAAATATCCTTTTACTGTAAAATCAAAGATAGGTAAGGTTTTAAAAATCAATTCAAGTTTTTTCAAACACACAGTTAAATATTGATTTTTAATAAAAAAATATTACAAGCATTTCAATAAACTTTCACAAATCTATTTTTGAAGCTGATTTGCGTTAAATAATACTAAAATGTATCCCTTGTCAGAGAATATTATTCTACAGGCCTATAAAAATAATTAAAGTAATCGTCAATAGTCAATACGTATAACGTATAATAAAAAAAATTAATTTTATGAAAAAATATATCAGATTGGACTATTAATAGGTGAACAAATTAAAATTATGCATCTAATTTAAATCAGAATTTTGCTCGGTACTAAAGCGGCTAATCAAAAAACAACGTTAATTTTCTAATAAATTTTTGAGTCTCCATTAAAATTTCAATACTAAATTAGGTATTTATTTTTGGCCACTTGGGATTTTCATTAACTTTACAAATAATAAATCAACCATGGATAAATCTAAAATATTCAGGTCCATACTATTTATTTATTTAAAATAGTTTAGCATAGCGCATCAAGTCAATGCATCAACGATTTCATTATTGAAACACATTGTAGTACTGTATAATACCTATTTTCATATTCGTAATAATTTTCGATGCAAATTACTAAATAGTTTGTATAGTTTCTAAAATCTGTAATAATTATGTATCGTTAAACTTTATTAGAATTATAATAATTATTGTTTAATTTCAAAAAGTAACTATTCGACATTTGAATTTATATACTCCATTTTTAATTAACATTATTATACATAGGTAAGCTTCCATTTTTGTTTGTGTTTAAAGACTTTGTTAAAAAATTTAAGTATTGAAAATGTCAGATGTCAAAAAAATAGGTCCAAACCTAATTTAAAAACCCATTTAAAACAAGTTTATATTGTAGTCTTAAAATTGTTAGTTTGAAGTATTTAAATTCATCAAGTTAAATTGTTGGACATTTTTTTAATAAATTAATGATATTGGGACTTGCGAACAAGATTTGCTTCAATCCATTTTTTCATTTTCTATTAAAATACTACAGCATTTTTATTAAATTTTCATAAAATTAGAATAGTTCATTGTAGCAACAATCTGAAAGAAAGGATTTAAGGGAAATTTCACGCTCTACAAAAAGGTCCTTAAAACAAAACTCCTTAGATCAACCGGTTTAAAAATAGAGTTCAAATATAGCACAAATTAAACTTTTAAAATATTTTTGAACTGTTCTAAGAATCTTTTGAGTACAGCATGAAATTTCCTTTAGATCTCTAGTTTCAGATTGTTGCTATGAGGTTTGTTCCACTTGTCCATTTGATGGTGTTCAAACACGTCCACCGAATGACAAAGAGCAAGACACATTGACCAAGAGACAAGACTGAGTAAAAATCATAAAGCAAGGACTTCCCCCTAATTTTAAACCACTTTTGCGGTGTTTAAACACCTCCAAACCAGTGCCCATATAAGCGCTTGTCACGAAAACGTACGTACATAGCTCGACTCTCGGCCTAATGCGGCCAAGCGGCTGAGGGCTGAAACATTTCTTCACTCACTCTTGTCTCTTAGTCAATGTGCCTTGCTTTTTGTCTTGCGTGGACGGGTTTGGCTTCAACGTATGGAACAAACCTATGATAAACTGTTTCAAAGTTATGGAAATTTAAAAATTTCTTGTGTTATTAAATAGAAAATGGAAAAAAATGGATTGAGACAAATCTCAATAAGGTCACTTAGTGTCGTGGCTGACTAGATAGTTGCCCTTACCTCCAGCGGTCCTGAGTTTGAATCTCAATTTTCAATAAAGCCCAAGGTTGTTTTATGGGTTTTCGGATTCGACAGCCGCTAATGACCATAGTAGTTGATGCGAACTCAACCCAAAAAAAGAATTTATTGTGGATGTTAAGAGCTAGTTTTGACACCAATATTTTTTTTTAATTTGCTTTATTTATAGTCGCTTTAACATCTTGGTCATTAGCGACTTAGCGGTAACAATAGTAGCAATAATAGTGCTGGCAAATAAATTAATAATAATAAATAATATTAACAATAACACTAGTAGTAACAACAATTGTAACAATAATATAAATATAATTGTAAAAATGACACTAATATTGGAAAACCAGCACGTATAAAGGTGTTAGTAAGAATAGAAATTAATGTATGTGGCACTTTGTTAGGGTGGGCTCTTAAGAGTTCCTTAAAATAGTGTGCCTCTTTTAAGAATTTTAGCGATGTTTGTGCTCCTTTTTCTGTATTAAGGCACCAATATTTATGTTTCAATCTATATAAATAAAATGATAGCTGTTTTCCATTGTTCGCTTTTAACTCAAAAACTACTGGATAGATTTCGATCAATTTTTTTTGTTTTACTTCTAATATACTCGGTCCTTATCTAAAAAAAGAATTATCACGATATCTTCAATTAAAACAAAGAAATTAAAGTTTTAAAAAATGCGATTTTTACGAGCAAAACGCGTTAAGTGGGCATTTTTCGTCGCTTTGATAGAGTGGGGCAAACGGTTTAATGCCCATGTTAGAATGTTGCTCCTTCCACTTCCTACTGATTATTTCATATTTGAGCTTAGACTTAATAGTTAAAATTATTATAAAATAATTTTAAAATAATATTATTTTTTTATATTTTACTGTCAATACAAATTAAAAATTCATTTTTTAGGTAACAACCGTTACAATAATCAAATTATATTTATTACACTCCCTTTTATTATTGCATATATTTTTTAACCAGAAAGAGTTAAGTTGGCGAGATTAAAGTTTTTTTTTTTAATTGCTCTTTAACTGCTCTTTCCGGATCCGCAATTGCTCCAGGTGTATAGCTAATGGTTAAATAAAAATTAAATTTTTAAAAAATTTTTAATCTCAAGAATTAAAATCGCTTTTAAACCCAAAATAATTTTTAATTGAAATTTTTGTTTTTTTTTTTAGTTCTCTATCTGCCCTTTTCATTACACAAATATAATTGATCAAATTTTTTTAATATTTTTATTAATTAATTATTTGTAACTATTTATACATGTATTGTTGTATTATGACGTCATCAACTGCCGTTGGATCTAATAAACATAAATAGTTTAAAAATTGAATTACTAATTAACTATACACCTGGAGCAATTGCTGATCCGGAAAGAGCGTTTGAAAAAAAAAAATAAAAAGTGATAATTTTGGATTATAAGTATAGCAATTTTTATTTTTGAAATTTTTTAAAAATTAATTATTGATTAAGTAATAACTATACACTTATAGGAGCAATAGCGGATTCTGAAGGAGTAATTTTTTGGCATATAGTTAAAAGTTCTTTCCGGTTATTTTTAATAAATTTTTGTTAATGTTTTTCCTCTGTAAATTTAATATGTTCTTAACATTATAACCTACGCAAACGACGTCGCGGGTATCAGCTAGTATAATATATACATGTAATTTTAACATTACAATAATAACATAAATATAACATACAATAATTTTAATAATACAAAGGGGCATAATAAAATGTATATAATAATAATAGGAAAATCATAAAATGTGTTTTTGTTAAAAGAATTTAAAAATTTAGAATACAGACTTTTTTAATCAATTTCTTCATTTTGAAGGTAATTTTATATTTTAAATTATTTGAAAATAATTGTAAACCTTTATAAGAAACTCGAAAAAAGTCAATTCAATAAATTAAATTAACCACATTAAATACATAATATCTACTAACAATTTTTGACAACATAAGAAAAAGATTTTTTTTTTGAACACCCTTATGTACCTACAATACAGTAGCTTTTGCAGTTTTTATTAAATACAAATTCGGACCCTAAGCATAAGTACCTATCCAAATTCATATCATGTACATAAAATGAATTTTTTATGACAAGTTTCCAACTAAAAATTTACGCGAACTAGTTAGTAACGTAGAACGACCTAAACTATCATTTAGTCATCTTTTTTAGACCAAATACCCCTGAAATAGAATCAACAATTTGTTTTTTAGTCAAAGTTTTTAATCTTCCGTATTGTTCTCGTTTTATCACGTTCGAAGAGATCGATTATAATCTATTCATAATATGTATTCATTTATTCCGAAAAATTCTTATTATAATGTTAGAATTATCTAAATGCTTTTGCATGGATGGTCCTCCGGATATACTTATTATAAATTGTTGTTTAACGAGAATACGGCACGCACTGTCTGCCTTCAAGTTTGTCTTTTGCATTTTTATATAATCGATTTTTTTATATTTTAAACTGTCTTTTCGACTATACCGTCCCTTAAAATAGATTTATATGAGATATGTAATTGAACTTTTTTTTATCATATGCTTTTTTGTTCTAGGGTTAAAGTGCCATTGTGACATCTGCAAGGAAACGAATTATACATGCGAAACGGACGGACTTTGTTTTACAGCTACCTCAATCCATAAGGGCACAATCGAACATGTTTATCGGTAAGTGTTGTCATTGCATTCGCGTTTGTCAAACGTTGCATTTTCCACTGACGTTTGAGCAAATGCGAATGAAAATGATCTCTTCCATACATTGTTTTATCTCAAGTGTTTTTCTATACGTTGCTCATTTATTCGAAGCATAATATCATAAATAAATTGATAATGAATTCGAAATGAGAAGATTGATAGGTGCCGATCGATGTCATATGGATAAATAAAATTACTAATTTATGTTTCTTAATGGAAATAAATATTTCCGTTTTATTCTCATCATTATCAGCTATTAAACAAAACAAAAAAAACTTTTTTTTCTCTGATCTGAAGCATTTTTATTCACTTCATTTATCGTTTCTATATTTATCATAAGCATACACATTGGCCCTTTATTAATCATTTTTTTAGAGATTATTTTATAAGTACATATCTAATATTTGAATTGAAACATAAAACTGATAGTTTATACATAAGTTTACTGGTTTTCTTTAGTTTTTCCTGGTTATAATCATCTTTACTTAAAATAATTACTTATGAAATTTAAGTAATCTTCTGGTTGAAACAGTTATCGGAAATGTCACTAAAATTAAGGTTGATGTAAAATTTCTAAACCGCAATTTTTCAAAATGAAGTAAAAAAAAGTTTTTTCATTTTAAATTCTAAGAAGTTTTTTTTTTCTGTAAAGAGTTTGGTTTTTACCTCAAAAGTATCCTTATTGTTCTTAATTTGACCAGAATCAAATTTGGTAGACACCCTTTAAAATATACTTATAGTTAAAAGCATAATTATAATGACTACATTTGTGGTTAGCGACCTTTTATATTTTATAGATTACTAAAGTTCCAATTTAATTAGCACTTAGTAATGCAATTAAAATTACATCATGGTCCACTGTTTGCCACTTTATAGTAATAAAATTCAAAAGTTTCATTTGTGATTTAATATGTTATAAAACTAAATATTAATACAGCGTTAAATTAGAAAATGTCCTTTCATGACTAGACCTAAACTTGTTATTCTCCTAATTAATATATAGGCATCCATATTGTTACACTACAATTGTAGTAGGTAGTACATAAAATACGCCAAAGCATATCATTTCAGTAATTTTGTTATTGTTAATTTGTTTATAATTATTGTAATATATGATATTATTTTATCTTGACCTAGAGTTTTATTAAAATTGTGTCAGCATTTTTTTTTCTTTTTTTAATAAATAACCCAAGTACAATTAATAATTCATACAAGAATATTGGGTTCAGTAAGCAGATATTCAAACTCCAAAGTAAATATAGCATTTCTAAAAGCAAGTTCAATTTAATTTTTTCAAAGTCAAATGTACTTTTTTACAAATCAAATGTAGCTCAGAAGTTTTTTTAAGCAACTCTTTGCAGCTGAAATATGCATAGGCCTGACCGTATGTGTTGAAATCATTTTATTTTATATCAAGTTTAACTCTTTCGAAATTGATTGTAATCTTTTTAATTTTTTTTGAAACTATTTCTATTTCATTTTTGCAATTCTTGAAAAATTTCCAAAAATGTACATTGAAGTTTAGAGGATCTGGAAATCACTTCGAAAAATGATTGCAAGTTTATTTTTTTATTTTCAAAACGTATTAGCACATATATTGTTAATAACACCAACCCAACAAAATTTGATTTTGATAAAAGTATTTAAAATTCACTAAAATATTGGAAATATTTCGTGTGATGAGTTCTGAAGGTTATCAACTGCACCCATTCCTTCTGTTGGCTAAATTTTTGAAAGTAGGTATTTCAGAAATTATACATGTCATGGAAGTGGTTCAAGTTATAGTAAATGGCTATATTTGATCTGCATGGGTTACACTTGATTTGGAAAGAAAAAGTTTTCTCTCATCAGCAAAAGATTGCTTAAGATTTTGAGAGAGTTGCATTTTGAAATAGGTAAAAACAAACTTAGTTGCTAAAAATAATTAGGTATCTAAATTAATAAGTTACCTATAGAAATATTAAACAATCATTTATTGAAGTTTCCTGAGAAATATTGTTATGATCAATTATTATATTAACTTGCATAAAACGGGAATATAACGTAATTATCGAAATGTATAAAAAAGTGGTGTGTGAAAATCAATCAATAAACCAGAAGATTTCTTAATTTTTCATTTAAAACGTAGATAAATACTATCCAATACTTGATTAAAAATGAAAAATTCTTGCCAGCATTTATTAATTTTTTGGTTCGTACGTGTTTATTTTGATAATTGGAACATATTCCGCCTTTTCATTTCCAAAAAGGAATAACAAAATTTTAGCAAAAACTTAATTAAATGAAAAAAAACTGCTGGTTAAATTGGCTTACATATACAAAATGATAGGGTTATTATTCTATTTTGACTGTTTCCCGGCCAAATTACAAATATGTACGTGTATAATATAAACGTTTTTTTCCCTTTTATGTTCATTGCCCGATCGATAACGGTATGACGTGATTCGTCGCAAATGTACGCACAACTTCTCGTTTTACTTGAAGATATATATAAAGGAATTCTGAGAAGAGGGAATTTTTTATTTTAGGAATGAATATACAAATGTTACAAAGGAAATTTAATTACTTATATAATACTAAATATATTATTTATACTATTGAATTTAAAAATACATTCATTCTTTATAACTAAAATAAAATCCAAATGTTTTCGGTAGGTAAATAAATTACTTTTCAACATGTTAGCATTTTCATAGCTTTAATATTATACAAAAGAAAAAAACAATTTAATAAGTTAAATGCTTCTTAAAAAGTTTTATTTTTTTTTTTTACTTAGATTTGAACAATTCAGAAAACTACAAAGTCAATTTTATAGAGTTTCCTAATACTTTTAAAATATTATTTTATACAAGAGATTATTTATAATAAAATTTTGTTTATTAACTATAAATTTTCCAATTTATTTCTCTAGAAAAGTCTCGTATACACATAAATCTATTTACAATGGATTAGCGAAGAAAATTGAAATAGATATTAATTGTATTCAATCTGTAAAGAAAAATCAATACAATTTCAAGTGTTGAAGGAAATTTAGCGTGTGATAGGTTCGACAATGAGAGTTGAGACTAATCTTCAGTTAAAATAAAAACTTTTACTCGTATTTTTATTGAATTCAGTTATTAAAGCTTTTTTCCAAAGTAAACATATCTTAATTATAAATGTTCTTGATATATTTCTTTTTGAAATTTACAAGTCAAAATGGCTTTGTGCCAATAATACGTAGATTAAAAAAGAGATGTAATTTGATTGCCGTTTTTACGTAAAACAAAATCAAATAAAAATTAGAAATACGTAAAAAATTATTCAGACTTTATCGGTCTAGTGAGTATTTGCACTTACTTTGTTAGAAGAAACAGTTATTAATTAATTCAATATGAAAATTAGAACATTGCTGTAATTAATTGATTGAGCTTATGGTTAAATTCGAGTAAAAATAAAACGTATCAGTTAAATTTATGAAAAATTACTGTTTCAATTTCTTTTTTGAGGATAGTAAAATGAAAAAAAAAATATTCGTAAAGATAAATTATAGATAAAACATAAAAATTATAGTTCAAGAGCGAATCCAATTGAAGCTAAAAATTTGAGAGCTTTTGATGGTACTCCTAAGGTTTAATGGAAAATATTTTTTGCAAATTTCAAATTTTCTCTGTTTTTTTTTTCATTCAAATCTAAATACATACTTATAAAAAAAAATTTTGTAGCCTTAGGATTACAACACTTATGAGTATCCTAGTAGTACCTATTTCGGTAATGGTCAAAGCTAATTTTTAATTATATCAAAATGAATCCAATATTATATTTGTGAAAGCTTTAGATTGCATTTTGACCAATTTGAGTAGTAGGATAAAAAAGTACCAAGGTCTCAAACTTAAAACTAATTTAACTATCTTTTAAAATTTTGATTACTTATCTTATTTGTTGGAAAAATCGACAACTGATTTGAACAATCACTTGAATAAAACAATTACTTATTGAGTCAACATATACTATGATTCTTAAATACATTTAAAGCTTCAAGGACATTTTTAGAGGTATATCATAAGTAAAAATAATAAAAAATAATAAAAAAAATCAAACCCACTTACTATTAGAGCTGCTTATAGCTACATCAACTTAGGTCGCAATTCCATTCTTGTCATGAAACTTTGTTCTATAGTTTTATTTTTATTTAAGCTATGGTAAAGTGATTTCAAATAATATCATGTTCAAAAGATTCATTTGTTGATACTTTCCAATAAATTTTGATCAGTGTTCAATTGTAATTTCACTTTCTATTTTTGCTTAATGCGTACAGAACATTAAATGAATAACAATACAGATGCAAAATGTTATAAATAATTTAAGCTCATATAAAAGTCTTAGTAATATTTTTAATATTTTGAAAAATTGTCACATAACATTATTTTTAAAGTAAATTTCCTTATTGCATCAATCTATCACTTTAAAACGTTAAATGTTTCGATACAAATATAACAACAAGTAATAAACGATAAAGTTTTAGTGATAGCTAAACGATCAACATTTGTATATTCGTGCAATGAACGTTTCATCAATAATTTCTTTTATTTTTACAGCTTAATATTAATAAATTGAAATATTATGTTCGAACTAATAGCTATTAACTTTCACACAATTATAGTTTTTTTTATGATTAAGTGGGTGAATGTTTTACATTATGTATATGTACTTATACATACTTTTATTATTTTAGTAGATTAATAAAAAAGTAAAAAGTATGATGGTTTATGCATAGATGTTTAGATAGAGGTTTGTTTTTTCCTCCCGAGAAGCCGCGCCTTTGTTCGTCCTGGGGATCCTTGGTGTGCTGTCACCATCGAGACCTATGCAATCTTGCGCTGTCGCCCCCGTTTGTCGAGAAGTCACCAGGTAACACGAACCAACCCCCATTACCCCAATTTACTAGCAGAGTGGCGTTCAATTACCCTACTAATCGTTTGAGATGTGTTGTTTTACTAATAATCGTAAATTTTGCTACCTCTAAAAATTTAGAAATATTTCAAGGTTCAAATATCTACCTATAGGATCGACGAAATTATTCAATACGAGAAATATTCGTATGTATAAACATTATTATTAGTTAATATTATAGAATGGCTTAGTTTTGAAATTGATGTGTTCTTTAATGGATATTTGATAGAATTGAAATCAATGTATCAGAACTCAAAAATGTTTATTCCTGGAAAGGCGGAAATGTTTCAATGAGATATCCCATATACAAGCCATCTACCGTTGCAGAATTGGCGTTTTTAAACTAATTTCCAAATATATGATGATTATGTGTATGTTTATTAATTTCTTCTCTTGACAATTATTGGCATCCAAATTAATATTTAAGTGAAATTATTGTTTTTGTGAAAATTTACTGTATGTGACGGATGATGGCAGGTGTCTAGCGAAAAATCTAATGCTGCCCCCCAGTAACCCAATAATGTGCCAACATTCGGCCGCAATCAACGATACGTTCGTGCTTGCTTGCTGCAAGGAGGCTGATATGTGTAACAGAAACTTGCGGCCTCAACTCTATGTTCCTAAGAAAGGTAGGAGAGGCCTTACATCTTTATATATCAGGCCTTCGTCTTACTGTTTCACCATTCTTTTGCACTCGCGTTACTATTTTTTTTATTTTACTTTACAATTTCTGTATATTATTTTGTTCATAGCTATCCTACAGCCTAGGCACTTTCTTGACTCAAAGATGTTCATTTACAAAACGAATTGACAAAGACTTAATGTAAATTTTAGAAAAAGGACCTTTTGATAAGTCGTAACATTCACATCTTATATTCACCTTCTTGTTAACATGAAGTTATGGATCTTAAATTTAATCTTGAAAATTTTTACTTAAACTCAGGTTTTCCAGCATATTTTTGTTGTATTGAAGAAACAGTAATGCATTTGATTTAATTGGCTTAGTAAGTTATACAAACCTTATGACTCGTATAATCTATCTATCCAGAGAATGATCAAAGATGTTAAAACTGTATTCTTGTCTCAAAACCATGTACAGATTTTGTCTAGAAACATGACAATGAGTGAAAAAATATGATTATTTAAAAAACGGTTTTTGACTTTTCAATGCAAAATGAATCAATTGGAAAAAATGCTTGCTTTCTTTATAGTTAAAAAAAACTAATGCCCAGTTTTACAGTGAACGTTTAAACTCCACTTTTAGTTTAAACTTCAGTTCAACAAATAATTTGGTTTTACAGTTTTATTTAAATCTTGAACTGAGTTCAATCTATCTTTTAAATTAAAAGACAGAATTCTTCCGTTTAAACTACAGTTCAACGTTTGACAATTGCATTTGTATACGTTACCAATTGTTCATATTGATCATAGTTTATTTGGCAAAGTTACATAAAAACCAAAGAAACTTTAAAAACTACATGCAGTGCTACCACATTTATTCATAAAATTACCATTTAAACGACGTTCAATTCCACTGAAGTTTAAATTATACTATGAAACTGAATAATTTAAACTTCAAATTTGAACTTCAGTTTGGGCTCAGCTGAACTTACGTTTAAACGGCCACTGTGAAACAGGGCATAAGAGATTTGTATAGTATTAACGATAAATCGAAAATTAAAATAAAATCGATAAAATATCTTTCGAAATAGTCACTATTTCGATTTAAGAGAGTAAATAAATTAAAATCGATTATTTTTTCACATCCCTAATTTTGTCTTTTCTTTGTTGATGCCTTCCCATTCTACATAGTGAATGATGGATAATCGACATTCGATGCAAGTGCAACAGAAAATCTGAAACTAAGAGCACAAGAGTAAGACAGGTTTTACCATTTGTTGCTTCTCAAGTTTTATAGAAATATAAGGAACAAGGCTTATACGAAAAAACGTGTTTAAAGTCCTTATCAATTCGAAAAACTAAATGAACTCTTTCGAAAAGGTTAATTTATTAGTGGGTGTTATTTAAGTAGTGAACTTGTTATTTCTAAGCTGTGTGTGTCCATAAAATCGATCGTTGACGGTTTAGTTGGAAAAACGTAGTTCACTGCATTTAAATGAGATACACTACGCTAATATTGACACCTTACGTATTACCCACGGTAGTGGTGCACCAAAGCCTGTAGCTTTTTATTATTAAAAAACTTATATGTCCTCTAAATATATTTGCAATGGTTTAGGTTCTTAAAACTCTATGAAGATGTATTCTAAAATTTTCAGCTCCTGTTTAATATTTGACTAAATGCAACAGGCATGCGTTTTTCTTTTGTATATTAATTATTTTATCTCAGCATGCATTTTCTTCTTACTATTTGTACAAATATATTTTAAATATTTCCTTCTTTTATTGCCTGTTTTAGTCTGTAATTTAAGTTATTAATTTTTAAGTTCAGTTTTTTAACTTATTTTCAATTATTGATGCACAAAACGTGTTTGAAATGCATTCTAAATATCAAGCACGGGAGTGCAATTAGTTTTAATTTTCAATAAGTCTTATCAGGTGATAAATATTTTTTATTTAAATTAAAAACATGATAACTTTATTAAAAGATTATACGAAAAGCAAATGTTCAAATTGTTGACTTTTTATAAATTTACCAAAGTGATTCATAGAATAAACGATGTTCAATATATGTAACTAAAAGAAGAAGAAAATCAGCGATTTCCAATACTTGTGCTGTTTTTCGATAAATAATTTGTATCCTTTACAAATAATTACACAGTTAAGTTACTACTGCTTTATTTTATGCTTTTTTAAACGTAATATTCATTTAAAATTCGAAGACTAGTTTGTCTTAAGAGTTATGTTGAACGTGTTAATTTTTTAAATATATGAAATAATAAATACACGTTTTTAGTAATAAAAACTTAAATATACAAGTAAAATCATAAGTAACATTTTGCAATTTTTAGACTGAATTCCGCTGCAATAGTGTGAATTAGTTACCATACTGTAACGATATTAACATAAATAGTTTACACTTGGTGTATAGATATTTTAATTAGCTTTTGTGTGAATAACCAATATTAAAAATGCTTGTACGTACATTCATATGAAAAAATAATTATCTAATCGATCCTGATAACTGTTAAAGTTTATAGTTACAGATCATATGATACGAATGTAACATATAGAATTGCAGATTTGTTCAAGTTATTTTTATACATTTTCAAAAAGGAATCTTTACCAGATGGTATAAATAACGAAGCAGGTGTTTTTATTTGAAAAATTGCAGAATGATGACACCACAAGATAGCTGCGACTATTGATTACATCAAATAGCTTTAACGCTGCGTCCACGTTTTGTTGATCGATCTCATATATTATTCATAGCCATAGATTTGTCTGTTGACATGCGAGATCATTCGACAAAGTGTGAAGAATGCTTGTCTTATTTTTGACGTGATAACGTCTTATAAATTGATGAACCCTGGCAGCATGCATGAAAAAGTGCCACGTTCCGTTTGAGCCTGTGCGTGCAAGCGAGAACGCGATACAAGCGATAGAGAGGCAATTATTGAATCCTAGACAACGTGTTTTGTGTTTTTTTCTACAATTTACTTAATAAGATTTAAAATTGATTTCCTTCATAATTTTCAGTCTGATTTCATTTGAAAAAAATTGTTTATTTTCAGTTAACTCATTCTTTGTATTGTACAAAATAATGATAATTCAGTGATAATAATTCAATTCAATTTATAAAAGTATGCAATTTTTCATCCATGTTTATTTATGACGTTATCACGTAAAACTATCGTCCTTAAACCGACTTTACAGACATCCAATTTTTTTTATTTGAAATGCGATTCTCAATACTGTTTTAATCCATTTTTCTTCCTGATAAAAGCATAACAAGTTTCATGTATTCATTTCATTTTGTTCCATCTAATTGTATTTTAGTTAGGTATGATTAAGTTTCAGGGTCCTTGTATGAGTTACAAATTATTATAGTTTTGCACCTTTAAAAATGTTGATAAAAATTTCATATAGTTTCACAGATTTGATATTACGTAGTAGCAAATGTTATAAGCAATTTAAATTTTAATCAGCAAATGTAAATAATAATACATTTGACAACGAAATCGTAAATGATTATTGAAATTATTCATTTTGTCTGCTCGTTTAAATTTCAATGTGAGGTGGTGAATTGATTAAAGAAGTGTACATATTGTATTAAGTGTATGTGATAATAATTAATGACAAATCGTAGATGTTATGACAAAGCGATACATTTTCCTCCCGGCGGTTCGAAATGGTGTAATCAGACGGTGAAAGACCGGGGTATGACAGAAATTGTCTTCATCTGCTGCAGCGATTACGATCTTTGTAACTTCGAGATGAATCCGTTGCTCGTTATTTCAGGTTAGGCCACATGGGTCAAATGCCTCAAATTCGTTTTTCATTATATAATATATATTTGTCTATTCAATTCATTGTGACGTCTATACGTTTATTATTATTTTTTTTCTTCTACTTTACAATGGGGGCTTCTTCGAAGCAGGACAAACATTCTATTTAATTATATGAAATGTATTCGTTTAAAATTGCACATTCGATAATTGTTTTATGTTTTGTATTGTTGTATATTTTCATAAATTAGATTAATTAGGTATTTGAAATTCTGAAATACTAAATTAGTTTATTTTCAACGAATTTCCTATATATTTCCTAAGCACATGACCGGCTAACAGCATTGATGCTAGCGATGCGCCAAAGACTCAGTTACTCGGTTACTGTAGCCAAGACTTGGTTACTAAAACATTTTGTTATCTCTCGGCCGAATAACTCGGTTCAACTTCCGAGGTACTCAATAAAAATTTAACGTTAAAATGCACAATCTGAAGCAAAAATAATCAATGAAAATCCGCGTGCAGCACCTTACACGTGATAGAAGTGAAACAACTTTAGGACGGGCTACCTATATACAGTTTAGAATTTTCAAGAAATCGATTTTTTTGAAAAAGACCATTTTTTTTTTTGAGAAGCTGCAAATTTTTAAATATTTTTTTTTTATTTTTTCGATTTAAATTACAAGATCATACGCATTACTTGAAAAAATCCATTTGGTTTTTTTTCATTTTAAATGATCCAGTTCAGATGGTTACTGCAAGATGTCTCTTTTGAGAAGAGCTTTTGGAGATCAGATATAGCAGCTTTCAAAATTATTATTTTTACAAATACAAAAATGTTTAAATACAGTTAAAAATTGTCACAATACGAGTATACATTTTTACATTAATAAAATTAAAAATTCTTCTCAGGAAATTTTTTTTAAAATCGCCCTTTGTGAGCCTTCTGACTGTATATTACCCTTTAAAAATAAATAATATGAGAGATTTACGGTGAAAGAAAGGGAGAGAGAAAAAGAATTCAAAATCAAAAAATATTCTGTTTACTCAATATTTACGTCTTTTTCTATGTACCTATCTAATCAAGTCTCAAGTCCACTTATCGATTATCAAATTACTGGTTAAGAAGTTTCACTTCAATAAAATAATGGATCGTCGGTTTCATAAAAATAAGAATAAACTTATACTTGCAAAGTATGAAGGAAATCCTCTGGTTTGCATTAATTATATTGGAAGCAAAATCATCCAACTTCAAAAGGAATACTTTTATTCCAGATGTTTTTGGTTTTTCTTAAAATATTATCAATACAAAACCGAATAATTGCCTTCATATTCTGGAAATATAAGTAATTTTAAATCTTTTAATTAATATCGGTTTTGTAATGTTAGTAAGTTATGGTGTAGGAAAGTTAAGCTCCTTTTGCTCCAGTTTACATCTTTTTTCTTCAAGCAGTTATTCACTTTTGAAAATAAATTTTTTATTCTAGATTTACCCCCTTTTACATCATCATAAAATTAATAAGCTTTTGCACTTATTCATTTTTCAAATTAACAGTACAAAATTTTATATCAGATTCTTATTGCAGTTCATTAGGAAGACAAGGAAATACGACTATATTGGTACTTAGCAAAAAACGAGAATACCTTATGAAAATTATTTTTCAAATGAACTTTTAAACAAAATACTCGAACTGTAACAATATCTAGCGACCTTTAAACTACAAAATACCAATTACCAACTAAACCTTTTTACAATTTTTACAAATTACAATTAATATTTATTTTCTTGACTAACACCAACTCCAAAAATAACAATAGTTGTACATTGTAAGTTGTAGATACCGCAAGGATACGCCATTATTTTGTTACTTTTTAGTGCATTTCTTGTTTAAGAATTTTTATATATTTTGAAGTCGGTTTTTCATTTTTTTATAATATTTATTTATTTCTCGCGTTTTAGTGATCTGAAGTTTGATAACCTTCCAAACGCGCTGCTCATATGAGGCAGTGCCGTTTAATATTAAAAGTTACTACATCATCCCTTTTTGCCCCTAAGGGTTGAAATTTTTTGCTTTTAAATGCAATAACAAAACTAAGTGGATTACTCTTTCCAACAGAAAAAAAATTATCAAAATTCGGTTAAATGTCACTATTTCATCCTCTATTTTCATCCTTAAGAGGTGGATTTTTTTCTTCAAATGTGAATAATTTAAAGGTACGTTGTACGTAATAGAAACAAAATTATCAAAATCGGGTTAGCCAGGAAAAATTTATAATATTATTTTATCTCTAATTTTTAACCCCTTATGAGTGGAGTTTTTTTTTTTATAAATGAATAGGAGACTAATTTAAAGTTGTGTTCTACAAATAAAAAAAGAAATATCAAAATCGAGCTATCCAATAAAAAGTTAATATTTCATCCCTTAGTTTTCAACCCCTTAGATGTGGAAAATTTCCCTCAAATTAAAACTGGACCCCACGAAAAGCACCAGCTTTCAAATAAAAAAATAATTATTGAAATCGAGCTATCCAATAAGAAGTTAGTATTTGATTCCTTAGTTTTCAACCCCTTAGAAGTGAACGATTTCCTTCTAATTAAAATGGAACCACACGAAAAGCACTGGCTTTCAAATAAAAAAATATTTTTCAAAATCGAGCTATCCAATAAGAAATTAGTATTTCATTCTTTAGTTTTCAACCCCTTAGAACTGAACGATTTCCTTCAAATTAAAATGGGACCATTCGGGAAGCACCAGCTTTCAAATAAAAAAGAATCATCAAAGTCGCTTCACCCAGTCGGAAATCCTGAGGTAACAAACATTAAAAAAAAAATACAGTCGAATTGAGAACCTCCTCCTTTTTTTGAAGTCGGTTAAAAATATATTGAATAGAACCTGATGCGAATAACTCGACAGAGATTAACTCAGATTCTGTAAGCATGAAGCCCAGTTATACTCAATACTCGGTTACTCAGTAAAAAGTATACTCGACATATTACTAATTGATACAAAGGGTTTCAATCTTATTTTATTAACAACCGTCAACCATTTCAAAACGAATTAATCAATCATTTATAAGTTATAACAAATCAAATTCTTCAGTTAATTATTTTTTATTTTATAAATTAAAAGCTTTATTTCATTTAGTTTTCAATGATTCCCAAAATTTCGATTCATTTTTATTGTTATAGCTTGCAAAATTTTTTAACTATAGCTGTGAAACCGGTCATTAATTTTCTTTTGAATTTTATTTCCTATTGACCTTTCATTGGAAATAATGTCCATTTAATGCCGCAGTGGACACATTCCACTTTATGCGTCAGTGATCCTGAATTCGATCTCTAAAAGAGGAGATTTTGTATCATAATTATTTGATCTACCGAAATTTACCGTACCGTGCATTGACCATAATACCAACATAAATTATTAACATGACTGAAAAATGATTAAAAACTACCATTGTTATCAATTATACTATGAGCAAATTTAAACGAATATTTTGTCCTCGTGGAAATAATCATCAGTACGCAATAGAAATGGATTGTGCAATGCATATTTTAAACAATGGGAGGATTTACGTAATATATACTGAATAATTTATCAATATAAATTAATATTTTTTTCAGATATTTTGGAAGTTATGTCCTGTGCATGAGAGATGATTAAGTAATTAGCAATGGCATAATAATTTGTTTATTGATAGTTGGTTACATTTTAAGAAAACCGGAAGTATTAATTAATTATTTATGCAGATTATGGTACACTGTTATTCCATTTAGTTCATTTGATTTTATCTATATTAAATTAAATAAAAATTTGCTTTATAAGCAACAAATGTTATATCAATTTTTTAATACTGTTTATTTTCAACTAAGGGAAATCAACTCAACAACAAAATCATAAATCATAAACTTTTAAAAAGCTTTGGATTATTGATGCATGATCGTTAAAATGAATGTTTGACTAAATTCTGCCTCAAGTCTTAGATTAGGTCGTCCCAAGAAAGATAAGATAGAGCTTTAATGTTTTTGCAATAGTATTTTCTTGAACCGATTTTCGTTTATGAAAATTGTCTTTAATTACTCTGGTTTTACCACATGCGTATTATAACCGCTTCCTCAAAGTTGCTTTTATAATTACATAGGAGTATATTAATTAAAGAAAGGAAATCATTTTTTTCTATTGAATATTTATGTTATTTTAAATTTGGAACACCTAGGTATATATCAACTGGGTATATAAATCAACATTTAGTTCGAGAACTCGATGCCTCGAACTTTATAACTCTTTTAAAATTTTTTAAACGATTCATTATGAAAATATGTCACCAAAACGGTTATAATCCCGGTGCATTTACTACCCAAAAGCAAATAATATACATTAAGTTTCGAGGACGTTATTGCAACGTCAACTATTTGTTCCCGGGCCCTTAAAAACTTTATAGTATTTATGCTTTTGCATATTATAAAAAAGATAATTCGCATTTTGCACAACCTCCGATACTGTGGCTATAAAAATGATGAAAATCTTTTGTTATACAGGGTACTGACAGGGTCTTGCAGATACTGATACATAAGTTAAAACACAAAAACTCAGGATCTCCAGTTTACACTAAATTCCCAACCAAAAAGTTCACATTTCAACGACAAATATATATGAAAATAAAAATATTTATTAGATTAGAATAGAAATTATTTAGACTGATTGTTATATATAGACCTTATTTTTGGCAGTTTCCTTGTCTATGAAACTCGAAAATTGTATTTTTTCTTTTCATTTATTCTTTATAGCGAGGAACCAATATTCGCTTACACAGCATTTTATTGCCCTTTATGTTATTCATTGAGACAGAGTTTAGTCAAATACTTAAGTTGAATTGTATCAATCAAAAATAGATTTGTAGCTATTAGACAATTTTAAAGCATTAAAAAAAAAAATTTTTTTGGAAAGCAAATACAACTGTAAATAATCAGGTGAAATTATTCTCAGTACCATAATTCAATTTAAAAAATTGGACAATAAAATAGTGGGTTAATTTTTGTCATTTTGTTAGTTGCAAAAATTAACAATTTGCATGAACCATTGGGAAGTTTCTATAGATAAGTAATGAACATTATTATTAATAATAAAATAACAACATAAAAGTTTTATGAATTTTAAAAAATCCAAAACAGTTTAAAAAACATTTTTAAACAGTCTGTTTGTAGCCATAATTTTATTATAAACTATTTTAATGAATGTAATTTTTCATTACAACAAATTATTGTACATTTAAAAATGTTTGTTTAGGCATTAATTTATATTTTTTATACAATAAGATAACTCTTTCATTCTTCCTTCCATGTATTCACTATGTTGTTAGTATACCTACTGGTAATTATTACAAACAAGAATAAGAAAAAAGTTTTATTTTATAAAAATATGTGAAGATTGTAATACTTTGATTCAATTTTAATGAAACCGTAATTACATTATTATACGAAAATATAATTAATTACAATTTTAATGATCGCAACTTGAACCTAGAAATAAGATTTTTTGCGATAAGCGGTCTTTCATAAAGAACTTTATTTGAGTAATGAAGTAAATGCATAACTTTATAAAACAATTAAATATTTAGGTGTAATTTTAACTTGCGAGTAATTATGAATTTTTAAGTCTTAATTAATGTTTTATCAAATTATCAACTACATGCTAATGATTTTCATGTCATGTTCTATTTACTTATTTAATGTGAAGTATATCGAAGAGGCGTTATATATTTTTAAGTAATTTACATAAATGGTATAGTGGAAAAATATTTTTTGTCAATAATTCAACTTATTCTTTTTTTAATAACACAATTGCATGTTTGCGCTTGCTTTTTATGTTGGTCGCTTCTTTCTTGGGTTTATGTTATGTGTATTTTTCATAATTTCTTACTAATTTTGAATTTTTTATTAAGTATATATTATAATTAAATATTTAACCATTTTCAATTTAATATAATATATAATATATAATATACGCTTGCATGTTATATATTGTATTTGCTTGTACATATTGTCATACTTAAAACTTGATTTTTTATCAAGGTAAGATACGAAATTTATTATTTGAACAATAAACTTTCTTAGTGGGTAAAGGAATTGTTTATGATTGCTAGACTGTATTTTAAATTGCAAAGATATTTCAACGAAGACATTTGGTCAATTTATAAAAATGTAAATTTTGATTTATGAATATATTCATTGTCTATTTTAAAGTTTCATTTTTTTTTTTTTGTAATGTTAAATTTAATTTGTTTTGTAAAACTATTTTTTACATAATCGAATACATTACGGTAATATATTCTGAGAACCGAACATTTTATTATGAAGAAGATCACAAATGCTCGATCATAAAAATTATAGGCGGACCAAACCCTGGATTTGAATTAATTTAAGAAAAAAAATCAAACCAAATGGAATTGAAGAAATGTTTTTTTGGAAATTTAAACCCTAAATCTAAACCCTATTGTGAATAATAAAATAACTAGTCTAGAAAGAACCGATGCTGGAATACTGAAAATTATTTCGATGGAATTTTTTTTAGAATGTCTTCAGTATATACAAATATAGTTTGTAACGAAATATCTTGGTCTGGTGTTTCAAACGTAGTTATTGAAATAATCTTATTTTCAGACCGAACAAAATTTGTTCATAGTTTTCACTTATATACTGGGATTCACTATTGAATCTGTCTTGAAATGATTGAAATTGATTCGTAATCTATTTAAAAAATTAATGCAAATATTTTGAAAAAAAATCCATCAAAATAGTTATTCTTTTTAGATTCAACAAAATTATAAGTTTTAATCGCTTGCTTAACCAATGGGTTTTTTAAGGAAAGAAAGTTTATTTGTTCAAATCAAGGGTGAAAGATTCCTAGTACGTGGTTGTTCCAAATAGTGATATTTTATTATATTTTAGATGAGCGTTTAAATGCTGAAAATAGGCCATTTGAAACATGGCAAACCATTTTGATAATAGCACTGCCAGTGTTGGTTCTGTGCATTTTGGCCGTCGTTGGATTTAGCGTATGGCAACGTCGCCGTGTTACCCATCACCAGTTGGTCCATTCGGACGATTCCATCGAGGCACCAGATCATCCCATTCTTGGCGGTGTCTCCATCAAAGACATGATCGAGATGACCACAAGTGGAAGTGGTTCAGGTGGTACTGTATACAGTTTAATTATATTTGTTTTGCCTTCATTTGACATTCGTTTTTGAAATAAAAATTGTTATCTATCAACATTTCAACCACTTGATAGACTTAATTTACGGTTTCTTTAAAAGTCAATTTCAGCTACGATTAAACTCTTTCTATTAACTCAACTAATCTATTCAAAAGGTCAAAGAACTTGATATTTATATAAATATGTTTATAGATATTTACATTTAAAATTTATCTGATTTTAATTATTGATTCTACACGAAAAGAATCAAGTTACATAAATAAGAATTTTATTGGTTTTATCAATTTACTGTTTTTATGGTTGTTATCTAATTATCATCGGCTTTTTATTTTATTTTTTGTTGATAACATAGAGTTTGTTGATAAGTGGAATTAAATTATTTTGTTTTTAAAAATGTTTCGTTTGATTTTTAGGACTTCCATTGCTTGTTCAACGCAGCATTGCTCGGCAAATTCAACTGATTGAAACGATTGGAAAAGGACGTTTTGGTGAGGTGTGGCGTGGACGATGGCGTGGTGAAAATGTCGCCGTGAAAATATTTAGCAGTCGCGAAGAGCGTTCTTGGTTCAGAGAAGCTGAAATTTATCAAACCGTGATGTTGCGACATGACAACATATTAGGATTCATTGCGGCTGATAACAAGGGTATTTTGTTACTATCAACTATGCTACCGCAAAATGCGCACATTACCTAGCTAATATGAGCATTTCATTAACTGATTTACTTCGTTAATGTATGGATTCAAGAGTTTTCCGCATTTTACCTAGGCAATAAGCAGATTGATGTTAGGGTTCAAGAAGTTGTTTTCCATATTTTTAGCCACTTCCCCCTCCCCCACTACTTTCCAAGAATTGTAAACTATGAGTAAACAATTCTGTTCTATGGTAGAAGTCCTTACAATTTCTCAGAAAAACTTAATAATACCGATCATAAAATTATGCCAGAGCTAATTTATTGATTTGCTTGAAACAGATAATGGTACCTGGACCCAATTATGGTTAATTACGGATTATCATGAAAATGGATCACTTTTCGACTACCTCGGAAGATGTACATTGGACACAGCAGGAATGATACGAATGGCACTTTCAATTGCTACCGGTCTGGCTCACTTACACATGGATATTGTAGGAACGCAAGGTATATTAATCAACTCTCCCAAAATTCTAAGTTGCTTTTATTCAATAATTGTTCTTCTTAGGAAAACCTGCAATTGCCCATCGTGATTTAAAATCAAAAAATATCTTAGTCAAGTCAAATGGAACTTGTGCTATTGGGGATCTAGGTTTAGCAGTACGACATGTTGTAATTACAGATACAGTAGACATACCACTAAATCACAGAGTTGGTACAAAACGATATATGGCTCCAGAAGTATGTTCATATGCCCCTTAAAAAAGAAATGTGGAGATAATTTATTTGTTACTTATAGGTATTGGATGAAACCATAAACATGTCACATTTTGATTCGTTTAAACGAGCTGATGTTTACGCACTAGGATTAGTGCTATGGGAAATAGCAAGAAGATGTAGTGTAGCAGGAATGCACGATGAATACCAGCTACCTTACTACGATGTAGTTCCTCCTGATCCTAGTATTGAAGAGATGAGGAAAGTAGTATGTTATGATAGGCAAAGGCCATCAGTACCCAATAGATGGCAAAGTTGTGAGGTAACCACAGCTATTTCAAAGTATATAGAAACAATTTTAAACGATTTTATTTTTTAAAGGCTTTACATGCGATGTCGAAAGTAATGAAAGAATGTTGGTATCACAATGCCGCTGCAAGACTGACTGCACTTCGAATAAAGAAAACACTTGCCAATCTCGGGGCAGCTGAAATGAAGATGTGAATGTATGATGTGTGATGATTAACGTTTTGTTTGTTTCTTGCTGTTTTGTGTTTATAACCAGTAGTTTCACATAAGTTTATTGTAGAAGTGCATTTGACCAGATTACATTGTAGTTTCAAGAAGAAAAGAAAAGTATATATATATTCATAATAATGTAAAAAAAAAACAACCATTTTGTAAAATCCAAGTACAAGATGACCGCCTCAAGTGATCTCTTTCAATTCTATCAGATCAAAAATAGTTTTAAACAAGATTAGTTTTAAATACAAACTGCCGAAAGTTCAAATAATACCTTTTCTACCGTATATATATTCATGCAAAGTAATAAATAATATTAATTAATTACTATTTAAAGTAATAATAAATATAATTGTGTTGCAAATTGTATTGTTAATTGCTTTACCAAAATATTAAGCTGCTGTTTATTAAAATAATTTTTGTACGTAAATTAATTTCTTTACAGGTTAAAAATTCAGAAAATATGTTAAGACTATAATTTGTAAATTGTAAAAGATATAAATTTTTCAGGTAATAAATGTGTGAGTATGTAACACTAACATTTGGTGTATTATTTGAAAATTTCTTTTTTCAGTTCCTAACTTATTGTTAGATTTTATGTACTATAAGAATTTACAGAGCCGCCTTAAACAAAGAGTTAAATGGACTATAGCACTATAAAACCACCCGTTTTGGGGCTACAAGTTTTATTAGAGTTATATTTTTTTTGAACGAAGTTCCATTACTGGGCGTAAAAATAACTGATAGAAACCATCACGTAACGAAAATATCTGCTATGACGTGCTAAAAAATTTTCTTTTACATGAAACTCTATGTTGGTTAAAAGAACATTAAAGCCTATGAATGGCAAAAAAATATATAAACAGAATATTATTAAAATATCTATACATATATGATATAAATATCTATAATAGAATTAAATGTATACAGCCTCTACGTATATACCAACTTCTACCTTCTTCTCCAGAAACTCCTTTATTTGAATTTTCTCAGGAAAAAATTTCATATAGAAGTTGTTGGAGTCGTTTTCGAAAAAAAAATTATGGCTCGGTGCAAGAACCCGGTAAGTCCTGACTCACAAAGTTTCGGTAATCGTTGAATCAAAATAAAGATTACACCAGAAAGTCCTTACCTTTCCAACATTATTTACCACACAGGGACAGTACTGATGTTACATTTTGCTCCGGTTCTTGGACCAATCGAAAGAGTAATATTGTACCAAGGAGAAAATGCTATAAAAACAAAATGGAAAAATTTGGACTTACCGGGCTCTTGCACCAAGCCCTTCAATTGTAAAAACCCGTAGAATAAAATTGGGCTTCTTGGCAACCGATTTTAACCAAAAGCTACGTGGCAGAACTAGATGAAATATGAAAGCAAAATTCTAAATTTACAACTAATTCTAAACCCCTAAGTCCTTATGCTCACTGCTTAATACCATTTGCAACAATGATTAGTGAAATTATATGTCCCGAGTGCCAAAGGAGAAATAGAAAAATAATGAAAAATATAAGGGAAGAAAAACCACCGATTCTACTGACTATTAGATGGCACGTCTGCTAACTTGATTAAATTATAAAAGTAAAAATATAAATTCTTTAAATCAAATGTTAAAATTGAAACCCAAATACGAAATTAATTTAATATAAAGGTAAATATTTTTATCAAGAAAACTCCAATTTATGTTTTCCCAAACAAGAAATTTTTTAAAAATTTTGTTAATTTTTCTTAAATTTTGTTTTATAATAATATACCTGATATAATATTATACACAAATATAACCGGCAGAAAACTACATTTTGAAACACGTTTAGAGTTGAAAAAAATAACAAAGACCTTCAAATTTTCTTTCATTAACCATCCTGTGTAAATGAAGAAGATGCATTTTTAAAGTATACAAGGGCACCAAATATCATAAGACGGACCTGTGCATGTCACGCAAAACAGATGTTAAAAACATTTGAGACCCAACAACTTTTCAGGTATATCAGATACATATATATTATGCTTATACAGTTATAGAACACTTTATTTCTTTATTTAGAAAAATAAGTTCGTAGTAAAAAAATCTAAAAGACACACCAATAGTGCACTTAAAAAACAAAGTAATGTAATTAACCTGGGAGAAGTATATCGGAGATTCTCTATGTACATTGTACATTATATTTTATGTACTTAAAAATATTATGAAATTAGAATTCTGCTCTTAGCAATATTTTATCTGACTTTATCTTCGACAGTCTTCGATGTGTTCTACACAAAAAATGTTTTTTTTTATCAACATTTTATGTATTTTTTATATCACTCAAAGCTTGTCGCTTCTAAAAGTTCAATGACTATATAATATATATAGTGTCTCTAATAAGATGAAGTATTCCTCTTTTTGGTTAATTGTTTCATGAAAATAATTGATTAAATTTTAAAAGCAGGACATTAGTGTAGTGTTGTGAGGACACTGTTGAAGTGTTTTTCCCGACTCTGAAGAATTGTTCAGTATTTGGTAGTTTTGCTGAAATGGGATGGAGTTGTCGTTCTTCAGTATATTTTAGGTTGCATCTTTTAATATTCATTACAATAAGATTTTTCATTTTTTAAAAGAGTTTCAATTAAATTGATAAAAAAGCGACCATCAAAAATTGGTAGTATTTGAAGGTCGATAAACATCTTACGATATTAATTGGATTAAAAATGATATTGAAAACGAATTAAGGATTACCATGCTTTATATTTTATAGAAATTTTATTTTAACGCATTTATTCAATATTGGTTTTTCAACTACGATTCATATAAGATCTTTATATTTCATTTTTTAACGGTTAATCGGGCCTCATGTAGGCAACGTTGAAGATATTTATGGTACCTGCTTATGATTACTAGTTTCTCGATTGTCGCTACTGAGGAGACGCGCTCGATTTTTTTTGTGAACTCTTCCGTGGAAATTATTGATTTAATTCGATTAACTTTAAATGTGATAATGTGTTAAAGTGTTTTCCTGACTCTAACTGAAGAATTTTCCAATCTTTTCTTGATCTATGGATATGGGAATTACTTATCATTCTTCAGACTATTTAAGGTTGGACTTGTTTAACGTTTATGTCTATTATAATCTTTCAATTTTTTCACTAACAATTTTATGTTTAAAATTTATTGATTTTTGTTGGCTATGATTATTGCTAAATCGATTTCAATTGTATTTGATCGAAAATATCTCCAGAAATTCACTTTCTACAATCTTAAATTAGAGATATTTCCGGGAGGGAAAAAAGCCTGAAAACTGTTAGGAATCCAAAAAAAGCATAAAAGATAAACAAAAGGCTTTTAATTGATGTTTTATGGTCAGTGTAAAATTGATTTTCTTAAGTGTGAATTTCAACAAACAAACAATCAGGAGTAAGAAGTTAAATTTATGGCACTTAAAGATATAACTATTATTTTTATAAGGACCACTCGCTTCTCTTAAGGCAGTTTGCTAAAGATATTCCGACAATAATGTTTTAACAATGATAAAATGTTTTCAGTTTTGAAATAGATAAACTGAAGGATTTGGTGCAAGAAACCGGTAAGTCCTGACTGACAAAGTTTTGGTAATCGTTGAATGAGAATAAATATGATATGCCGATTGGCGTTAGTTTAGTTTATTAATAAGTAATAACAATAATAATAAGGAAGTCCTTACCTTTCCAATATTATTTACCACACAGGACAGTACTGATGTTAGATTTTGCTCCGGTTCTTGAACTAATCGAAAGAGTACTATTATACCAAGGAAAAATAGCTATAAAAACAAAATTGAAAAAAACCTGGTTCTTTCACCAAGCCCTTCAATTTATATAACACAAGTAGCAAGTGTTGAACGCTTTCAATACAGGGCTTCTCTATTTCTGTATTAGAAAACATGAACTGGGTACTTCCAAAGTAATAATAATTCATGTAATTTTCCGAAAAATCAATAAATATTTTTCGATGGCAAATACATTAACAATACCTACATATTAATGCCCGTGCAGAAAATATTTTGCCCTCTTAGTTTTTACAATTATTTTTTATTTCATCACAATGTTTACATCCTTATTACCTACATATTATGTTTATAAGTATATTATTATAAGTGTAATATTTAATATAAAAGACTAGGATAAATAGAAAATTTTTGCCATAGTCTTATATGGTTTTTATAGGAATATCTTTTGAATGTGTTTTACATGTATGCTTTAAGAGCAAGGCAGGTTGTATCTACAATGGCGAGAGTGTGTAGGGAGTTTCTCCCAGCATTTCCCAAATTGTTGGTTATATGCGGAATTTTTCGTAGATGGTCAATTTTAAGGTCATTAACATTTTCGTGGGCAATTGTCCCTTCGTCATTTTTTTTTCGTTTCATTGAATTCTGTAGGATGACTACTTATCTATTCTACTAATGGTAGAATGGATTTTAATTGATATGACTGAAATTACAGGTTTTTAGGTATTAAAGTAACACAAATACCTGTATATTTAAAAACGTACAAAGTCTGTAGGATAACTAAAACCTCTTACTAGAAAAGCAGTTTTAAGAATTTTGATGAACTATGAAATCTATCCTTTAATTATGTACCTAAGATCTGAAAGTTATACTAAAGGGATAACTATAACTATATCTTTGTCTGTAAAATACCTAAAATGTTTACTTATATTTTGCTATTAAGGTTTCTGTTAATCAAATACCTAGCTTAATTTAAGTGCAGTTAGCGAATAGGGCGCGTATCGTTAATAATTAATAAAAATAATAAAGTAAAATACAACAATCTAAAGAAACAAAAACCTTTCAAAGAAAAAAAGCTTTAATCAATTGGGGGGAGGGGGTTTACTTGAAACTTTAACAGATCAGAAAAATTTTATATTTATCCAAAGCAATGATTTTTATTCAATGTTCTGTAGTTGATAAGAAAAATAACGACCAAATGTAAAATCCAAGATGCCAAGGTTGAAAAATAAGTTAATCTCTACAATTGGATTAAAAATGACATTGAAACTTGGTCGAATGCATCAAGTATTTGAACATTTAGTAAATTTTATAGAACTACAATAGAAAAATGTTATGACATGATTTTTGTATTATAAAATTTTAGAATATTTTAAAAATCTTATTTTATCAATTACCTAAATATAATTAATGTGTTTTCTACTGTTTCTTTATTTCAATTTCACTTCTCTAAACATAGTTTCTAAGATTTTGAACGGAACTAAGAATGAAATTTAACCCTTATACCAATATATTTGTTGCTCTGAAAAAAAAAACAATTCTTGAGGAATAATTTTTATCTTTTTATGTCATAATAGCTGAAAATTTTTGTTTGTATTTTACTTTAACGGTTTCTAATAATAATTAATCAATCAGTTTAATTTCCCCAGTGAAGCGGATGGGTATTAGCTACTTATGTACTGTATAGAATCAAACAAAAAATATGGTTCTTATTATTTCTATCATTGATTGTAATCACACTCGAAACTAATTTTTCTCTTTTTTCTACTTATACCTACTTACCTACCTTCATAACTTAGAAGAACTTTTTCATGCTATCAAAAATAAATTCAGTACTCAACAAAAGATTTTATCATTTATTTAATTTTATATAGAATATAATTAGCTCAATATAGTTTAATACACATACACACAGTTAACATACCATAAATAGTTCGGTTTTTCCTAAAGTTCGATTTGTCTCATGTCAGCAGTGAACATTGAACGTATACAAGTATAAACTTTGATTTAAGAGGTATTGAAGTAGATGATTAAATGTATGTTGATTCATAATTGGCTTTCACACATTCACGCAAGAAACAATTTTGATGACAAACATTAAATTAAGAGTTACATTAAAATCTTAACGATTCATAAAATATAATTTTCACAGTAGGCATATTGTTCCTTAAAGCTCAATTCTATATCGATAACTTTGATAATAATCGGCAAAATAATCGTAATTGTTATTCGTTAAATTTCAAAAATTCATTACAAAAATTTTTTAATCCACACACTATATGTTTTTAAAACTATTTGTTTTGCATCAAAATTACTTTTTACGTAAATTTTTAAATTCTTATTATACATGGGTACATTTATAATTAAAATAGCTTGTATCTTAAAACTGATTTTCAAAAATTCTTCATTATTTATTAACAAAATGAAGGAAGAAGATTCCGAAGAAATCTCAGATTTTGGAAGTTGATTGGTATTTGCAAAGTATTTATAATTATAATCGGTTAGGCTTCCAAAATTCATTAACTTCTATTAATAATGTATTTAATTTCATAAAGCTATGTTTAAAACCATTAAAGCTGTAATAATTTTTAAACGTTAGATAAACTTTCAATATAATACAAATATAATATTTTAAACGTGCAGGGCATTTGGAAGAGAATTGAAAATTTTGAAATTGAGCGTTAATCTCTCTATTTACATCTATTCTTTATTATCTTTATTATCATCATCATCGTCAATATATTCTTTTATAGTTTGTTCAGGACTTCCATTTTTGTTATCTTTTACTTCCTCGTTTGCATTTTCAGCCGTTACATTATTTACATTTCCTTTAATTTTATCCTCGGATATAACTAAACTTACGCTCTTTATTGAGCTTTCACCATTACCTTGTTTGACTTTTGTTACAGTTTTCTGCATTTTAATGAAATTGAATAATGACTTATGTTGAACACGATTATCGGTATTATCGTCAGTAGTTTTTACTGGAACAATACTATCATTGGTAGCCTCAGTATTTTCATTAACGACAGGTGTCTGGTTTGCTTTATTTTCTATAATACATTCAGCACTCTCTGTTTTACTTATGGTAATAACCGGAATGTTCTCCGACCAAATTGAAGCATCTGAGTTTTGTCGAGCTTTGTTCGATTTTTTCGAATTTTCATTTTGTTTGGTGAAGATTTTTTTTCCATGAACTTGTTCAAGTGATTTTTTTGATTGTTGCTTTTCATCTTTATTATCTTCTAAAATAGACTCATGGAATTCATTATCAGTACCGTCTTCTTCTGATTGAACCGACTGAACTCCAAATGCATTTTTTATTATACGTGCCATAATTTCTATAAAAATGGAGCTATTAGAAATAAAGCTTCTTTATAATTTTGATTTTAATTACCTCGTTTTTTATTTTCTGCTTTTTTCTCAGCATTTGCTAGTCCTTCAGCGTCATTTGAGCTTAGTTGTTTGTTTTCTTGTTCCTGAGCTTTAGGCATGCTTGCCAAAAGCCTTTTCCATTTTCCTAATGGAGCATTATCTAAGGAAGCTGAACCAGTTTTATAACGTTTGTCAGCAATTTGAAACATTTTTCGACGTTCTTCGGTACGTTCTCGTCTTAATTGAATCTATAAAAATTGTTACTGTGAAAACAATGAAATTATTAACCTAAGAAGTATTACCTTTAAATCATTATTAGCTTCTCTTAATGCACTTGATAAAGACGTTAAATAATAAATAATTAAAACTAGTAAAACAAGCAAAGGTATAACAATTCCTGGTGAAGCGATATAATCTAACACTCGATGTAATCTGTGAGGTACAATATCATGGAGTGTTTTCGTTAGCATTTGTGATATGGTATCATATCCTGAAAAAGGACCACAATGCCAAGATGGTTTTACCCATACCATTGCATATCCTACAGGCAGTACGCATAGGAATAGCATCGTGAGAAGTAGTGCGAAATAGAAATTATTTGAACGAGATGCTCTGAAGACGATTTCATGTGGTACATTACAAGTAAGAACGGTCCAAGAGCGAAGGTACATCATTATGACTAGTTTTATTAGATTGATCAGTGCCAATCCAGGTGAGAAAAACATTCCCATCCAAACCATTCCTTGATTGTTCACCAAATGTAGAATGTTTTCGGCTATTTTAAAATCGCCGTACTGTGGGAATTTTTTTTCGAGATCCCAGCACCAACAGTTGTTCATGTATCGTACAAAAAGGGCACGAAAGAAGTCCATTATTAAAGTTGAGAGGACGGTTAACATCTAAAATTAAAAAAAAAAAAATAACTTAACGAATGGTAGGCTTATTCCCTATAATTTTCAATTTGATTCACGTCACCGTTAGAGAGAAAAAGATTTTTAAAATTGGATTTTTTAATAGGAGTTACTAGACATGAAATTTCCTTATACCGTAGTAAGTAGTTCCTACTTGAATATTCCCTATTTATTTTTTCGCAGTTGAAAGTTCATGTATTTTCTTAACTTTTTGTAACTAAATATGCATATTTTCTTAACTAATCTTTTAGTAAAAAAGCAATAAAAAAAAACGAATTCATCAATTTTTGATATTAACTAAGTTTTATTAATAGTTAACCAATTATAATTTTAAAAATTTTTATATTAAGCAATAATTTATAAAGAGTTCATTGTAATGTTTTATTTATATTTACTCCCATGTAAAAGGTCAAATTTAAAAACCTTTTTCGCGGCATATATAACTTGTTACTTAACACAATGAATTTATTAACTCTAATAATTTGTTTGAAAATGATAAATTAAGTATTAATTTTGAAATTTATTTTTTCTTATGGTGTCCAAAAATTGATGGCATATACAAAAATATTGGCTCCATATCAAGTTATAAATATCAATATTAAGATTTACCACAATCCTTCTTTTCATTTTTCATTTAAATAACACAGAAAAAATAATTTTTTATCTTTGAATTTTCATAATTTTGGAACAGTTAATCGTAACGACAATCTAAAAGAAGGAACTTAAAGAAAAGTTTACACTCTACAAAAAAAGTCCTTCGAACAAATTTAAAAAATATGAAAATAATTTAATAGGTGTTGTTTTTGAATTGTGATATCTTTGAAACGGTTGATCTGAGGAACTTTATTTGGAGAACATTTTTTTAGAGCATGAAATTTCCTTTTAATCCGTTCCTTCAGATTGCTGCTACGATGTCTAAAATTATGAAAATTCAAAACTTAAAATAAAATTTCAATTTTTTGTGTTATTTAAATGGAAAGTGAAAAAATGGATTGAGACCAATATATTGATATTTATAGCGCGTTTTAGCACGCGCTATTGCTCTATTGTTGTACGCATATACCTACGTAGATGTAAGCTGTTACCATATTTCGATCTCAAAAACGGTTATCTGTGTGAAAATTAGCTGAAGATTAAACATTAGGTAAATAATGTAGTGCAGTTTTAAATATAATTCAAAATATTCTTACAGCATTAAAGAAACGAAAGATTCACCAAAGTTCAAATTTAAAGAGATCTGAGCTTGAATATTACAATTTTTGTTATACAAGACATTTTATAAGACTTTTGAGCTAGCAATGCCCTAAAGAAATATATGTAAGAAATTTTCAATTTATTGTTTTTTTATTCCAATAATACCTACCTAATTCTTTTTTTTTTCGATAAATTTAACTGAATTTATACTATAATAAAAATTGGTAGTAGGTAATACTAAAATAGTAACAAATACTTACCAAATCCATAATTGTAAGTTTCACTAATTCTTGTCCAAACATCGTTTCCCAACACAAATCTCTTAGCTTTTTTCGAAGTTTTATATCTGATCGTTCTAAATTCCTAGGAAGTTGTTTCTTTCGTGGTTTCAAAAAGCTTAAATTTTTCTTAAGATCATCCGCAGAACTTACAGTTGTTAGTTCTTCATGTTCCAGATTTTCATCAGTTAATTCCTCACATTTGGTTATATAACATTGTTCAGATACTGTATCTGTTGCATCTCCATAATTACTTGTAATTGAATGGTTTACAAATTCAAATAACGATGATTCCGTCGAGGTAGTATTATTTAATGAAAATATTGAATCATTTGCAAGCATTGATAGTTTTTTCAACGTATTTGCACTGTTGTTATTTTCATTTACAGATATATTGTTTATTAATTCATTGATAAACTCTTCATAGTCATAATCATAAAACTCATCATAAGTATCATTTTCTAAGAATTTAGGCTCTATAGGCAAGCGTATCGAAAAATTTTTAAAATTCTCCAAAAACGAACTCGTGTAGTTATATGGCTCAAAATCAGAAGCATTTAACGTTGGAAAATCAGTTGTTAAATTGTAATAATCCGATATGAAAGTATCATTTAAGTTTTCGGAAATTGTCGTTGTGTTTTCGAAAAACGAGAAATTATTTTTAGTAAAATCTGTCGAGTTTATAGTTGAATGGGTGACTAATGTTGTTAAAAATATTGTTGTTAATGTCTGTGTTATGTTTATGGCCCATTCTGTACAGTTTATAATAATATTGTAACAATGAGGGGTTACAAACGATAAGTTATTAGAAGTGGTTGATGTTAAAAATGTCTTTAACGGTAACCCAGAAGTAGGTAAAGGTGGATTTAATACAGAATATGGTTCAAGCGAGTCGTCATGCGTTGCATTCAATTTGAGCTTTTGTAACTCATCTTGCTAAAATAATAGGTAATATAAAACACAAAATAAATTTAATTTCTATGTAGATTTTTTATATATACCATATCTTCAATTTTTCCAAACAATGCAAAAATCAGTGAATATAAATTTAATAGGTTCAATGCCATAATTCTGAAAATAGACTTTCCATCATATAAAGAAACTTTTAGCTATTATAAAATAGTTGTACCTTGCAAGTTGTAGTCGAAGCTGTTTTCTTGGATGGTAATATTCTAAAAAACCTAATAGCTCAAAAAACGTGGGAAATATTGTTGATATCAAGGAAAGCACTAAGGTGATTTCATTTTGACGCCACCATCCATTATTTGCGCCTTCTTCAGTTGATCTTTGTACCACAAAAATTACAGCATACGCTGACATTCCAAGCAACACAAGCACCATCAAGTTAACAAATACTCGCGAGGCGATCACTTTCCAACTTTAAAAATTGACTTTCTTAAAATCTAATTCAAATTCATGAATGAGCTTACTTACTTGCGATCTTCACGTTTTTTTTCGGCCTCTTCCAACAACGCTTCTTTAAAACCTAACACTAACGATGAAACTCGATTCTGAGCCGTTTCTGCATTTCCAATCATAAAATCCCATCCTGTAAACAGTTTCCAAGTGAACACACACTCGTCTTCTTTTTCTGAAAGTTTTGACATTCGAGAATTTTTCGCCATTCTAAAAGAAAAATCTATAACTTAAATTTATCCTTTTTGAATGTTGGTTTATATATTACTTCCTTAATGTAGCGATAAAGCTATAAACATACACAAGTAACCCTGCTACAAAATATGCCAATGGTAATCGATATCCACCAGTACCATTTTTATTAGAATAATATCCATAAAATAATGGAGAATATTTTAATACTCCTCCAAAATTCCATAGAGTCACTAAATTTGTTGCAACTCTTTGTTCTTCTGGTAACATTACTTTACGTTCTCCTGAATTTTTCCAATCTGCTGTTAACAACTGTAAATATGTTATTAAAACCTTATATTGATTGCCGTTTGGACATTGCTTACTTCTGGAACAGCGACAAACGCTATAAGTGTACCAGATATAACTAAATTAACCCAAAACAACCAACGTAAAAATGTAAAATACGACGCGACAACAGAACCAAAATGAGATTCAATCTGTTTGATTCGTAATTCCCATGGGGTTAAATATTTAGAAGCATTTGCAATTTCTCTCCTTATGTATTGCCATTTCTAAAAAAACTAAAATTAACACCATATACATGATACTAGTTTATAGTTTTTACTTTATTTGCTAAAAGGCGAAATCTTTTAACTACGTCTCTGGTATTTCGAGAGGCAGCTAAACGTTGCTGTAAAGCACCTTCGTGTTGTTTTACATAAGCTTGAGCAGTTTGAACAAGTCGTAACTTTCGTCGCATTGGCCATGGTTGTGTTCGTACTGTACTCAAGACTTCCTTGTGAAGCTTTAAAAGCTCATACATTTCTTCTGAACCTGTTGTATCATCTACTGTTATAACAGTCCTAAAATAAAATCATTGCATGAAAATAGGCAAAATTTCTATACACAAAGAGTTTAAATACGTAATTACAAATAAAATGATTTTTAATTTAAGTTTGTTTGATTAGTACTTCATTAGGTAGATGTATTATACTTATGTGTATTTAAAAGTGAGTTTAATGAATATATAAATGTGAATGAAATGTTGAAATGCGATCGTCGTAAGTGGGCGTATAATTATCTATTTATTTACTTAAAATAATAGATATTGAATCGTGAGTGTATGCAAATGAACTTACTCTCCAGAACTTGTTGTAAAAACGGACGAGCGACGTCTATTTACTGAACAAAGTGAATCCAGATCCGGACTGAATGGAGAACTAGCTCTGCGTTTTGATGAGCGTCGTCGAGATTTTCGTGTTGAAGCTCGCCTCATCATTACAGCATTTACACTTGCTGAGTAGTCCTCATCTTCAGAGCCTTCTAAATCCGGGGCTGGCAAATGTGAAGTCCCCATTTTGGCTATTTGTTTTTTGTAAAAAATGTTAACATTTTAAAAATAGAAATGAATCAGTTGAAATTTTTAAAATAATAATTCTATATTACCTATTACATCTATACAAATGGTGGATTCTAGTTGTTTAATATTCAAATTGTTTTCTTGTGTATATAAGGGTTTAACCTTCATAAAAGTGCCTATTAAGTTCTGGGTACAATCTATTCTTAAAATAAGAAAAAATAATTTTTGTATTCCGAGTAGACATGCAACGACTATTTGACCACTATCCGGTATTCAGCTGAATATACTGTGTATACTATTCGGCTGAATACCGAATACTAAATCATAACAAAACAAATGTTTAATTCGAAATTCAAACAAATTCAAATTGAAAATCAATCAGGGAGAGTTAATTATGATGAATCAAAACAATTTGAGTAAATTTTCCTCGAGTAGGAACCTGCTTTGAGCTTAGAAACCACTACTTATATGGATCTAGTGTCCGATTCAGGCAAATACTTTGTAAATAAAAATCAAATTCGGTTGCCGTTAAATTTTCCTTTTTTTTTAATAAACAATAATGCGTCTTGTGATACGATTTACTCATTAATGAAACGGCCGAATATTCGGTACCAAATATTCGGCTATTCGGCTGAGAGTGTGACCGAATATTCGGTATTCGGCTAAATCACTATTCGTTGCATCTCTAATTCCGAGATATCAATTTTTTGGTGTTTTAAGTGGCTTTAACATCTAAGGTCATATAACGACTGTCTCACACACTCAAAGTTTCTGTAGGTTATAAATCTCAGGTGGTAGTGCTGCTGACGCATGGAGCGGAAATCAACTGTTCTAACCACTGCGCCATTCAGTGGACTTATATCATTTTTAGTGATATTAGATAATCTAAAAAGTTTAAAAAATTGGAATGCGTAATTGTATACGAGTAATTATACTAATGTCTATAATCATAATATAATGTATATATCATCATTATATCATTGCGCTCGTGGTTTATAAGTATTGGTATTACATGTTAATATAATCTGAGTGAACGATATATTACGATGCTATCTTTGACATTATTCGTTGAAAAATGCATAAATTACGAGTTTAATGTAGATATAAGATTCTAATTTAACAGTAATTTATCGCTGAACAAATTTTTACAATTAAAGCTTTTGTAACTTACGTCCGAAAAATTATAACTTTGACATAATAGTTGAATTTTTTAGGTGCCAATGAAAAAAAACAACCGAAATTGGTTAGTATTCAAAATAGTATGAGTTTAGAGCTTTTATCGGGAGTGAAAAAGAGATAAAACGCTATAAAATAAAATTTTGTTGGCATCTTCTGAAAGACGCAAGGCAGTATTGCTAGGTCAGTTTTCTGAAAATCTGGAGAAAGACGACAAAAAATTAGTGGATTTACATCGATTGCATCTAGAAAAATCCGTAAACTATATGAAGAGCCAAGAGGTTCGATTACTATCAAAACTAGTTTACAAGGTGCATATCTTGTTAATCTACATGGGTGACAGGTCTTTTGTGCACAGCTGAAACCAGAGCTTCCAAAAGGGCTCTAAAAGACAATCTCGCTATACCTTAATCAAAGACTAGAGACAGCGCTGAAAAAAGCTTTTATCGGGAGTGAAAAAAGGGATAAATCGCAATAGACAATAAAAAAATATTTATTTCTTAGTTGAATCTCTTGGAAGAAGAAACTGTGAACCCACTTTGTGACTTTGTCGTTGAACAAATTTTTACAGTTAAAGCTTTCTGACTAACGTTCGAAAAATTATAACTTTGACATAATAGTTGACTTGTGTAAGTACCAATGAAAAAAAACAACCGAAATTGGTTAGTATTCAAAATAGTATGCGTTTAGAGCTTTTATCGGAAGTAAAAAAGAGGTAAAACTCTATAAAAAGTTAAAATTGTATTCCATAGTTTAAACCTTGGGTGAAGAATGTGAACCCTCTTTGGGACGAAAATTATTTTTTTTATATATTCACTAAATACGCTCAGGATTCTTCTTCAGGATTAGCCTTAAGATTATTTTAATATACAAAGCTTTAAAGTCATTGCGAGCTATAGCAAGTAGTGAATTATAGTTTTTTTGAAGTTAGTAACAATGATTGTAACTTGTGATAACTCGTAGGTAATAATGCTTGTATGACGAAGAAACCCAACATGATCCAAATCACAAAATTATTTCTTAAGGGGTTTCTTAATATAATGTAAAAAATTATAACTTCAGCAATTACCTAAGCGTTGTGTTTGTTTCTTTACATAAAAATACTACATTTTCAAATCTTTACAAAATTAGTCTAAGAAAACAACAAACGGTTTAAAAACAAAAAATTCCTTTAATGAATGTTTAATTTCAACAATACCTACCAAAATAGTCAACAAAATATTCTTCTATAACAATCCCATATTTAAAAAAAATATTTTTTTTTATTCTAATGAGAAATTAAATATTTTGCAGCTTTATGACCAAAAACTACTTGAAACTTATAAAACAATTTATTAACTTTTAATCGAATCGTGCATTTTAAAACAAACATATTTTATGTTCTTTTTGAAAGAACTTTTGATGGATATTTTTTACGAGTATATACACTGATTCATAACAATTTTTTTTACTGTTTTTTTATAAATTAAATTTATTAAATTGTATAACTATGAATTTTAATTAAATGAAAGTTTTTATTAAGTTGATGGTAGATTTAGTTTAGATTTCTGAAAAAGCGTATATTTACGTGTAATTCCTATGTGAATAATTATTTTTAAGTTAATGCATGTAATAGGTATAGGTATTATACAAAACACGCATTTAGTAGAGACTATTAAAGTACAATGCAGTTATAAAAAATACAATTCGCATGTGTTAAAGGCTGGATTTCATTGCTAACAAATTTTATTTTGGCAATGTGGCTTTTGTATCAACGTTTTTTTTTTTAATTCAAAAATTTAGCTAAACTGTGCTTTTAGTTTATTCTTGTTGTCCTAACAATATTTTTTAAAAATATTTTTAACTAAAAATCCATAGAAAAAGGTCTTTTCAGAATTAATCAAATAGCAAAAGAGAATATGGAAACTACGGTGAAAAAAATAGTCTTATAGGTAAATATAAAAATATATTTTACTAGAAATTGTAATGACATAATGCAACAATAGCGAAACTTAAATAAAACGATCAAAAAATCAAAATTTTTGTCAAAGCTAAAACCGAATCACCTGGAATAAATGAATACAATATAAATGATGGAATTTGAGAAATCACTGATATGATAAGTGGTTACATATATAAATATTATTTATAAATTATAAATTTCACTAATTTTATTAATTAATATAACAAACTAAGAGAAAATCAAAAATCTAGAAAAGTTTTTAAAATTTTCACTGGTTTCACACGTTTAGAGAGTAAGTAGGTACTTAAAATATAACACCAAAAGAGAAATAAAAAATAGCAAGTGTGTGAAAAAACTTTGAAATACAATAAAAAGAAATACGATTAAAGTAGCAAAAGACTTTTGAAAATTTTCCGTTTTAATTCTGCTTTTTCTTTTCACAATTTACGATTTATTATCAATTATAAAAAGTAGTAAAAATATTACAGTTGCTAGTAGGAGGAAGAAAGATCATAAAATTTTTATTTCGTAAAATTCAATCTATAAAACTCTATCGTTAATAATTTAATGGTTTTTTAAAAATTTAATGATAAAATAATCGTAAACTCACCCTCTGATGAGTCAGGTGCAAAAAAGTTCACCTTGACCGAATTATCACTGCACATTGAACGCTCTTCCGGAGCAAAAGTCACTGATAAATGATCAATTGATGGTTGCGGTGACGGTGACTCCAACTAAATGCAAATTGAATTATTTTAAAACTCCAACAACTTATAACATTACGTTTCAACTAAAAAACTATTTAAACAAAACACAATGAATGAAATTGAAAAATATTACAATTGAAAGAATGGAAATGTCTTGAAACGGCGACGTTCGATAGAAATTTGGTCAGACAGATACTTTGTTGCGAAATACATAGCGACTTACGCACTGATAGGCGAAAATTTCGATACGTGAAAAATGTAGATATAAGTTGATGATAGTTTATCGTTGTTAACAAAAGAAAGCAAATAACATTCTCGTGCAAAGATAGAAACTGGAATAGGGGTGGTTTGATCCAATGTGTGAGACTAACATCGATTGAAGTTGAAATAGAAGTGTGATCCATTTCCAGGTGTGGGGCCACACCCCCAACAATATCCTTAAGTTAATTTATGCTTAATAAGAAACAATAATTTGTTTTCGAGAGTATCCATTGTTCGATAGGAACAACGTTTGCCAAATAAATTCTACAAGTGGTTATTAATGGAATATAAAACTTTTGATTTATTCAATGCAAACTTCAATGATGATTCATTTAAAATTTGTACTAGTGAATTTTTAACTATGCACAAATTTTACTTACAAATTTATTAAATTATAGTTCCCAAAAAAAATAACTTCCCTTTGATTTCAATTAATGTTAAACAGCATGCAAATAAATTAAAAAAATGCCATAAAACAATAAACTTTACATTAACTTTTATGGTGTTCAAATATTAACAAAATGAAAACAATAAAGGTAGTTACGATTATTCCCAAAGCAGTCGAACGGTGCTTTCACCACTTTAACAGTCTTAATTTATTTGCCAACGAATATGAGGTCAAACATTGTAAATTTATTTGGATACCCGTATGTTTCAACCGTACAAACATTTTCATACCCTTCCAGAAAAATCAATGTTTACATAGAATCCTATTTGATAGAATTTCGTTTTGGAAATGAAAGTTATTTAGTTCATTTTTACCATAAAATCAAATGGACAATAGGGGTGTGTCGAATAAATAGAAATACAGATATATAGGGAGAGCCGTGTACATTTAAGGATAATAGAAAATTTAAATAACTGATTTTAGGTATGGGATATAAAATTGTTTATCTTATTTTATAATTTTAGGGACAAAGTTATAGAATTTCCATTAGTTTCATTTTTTAAAAATAAGATTTTTTATATTTTTTATTACATTGTTTATGCTATACTTTAGGTAAGTAGGAGTAAAAACTTTAATAAACAATAAGAATTGTGATTTAAACAAAGATAATATATAATCATAAACGTCATAATTTTAAAAGAAGTATTTTTTGATTTTTGAGCAATTGAAAATTCCTTATGACAAGATTTTTTTTTCATTCTACGGGTCTCAGAATTTTCCTTCCCTTTATCACCGCGAGCAATGAGGTCTATTATGATGTGACACTCTGTATTAACTAGGGAAGCATCAGGCTCTTAAAGAAAGCCATCACCTGCCTGGCTGCCATTGCTATCTCGCCAGGCTCATGTCCGCCTTTCCGAGATGCTACAGTACAGTCTTCTTTTGAAAGCTGCCTCACATGAGCACAACATATGATTCAGCGTTTCTGCCGCTTTCCAGCAGAGACAACATTTGTTAGTGTCGGCCTTACCGATCTTGTGAAGATGGTAATTAGGATACAGTGGCCCGTATAGAGGCTTGTTCGGAGCTTAGCGTCCTTTTTTCCGAGTGACAATATGTCATGAGTTCTCTTCTTGGAGTACTTTATGAATTTCTTAGCTTGTCTATGCTCCGGAGTATTCCTCCAGTACAAGACCTTGGTTTTGGTCTCCCAATGTAGAAAAGCGTTAGTATAATTTATCTTATACTAATTAAAAAAATTATTGAAAGGTCATTTAAAGTACTAAAAGATTTTTGCTATCATTTGAAATCTATTATACGTGTTTATGAAAGAAAACGTTTAAATTATGAAACTAAAAAACAAAATATGTGCGATCAAAAAGAACTCTTGGATGAACTCAATTTGGTGAAAAAAGGTATCAGACTGTGATAATTATTTATCACTACGCAATACCTAGAATTTACAAAATTGTAGTATTTGGCGGTCTCAAACATTTTTGGGAAGCTAAAATATCAGAGAATGAAAGAGAGTACTCTGAGAAAACGGTTAAAATTTAACTTAACAGCAGCTCAATTAGGATAATTTTTGCTAACATTCACTAATGAACAAGAAAATGGTGTGTAATGGTGTATATATAGGTACAATTACTTAAAATGTGTGATCTTTATTATGGTCTCAATATGACTAAACTACGGACACTTATCTCCGAGTATGCTGCAACAAATCATATTCCTAATCCGAAGACATGGAAGATATAGAATTCAGACATAAAAAATGTTGAACTGTTGAAGCAATAAATATAGGTATCAATAGATAATAGAAATGAAAAAATAAATAATTAGTAAAAAACACTATAAAATGAATATAACATATATGAATAAACTATTTAATTTTTATAGTTAAATTAAATTAAACTATATTTAAATTAAAAACTAATTTCCCTGTTGTTACGAGTACGCACACTTACCTGGCCTACTGCGCACACATGCCCCTATATTGGGGTAAGTGCACGCATTTTGACAAAGATTTATTTTAATTATTTTCCAGCAGTACATGTAAGTAAATTTGATTTGGTTTTTTGTGATTGTTAAAATAGTAAAGCCTTAACATAAATTATTTTGTTTTATTTTATTTCACATCCAGTTTTGAATTTTATAACGGTTTAAAAAAAATGCGCACTCTTGCTCCACAAGACTCTATTGTCTTTATGTTGTTAACAAATCCAAAAAACTTTTTATAATTTTATGCATTTGCTTTTTTATGTTTTCATCCTTTAAATATTTTGTGGCGTAGAAAATGCAATTTTAAGCCAAATTTAATTTGGTTTATATTAGTTGGTTGTTCTCTGCTTGTCTATAAGAGCTGCGGGATTGCAGCCCCTAAAGTATACATTGAAATGTTTCTATTAATATTTATTCATTTATAATCTACGAAATTATGATTAAAACTGCCTCCTACCCCTTAAATTGGATAATATGCGATATATTCTAGCATTAAATGAAATCAAAATATCAAAAAATACCAAAAACCGTGCAATTCCTGGTCAATATTGGTTTTGCGTGTAATAAAATAAATAATAAACTCCATTAAAACTTCCAAAACAAATTGTAGAAAGTTTTGCTCATGAGATGTACAATCCTTATAATTTTCTTTAAAATGGTCTTCATACTAATTTTATTATGTTAGAATAGAGTTGAGATAAGAGGAAATATTGTAATTTAGTTTATAATATAGGTACTTTTAACAAGGTGATGATAATGAACGGTTCGGTTAATAGTATATACTATATAGCATCATATACCTACATATATACTTATACATATAAACGGCTCGTCTGAGAAAACTTAATAAAAGATTATCTACATTAGATAAGTCTGTTTATTATTGATTCCGTGATAATGATGCAATTGCTTATCTAAAACTGAACAACCACTTACAACAATGACGCCATGTTCTTATTTACACCACATTCAATTTATATGATTAGTTAAGTTCGTAGAACAGCGTTCGTAGCACTAAAAACAGAGATAATGAAAATGAAAAACAATTTCATCATCATCATCCTCTTTTGTGTTAGTATCGGCACTGCCCCATATTAAGAGAGCAGTTAGCACGCCATGTGCCCCAACATTAATCTCCTCCCTGGTTTTTCACGTTTATTTGAAAACTCTTTTCCATGGAAAGCTCTTTGTGTGTGTGTGTGTGTGTGTGTGTGTGTGTGTTCTTCTCGACACCCAAACAACCTACCTCTCTAACTACTCTATAACTGATGCGAATGCCATACTTTCAATACAACCTCCCAATGTTTATTTTATAGCATGTGAAAATTTATTGAGAATTTGAAATATAGTCATACAAATTAAAATGTATGTTAGTATTGTTCTTTTAATGCTTCATCATTTTAAATTGCTTTATTTGTATTGAAACATCCGTAGACACATTTGTTTTAGTTTTTATTGCTTCTTTTGTAAAACTATATCAAAATAAGTACTTTATTGTATTATTTATTGCTATTAATTATTTTATATTTTGTAAATTTTATATTGGCTTCATTCGGCTGTTACATAAGATCTTATTAAAATGATTTAACTTTCGTATCAATATCATTTACAACTTTTTCATCAAAGAAATACAAATTATCATTGTAAAGATCTGAATAAAGGTCATTATGAAAATATCGAACAAAAATTCAGAAAAATATCTTTGTGCGCCCTAAATAATACCCATTTACTGAAATTACCTGAATGATACATGTTTCATTCAACTTCATTACCTAATAATTAGCAAAAAATGTTGAGCTTTGTAAACTTTTAGAACAAATTTCGGCTTATTATATAAATTTAGTATTAGAAGCTTCAACAAATAATTTTATGAGTAGACAAGAAAATTTTAATTTTATTAACTTGTGTCCTAGTCATAAATTTGTGATATAATAAATAATTTCAAAATTATTGTTCCATTAAAGTCAATAAAAATCGTCCTTAAAATGTCCTTAAAAATCGAATGGCATGAGTTTTCAAAAATACTTTCTTTGATAACTGTTTTTTAAGTCCTTAGCGACTAATGCTTGGTATTATATTTCGTTCATTAGTTTCTAGGATTAGAGGATTTCTTTGATTGGCTCCAGAAGTGATAAATTATTGAGAGCCTTCATTATCTATAATAGTTGGGGATTCTCTTTTCCATTTTTAAACGCTGTAGTGCGGGACAGAACGCTGGCATGGGAGACTGTTATGAGATCACCACACTTCGAACAACTTCTGGGGGCAGATTTCTGCAGTAAAATTTGATAATTTGTTTTAATTTTTTTCTAATAACTTGTAAGTACTTACTTTAGAAAAATCATTTCAACTGCTCTAAATTCGTATTTTCATGTGAGGCAATATAAAGATACACCTTAAAACTGGAGAAAAATTAGTTAATTGCTAACTGCTTAGTAAGCATATTTAAACATAAAAACGTATTAATTAATTAAATAGATATGATTTGTTAAGATTTAATTTTACTAAAATGAGAAATAAATGATTACATTCACTCGCTATCAGCTTTTACACATCATTTGCTGTTTTAATTATAGTTTATTTACATAAATAATTAATAAATTTTCCTCTAGATTCAAATTAGATATAGAAATAAGCTTGCAATACTTGTAGGATTTCTGTAAAGTAAAAATTCATTAAATTGTCATTTTTGCGGAATAAAATAAAAATACTTTTTTATATGTAGTTATATAGTTATATCTATAAAACCTACCTAATACTCCTATTTTAACCTGCAGAAACCAGAACAAAACCATGCAGATAACATGTATACGGTTTAACAAGTGATGACTATTACGCAATATAATTAGTATTTCCTTTCTTCATAAGAGAAACATACAAATCCAAAGTTGTAACTTTTCCATAAACATTGAAAGAATTGAATTAGTTAATGCATAAAAGTAAATATTTCGTATGTTAATACTTTTTCTTTTAAGTAACAATAATTCATACAGTTACAAACAAAAATAGCACAGTGTAATTTTGTTATTATAAATTACCATAAACATAAATTACTTTTGTCAACATACACCTACACACTAGCTAAGGGTAGGTATCATGTATTACGTTGTATCTACCAATATCTACCTATCAGGTATCTACGTTAATTTACTTATTAATCATATTTGCTGGGAAAAGACATAGTTAAACAATCTAGCTACCAAGATTTGTAGGGGAGATAGTTGTAAAATGATCCTAAATGTAAAATGATTTTCCACCGTTTACGAGTGCCTATTGTCGATATTTACCGATATTACGATATTTTTAATGGTTTCATTAGAAAATAATTAAATAACATGCTGGTAGAAACTGAAATTTTTGGAAAGCAAATTGTTATTTTACAGATCATTTCGTGAGCTTATAAACGTAAAATCACTCGCAAAAATTGGCTTGAAAAACAAACGTTAAAGTGAAAGAACAATGCTAAAATGTAAATGCTATTTCCCTATGGATCATTTTATACATACATGTACGTGGATAATAATCTGAATACTTAATAATTTAAATATTGTTTTTTAGTCTAAAACTTTGAGCGCAGTTTTTACTCTTAAGGGGAACATTTTACCCGCATATTCCCTACCTACCTAAATCAATGACGTGTAAATTACAATTTTGTATAAATAATATCAAATTCCTCCAACTGATATCTTGTTTACGATTAGCGATTTAATTGATAAAAACGAGCACTGAATTTAAATTTTTTTTTTCAAAAACGTAAATTAAGCATTCATTATGTAAACAAAATTAATAAACGGCAAATTGTTACTAAATATATTTTTACAATTAAGTTGTGTTTGATTGCAACTGTGTATTGTAAATATGTTTATTTTATTTCTATATATAAGGCAATAGTAATGTAATTAAATCAAAAAGCATTAGTGGCCAAATGTAAATATTTTCCGCGTACCTATAAGAGTTAAATTTTAATCGTCGTATAATGTTTCCATTGGAAGTATTAGTCTTGTTTAAAACAGTAAATTATTTGAATATAAGTGAGCATAATAAAGGGATTTTTACTTTCTTTTATTACTACTTATAATATAGTAAAGAAATAATTGTTTTTTTTTTATTTATTTTTTTGTGTGTTTAAAATCGTTTTAACATCTATCATATCACGACTGTCTAAACACAGAGAATTTCTGTTGGTCAATTATATCTTTTCTCTAGAGCGGCGGTCGGTGAACCGGGGTTAATTACCCCAATTGGGGTAAAAATAAAATTTTGGAAGGTAATAAGAAATTTTTTTGCTATAGCTATTTTATAAACGTGTTAATATGACCGAAAACTATAATCAAATTGTTCTTAAATCAAAAAGCTCCAATTTTGAAATTATTGTATCAAACATGAAGCAAGATCATTTATCCAAAATCGTAAGGGGGAATTTTTTCAATTAATTTTTGTTTTTTCCAATATCAGAATTTTATTTTCTTTTTCTATTACATACTTTCTACTTTCGTTCAAGTTTTTTTTCGGGTAAATTAATTCAATAAATAATTTATAGTTTAAATTTACATTGATTGTCTCACCCGACCGCTGCTCTAGACTATAGGATCTTAAGTCCCTTAAGTCTAGGATTCAACGGGGAATGAACTCAGTACCCACTTGACGAATGAAGCGGAGAGAGCAATTACTCTAGCCCTTGCAAATGCAATCAAAATGGTCACATTTTTGTAACATGGAGTTGTAGGTGGCTGCTCTAGCCACTGCGCCAATAGGTGGTACATAATAAGTATTGTAATCGGGTTGAATTTTCGATTTCAATTTTGAATCGAAATTATGTGTTTTTAAAAAAATGTCTGTGTGTAACAGTGATATCGTACACAAAGCTTTATCCGAAAGTCACCAATCTTGGACTTTTGCCTTCATATTTTATCTAGTTGTACCGCGAAGCTTTTGTTTGAAATTGGTTGACGGGAAACCCCACTTTATTCTATGGGTTTTTAGGTTTTGTAATTTCTTTGAGCTTGCTATAGTTATTTAACTCATCAAAGTCTACAATTTTATTTGAAACTTTTTCCTGAGAAAATTGTAATAAGGGGAAGTTAGCATAATATACACGACGATTTATTAATTTTCAGTACTTCAGTTTAAAATTCTATTTTAAATCTTTAAAAAATATTTTTTCCAAATTGCCTATTTACTAATTTTTTTTTCTTGTCGACCTAAAATATTTATAGGTACCAACAAAATTAAAAATCAAGTACCTAAACTACGTTTACTGATAACATTTACATAAAAAAATAACTCAAATTACTTATTTTAATTTTTTTATAAATGAAGACAGTGAAATTAAAACTTTTCAACATTCTCATGTATTTAAAAAAAAAAAACTTAAAAATTATTTATCTACATAAGATTATAGATATATATTTCTCCGATCATGGTTTAAATAATTAAGCGACATGAAGTACAACAATTGCGTGTGAGAAATATGTTTTTAAATGCACAATTATTTTCATAGTTAAAAATCCATTAAAACATTCATTACTTTTTAGAAAACTACCATCTTAGGTTTTTAAATAGTATTTAAAATTTGCTATAAATGATTCTTTGACACAATGAAAATAGTTAGGTACTATAAGCGTATTTCTCTTTCTTTAAAAATAAGTGTTTTACTTGCTTAAATTTTCACAACAGGTATGCAAATTATTATTTTACTTTACCTGAAAACTAGGTGATCGAATTCCCATCGAACTACGACGTGGGTTTGCTGAATTTATATCAAGCCGAAGAATACCTTGCGGCTTCTCTTTAGGCGAACTTCGCCCACGTGCCGACCGTTGTTTCGGCCAATCGGATTCCAATTGATTTTCAGATGGTGAAGACATTTGGGAAATAAACTATAAAAAATGAAAATCCAAACTTATCTCCAACAAGCCTCACATATTTAAATAAACTAAATATTATCAATTACTTTAAAACAAAACTGTTCTAATTATTTCCGCAACAATGTACGTTATGGTGTAATGAATTCAGAAAACAGTCGACTCCCGTGAAAGACTATTGAAAATTCGTTTTGAAACATTTTATTAGCATTCATTGTAAAAAAATAAATTTAAAGAACTGACATTAATATTTAATAAAAAATATACAATCTACTAAATAAAAGAAGATAATAAAATGTAGTTTTATTGTTATACTTTGAAATTATAACGCATGCATTTAATTTTTTAACAATTTTATAACTTACTTTTTTAAATTAATTAACTGCTTTTTTCGTGTATTTTGATTTAATTAATTAATTAATTTTATTATTTCACTATCACTTTCACACAAATTTCTTTTCAATTTTCTCAATTTTAAAAATAGTTTGTTGTCCATGTAATTTATCGTGTAAATGGAATTAGGGGTGTAATTTATTTGCTATTCAATAAAAATTTATTTACTGGATCCTCAAATAATTAAAGTGGCAACTTATTGAGGATGGTTTAAAATTAACGTTTTGTGTAAATAATTTTTGGAGTAAATTAAGAAGGTCTGTGTAAAAATTCCCTACAATATATTATAAAAAAATATTTTGTTAAGTTCGCACGCAAAGACGGTAAAAGTATTTGAAAGAATAAAGCACGGACGACAACGGGCTATAGGTACTAAGGTTTTATCTGTGCAATATTGTTGTGTATTATTGGATAGATGATGTATTCAACCACACCTGTGTGTACTTCGTAAGGGTTGGTTTACTTTGCTTAATTTGCTCATCGTAAGCTGTCACCGCGACGTTTATTAAATTAAAATTCTCGCCGACAAAAGAGGGTGTTCCTTCATTAAAAATGTGTAATATTTGCTTCTTCCTATATAGGAACGTACGACGAGGTTGAAGTCACCACTTCGGGATGAATTTGTGTTATTATATCATCAAATCGAAACCATTAACACATTCAACAATAGCCAACAAGTAATAATTAATAATCAACACCATTTAGGTCATCTATTTAAATATCTACGCTAATTACTTCTCAGTTATTTTAATTATTCATTAAATTCCTAGTATTCATTCTCCTTTAAATTATAAAAATTTTCCTGGAACTAAAAGGACATTGGGTGTATAGGTAAACTCATAGATATATCTGTGTCTATTATATTATAATACAAAAAATTAACCGCTCGTAGCTTTTAAGCTATGTTTTAATGAAAACTATGTTACTATGTTAAAGCTTAACTTTTTTATAGCATGAATAAAAATTTATGGTAAATTAGTTTTCTCTCTGCGTTTTTGATCTATTTCTTAGGATCAAAATACTCAAAATACTAATCAAATACAATAACTTTCGTTTTTCTCGAGTAAAGTCGTTTTCTTGAGTTATCCTTCTTATTACAAATCCTACTATTCTACTAACTAAACTCCAGTTTCGTTTGGGCTTAATTTTAACGAAATTGTATGTATTTAGGTATGTCTAAGGTTTTGGATGTAATAAAATATTAAATTATTAGATTCAAAACCATTCAGTGCAAGTTTTATTGGCCAATTTTACAACAACCAGGCGTTATTTTGGTCGTAACGTTAATGCATTTGATCCATACCAAATACTTAACACGCTTAACACATTATAAGGACGTAAAAATATGAATTTAGAGGCAGACTAAAAAGAATGAAAGTACTAACGACACGTAAACATTCAAAATAAGCGAATTTAAAAATTAAACAAAAAAATATATTTTAAACAATCAAAAAATATAGGATTTTTAAGTTTTCTGAGTTCAAGCAAAAATAATTTTTAGAATCAATCAGAATTTAATAATCTTTAACTACCAAAAAAAGTTCTTCTATTTTACTTAATACTGCTCAAAATTAAGAAAAATAACTTCAAAATTATTTCATAATCAAAGTCACGGAAAAATTAGACGCCAGTATAAGATGAGGAATTTTCATTCTAGAAAATATCTGCTGCGACTCGCGCTGCGAGGCGTCACAGTACCTACTTTCTTTTATGAAATTCGTTGTTAGTTAAAAGAACTATTATCTAGCACTTTATAACTATTTAAACTAAACTATATGCATGAAGCCTCAATGTTTATACAAATTTCCACCCTTAACCATAGAACCATCCTTATTTGAATTTTCCCAGGAAAAAGTTTCAAATAAAACTTTTAGGCATATCATTGGGTTTAAGAACTATAGAATATATAGAAAGTTTAAAGAAAATCGTTGGAGCCGTTTTCGAAAAAAGTTGAAAAAGCTCAAAAACCCATTGAATAAAGTTGAGCTTCTGGGTAACTGATTTCAACCAAAAGCTTCGCATCACAATTAGATGTAAGTAATATGCAGGCTAAATTCCCAGTTTGGTGAAATTCGGATAATGCTTTCGATACGATATTGTGACATCTAATTGATCATCATAACTATAAGACCAGGGTGCCATTATAGTAAGATCATTAGTGGTAAATTTTAAAAAAGCAAATTAAATTGATCATTTAATCTAAAATGTCAGATAAATGCATTAATTTAATCACCCTGGCCTTGATGTCCTGGTCATGATGATCAATTTAACATACGATTATAGATTCTTGTATCACTTTTAATTTTAATGACTATATATCAATTTGGAATATAGGAATCTTTCTCTTCGTAAATTCTAATATAAAATTTAATTTCTGCTTTTTAATGCATTTTGGAAATAAGACCAGTTTTTAAAAATGGATTTTTTTTATATATTTTTATTTTATACTTTTAAGTCTCCACAGTTTTTATAATTATTTATTGATTAAATGCAAACTAGCTGTAATGGTTTTTTGAAATTCTTAATTAGTTTCTTTCTGCAAAATATATTCATGTCATTCAAATATAATAGATATTAATTCATATATTTGATTGTTGAATTTAAAATTCATTGTTATAAGATTGAAATCGAAAATATTTAATTAAACTACATCAAAGCACACTAGAATCTCAAAATTTTAATGCTAGGTCATGTTAGGGATGTGAAAAAATAATCGATTATGAAAAAATCGATTTTTAAACATTTTTGAATATTACAAATAATCGACTAATAACCGATTTTTTATATAATCAAAAATCAATTAAAATTTGGTGCTGGTTTTATTTCGGGAAGATGTTCAAAAATAGGGTAATTTACTTTGAACATATTTATAGAGTGAGGTAAAATGAGACCAGTAAAAAAGTAAAATTCAACATTATATTATAGCTCTAAAATCTCGGATTTCAGACCAAAATTCATACTTCTAGAATCCAATTTATTAAAATAATATTTTGAAACCATTTTACGACCAAAAAATTATTTATTGAAATATTTTCTTTTGATATTAAAAGCAATTCAATAGTCATCAGTGTCAAATTAAAAATTAATTACTTAATTAATTAATAAAGGAACGCCTCACTCCATCCAAAAGGTGTTAACGGAGACAAAACCGTGGTACAACGTAATTATCATTTTAGAAAAAAATAAACCTTCTTAACAAAATATAACTAAGAAAATTATTTTTTAAATTATTACTAGAAAATTATAATTTAAAGAAACAAGTGCTAATAATCTTTAGCTCTTGAAACGCTTTAAATAGAAAAAAGTAACAAATTTTTGCTCCAGACGCAGACCTAAAAATTGTCGACCCGGAGCCAGCTCTCAAAGTTAATAGAACGGTTGTCTCGTTAAGATAACGCCCTAATACCACTAATTATAAAAGTATATTATATATAGTCAGGTAGAACATGAAATATAGAAATTACATTAATTATAGTATTTTTTACAATATTTTACTTTATCTATTCTTTGTTCCATTTTACCGTAAGTTTTTTTTCAATATTTTAATTAATTATCATATTCATGCAAGCGACTAGTTTTATATTCCGCGCCATCAACACTTTCACACTCATCTAATCGATGATTGGCCAGGAGAAATTCGCTTCATTTCTGTCAATCACAGGGCTAACAACTGACAGAAATAAAATTTTAATGTCAACCAGATTTGTTTTGACCAGTTTTGACAGAAAACTCATGTTTTGTGTAATAAATATAAAAAAATTACTTCGATCAAATATTTGCCAGTGAAAAATTTCATAATTAATGGTGAATAAATTATGCTAGTGAAGTAACATACGGTTTAATGTGTCGATGGGAGTGCCGAGCTTAAAAATAAATATTATCTAAACATTGCTTAAACTAAATGCAAATTTTATTAAATTAGGAAAAAATGGAAGCAGATCAACAACCGAAATTAAGTCCCATACGGGCTTTCCAAGGTAAATATTTCGATATATTTTCATGTCTTATTCTTCATAATTTATATTATATTTATCAAACACGTATATGATGTATTACTTTCACAATTTCTATTGATAAAAAACTGTTACAGCCAAATAAGGAAAATTTGTATTTCAAACGTACTTTTGTTAGATTCTATTCTATATAGATTTCACTGTTGAAATAACATTCTTAATTTTGTTCCTTGCATATTTAAGTATGAATAAATACCAAGCTCAATTTTATAGTAGGACAGTCAAATGCTTCTGTAAACAATCATTATAGGATACTTCATGAGAAATACAGTCTGAAAATTAATTTTCTTTTACAGTTGCACACGGATTAAATGACAATGAAGAACCATATCCTAGTCTATCAGACGTTCATGATTATGAACCCAATTTGGAATTTGATGACACTGAACTTCATCAGCCACCGGATGCAAATACTGGTATCTTATCTAGTTTTTAATGCAACCCATATTCATTACCTTAAACATAACTAGTACTTTTTAATATTTTTTATCACTTTTATAAAAAGAGAAAAACAATGATAAAAAGGATCGTATTAATTTAAAAAAGGATATGCTTATACGTACGAAATATGAAAGTATCCTTTAAAGGATATGATTGTACTCTACAAATATTAGATTTTTCTTCAATTTATTAATACTAAACTAAAGGAGAGCCTTCATATCTTGGAAGTATAAGTGTGTCTTTTTTGGAACCAAGTTCTTTTATTGGACTCATCGTGAAATTGTAGAGACGATAACGTAACGAAAAAGCGACTAGACGACTTTCCCTCTCTTTCTCTTTAGTTCTAATTTCTCTCTCTTTCTATCTCTATACTCACTGCTTGCCAACAGAGAGGAGTAATAAAAACTCAAAAGAGAGAAAGAGAAGAAACAATTGATTCTACTGACTATAAAATAGCACGTTTGTCGACTTTACTAAATTAGAAAAATTGTAAAAATCGATATTTGAATTTCTATATTTATTTGAAATTCAAATACTAAATTACTTAAGTATGAAAATTATAATAAAAACTCTAGTTAAAAATAAAAATTTTTCAATTGTCAAGTTTTTAGTTTTTTTCGAAACTAGAGAGCGTTTAAAGTTGAAAGAATAACATTAGGTTTATTTGTGGATCTGATACTGAACCGATAACGAATCAATCCAAGTGGATTTAGGATAATCGCCAAACGCATACACGTTTATGAACTCATTAATGGTTATTTTCCCCTGAACTAGTTTGAAAATGTTCGGAAGTAAGACGAGGATTAACCAGAACCCACGAAAATTGTTAATTGAATTTAAAGTTGAAAGAAAAGGATAGAGAAACGGAACTTTGGATCTAGCCATTCTCGGGTTTTTTTTAGGACGAAAAATTTGATTCTGCTACTCATGCGCAGTTTGATAAAATGTGGCTAGATTTTCTTTCCTTCGCTCTCAACGTTAAATTCAATTAACAATTTTCGTAGGTTCTCGTTAATCCTCGTCTTACTTCCAAACATTTTCAAACTCGTTCACAGGAAAATAAGCCTTAATCAGTTCATAAGCGTGTATGCGTTTGGCGATTATCCTAAATCCACTTGGATTGATTCATTATCGGTTCAGTATCAGATCCGCGAACAAACCTATAAAGAACCATCTTTCATGATGAGGGTCCCCGACCGCACTAGTTTTTTTTTATGAATACAATCTTTTATAGTAAATATTTTAAATTTTTTCATATCAAGACCTCTACACGTTTTACCCTCCAAATTAAACATTCACATTGGACACTTGACGCATTATTTGTTTATCATACATAGTAATTAAAGATTGTTCATGAAATTGATAAATATTCTTTTGTGGCACCCTTTTGGTGATTTCACGTACATATTTATAAGATATTTATAATAATTAGAAGAAGTAACGGTGACAATCATTTATTAGATCATTCAAATTTGAACAGTTTGTTAGATCAGGCAACGAATTCTTAGCAGAAAATTTAATTTTTTTTTTAATTTTTTTATAATGGGTACAGTTCTGACTTTTTTACAAAACACAATTATGAGTCTTATTTGATTAATAAAGTGTCCAATTTGATTTATAAAATATCAAATTTGATTTGAAAAATGTTCAATTTGATCTTCAAAATGTCTAATTTGGAGTGTCAAACCTGTATTATCGTTTCTTATTGAACTACTGGATATATGCATGCCATATTTTAACGATATAATCATTATTTAAAAAACAATTTTTTTACAGTTGATTTGATACATGAAATCGAATCCAGTGGAATGGATTCACCTTTATCAGATTTCACAGATGAAAATTTTGAAGAGCAATTAGGAGATGGAGCGATGTTAGGTAGTGGGCCTGATAGTATAATAGGTGTATCATATCCAGGAATTGAGGCTGGCGTCTGTGTAACCCCTAACTATCTATTAGATATTCATCGTCATGCAATAGTTGATGTCATTGGAGATGATAAACTAGGACGAAAAATTATTACCGTTTACGCTTGTAGATTACCAAATAGTTCAGAAATTGATCATGGACGACTCTTACAGTAAGCCTAAAATTTGATTAATCTCTAGCGATATAATTACGATTCTTATTTTTATTCAGATATTTAAAATTTACTCTGGACCAATATGTTGAACAAGATTATAGTCTTGTATATTTTCATCATGGGTTGACATCAAAAAATAAACCAGCTGTGTCGTGGTTGTGGCAGGCATATCGAGCTTTTGATCGAAAATATAAAAAAAATTTAAAAGCTCTCTATCTAGTACATCCAACTTCTTTTATACGAATAATATCGCAAATATTTAGACCAGTTATCAGCGTTAAATTTGGTCGGAAAATTGCTTATATCAACTATCTTCATGAGTTACAAGAACATATGCCGTTAGATAAAAGATGTATACCACAAGCTATTTTAAAGTAAGTATATAAAAATTTTTCTCAAAGAGTATAAGATAGAGAAAATGATCCCATTACTTGCAATGTTAAAAAGACTTAACGATTTTTAACACCTCTAGTGGTTGTGCCCAGTCATGAAAATTTTTAAGCCATACTCTGTATAATAATTTTTATCATTTTTAGCCATGACGATCAATTAGTTCAAAGATCTAAACCATCACCGCCATCTCCTGTTGCAAATAACGGAAATGATCTACCGCAATTATTACCCACCCAACAGTTTGGAGTTTCTTTACAGTTTATTGTTGATAACAATGGGGGAGAGTATATACCTCCAATTGTACGTCAATGCGTTGAATATTTAGATCATCCTGAAGGTACCTTACATTGTTATTAATCAGGCGATTTATACTATACAAAATTTTATGTTTTATTTTAGTTTTATACACTGAAGGCTTATTTCGGCGATCAGCAAGTGCAACAGTTATCCATGATTTAAAGGCTCGCATCAATTTAGGGGAAACGGTTCCATTAAGCGATGCTCATGTAGCTGCTGTCTTATTAAAAACGTTTCTTAGAGAATTGACTGAACCTCTTCTAACGTATGATATATATGATGAAATCATGCAATTTACGAGTAATTTATTAATAGAATATCAAATATTTAAAAATTTAACTTTTAATTTTTTTTTAGATTGGTCTAAAGATGAGCGACATCGACAAGTTTCAATTTTAATACTTGAAAAATTACCAGTACCTAATTATAAAGTATTAAAATATTTGTTGCAGTTCTTATATAAGGTACGTTAGCAAGTATTAATTTCGATTGGTAGGCAGTTTTCCCAATAATTTTTTTCCTAAAAAAGGTTCTTAATATTTTACATATGAGGCGTCTAGTATCAAAGTGACCTAAGCGCCACTTTTTGAGATACTGAGTTAGCTACGTCATTTTCTTCATCTTTTTGAGACACGGCTATTAGTATAAATTTTTCGAAAAAAATTTGCCTTTGTCCTCTTTAAAATAAGTCTCGGTTCCGTTTCAAAACAACCAACGTTTTTGGCATGTTTCTATCAAACAGAGAGAAGACTGAGAGAGCCAGATCGCATGAATACACGTGCTGCCATCTACTCCGAGTAGAGGTTGTTTGGAACTATTCCTTAGTCAGTTTGTGTTCCTTTCTCCACCGGTCTACACTCGGAACGTCTGTCATAGAGAAGGTTCTCTCTGTCAAAACATACTCGGAACGCTTTTTTTTTCTCTCTCATGAGCATAGATAAGTCGTAAGCTATCGCTATTTCAGTTGAGAATTATAGCTCTACTTATTTTGCGATAGCTTACGACTTATCTATGCTCATGAGAAAGAAAAAAAAAGCGTTCCGAGTATGTTTTGACAGAGAGAACCTTCTCTATGACAGACGTTCCGAGTGTAGACCGGTGGAGAAATAAACACAAACTGACTAAGGAATAGTTCCAAACAACCTCTACTCGGAGTAGATGGCAGCACGTGTATTCATGCGATCTGGCTCTCTCAGTCTTCTCTCTGTATCAAAGAAGCCAATGTGCGCTTGGCCCAATAGGAAGCGAGCAAGTTGTACCACGTGGCCTATAAACGGTCTGTACTCCATTGTGGCGGGTTTTGATAAATTCAAATTATTTTGTGTATTTTGAAATATTTTCTGAATTTTGGTGTAATATTATGGATATTTCTCCCGAACCAGTTACTCCGACAAAAAGCCGAAAACGTATTAGGCAGCCAGAAAAATGGAAATGTAATGTCCGCAAGTAAATTCTGTAAGTATTTCACTGATTATATTCAACTATAAACTGTTGTATTGTTTGATTTCAATTGGGTAAATATTAGTGTCTGGGTTTTAAAAAGGCTTAATACTAGGTATAATAAAATTGAAAGGCAACTGAAAATTTCGCCGTAACAACGGAACGCCGATAACAAAGCTCCGAAGCGGCCGATGTGTGAACACAATGGGAAAAAAGTGTATAAGTGTCGCTCCGTAAAATTGCCTGAAATTTCGGAATTTCATCGTAAGTTTAATTTAAAAGTAAATAAAACTGCACAAGACGTCTTCATTTTAAATTAAAACATCCAAAATCCATTGAAATTTGAATCAAAATGACCAAAACCCATCCTTTTTTTTTAGATTTTCTCGGTAAATACATGATGGCTGCTTATAATTTTTTGTCAGAATGTAGAAAATGTCAGTATACAAAGTCTTGTTCAAAAATGAATTTTATTTTAGTTGATCTGAAGTCACCAGAGTTTTTCGCGGTTTCTGAAAAATAAGTCAGGGTACACATTGCTTACTTTGATACTAGACGCCTCATATTAGAAACAGTAAAAGTTCTGTTTTGCTCTTATTTTTTATGACAATTGTAACTTTTTTAAAACTATATGTTTGGTGGAAAATCGGCCCAAAGTTTTGAAAAATATGTCCTCCCACATTAATTCTATTTTAAAATAAAATTAATTAATTCATATTGTTATAGGTAATGGATAGGAGTGATTTAAATAAAATGACAGCCTACAACTTAGCGGTTGTTTTTGGTCCAAATTTGATTTGGCCCGAAACTGAACAAATGTCTTTAATTGCCATTGGACCAATAAACATGTTCACCAATTTTCTTTTACAGCATCAGGATACAATTTTCATAGTCTAACAATTTAACTTTTTTACCTTTATTTTCGTGAATAACCCTTCCTCTGGTAATGTTACTCGTAATATTTCACTGTTGCATGCCTTAATTTAAAAGAAAAACATTGTTAAACGGTTATAGTTTAACTAAAAAATGTGTTAGAAAAATAGGGTAAGAATTAATACTTCTACGTCAATATCATGTACAATAGATGATTCATATGAGATTTGAATGTTTATATTTAATACAAATAGTGATTGAATGATAATCGTAGGTGGTAACTTGTAGATATTACATCGTAAATGTGTCAAACACATAGTTAATATATATACATACTTAATAAAAAGCATCGAAAGATTTAATATTTGAAAAATAAATAGTTACTTTAAAATCGAATTTCGAACTATAACGTGAAACAGGCCATTATTTTTTGCCTTAAACAGCAGATATATCTATGAATTAAATAACGAAAATTTATTTAAAAATATAAGGATAAGGATATCGGTGAATTAGGGATTCTTAATTTGATTCCAATAAATTGGGTTTAATAGTAATATATATTTCTGAATATATATATATTTAGAAGTAATATAAGTTTAAGAAAATAATTGCCATATTTCTCGCGGGAAAAAATTAAATTATCGACAGTTAGAAATGAAGAGCATTGTTCTTCTTATACAGGACAGAAAGAAGTCTTCTCTCTGTTCTCTGTACAGGGCTAAGAAGTTAAAACCTTAACTGGCGCGACTAAAAGTTAATATTAAAGAAAATGTTATGGATCAATACATTCCTTGTGTTTTATATTATACAATTAAACGAAGCATTTATATAATAATTTGAAAATCTAAGTTAATTTCATTCCGCATAAAGATAGTACAGGGTCCAATACAGCCATTTTATGATTTTTCAACAATAGGCATGATGCCATTAATTAAAAATCACTGAAATTATGTATTTATTTAATGAAACTTGAATTATGGAAAATGAAACATGCATTTATTATCTTATTTAAAGCGAGATTGATTATTATTTTGATAAAACAAAACTGCAAAATTTGAAAGTCCGCCATGTTTTGTTAAACACCAATCAGAGCTAATGACGTCAATGTTGAATGCAGTGAATGTAGTAGCAAATTGAACGATTAAAGGAACTTCTAGTTACTAGCGCGTCTAGTATTGGTGTTTATGTTGCGTTTATTCAACCAGCGTTCAAGTATGACATCACCAGCGAAGCTATTACAGTAACAAAGCGTATTGGCATGAATTTAAAATCTAAAAACTAAAATGCCATTTTTCCTACTAAACCTTTATTAACTGAAGAAATATGTAACTTATTGTAAATAAAATATGTTTCTGAGCATTATTGGGTAGTTTTTAAAAATTCGTCATCATGCCTATTGATTTTCTATAAGTAATGTATTGATCTACACTTTTCTGATTTTTTTCAAAATTCGAAACAGAATTTTATGTTTCTCATATCTATTGTAACCTTTTCGTAATAAATTGTAGAATTTGGTGTATTTTTTTCAAAAATTTATATCAGGGGTAAAATTTACATCTATATTCAATATTTAAATCGTTTTGGCGTAACAATTTATATCAATTTTTATAAAAGAGGATATATTTACTTTACACAGAACTTCCAATAACTACTTTAACTAAAAATTAAGTTCAATTAATAGATTGTATGAATGATTTAACCAAAGAATAGTTTGCTAGATTATGATTCACATGTTTTATTTTCTTATTTAAATAATAATATTACTGGATTATGATTATTTCATATTTTTTAACCATTCCAATAAAATTTTAAATATTTTTTTAATTGTAATATAAAAACTTAATTTTTATATATTATTGAAAACTGTTTTTGAACTGCATCTGATTTTTTATTATGGAAATATTAAAACATATTTTAACAAATATATCCTTAGTTGTAAAAAATCAATATTTATCAAGCATAGGGAAATATTGATAAATGAAATTGTGAATAATATCTTTTTAATTAATCAATAAAAAAAATGAATTTCATGTTATAAAAATTTATAGAATTTTATTGAAAATATTAGGAAAAATAGAAATATTAATAGAGTAATATATTTATGAATTATATTATGAGTATGAAAATTAGATTCATTAATTTGTAAAATATAAAAATTAATTTTCACATCACATGTTTTTTTGTATCGGTGTTTCTCAGGAACTGTAATTGTAGTAAAATTTCTTCGTGATAACATGGTTGTAATATTTCTTATAATCTGGTTTAAAATCTTCCCTTAATTGAACGGTAAAAAGGGGCTTATGTTTACTACTTTACAGTATTGAGAAACTCTGAAAGTTTAGCCTTTGGTAAGGGGATTGGTATATATTCAGCGTCCTCCAACTTTTTTTGAACTTAATTGGTTTCTAATTATATTCCACCTTCCAAAATGAAGAGCACATTTATTTAAGTTAATAATAATTATGTCAGAACAAAATATAACGCTTATAACAAAATTGGGTAAATATGAAATAATAAGTAAGAAAAAATTAAATATTAACTATCATGATTCTGTGTAATATATTTCTTTTAAAACGAAATTCGTTTAATAAAATATGTCGGTTTCTTCAATTTCATTTTAATCATTTTCCATTCTGTCGAAAAGAACAGATAGTTCTCAAACATTTTTCCTACAAGTTTGGGGTTAAACTCCAGTATTTTAATTGAAACGATAATCAAATTTGAATTTAAAATGTATTTAGCACGTTTTGTGTTAAATGATCATAATCAACGAGAAATTGCAATCCATATACCAAAGGATATTACTTAAACCAACAATTAAACATTTTTTAAAAATTTTAAAATTTTGTATTTTTCACAGTTTTAGATTTATTCGCTTAACAATTTAAATATATTCCAGTATAACGCTATATTAATGAAACCCCTAAAAGGTCATAATTGATTTATTTTTGAACGCACAAATTGTTTTTATCTATTTTACGATTATAAATTGCTAACGTTTACTTTTCGAGTACTTTCTTTTTTATTTAACTGATACTGACAAAATTAAACCACTAAATTAATTCAAAAACTAAAATTTTTTATCGCAATGCAACTTGGTTGTAAAGCTTAAGATCTTTCTTGACTCTTTATATGAAAGACCAATCAGAATTAAGTATTTAAAATTGCTGCTAAAATTGGTGTTTATTTAAATTAGCCAATATCTCATTTTTAAAAATCGCACTGAAACTCAACTTAATGAAAATTTTCTGATTTACAAATTGGGTTCGTATATAAGTCGAAAGCTTAAACCTCAAATGCATATTTATAATACCCTTCATCTTCTTTGGCATATATTGTAATATTCGAAACAATGAATGTCATGCTCCTATTGTTAACATTAATGATTAAAAGTTTTCAAATTATAATTTAATTCTATTTTTCCATTTTTAAACCAAACAATTTTTTTGTTTGTTAACCACTCAACTAATTGTTGTTAATTTTTAATTGATCGTTAAATAGGTAAAAAAAAATCTTGATCTATTGACTTAATCTTAACTCCGCTAACAACCCCAAATATCCATTGATATGTTTTGTAATAGATCGTTATAAATCTTATCAAAACTTCATTTCCCGTCTTCCAATGCCTTATTTTGTTGAAGCGATATAAATAAAAACTGTGAATTATTTCTTTTACGAAAAGACTACAACAAGCTATACATTTTATAAATTGATACGTGATATAAACTAATATTTCGTAAACTTTATATTTTAAATATTAAAAATACTTTATATTTAAAAAAATGTAAAGTAATATATTATATGACAATATAGTTAACATAATTATTATGTAAAAATTATATTATTTTAATTAAATAAAGAATATGTGGACATTGACTATATTAGTTCTTGTAGCAATTAAAGTTTCATTTACAGACTTTTAATCCTGAAAAGGAAGGAGGTTACAAATCATTATATTGATTCATTAGATTTTTAGAATTTTTTATGAAGCGCAAGGAAAAATGGGAATTTTTACTGGAATCTTCTATCTCACGACTTCTCCCCCGCCAGGTGTCAGTCAGTTTTCAAGTGTCAGTTTTCCGAACTACCACGGGGCACGACTACCTATGCGAACCCTTGTACTCTAATGGCATCCTACCAAGTCCAATTTGTTCCCTCTACAATGGGGAACCCATGAATGCTATGCATCTTGGCAATTGTCCTGCACTTGCAGACGTCATAGAGAACAACGAAAACAACCAAAACCAACTAGTCTCCAACCTCTATTGGACGGCGCGGCACCGAATGACAGAAATATCAAGCGTGGGCGTTGGATAAGAAGAAGGTTTTTAGCTTTAATGTGTAATGAGTTAAATGTGAAATTTACAATATTTAATATTCTTAACAAGATTCAAAAGTTTATATTTCTTGACAGAGTCAATAACATCGAACCGCGCAAAAAAATTGAATGTTTCCCAATAGGAATTAAAAGATTCAACAATCAAAGATCAAAGTGTCTGGAGTGTTCTAAAAACAAGCACTTCACACAAATCAGATTTTTTTAAAGTATTTATTACAAAAAAAAAAATACAGACTACTGTACAGCTTAAAGTTCTAACTAAATAAATACATTTTATTTTTTTAACAATTCTTCCATCTTTTTTACAACTTTTTCCATGTCTGCTCTTTGATTTGAGACCTTAGCCACGTCTCCAATTAGTGCTCCAAAAACTTTAGTTTTACCTGATTTATACAATTTTACTAAATTTTCATTTCTCTCAATACATTGTAAACATAAATTAGTAATATCAGTCTCGTCTGTTATTTTATTCCAATTATTTAATAATACAATTTCTTTTGGAGATTTGTTAACTCCATTGATTAATTCTTGCAAAATTTTACGAGCTGTGACTAAATTGATTTGATTCTCATGAATCATATCTACTATTTCACCCAAGTGAACACTCGAAATATTACTGAAAATGTAATGGTTAAGTTAAAAAAAAAAAATATATATATAGAAATACTCCATCAATTCTTACCATGTTGTTAGAAGAATTTTATTTTTATTTAGAAGAGTAATAAAATCATTAATCAATAAGTTACCAACACTTTTTGCATTTCGTGTTTTATTTGAAGACATAATCTCTTCAAAATGTTGAAGTAAAATTGGTTCATTCTAAAAGTAGACCTTATGAAGTTAAAGATTTCATTTAAATTAAAATATAATTACCACTAAAGTAACGGCTACTATTGGCGATAAATTATAACTATCAATTAAATTTTTTCGCTTTTCTTTCGGTAGAATTGGTATTTTGCTTTTTATCAATTCAACATCGACTAAGTTATCGGAAATATGTTCAAATCCAGGCATCTTTAAAATTAGTGGTGGTAAATTGGGTTCGGGCATGAAACGATAGTCCTTTAGAAAAAAAAAATCAAATTATAATCTTGTATTAACAAATCAGTGAATACATTTGATATGCAAAAGGCTGTAGACCAGGCCAAATAATTTTTGAACAGAAAAAAAATTATAGTAAGATGAAAACCATTAGAAAAGGAAGAGAATATAACAAAAATGAAAAGTGTAAATTTTAATAAATTGTTCAAAATTGTGTAATGTACAATTTTGAGTACAAATTTACACTTTAATTATTGCATTTTCTGAGAACATTTAACATTGTAATGTATATATTTTTTGCACCATCAAAAAGTAGAGGTTTCAACGAACAAAAAACTCACCGACTTTTCAAAAAAGTCAGATCTTTTGACGTGGGAATTTTCGATTGAAAATTAGCGTGCTTTTTCGATATTAAGTCATTATAAGGTGAAAAAATTATTATTTTAAATAAAAAAAAAAATACAGTGTGTTTGGGACATTAAAGGTAAGGTAATAACTAAATTTCGTTTTTTTTTTTTTTGTAAAAGATAAAATTAAAAACCAAAAAGTTGGTAATTTGATAATTTGAATTTTTCACATAAATTTTGAGGTTATGTGAAAAAAGTGTTAGCACAAAAGTTGTAGATCTACTTATTATCTACAACTTTGCCATTTAACTTTTTTCCATAGGACTTGTAGTTTTGTAGGAAATCGAGTTAAACCGTTTCTACCCTTACCCCCCTCCAATGGGTTTCATCCTACTATAATTGTTTTTCACTTTTTACCATTTTCAAAGGCTAAAAGCGCTGGTCTATTGGGTAATTTTGATTTTTTATTATGTTGCTATGAATATAAGCTAAATTTTAAAGACAAACCAGGATTTTTTCTTTATCTCTCATGGCAATTGTTTCTTTTTTCTCAGCATCCCACGAACGAGTTTCATTGACAATTTTTTCTTTGTTTTTCAGAAGCTCTTTTTGTCGTTTTATTTCATAGCTTACAGCAGCCGCTACACCTCTAATCGAGCCAATATTTTTTATTTCAGTTCTCGTTCCTAGGGGTTCATTTTTGCGGTGAATTGAAACATTAGCATCGACTCTCAATGCTCCTTCTACAAATAAATTTCGTTTAAATTGGAAAATTAACGCATTGCTAAATGTATTACACCTTCCATTTTACAAGAACATGATTTAAGTGAGGTAAGAATAAGGGATAATTCCTTGACTAGAGCAGCTGCTTCTTCCCCATCACAAAGATCAGGTTCGAAGACAAACTCCATTAACGGTACTCCAGCTCTATTCAAATCAACTAAACTTCTACAAATCATAGGTATAAGCCATAAATTTTTTGGTAAAATAATTTTAAAAGATTTCGTTTTATACCGTTTTGCTTCAATATCATGTAAACTTTTTCCACTGTCTTGTTCAAGTTGAATTTGTTTAATTTTTGAGTACTTCACATATGGCTTTTTATGTACTCCTGGAGTATATACTTGAAATTCAATTAATCCATTACTCGCTAAAGGAAAGCGTTGTTGTGTAATTTGATAGCCTGCCTAAAATACAATTTTTAATTTTTATTTTCTCCGAAATCAAAAAATATCTTACTGGAAGATCGGCGTAGAAATAATGTTTTCTATCAAAGGTTGATACTGGATTTACTTTACAGGATAACGCTAATGCTGTCATAACACCGACTTCTACGCACTGTTTATTCAGTACCTACGTTCACAAAACAGAACAATAATTTTATTATATTGAAAAAAAATATAGATTATTCACCGGTAAAGTCCCGGGAATTGAAGCATCAAAAAGGGAAACGCTAGAATTTGCTGGTAGTCCAAACAATGTGCTAGCACCAGAAAATAATTTGGAATTTGAAGATATTTGAGCATGAATTTCTAATCCGACAACAGCTTGTAAGCCACTAAAAATAATTATTTTTAATATCAATTGCCCTAAGTAGTATACAACGAAGTACTTACTCGGAATAATTTCGAAATATTGAAGATACATTATTAAAAATTATTTTATTGTGCTTTAATTTAGTAAAACAGCATTTAGTTAACATTTTGGACCGTCTTAGACCTTAGAAGACAAAAAGAATTTAAATACGGACCTACTTTGTTAGATATGTCACTTGTCAAGTGAAGTGACGATCGTCACTTCACGACAAATGTCGTGAATTTCTCGTTTCAAACGAGAGAGTTCTATGAATGAGGACTGTAAAATGCATATACCGAGATAACCTTTATTTACTTTCAACTTCCTATTAAATTTTCCAATTCTAATATAGTTTTAAAATAAGAAATATACATAAACTCCAATCATTAATATACTTTGTATCAGTTTAAGTTTTAACATTCATAAATATCGAATATTAAACATTTAGGTATAAATTGTCTGCTATCGATTAAACAAAAATTAAAGATTAAATAATTTAAAAATAGATTCGGTACTGTGGTGAACGACATTGTTTTTGATCTCAAAATATTTATCATTACCCTCATTAATTTATACCTTCAAGAAAAATATAATTGAAAATATGAATTAATTAAACTCAATTATTAATAGTTGTAAATTGTCCTTCATAATTAACATAGAAATTAAAATGTTTCAGACAGGAAGTCTTGATTTTCAAAACAGTTTGGTCAATTTAGTGATTTGATCTTTTCATGTCCCTAAAAAAAAGGCGCCATTATTATTTCCAACTAGTTGTTCCTGGAATGTGATTGCTTCAATAAACGAAATTAAATTCATTATTGATTCGATTATAAAAATTATTTTGATTAATTCAATCTCAAACATTTTGTAATTCATATTTGTAATTGATGAGAAGTTTACAATATCCCCAACAGTTAGGGTTATTTTTGTCGCCATGTTTTATTGATCACGTGACAATTGCACATTGAACAAAATTACACTGTCTCGAAAATTTTAGAAAAGACCGGAAAATTTTTTTGTCTAGTTTGTACGAATTAAATTTAATATACAATTGCTCAAAATGGATACTCGGAAACTGATAGAATTATTAAAGGCGACCACGGACCCGAATCAGCAGGCACAAGCTGAGGAACAGCTAAGCCAGGTACATTTTAAACATGTGGCGCTACTTCGATTGTCATGCTTTGTCAATTTCTCAAGATGTTCTCCACGAATTATTCATTGATCAATTATGAACATTTCTTTTAATTTCATTTACAGGTCCATAAAATCATTGGCTTCGTACCTACATTACTTCACGTGGTCATGATGAATGATCTGGATATGCCCGTGCGACAGGCTGCTGTAATTTATTTAAAAAACCTTATAACTCAAAATTGGAATGAAAGAGAAGCTGAACCAGGTGTGTATTCATATTTATAAACCCAACAAATTCTTTTTTATAACTGCTAAGGTCTCAAAATTCTATTACAAAATACACATTTATTCTACGAAATTGAAAGGTGTTAAGATTCAACACCAAAACCTAGAAATTTGAGTTAACCCATCCGTTTAAGAGAAATAAAAGCATCCTCCGCTTTATTTAAAAAAATATTGACCCTAACGTAGGGTTTAAAATTCCTGTTAGTATACACATTTCAACAAAGGTCATAAGACATTTAACCTGGGCACTGTCTGTTTAGTGATGAGCTAAAGGGTGCTCATTCGAGCCCTACGTTAAATTTACTAGCTTCCTACTATTTCGGGTGTTTGTTTTTGACCACACTATCCAGTGTCTATATTTTGTCCGAATTACGAAAATGTTAATTCTTCCCTATATTCTTAACTAATAAATGTATCTAATTATAACAATACGTATTAAAATACAATTTTTTTTACCAACTTAAAGACGAGCCCTTCATTAATATTTTTATGGTACACCACAGAGTCTATTGTATATTTGCTGTACCTTTACAATATTAATAATGAGTCTACATGGGACTCAATACAGTGGTGGGCTATAAAACTTAAACCAACGTTCGCTCCTAGTCTGTTAAAAATAAGAAATGTGTATCGATACAGGACAACAGTTACAAAAAAAAAAAAAAAGTAAATATTGAACCGATTATAGTTTTAGATTTATAAGTAAATAATTTAACAAATAATTTATTGGAGACAGTAATGAGGAAGAGTAAATAAACAAGTTTTACGGAATTACAACCAACAAATGAACACATATCAATAAATCTCATTGTGTATATAAAATATTTAGGATTCTATAGTAATATAGTGTTTGACGTTCTGTGATATTAATATTTATCGAAGTCTTAAACAAGAATGGTTATTACGATTTATAAAAATTTTAAAAATGGGCAGCAATGCAAACTAAATAAAATTTAAAAATTTTTTCATTTATAAAGTTTTTTATTAAAGAAAGTTTTGTTATATATAGTTTAAATTATTTCAAATACAAGTTAGATAGTAGTTTGTTAATTTTTGCCGCTCCTTAAATCATGCTACCCTAGGACAGGATCTCACGGACCTAGGCGTAAATACAGCACTAGCTATCATTATTGCTAAATTAAAAAAAAAAAACAAAAGGACTCTTATATTTTAAAATACTTAAATAAAATAAATACTTACTTTCATTTATGAAACTCACTGTTGGTTAAAAGAACTATAAGTACTTCATAACTATACATATAAACAGAACTATTGTATATGCATACAGCCTATACGTATACGTATGGATATACGAATTCCCAACCTTTACCCCAGAACCACCCTTATTCGAATTTTCCCAGGAAAAAGTTTCAAATAAAAGTTGAGGGCATCAATGTCTAAGAACTATAGAAAGTTTAAAGTTTAAAAATCGTTGGACCCGTTTTCGAAAAAAAAATGAAAAAGCTCTAAAACTCCTAGAATAAAGTGGAGCTTCCGGTTAACCGATTTCAACCAAAAGCTTCGCGGCACAAATAAATGTAATATGCAGGCTACATTTCAAGTTTGGCGAAATTCGGATAAAGCTTCGATACGATATGGCTGTCACACACACACAGACATGTTTCTAAAAACCACTTTTTTGGACTCAGGGGACCTCAAAACATGTAATTCTGGTGAGAGCTCGAATTCGAAAATTCGACCCGATTACAATACATACTTCCTTTACTATCTAGTATCTATATAGTAGTAAAAGAAAATAAAAATAAAGAAAAGGTTCACCTGAATCGCCGATAGATTATCATTTAATCGCTATTGAAGAAAAGATCGGAAAATACATGAAGATTATTTCTCATACCGAAACCACTTTTGAAAAAGGTGTCAAAACTACGTAAGGCTCACTTTAGAAAAAAAAAATGACACTAGAGTTACTTAAAAAAAAAACAGGGGCCATTATTAATAGAGGATGTCAAACAACGTAAGAGTCACATTTCGTCCTCTTTCTGAGAAAACCTCGTAACTACATTTTTTCCAAAATCGAAATTTTAAGCGGAAAACATTGCCGAGTGCTCCAATTTAATGTAAAACAATTTTAAATGTTCAGGATGATAATTTTCATTAGAATTTATTTATTTATTTATTTTCCTCGTATTAAATGTCCCGGTAATTGTTAATTGTATTTAATATTATTATTCACGCATATTTGATAATAACAGTTTTTATTGTTATATTGGTTTCTCAAAAATTACGATTTTGCAGTTACGATTTACCTAGAAATGGGGTTATATGTAATGCATTATCACATAACAATAATAATAATATGCAGTAGAATAAAAAAAGTAGCAGATAATTTCTGACTGTTTAATGTGTGCAAATAATAACTAAAGGCTAATCGCTAAGAACATCAAGAATTTCAAAGTATATGCTTGAACTCTTTGTTGACATAACGATCAAGGATTTTGATTTGAGCGTACGTAATTTTTTTGAAAAAGATTTCAATTAAAACCTTTCAATAACGATTTAAATGTTGTTACTATGCAATTACTATGTGCTACTTTCCATGTACATTCAACGCAGCCCCCTACAACTCCATGTTACAAAAATGTAACCATTTTTACTCGATTTGCAGTCACTAGTTGCCATTTAGTTGCCAACGAGTTGAACGAAGAAGACCACAAAGACTGACAAAGACCGTAGAATTTATGAAAGTCGGAGATTAGAAATAATTTTTTTTAAACGTCAGGCAAGTTATTAAAATTAAACTTTTTTAAATGTTTTCATTATTATTGTGATTATGAGAATAATTATGATAAGTATTTTTATATAATAATTATAATAACTCTGATAAGTTTAAGTGGTAGGGGGCTGTTTGAGACGTATGACTCTTATAACAACACAGATTTCTGTAGAAATCGGTAACGTTTTTTTAGCATTTCTCGTATCTAAGTGACAGGGGGCTGATTCAACGCATTCAGAAAATAATATAAAGATGGATAGGCAACCACTTATTCATCAATGAATTATAGTATTCATCCCTAATAAAAAACTTAAAATATCTGCTGCGAGGCGTCACAGTACTTTCTTTTACTTTCATTTATGAAACTCGCTGTTGGTTAAAAGAAATATAAGCGCGTTATAACTATATACATAAACAGAATTATATGCATACAGCCTATATACGAATTCCCAACCTTCACCCCAGAACCGTCCTTATTCGAATTTTCCCAGGAAACAGTTTCAAATAAAAGTTGTAGCGACTAATAAGTGTAATAACTAAAAAGTCTCAAGAAAACCGTTGGAGCAGTTTTTTTGGACCTCAAAACATGTATTTCCGGTGAAAGCTCAAATTCGAAAATTTGACTCGATTACAAAACTTTCTTTACGATATAGTAGTAAAAGAAAGTAAAAAACACGGAGATAACCAATTTACATTTAAAGCTTTCAGTGCATTCAGTAACAAATATAAGGTTGATAGATAGGAAATCACGTATCCATCAATACATATTTATATTCTTCATATTAAAACACCTTAGAATCTAAGCTAGATCAATTTTTTATCCCTGAAAACTTCTATGTTGTAAATTTCATTGAAAACCGTTTTGAGGCCGTTTTTTGAAAACACAATTACAAATATACAAAATATATTGCTCCTTTAATAGTATAACATTATCCTTAAAGTCAATATCAAAATAGCAGGGGTAGCACCAATTGGTGCTCGTCTTGAACAATCTTCCAGTCGACATTCACCTCTGCCACACTTTTATCAAATACATGTATTTAATGATGCCTAAAGTAATGAAAACCAATGTATTAACAATTCACATTGTTTATATGTATTAAGATATTTATAAATTATTTTTATTTCATTTTTAGTGCTATACGTATGCACTGGTATTTCTTTAGAATGTGCGTGAAGTATCATTATTTTTATATGATCTTTTATGCGCCTCGCATAATTATGATACATTCCTCAAGTAGCTCGTAAGATCATTTGAGTTCACCACCCCTGATCTTTAGATGATTATACTTTTTTAGCACATCATCCAATTTTTATTATTTTTTTTTATAATTTAAAGTAGTTGTTTTAAGGAGGTTAAATCTAAAATTGTATTTGCTTTTAGGTCAACCAACTCCATTCAGCATACACGAACAAGATCGATCTACAGTCCGAGATTCCATTGTTGAAGCAGTGGTTCATTCCCCTGAACTAATTCGCGTACAGCTAGCTGTATGTGTTACAACAATAGTAAAAAACGATTTTCCCGGTCGCTGGACACAAATTGTAGATAAAATCAATATTTTCTTACAAAATCCAGATCCAAATCTATGGCCCGGGGCCCTTTTGTGTCTTTATTATCTAGTGAAAAATTTTGAATATAAAAAAGCATCCGAACGTGCTCCATTGAACGAGGCTATGGTTCTATTGCTACCAATGATCTATCAGTTATGTGTTCGATTAATGCCAGACGATTCCGAACATTCTGTCCTACTTCAGAAACAAATTTTGAAAATATTCTTTGCCCTCACACAATATACTTTACCACTAGATCTAATATCGAAAGAAGTTTTCGCTCAGTGGATGGAAATTATTCGTGTGGTCGCTGATCGTCCCGTACCAGAAGCGTGCAATTTAATCGAACAAGACGAACGACCAGATTTACCATGGTGGAAATGCAAAAAATGGGCATTGCATATTCTTAATCGAATGTACGAACGTTACGGATCACCCGGTACTGTTCTCAAAGAATACCATGAATTCGCTGAGTGGTATCTGCAAACATTTTCCGTTGGTATTTTAACGGTTTTATTAAAAATTTTGGATCAATATCGCAACAAAATTTACATTTCCCCACGTGTTCTGCAACAAACATTAAACTATATTAATCAAGGGTAAATTAAATCCCTTTTAAATCGTAACACATTGTATAATATTTAATTTCTTTTCAGTATTAGTCATTCATTGACTTGGAAATTCTTAAAACCCCACATGTTCACGATTGTTCGTGATGTTATCTTTCCATTAATGTCACATTCATATGAGGATGAATTACTTTGGGATACAGATCCTCATGAGTATATACGCGTTAAATACGATGATTTTGAGGATTACATTTCCCCAGTGTCGGCTGCTTCAAATCTCCTTACATCTTGCTGTCGTAAAAGAAAGGATATGTTACAGAAAAGTATGCATTTGGCTATGGAAGTGTTAGCCAATGGAAATGCAGTTAATCCACGACAAAAAGATGGTGCTCTACATATAGTTGGTTCGTTAGCTGAACAGTTACGATCTAAACCAGCTTATCGTCAACAACTTGATGGTCTTGTGGCTCAGTATGTTTTCCCGGAATTCACAAGTCCTTACGGCCACATGCGAGCTCGTGCCTGTTGGACCTTACAATTTTTCAAAATAACCCAAGAAGCCCCGTTAATAGAAGCTGTCCGATTAACCACAAACGCCCTATTAAACGACCCCGAACTTCCAGTCAAAGTAGAAGCAGCGATTGCTCTGAAGAATATGTTGAAAGAACAAGAACGAGTCCAAAAACATTTAGAACCTCAAGTCAAAGCCATCACATTAGAACTATTAAATATAATTAGAGCGACAGAAAACGATGATTTGACAACCGTCATGCAAAAATTAGTTTGTACTTTTAAAGATCAGCTATGTCCGATAGCTGTTGAAATTTGTTCTCACTTGGCCACCACATTTAGTCAATTACTTGAGACCGATGAAACCACTGACGAAAAAGCCATCACTGCTATGGGCTTATTAACGGCCATTGAAAATTTAGTTATTGCGTTTGGACAACAGTCCGAAATATTAAACGGCTTAGAGCCCATTGTTCTGCAAATGGTTTGTCATATTTTACAAAATTCAGTTATTGAATTTTACGAGGAAGCTTTAAATCTTATCTTGGAAATGACTAGTTGGAGAATATCGGAAAATATGTGGAAGTGTTTGGATGTTATATTCGAGGTATGAATTAATTTTTATACAGGCTGTCTCAAAAGTAATATAAAAGCGGAAATAAGGTACATGACAGTAAGAAAGAACTAACAAAATTTATCATTTAGATGGTAGATTTTTGTGTAAGGATTAAGAAAATCACGCTTATTGAAGTAAAATTGAAAGTTATATTATTTAAATTAATAAAATAAATCCCTTAAAATGCAACCATTTGTCACGTGATACTAAACGCCAATCAGAGCTCGTGACGTCAGATATCGAATGAAACCACCACAACCACAAACCACCAGTTCTTCGCGCCTTTATTTTGTGTTCAGCAGTGTTAAGTTAGAATCGTTGAAATTAATATTATTATTACTACTTATTGTCTATTAATATTATTACAAAAAAAATTGAGCCTAGTTTTATAAAAGCAAGCAGTTTGATTACCGTCGGTTGACGGTTTTTAATATTAATTCCATATAATTTTCTATATCATTTGGCAACTGAAAATAAAGTGTGTTTAATATAGTAAAATACACAAAAACTTCCAATGCAAATACTTTAAACTAACCTTAAATTATAGGTTATTTTTCAATGTACGAACAGAAATGTTTTATCAACGATGACGAAATATGTCTAAAATAATTTAAAAAATGTAAGAAACCACATAAAAACTTAAATCAAAGTGATGTTCACAAAAATGACAAGAATATTTTGTAGATACAGCTGTTGGGTCTTGCAAGTTGTAAACACTTTTTTGTCATATTTTTATCCTTTGGGACGTAAAAGAATAACTCATTAGGTGTTTAAAGTAAAGTGCTCACACATTGAGTCACTAGGCAACATTTTTTTACGAGAAAAGTCAATAAAAGCTACGCAACCTATCAAACTCGTTGTAGTTTAAGACACATCGACCTTCACCTAGTTGATAATAGAATGAAACATATTTTATCATGAATTTAGTATATTAGAAAATATATTAAAAATGGGTTGGCTAAAAAAATCCTGGACTGACTATTTAAAAAAAATGATTTTTAATAAAATATTGCAACATCAAGATAATAGAAAAAATTTTATATCATCATAAGCGCTGTTTAATTGCGAACACGTTTATATAGGTTTGTCTGCAAAAAGTTCGGTCCTATTAGGGGTAAGCTAATTTTAAAGATTTAAATTTTAATGCGCGTGGAAATGTGTGACAGAGAGATCCGAGATAAGTATACTGTGTAATAATAAAGGACCCAACATCGCCTGTGATGTGTAAAATATGTTCTATTTGTTGCAATCATTTTTTTAAAAAATAATTTAAAATAGTCTGTCCAGGATTTTTTTAGTCAACCCATTTTTAATATATTTTCTAATTTACTAAATTCATGATAAAATATGTTTCATTCTATTATCAATTCGGTGAAGGTCGATGTAGGTTTGGATCTTTTATTATTACTTTGTTGTGACATATGACAGAGCATGTGGCTATATTTACCATTCACTGACGTCACAGAAGCCGCCATGTCATTTATCGGGGTTTTGGCGCGAACATAAAATTTTAAATAGGAAATGGAAAATTTTAGGAAATTATTTTCTTTTTTACGAAAACATAGCACTTTTGGGCGAATAAGAACAATAATAACCAAATTAAAAAAATTGTCATGTACCCTATTGGAGGTTGATGACGCAATTTTAAAACGGTGCGTCAAAATAAAATATGACAAAGGACTTTTCGTCTTAGAATTGCGTCATCTATCTCTAATTTACAGATTTTTCATTATTTGAGACATCTTTAAGAGTTTTATTTACTTAAACTTTACATTTTAAGGTATTCCAAAAAGATGGATATGATTATTTCACTGATATGATGCCGGCATTGCACAACTATGTAACTATTGATACGGATGCATTACTATCTGGAAGTGAAGCTGAGCGACGAGTTCTTGGACTATTCAACATGTGTCGTAGCATATTAACGGGAGAACCAGCCGAAGAATCTGAATGCCACGCAGCCAAATTATTAGAAGTTATGATTTTACAGTGTGGAACACGAATTAATAACTGTATTCCATCTTTCATAGAATTAGTTTTGTCTCGTCTTACGAGGGAAGTTAAAACTTCAGAACTTCGAACTATGTGTTTACAAGTAAACTTATTAATTTAACGCACTGAATTGTGAACTTACAAATTTTTATGTTGTAGGTTGTGATAGCAGCTGTTTATATAGAGCCTACGTTGGCATTAGGTGTTTTAGAGAAATTGCCAGTTCCAAATAATCCTAGCCAAGCTATAACAACGCATTTCTTAGAACAGTGGATTCATGATGCTGATTGCTTTTTGGGAGTTCATAATCGCAAGGTATCACTGTTTTTTAAAGATAATTTAATTTATTTATGGGTGCATTCCACTAGACGCTCACGACGCTTAAAATGTTATTTCAACCGTTTTTCTTCCCCGTTAGCAGAAAGCCAGGTTAGGGCTCGTTCCCCCTGCACTGCAGCCTAAGGCTTATTGTACTCCTGTTCTGCTCATTTATCCCTGCTGTGCAAGGATCCTTGCTTATTCCAGGTTCAGCATTCTGCCTAGCAGAAGCAGTCCCTGTACTAAGCTCGCGCGATTTGAGCCTGTTTGAGCGTCATCTATCCCATACAGGTGTCGCCACTTTGTGAAGGCTTTGCAGTCAAAAAAGACATGGGTCGCGTTTTCCTCCCCATTCCTACACAATCTGCAATTGAGGTCTCGTTGAGACACCCCAATAGTCTGCAAATGCTTCCTCAGTCCACATTGTCCGGTTATCAGTCCTTTTATTGTCTTGAGTTGGTTCCTTCCCAGCCGTAAAACCTCAGCTGTGAGCGAGGGATAGATTCTCCCAATCATTTTCTTGCTGTGCTTCTGGCCAGGAATTTCTTGCCAGTATTTGTTTTGTTGCCGTCTCAGCCGACTTTTCATCGCCCTTTTGACAGCAGATTTGGTGATCCCCACTCCGGGCCTATGAGTGGGGTCATCAAACCAGCCCTTGCGCAAGCATCAGCTTCTTCATTTCCCTCAACTCCCTTATGTCCCGGCACCCAACCAAGTTTGACTCGGTTGTGCTTTGCCAGGTCATCCAGGAGTTGCCGACACTCCAGCACCATATTTCAACCGTTACTTATTTACGAGAAAATATATTCAAAAACCTACAAAATTTGAAAGTGAAAAATTCCAATTAGTAAAAATTAATTTTTTTGCAGATATGTGTATTAGGATTATGTAGATTATTAGCTTTACCAATTGAACAAAGACCAGCCGCTTTAGCAGAACTTGCTCCTCGATTACTTCCGTCTTTAGTTTTACTATTCGATGGTTTACAAAGAGCATACGCAGCGAGAGCTCGAGAATCTGATGACGAATCTTCAGACTCAAATGATGATAATGATTGTGAGGGTAAGATAGCAATTTTGAAAATGTACACATTTGAACTAACAAGTTCTGTTTGTTTTTTAGATGTACTATCTTCTGACGAAGATGAACTCGATGAACGTGGACAAGAATATTTAGAACGTCTAGGAGGTAAAATTCAACAAGCTGGAACAGCGGGTGGTTTACAAATAACAATGAGTGGTCAAGGGGATACCGGAGCAGACGATTACGATTCTGATGATGATGACAACTACGATGACTTAGAAGAAAATGACGACGATGACACAATGTTAGAAAACTATACCACACCGTTAGACGAAGAGAACTGTGCAATTGATGAATATGTTGTTTTCAAAGAAGTTATAACAAAATTACAAGTAACATAACTTTTCAATTAACATTATCAATGTTTTAATTTAAAAAAAAATTTCTAGGCTCAGGAACCTCAATTTTATGCTGCTCTGACTGCACCATTAAGTGAATCTGATAACAAATCATTACAAGAAGTAATGGTTCGAGCTGATTTACGTAGAGCAGCTTTAGAAAGTAAACGAATTGAACAAAGTGGAGGTTTGTACGATTTAAATCCTTGATAGTCAAATATTCTATTTTCTGATTTTTATTTTTAGGATATAATTTTACACAACAAACAGTGCCTACGTCGTTTAAATTTGGAGGGAAACCAATAGGACAGTAATGATGCAGATATGAAGTTCTAAATTATAAATTTGTGGTGAATAATTTTAGAAGTTTACACAGAAGTTCCAAATGTATTTTGTAACTGCAAAAAAAAACATTATACCGTACCCGGAAACAAGCATGTGTCCGTATATATTTTGTAAAATAATAAATTGTCATAATTACGTATAATATGATGCTTAATCCAACGTTTACATAATTAGATTTTAGCTTTTAATTTCTATATTATTTATTTTATTCCTAGTTAATGGGTTATCAATTCAAATTGAGAGAATACCATATTTTATTATTTTGAAAACTATACATTAAACAAAATTATCTTTGGGCATGAAGTTTACGTCCATTATATTATGATATTAGAAGTGAAATTTAATTGAGCGTCAATTGTAAAAAAGCTGTATACATGTTTTATTGAATATGGGTCATTTGCGCTTTTTTGAGTAGCATAAGATGATAATAAAGTAAATTATTATTACTTATAATCAATAACTTTACTATTTTTTGTTAATAACTTTGTATATTCATACAAAAATTTCAGTTAGATTTTTTATGAAATAGATAGCTTGTGATAAAATGAATCAACTTTATACAACTCAATAGTAAATGAAGTAAGAAAAATATTTCAAATTTGGCAAATTAATATATAATTCTTGTATCTAAAAGTTAGTTATCTAAACAATTTAAAGATTTTGAATTTTGGAATTCTCACAACGTTATAATACGAAGATTGTTCTAATTGAATCTTTCTATTACAAAAAAAAAGTATACAGTAACTAAATTTCATAACGTTAAAATCAATTTTATTACACACGTAAATTGAAAGAAGTTCAGTTTTTAAACTTTTCATTGAAAAATTGCATTTGTTAATTAGATGTTTAATGTTTGTGAAAATAAGGAAAACTAGAATGGAAAGTGCCTTTTGGATGAATGCTTACAAAAAAAAAAATTATAATAATCAATTTATCAAATTTTTTCAAATAGAACGTTATATTGAAACTTTATATGTGAATTAATGTATAATTATAATTTAAAAATCACTCAGTTTTTTAAGTGAAATTATTTTTTCTTGATACTATGCAAACAAAATATGTAACTTTATATTAAAATGCCATTGTAAAAATAAATCAAAAATGCATTCTTTCTTAAGCTCATCGTACTTTTGAATAGAACTGTTTAGTGTTTACAGCAAGGTACAATATATAATATATTGAAACTTGAAATATTTTTTCGAACAACTAAGCGATTTAAGAAATTTTATTTTATCTCAAATCATCTTTTCCTAGTTTTGCCTACTATTTGTGTAGTGGAAATAATAATAATAGGTCTGTTCCAGATGAAAATAAAAAGTCACGATAAAAAGTCGTTCGTATTAAATGTGTAAATCTGTGTTTTGGTTCTAATAGGGTCAATGTTTAAAAGTGGAGAAATCGTGCTATGCAAACAAATGACCTCCATATATGAAATAATCTTAGTACAAAAAGAGCCAATGCTCTAGAATAAATACATAAAGAGAACCATAAACCTTACAGAGGCAAATCTCATTAGATTTGTTCGCGGATCTAATACTGAACCGATAACGAATCAATTCAAGTGGATATTTAGGATAATTGCCAAACGCACACACACTTATAAACTGATTAAGGGTTATTTTCCCGTGAAAGAGTTTGAAAATGTTTGGAAGTAAGACGAGATTAACGAGAACCCACGAAAATTGTCAATTGAATTTAAAGTTGAAAGCTAAGGAAAGAGAAACGGGACTTTGGATCTAGCGATTCTCGGGTTTTTTTTTTTAGAACGAAAAGTTCGATTCTTTTATTCATGCGCAGTTTGATAAAATGTGGCTAGATCTTCTATCCTTCGTTCTCAACGTTAAATTCAATTAACAATTTTCGTGGGTTCTCGTTAACCCTCGTCTTACTTCTGAACATTTTCAAACTCGTTCACGGGAAAATAACCCTTAATCAGTTCATAAGCGTATATGCGTTTGGCAATTATCCTAAATCCACTTGGATTGATTCGTTATCGGGTCAGTATCAGATCCGCGAACAAATCTACTATAACCTTGTTGCAAAGAAGGACAATGTGGATTTAATTTAGCATTTTCTGGAAATGGTAAAAATGGACATTGGCTCTTTTAGAACCAAGGCACAGAAATATATATTTATACAAAATATCAATATAGATATCTACAGAGAGGAGGTATAGCTTTCCTAATATAATAATTATAGGGAGATCGAAAATGAGGGTGCAAAACTGACAAACAAGCGTGACGTAGTATATGAACCCCATAATGAAAAAAAAAGTTTAATAATTAAAATTATCCTCCAAGACCTGTTATTGTTCCCGAATAAAAGGTTCTTGGTTCCCTTTTCAAAAACCTAGCACATTGTCATAATTTTTGTTTTGTTCAATCATTTTAATTGGATGGGTTAGTTGGTATCCTACGAGAATCATACATTTGTCTGGGATTTAAAGTAGCCTATTACACTTTCAGGCTCATCACTTATTTCTATGCAAAAAGTAACTTCAATTCGTTGATGTATTCGTGTATTAGAAACAAAAAACAAACATATTTATAAAACACAGTGTAAACTCAATAAAGCCAACTGAACGGGGCTGGGTAATATATTGCGTTATAAAAAGTTTTCATTAAACGGGGAGTAAAAAAAAACAATAGAACTTGACAAATAAGGGATTGGAAGAAACGGCGGAAAAGAGTAAGTAAGCACGTGCTAGCCAATTACAACAAACAAATTAACACATTTCCAAGAACCCCATGGTATGCACGAAATATTCGAATTCCACATTAATTTTATGTCTATTCGAGAAGATAGCAAAACCGTATATATACGGTAAAATTGATGCGCAATATACACGAAGTTGTCATAATTGTATATTATGCAGAACTTCTATCGTCACTGAACGGTTTTATTGTTTTCTTGAACAAACCTATTGTGTTTAAAGGCTATTGAAACAAATGTTCATTGAAGACTAAATAATGTCGTTTCGTTATAGGAGGTAATTAATACGTTATATAGAAATGTTTGAATACATTTATTAACGATTTAAACCATACAGACCTTAGCTAAATATTTATTAGCTTACATCCCAGTGTAAAACCAGATTTATAGTTCACTCGTTTTTTAACTCCCGCATATAGGTGCATGAAAGTGGATGTAGAAAAAACAAATATATCAAAATACGTGATGTATTTTTTCACAATTATTTTACATTATTTTTATTTATGGATTAATTATTATAACTTACATGATTTTAACTAAAAAAAAAACTTCAATATCGACCATCACAAAAATTAAAATTTCATTTCTACCCTCTATTGCGTTAAAATCGATTTAAGTGCATAAGCTAAACTCGATTATATTGACACATGAAATAAATAGATACTTAATTCGACAGTAAAAAACCGATAATTGAAATGATAATAACGAACGACCGACTGTTTTCTTTAATATTAAGTTTCAGTTAATAATAAAATTATGACATGGTCATTGTAAAAAATTGAAACTATATTAAAAATCTTTAAGAGATATTGTAGTAAATATATATATGTAACAAAGGGAATATTGTAATAGCTTATTTTATTAGTGATTCATATCTCATTAACATTACTTTAAACAACGGTCAAAATAAACAGAGCCTATATATCCTCCACGAATAGCTTTTTGAACATTCGACTCGAAAAGACGACGATTGTTTGTCAAAACTTCGGCTGCCTCTTTATTCAGTGGATCTTCTGGATTTGGCTCCTAAATTACAAAAAAAAAAAAAAAACAAGCTGCTAGTTATAAGTTCAAAGACGGTGGTACTTTATGTACAATTATCCAAACTTGATGAGACTTACCAAAAAAAGATATTGTAAACCGTAAACTATTGAGTTAATTGTAAGTACTGGCTTCCAGTCTTCGCGAAGTATATTAAGGCAGACGTTTCCATCTAGATCTATGTTCGGATGATACACTTGTGTTTCGCATTTTACTTTTGGTGGTTCATGTGGATAGTTTGGCCCAACTTTGAAACTGAATATAAATCTACCCGTTCGATAAAAACCCTGTAATAATGATCAGTGAAAAAAAAGTAATTATTAACTTGTGACTAATGGATACCTCATCAGGACATATAAGCAGCTTGAAATTGAGTAAGTCATCAGGATCGGGAAACTCGGTAGAACATGTTTTCGGGAGATTTAATTCATTAATATCTGTGAAACGATAGAAAATAAGTAAAATTATCGATAAATAATGCTGAATAGAAAAAATATTGGTATGCAAGTGAACCTTTTGTAATTCGCAGTTGAGCTGCGGATGCCTTCTTTTGATTACCAGCCCGCGGTGTGGCCTCACCATCTTTTTTTTGTTGTTTTAATGAAAATAATTTAATCATTTTGAAAAACTAGAAAAGGAATATACTATTATAAAACATATATTTTAATAGTAGTTTTGACAATTGTAATTTATTTTGACACTAGCAGACACTAGTTGTAAATCTTGTATGTGTGCAGAGGAATTGCTCCGAATAGAATAACGACGAATTGAATTTTTAATTGTTAATCTATTTCATTATTGCTTTGACTGCATTAATTTATTTCTTTATTAAACTTGAAAGTAAATTATTTAATTTTTAATCAAATATCCATATCCTTTCAACATTTAGTACTTTTTATGTTAAGTAGTGGGGAAAAAGGACCGTAAAGACATTATTTGTAGAATATTAAAATAGAATAAAAATATAAAGCACAATAACATGAATATTCTACAAAAGGCGTCCTTTACTTCCTTATTGCCCTCTATTTAACATAATAATTACAAATTTTTAAATAATCTAAATCAAAAATTACGAATAACGCAGAATAACCATATTAAGGCAAAAGTGTAATAAAAAACTTTAGAAGTTATATCTTTAATACGTTTATTATTATATTTTTCAATATTGATAACATACTATGTACAATTTGTCATAATTTTTAATACTAAAACTTATTTTAGAGCTACAGAAGTCAATACATTTAAATATTAACATCATAACATGTGCAATATAAAATTTCATTTTTAATAATACCTAATATCTTCTAAGTGTCTCTAGTATCTATAAGTAGCTAAAATTGTTTAAAAATTAGTGTGTTTAAAAGTAGATTGTAGATTGTATGAGAAAAATAAAAGGGAAACTTTGAGGAACATTAGTGTGATATAATCTATTCAGTGCTTCTCAAAAGTTTTGATCTTCAACCCATTGTTGTACTTCAAATGCCTTCTCGAATGATAAGTATTATGAAAAGTATAGACAAAGGGCACAATCTTTTCGTCATAAAAATGTTCCTTAAATAGCATAAAATAAATATAGCGTTGCTGTACAGAACTATTTTATGCCTCTTTATTTGCTGATATTGTGGAAACACTTTTTCAATCACTGCTTTTCTCTATCTTTCAAAATATTTTAAAAAAATAATGCATGCGTTAATGTTTATGCATAAAAAGTGAAATTTCTTTAGATAATTCTAAGGCTAAAGGGGCATCCAATAATTATGTGGGGTGTTTATGGGCGGGAGTCGAGGTCGCGTCGATTCTCATTAGGAGCCATCCATAAATTACGTCAGACGTTAAGGGAGAGGGAGGGGGTCGACGAAGTGTGACATTGTGTAACAAGGGGGTGGGAGGGGTCCTAAATTTTGTGACATCATATCTCAAAATCTATTTTAATCTAAATGTTAAGTAAAACACGAACTTTGAACTATTAACGAAAAACTCAATAACATTTGCAATAACACTATCTGTAGAAACATAAGGTTCAAATTGTTTTGTCAGCCACTCGCTCTACTAAACTAAGAAAAAAAATTTTCTTCTGACAACTGAATTTCATTTACGCCAACAAAATGATTTGGTAGCCCATTGCCAATCAGATCTTATATATCCTATATATAACTTCCCTTCTTTGGCGTCCGTGCAGAGTGGGATGTCGCTATGCCAACTTATTAAGTAATGGCTGACAAGCTTGCCCTAACGTTTTATTGAGAAAAAACCTTTAGTTGCGAATGCAACGGGCAACTACTATATTTAATATTTAGTTTTAATTGTCCGAAGAGAATTTTTTTCTCGGTGTAGTGTTACGCGCCGAAACTATTGCCCTTTGATAAATGCCGCTAAATGCTGCACCGTGCCTAGCGGTGATATTGTTTTTATTTCATTAGACAATTGACTTTGATTATTAATTAATATACTTAGTCGTTTTGTTGTTTATTTCTTGAAATCTTTGATTTGATGTTAATTTTATAAGAAAACTATTTAAATTATTATAAAAGAAATTTTGCAACCGATGTTTTTATTCAATAATTATTTGTAGATGTAAAATATTTGACGTCACACTAAGGGGGGCTGGGTCTCACAAATGTGACCAGCTGTGACAAGGACGGGGAAGGGGATCAAAAATAAAGTAATTCGTGTGAGGTAATTTATGGATGTCCCCTTATCTCACAAGAAACAGTGTCTCATTCTTACTGTCTATCTTTGTATTTTCCCTATCTTATTCACAGTTCATTTCATGAATCACCTTTAATCAGCAGTGAGCATAAAAAGATAGAAAGATAAAGAAATCAGAATTCAAGAGAAAGAGATATAAGATCGCCCGAAAGGGGTATATATTTGTTGCATGGTGGTTGCTGTTACACTTAACAAACATTTTCCTATGCGCCTAAAGAAGTTTCACTTTAAATAAGTTTTATCTGTAATCAATTTATCTGCGACCCCCATTTTAAAAACCGCTGTTTCCATTGATATTTTGGGTATTTTCCTTAAATACATAATATAAGACACAAGAGCAGTAATTAAATTAACATAAAGTAAATAAGGCATTGGAATTATAAAAACTTAGAACTAAACCTACATCACTAAACATCACATAGGTTTATCTTTTACACTAGTTTCTGAAACGTTGGAGACTTCTGGAGTAGGTTCTAGATCCGTTGCACTTTCATTTGCTGTAGCTTTTAAAGCTTTTGCGCCTAAAAATCCCAGACAACCACAGCCAACTGTTGTCAAGCTTGCAACTTTAAGCCCAACTAGTAATCCAATTGGACCACCAATGCAACCACAGATAACTGCTCCTCCTATAGGACTTAGTATAGCGTTATATCTGAAAATAAAATTAATAAATAAAACTTTCAAACAAGTAAATGAAATAGATTTTACTTTGCAGCTTTTGCTATCCATTTTCCTCCTTCCGAGACATTTACAGCTGCATTTTCTACGTTATTTTCGATTTCATTAACTACTTCGTCCTGTTCATGTACCAAGCTATGTAATTGAAGGAATGAAGAGTGCAAATCTTCCAGATCAACTTGCAGTTGTTCTGTGGCATGCAAACACGCTTGTTTCCTTTCTAACTCTTCCTGTTGCGATTCTGATATTTGCAGTTGTGTTTGAATTTGATCGGGTGTACTGGGTTGACTATTTGATTCTGAGTTAGTGTCATCATTTAATGCTAAGTTTCTTTTGTTCATCAAATCTAAATATTCCTTCACTATATTTTGAATTTTGTCTTTCAATTTGGCAGTGCCACGATCAAACTTGCCAATGTCGTCGTCCTTAACTTGTAATTTTAATTGTTCTAATTCATATAGCAGTAAGTTTAACTGCTTGATTATTTTATTAGCATTACTTTGCTCGATTCTAATACGATCCCAGTCACTGACTAATACGTACTATAAAAGAAATATATTCAAGAATGAGTTAAACAAGAAGTGTAAGATTTAAAGGACTTGTAAATTGGTAAATTTTAAATATTTAAAGTAACTGTTTTTACGTTACGCACTTACTCTTTGTATGTTTTGTTTATGCTCTTGAAGTTTTGTTATGTATTGAGGAATCACATCATGAAATTTATTTAATGGAATTTCCACTTGTTTAAAAGACAATTTTTCAGAATTTTTTGCCATTACAAAAGAATTTAAGTTGATTTAATTTTAAAATTATTTTTATTTAAACACAATTTTTGTTTGGATTTGACAATTAGATTAAAACGTCACACAATGTTACGCATGCTTGTAAAACTGTCAAATCCCTATGACATTTATAAAAATAAAGGTTTATAAACGCGCTGAAATATGCTGCCCTCTATTAACAATAAATAGTGCACTGTGCAAATGGTTCGTATATCGGCTATTCACGCATTGGAGCGAATGAATAGAGCGAGTTTTGCTGTAGGCATTGGCCAGAGCACTTATTAAACTGAGTTAAAATGGCTGAATGTGTTCGGTCGATTACAAATGTGTGGTTGTGATGATTGCATTTTAGTGTTGTGTTTTATTAAATAAAATGTGTTCAACAATGGCAGATCATAATATTGACATTTCAATTTTACCAGACGATGTGCGGGAGAAATTAGCTGAGCTCGATCTGGAATTATCAGAAGGTAAACTTTGATCATTGCCGATTGATGTTTATGCGTGCATTGACTGCACCACAATCATCCCTTATTTAAATCACTATATCAGTGCTAGTATTTAAAATTAGTGCCCGTTTACGGGCAGATCTAAACGAAGAAAAACAGTTTATCAATTTTTTAATCGTTCCATGACCCTTTTCTGTTATTTTTTGTAAATAGATACATTATTTTGACTGCATGACACATCCCATTTGACAGATTCTTAATTTCATATTTATTTAAAAGTTGTTCAATTGAGAAAACTTAAGTTAAGATATTGTTTTTTTTTTAATTTTTCTAAGTGCCATGTCTTAAGAAGCTTTTAATAAATATGTCTGCAGCTATTTAGCAAAATATTGAAAGATTAAAATTAGCAAATAACTCTCCTGTCTCGATTTATATTTCAAGATTCATAAACTATCTCACATGATTAATTTCTTACGAATATTATCATTTTTTCTAATGACACGTGTTTATTTACTTATTTAATATTAGTTATATTTAAATATCCATGAGCAGACATACGACGGTATTTTCTCAGTGTTAGCATAAAACTTTTTTCATTACTTATCATTTTTTTTTTTTTTTTTTTTAATAAAATGAATAATATTTTGTAATTGGATATAAGAAGTAATTAATTAATGCTTTTGTAAGTTTAATTTAATAATACAAAAATTAAAAGAAAATCATTGCACCTGTTTGCGGGGAAAGGCGGTGTCTTGTTAGCGTTGCGTAATAGAAACGACTTTTCGTTCATTTTATGAGTCGCTATAATTTTTTTTCCTACAATTTATGAAAGTATATAAAACATTTACTTGTAAATACCCACTTAAAGATCAAAGCTAATTTTATTAAATTGAAATCGAGCTTTCATTAAAGCCAATTCAAATACATAGTTCTATGAACCTTCCTAAATCACTAAAAACCACTATGCATATCCACATATTCTAAAAAAAGATTTCAATTAATTATGCAATCAATATTTATTTTCAATCCAGTCACAATTTGTGGAGATCGTTGTGATTATGTAATTTTTAAGAAAAAATTTATTCTCCTAGAATATCTTGACTCATTATAAAATGCTATATGGATACTTAATTTTGATGAGTCTATAAAAAGTGGATTTAAAAATTGTTGAACAAAGTAAATTTTCAAACGAAAAGTTAAACTGAAATTGTTTTATTGCAATAATTTGTTTTTGAAACTTGAATGCTAGAACAACTCCACTTTGTCGGAGTATGTACCAAATAGATCAGGAGTCTCCTAACTATGGCCCGGGGGTAGTGACGTAGCTTCAGGCAAATTTGCAAAAATAAGCTAATCGTAGAAACATTTAGAATTTCTGTATGAATCAAGCCAATTAAAAATGGTTGGTAAAAACCTTTGTAAGATATTTATACAATCATAGATGTTGATAGTCTTTCTAACTGAGGCCTGTGGACGTGAACCTTCAGTTACCTACCATATACATCTTATCTAATCTCAAATTTTTTCATATCAATATGAACTCTCATGAAATCAAAATCAAATTTTAGATACCTGTTTTTATCTACTGTGAGACTTTTTTGAATATGTATTCTCTACGGCTATTTTTTTAAATAAAATTAAACAAAGGTGCAGCTAGGATTCTGTTGAGAGAGGGGTAGACGTAGAAAAACCAAGAATATACCTAAGGTAAATGCTGCACGAGCAAAATGGGACGGGTTACGTTAAAAATAACTTTGTTTTACAAAAAAGTAGTACGTAAAGTAGTTACTAGTACCTACTTTACGGCTGGTGAGAATTCCTGCTAATTAGCTGCATCTTCTATAGGGGGGCAGCTGCCAACCCTGCCCGTATCTCACTACGCCCTTGGAATTAAAGGATTTTTCTTTAATATAAATTCAAGAATTAGGTTATGATTATTTAGTACAGAGGTTTTTAAATCATGTATCCAGGGCTGAATTTACTTCGAGTTCTATCTTAGAGAATTATGAAAAAAACCGCCCTATTTTTAGGCCTAGTTCTCAAAAACTTTCAACTACATAAATTTATTTTGAAAAAATAATTTTAATTTGTAAAAAAAATAAACTAATAAATTGAGAATAAAAGCTGGAGAAGGAAGGATAATAACCTTGTTACGATACTTTTTCCGTTAGTTAATATTTTCCTAAAACCCCCATTTACCCCATATACCTGTAGGACTAGTGATAATTTAAGAGGCCCAAAACTTTCAACTGCGTAACATTTACATAACGAAAGAATGTTACGTAACTGTTATAGAACTGTTACGTTAACGTGTTAAACGTTTTGTGCTTAATGAATTGTGGTTATGTTTACAATTTTTGATACATATGGATGTAGAATAACTTAGGTACATACTCATTAATTTTACTTAAAACGTTCATAAAATAAAGCTGGAGGTCAATTGGTAAATAAAACATTCATTATAATAAAAAATAAATATCTCATGTATTTCTTTACATTAGATGAGATATTTCGGTTGTATGGATCTTTTGGGGTAAAAATGTTATATCGTTAGATAATGGTTTATTATTAAAAAAAAAAAATTATCGTTGACCAGCTAAATTTAGCAAAAATAAAAATCCGTATATTTAAATATGTAATTTTTTATGCAAAGTATAATAGAAGAGCAAAATCTCAAAACTGTAGTTATTTTAACCTATCCGAATTTTTTGAAATTTGATTTTTGAATAAAACGATATTAAAGATATTATTTGACCCACTTGATGGCGCAGTGGTTAGAGCAACTGCTCTCTCTGCTAAATGCGCCAGTGGTTTTGGGTTCGATCTCCATTGAATCCCTAGATATAAGATTAAAAATTAAGATTCAAGACCTACAGAATATTTCTGTGTGTAAGACAGTCGTGATATGACCATAGATGTTAAAGCGACTATAAAAAAAAGATAGTATTTTAAAAAAATACGATACAAATGAAATACCACGCGCCGGGATTTCAGGATTTTGGATTCTGGGCTTTTGTGTTATGGGTGTCAGGATTTTGGAGTACTCTTTCAAGGCAATTGCGCCTTTTTCATAATTTCCTGTAACATTAAAAATATTTATTATTTTAGTTTTAAAATGTTCGGTCCCCAAAATTTTACCACTTTGAGGTCCAGCTTTAAATGCTTTTAGTGTAAATTCAGAACTTCACGTATCCCCTGTCATGGCTTATAAAAATAAAGTTTGTATTTTATTTTAGCAAATCTCATGCTTTTTTACGGGTAAATTTCACAATAACGCCATTTAAAATAATACCTAATTTGATAACGAGTCCTTCAAATTAATATCCCATTTGCAAGACTTTTTTTACAACAAATTTTTTGCTTTTCCTAAAAAAAAAAAATCAAAATTTTAATACAAGTTCCTAAAATTAACAAAAATGTTGATGAGTAGGTACATCTTTCTTCTTTTATGATTTTTTTTATTATCTAAACTAGTTTTTAAAAATATGCAAAGTTGATACAATAAATGTATTCAATTTTATGAACTAGGCTTTAAATTGGATCCGAAATATAATGCAAGTTTTAGCTTTGGAGGCTTTGTTATCTCAGCGATTTTTAAACTGGGATACTTTATGCTATTTAATTCTTCTTTTGATATGTATATATGAGAAAATTTTGTTCAAATAGGGTTTGAAATGGTAGCTAGATTTTATCACTTAAGAGTAATCGGCTTTTTATTCAGATGCATCAAAATTGACGATGAAGATGAAGAAATATTTTACATTGGTTGTTGAACATTAAATAATTCCAACTAATAACATTTATAAGGAAAAATAGCGTTGAACTTGTATTTTAGTAACTAATAAGGAAACTGGATGCAGTGAGAGACATTTTCATTTGATTTTTTTTTCAATGTTATAGAATATAGATGAATTGGTATTAGTATCTTAGTATTGTTATGACTTGTAGATTGCACACATTTACAAGACGTACCGGTTTTGATGACAATATACTTGTTTGATGAGTTTAAGGGACAGTATTATTTTGTTCGTTACTTTCTTGATTTTCAACAGTAATGTTACATATAATAGAGGCAGGTGTGCCATATGTGCTGCATTTGAGAGATGATACTCGATTTGTGTGCAGCTCTTTGTTCTCGAAGAGAGCAATTACATCAAATAGATACGATAATAGCATGTTTATTTACATAAGTCAACATTTCAAGTGAAATGTTATAAATAAAAGTAATTTTTCAAGTGATAATATTTGCCTTCAGCCACTTCTATTTATAATTATTTGTTTAAGATATTTATATCAAAAGCGATTATTTACGACGCTATATAGCGTTGAGGAAATGTTTTTCCGCGAAAAATTTTACCTTTTCCTCGTTTTCTTTTAGTATTTCGTTTGTAGATTTACCTCAAGTAATAATATTATCTAAAATCTAAAAAACTTCTTGTTATAACTTATTTCAAGTTTCTTTTAGATTCATGGCTTGGGTGATTTCGTGATGAGTCACAATGGTATTTGACTCATTTAATGGAATGAAAATAATAGCATACTGGTTCTTAAATTCTTGTTTCAGTCGATATAGATTTTAAGATAACAATTACGGTTTTTATACAGACAAACAAATTTTGTTGGTACACTCAAAATTAGCTATTTTAGGAATTAATTTATATCAACAAACCAAATGTTAAATTGTTCAAATTTTAGTATATTTTAATTGATTAAAGTGTGCCCTGTTAAAAATAATTATCGTATTCGAAAATAACTTTCTCCATCGTCTCTTTCAGGCTTTTTTTGACCTTTGAAACATTTAAAATTTGTTAAATTTAATGCTTAACTTCAATGATCAAGAATACTATCATTACACAAATAGCTTTTATAGGAATGTTAATTTTTTGCTATGTCCAGTGTGAGGAAGTTTATAATTATTTTAGGGTGTGGCATTTTAATTTCTTAACGATAGGCTTGGCGAAAAGATCGAACTTGACAATATTTTCACGGTTTTGCCGTTTGACTAACCGTAGAAAATATTTCTCGTCGTTGTTCTACTTATCGACATATTGCGATTTTTTGAATAGATTAATTTAATCAATTCGTTTCTCTTTATTGTGATTTATTATTGAAACGTCATTATTTCACATGCATTTGTATGTGTATGGGGCTATACACTCGATTTTTCTATTTTCTTTCCAACCAATATACATTGTAAATTAAATTATTGAAAAAGAAAAGTGCCTTCATCAGATTTTGAAATCGAATTTTGTTGGTAAATTATTAAAGAAAATTGTAAATTTATGTGGAAAATATAGGGTTTAACGCATTGCTAGCAAAAATCAAAACGCGTAAAAAGCTATTTATTGTATTAGTAGAAACAGAAATGGAAGTATATAATTACTAAGTACTGTTAGTTATAGAAATAAATGTATCATTAAAAAATCGTTTCATTTAAGTTTTCTGAACTTACATTTTTTATATTTATAGGAAATTTAGAAATAAATATCGCTATGATTTGAGTGTAGATATGAGTTAGTTACCATATTTTATGTAAGTTTGGACGCTGTAATTTGCATATATGTATACCGTAGTCTGATAGTGAAATCTATTTGATTGCAAAATTCCGATCATACCCCGATCTATTATGTCGTTGCATTGTCACTTGATGAACGTGTTGTATATTTCAATTTAGTCAGTCACAATCTTCCAAATAATTTGAGAATAACGTCATCCACGTGAGAAATCATTAGTATTGGTTTGCATGTATGTATTTATATTAGAATTTTTCAATTTAATATTGCTTTGTTCCTCGAGGTACGAGATAATTTTAGAATTCCTAATTTTGGTCACAAATTCCTCGCTATCAAAAATATCCTTTTGCCACTTTATAAAATTTAAAAAATAACTATAGGAGTAGGTAGTTTTTTTTTAAAACTTAGTTTAAGTCTATTTTATATTGCAACGGGATACTCTAAAACTTGTATTGGGCTTCTTGTCAAAGGCTCTTTTATTCGATGGTTATTTTACAAAACGTTTAATGAACCAAATCGCTTTGTTTGTTGTAATTCGCTGATAAACAATTTATCACAAAAATCACTTTATTTTTAATCACTTTTCAAATCACTTGTATCACGATAACTTAAATCACTTGTAATCACTGAATGAATTAGAGTGAATGTGCGTCCTTATATATAGGAAAACATTAATTGCTACTAGATCAGAGTCCGCTCTTTCTTTCTCTCGCTCGTTTTCCCTCTCTTCTCTCTCGTTGTATGCAGCCTTTATAGTATTTGAAGAATATTTTATTTTTTCAACATCTTCGGGTAAATTATAATTATAAATATATTCTTTAATGATTTGGTTATTTTCATATACAGTTTCGGTGATTTCTGTAAATTTGTAAATTTATTGTATTTTGTGAATTTTTTTCTGTCGGATATTTCTATTTTTTCATAAGATCGCAAGTTAAAATTTACCTGAGGTATGATTTCCTTTATTTATATCTAGGTTTAAAATCATCCTTAACCCTCGAAACTTTGGGGTTACATTTGTAACGATATTATTTTTTTTTTTGTTACTTTTCATAAAAATCTGTAAAAATGTATATGCATATTGGGAAAAACCTTAGTTATTACATTAAAAAAAATTAAGGAGCAATAAAAGTGACTTGAATATTAAAGGGTTTTACATTAGTCATATTTGAGGACCCAAATGAAAAAGCAAAACAATTCTTGAAATTTATTTTTAGAATTTATCTCATTGTCAGATCAATATTACTAATAGAACACAGTTTCATCTTTCTTATCATATTTGAAAATTTATACTTTGGAATGTCTCTATCAAAACAAAACGTTTCATAGAATTTTAAACCATATTTAGCTATTGCAAAGCAACTCTATATAATTAGCAACGACATGCATGCTTTATTATATAAGCACACATGGAATTTCTCTGCTCAGAAAATCTAAATATGGCATTGCGATATTGAAATTTCACTTGCGTGATAAACGTGTGAACATTAAAATGACTGATTCTTGATTATAACATAGCCGGCATTTTCGCAAGGTTATGATGTACGACAGGAGGGTAATTTGATAAACAGAAGCTTCTGCTGTACCGGTAGTTGGAAGAAACACCTTCCATAACGAACATGAAATTGCATTTGTAATTTGTTGCCGCAGGAGCACATCCATATTTGATTGGAAACCTTTACTTAGGAAATATTGAGGTACCTTATTGATTGTAACGAAAAATTTTCAGAAAAAATACAAGTAAACTGCCCGCTTATATTGCTTCTAAAATGTAAAATTCTTAACAAAAATTTAATATGTACTAGTAGGTATCTAGAATGTATACATTTTAAAGAGATGTTTCAAATTTTAATTTAACGCTTGAAATCATTTTCTGGCGGAAACCACTTAATATTACAACTCATTTATACAAGATTTATTTGACTACAGCCATCAATATAATATTCTTTATCAAACAAAAATGTTTTCATTGGTAAAATTTACTATTATTTTCGTGTAAGATATTTGGTTGAAACATTCGTTTTGAGAGTATAAAATGAAATAGCCGAAGCAATAAACTGATTTAATGCTATGTAAACGTATATATAATTTCAGAGAAAATGTAGATTTACTTGTTCAATATGCATAAACTTATAATTCACGTGCCAAATATTTGAGTAAGATCTTTATTGCCAAATATTTTGATTTTTCAACGTTTTTTTTTTCTAAAGATCAGGTGAAACTTTTAGTTAGAAGTAATATCATATCTATATATAAAACTAGATCTTGATTGATTAACCGATAAGTTGGAGGTTAAACCATTGAAGATAAAAATGTGAAAAAATAGCATTGTGAATTCCACTAATGATAGATTTTTTAAAAATTCCACCTTTAAGTGGCTCAAAGAAAGGGCTTGAAGTTTTGTTCTTAAAATATTGGATTAAAGTAATTCATCCACTTAATGGTAGGCAGTCCAAATGTTGTCGCGAGCCACTTTGTAAAGGCATTACAGGAAATGCTCTGCTGGCCGCATATAAAATTAGGTATATACCTCTATTTTAGATTTATGCCACCTATACACATTTTTTGGAGTGAAACATTGAAACATTATAATTTTGTTTACTACTAGAGGATGTACCCGACTTTATTCGAGTTTATTAAAGTAGCTACAATGACGTGATTCTTTGGATTTAATTTTCAAGTTTTTCTAAAGATTGAAGTAAACCATTTTAATAATAATTTTTAAGTTGACCCGATATTTTTTACATTTTTAGACTAAATAACTTGGATACCAGGAAACGTGTGATAAAATTAAGTGAAGCATTGAGTCCTTCAGTTTTTTATAGTAAAATGAATAATTAAATATTAATTTATACTAGTTGTAAATGTTATATATAGGTAGGTCCCATGTTCATTTACAGATTGGCAAAATTAAAAATTTTTGATTTAGAAATGCCATAATATAATTGAGGATGTATAAATCTTTCTGTTGAATTTTTATTATCTAATATTCGAAAGTATTAATATGTCGATTGTATTCTGGAGTATTTTTCTAACGCTAATAGAAGCGTTAGGCTTAGTCTGACTAAAAGGCATACTCTAAGGCAAAGTATATGGATATTGCAAAATTTTTCAAAGTTTCTGTGGTTCAGTCTTATTTCAAAGAAATTGTAGTAATAGTACGTTTAACGTACGGTAAATTTTCTATAAGTCGTATCCGTAGATAAGTTAAAGAGTTTTTTTTCTAACTCACTCCTATCTCACTCTTATGTATTTTCACCTCTACGAGTTAAACTCCTAACAGTATTACCTCTTTAAGCCAAACTCTTAATCGGGATCACTTAAAGTCGAACTGTTTGTTTGGTCATTTATTCTAACGGGTGTCATTTGAAACTTTGATGTTTATTATAACAAACTAGTAGCTTCCCGTGAAATATTCACGACCGTAAGTTTAAAATATTGAATGTACAATTTAAAAAAACGAATGTGGGATTCGTTTCTTGGACTTCTCGCACGTGAGATCGTCACTTCAATCGCTTGACCACAAAAATAACATTTAAATTTTAAAAACAAATTAATAATAAATACAAACCGTTTCCACAATGTTGACATACATACATTTGCCTATTATTATATGAGATGAAGTCCATCTCACTGTTGATAGTTTCCCGATAACTCAAACTTTTAGTCTTCGATGAATCGAACGATGAATAAGTAAAACTTTTTCCTCGATAATTAGAACGTTAAACTGAGCCTTTTTTTTATAGCTAAGATAACTATACATTAAGTATAGTGGTTTGGTTCCTGAGAGCTCAACTTATTGAGAGTTCCTTGTATAAAGCTCAATGTTGAAAAGTTCTTACGTTTACGAATATTAACTACAAAAATCGAGTACGTTGCAAATACGTTGCAATTGGTGGGTTTAGCGAAGCGAAAAAAGACAAACTGTGAATTTGGTTAATTTTTAGCATTGGTTAGTCGTTTAATTTCCAAGTTTTAATTGTCATTCAATTGTGTTTTTTAAAAATTCCGTTTTAGTTCTATTTCAATTCAAAAAGTTTATCAAATAAATTATCAATTTTTAACTTTTTTCTTACACTAATTTCGTGTTGTGATAATTTTTTAGAACCGTTCTCTTGCGGAAAATTACATCGATTTATAATCACTGTTTCAAAAACAATGCATTGACATTTTTTCAATATCACAATTACATATTTTATACGATCGACATATCGTAGTACATATGATAATGATAACTTCTAAGACAAGTGAAACTTCGTTATAATTTATTAGGACAATATATTTGAGATACATATACGAACACAAAAAAATAAAAATGTAAAAATCGACATTTTTTCTCTAACATATACCCTCCATTAATCCTGCACTGTATTATTATTTTTTTATATTTAACGTGGACGAAGTCACGGTTAGCCACTAGTATTTTAATAACTTTTTAACATAGCGAAGAAAAGTTGAAATGTACAAATGTTGTAATTGTATGTAATTGATGGCTTGCATCGATGTGTTTATGAGAGTGCACTGTGCATCTTGGCTTGCACTTGACGATAGTCTTGTATTGCACTCGAATCCCGTTGAGAAAAACAGCGCGGTTTTAGATAACAGATTATCAACCTCTTAACGATCGAAACCTCTGCATGGCTTAGATGTTGACCTTGTCGGGCGTTCGCTAACCTTTTTTCATTTCATATGAACGAGTATTAATTTTGATACACTATTTATTTTTCTAATGTTTCCAACAAAAATAATATTTACACAATAAAATCATTCTCAAATCATCATGTATCAATTTGATTTGTAAACTTTCAAATTATGATATTCAATGAAGCGAGAAAAGTAGTTGAGAGATGAAAATACGCGTTTTAATAGAATACGTGGTCAAAAAAAAAAGCAGAACTTTCAAATTACTTATTAATACATTAACATCTATAAACTTAACGTATAATATTTATTTACTATGATATTTAAGACGTGGTAATAGATAATATGTATATGTACACATAAGAAACCTTGATAACAATATTATATGAACTTAAATTTTTTTCTTGAAAAAAAAAAACGTTGATGAGGCCAAATAATATATTTTAATACTACTTAAAAGTAATCAAACAACTCCAATTAAACTCAATTAAGATTATTTGGGTATTAAAATTATTTATTTACACAAATACTTACACAAAGTAATCAGTCATTTGGAGATAGTCAACCTTTATTTTCATTGCAAATTTTTGGTTTATCTTGTGCAAAAATGATTTCTTTTAGAATTCGTATCGAATAAATAATTTGTGAAAGAAGAAAATCGGTGTTATTACAAGTGTATAATAACAATAAATTTTAATTTTTATGTTCTAAAAACTAAGGTACCTATAAGAGCAATTCGAAACATGAAAAGAATTTTATCAAAAATCTTAATATTAACGACTGCTTTGTATCAAGCAAAACTCAAATATTCATTTAAGTAGTTATAATATAATTTTTTATGCTTAATCGATAGGATAAAAATTCATATTAAATTTATTTATTATACCTTGTTAAAAATGTATTGTAATAGGTAATGATTTCAGAGAATCGTTGAAGAAAAAAAAATTAATTTTAATACTTTTATATTATTTTACTCGTAGTACCTATAGCTGTTTGTTTCTTACATTTGTAATGACTCATTTTAGTATAATAAAGCATTTGTTGTAGATATTAAATTAAATTTTAATTGAAAGTATTTTTCTTACGTTATACAATGTCTTGTAAATAAGACCATATAGGCATAATTCAAATTTTTACAGATGTTACTTTTGGCTAATTACTAATAGAATGTGTAAGGGTGTATAGTTTATACGACATACAGTCAGCAGGAAAAGTACTGAAAAGTGATACAGTGATACCTCGAGATACGAGTTTAATTCGTTCCGTAACTTGCTCTTATGCCAATTTATTCGTATCTCAAAGCAAATTTCCCCATCGAAATTAATGGAAATGCCATTAATTAGTTCCAGCCTCCAAAATGTCACCCCAGTTGTTTTTGTTTTTGTTTCGCCTTACTCATATTTTCCTATAATTTCACGCTTTAATTCAATAGACATCATCTTTTTCTGAGCACTGATCTTTCCATTCACTTCATTCAGGCCCATGGTTATAAAAAAAAATTGATAAATGCAGAAAAAGCACAACGGTTACTTAGTGGCGTAGTTGACTAGATAGTTGCTCTATACGCTAGTGGACCTAGGGTCGAATACCAATGAAAGATTTTTTTCATTGGTTTTTGTATTCGCCAGTCACTAATGATCATGGTAGTTGCTGCAACCTTAAATAACAAAAAAAAAGAACAAAACGCGAGCAGAACTTATCAAAAATGCTTCGACAGCGGGGCAAATAAGCACACTGATTGTGGCGGGTCGGGTGCAGCCGGCCGATCCACTAACCCGGTTCCTCGTATCTCAAATTTTGCTCGTATTTCAAAACAAAACATCGTTCGTACGACTCGTATCTCAAAAAACTTGTATGTTAGGGCACTCGTATGTCGAGATACCACTGTACTTAATTAATAACTACTGTTTGTAGCTTTTGTTACGAAGTAAATAAATAGTTTCAATAGGTACTAAAATGAATAGATAAAATTCATTAATATTGAATTAAATTAGAAACAAATGCATAAACGAAAAAAGTCAACTTACTATTGACATTGAACATACCTTCATTTACACTATGTTTTAACCTGTAAAAACTGGGCTACGATTTGTTTTTAATTTTTTTTTTTTTTTTCAATAACCGTTTAGTGAATGTCAATCAAATTTTGCACAGTTGTTTTATATAGTTCAATTGATATAACTTGAAAAATTGGAACATTTGTCATCCTTTTTTTACATTAGTTTAAATACTTTTAATCTATTGAGTGAACAAATCTTCATAAGAAAGTATAGGTTTCTTAAATTGTTATAAATTTTAAACGGTGAAGTCAATCTTTTTAAAATTTTAACAGTAGGTTAAGAATTAATTAAGGAATATAGTAATAAATTTTCGTTGGTCATCATTTTGGTTTACTTCCCAAACATTCTTAATATTAGAACATTGTTTTTTATACAAATTGCTAGGATTTTCTCTAATATTAGGTGAAAAATTAAATAAAAAAATAAATAATGTATAGGTTTATATGAGTATTTGATATTTTTAATTTTTTAAAAATATTAATTACAATGATGCAAGAATTAGAAGAGAGGATAATGTGACAATAGTTATTTACATTTCAATTTAAAATCAATAATCTACAAGTAGGTATTACTAATAATTTCGTTTTGCGGAAAAACCAAGAGAGCATAAACCAACAAAATGCTCCCATTGAGTTTTCACAAAATGATCTTAGTTTCACAAAACTAATATTTGATTTAACCAGAAATAATATTTTCAACTAAACTAATTAAAAATACACTTTGAATAAGTACACAATTGAATTTATTAGTCTAAAAAGGTTTTTTTTCAGTCCTTCCATAAAATACTCCTATTATTTATTTGAAAAGCATACAAGCGTTTTAAAATAGCCTTGAACCTTTTAATTACACTTCATTACAGAAAAATCGTTTTTGCTTTTATTAATCCAACACAAAAAATCCCGTAAAAAGGTGTGAGAAAAAGTAAATGAATATGAGGATTTCAATTAAACGAAATAATTGATTCTTTTCTTCAAGAATTATCTTAAAAATTAATAATTAACATGTGGCAAACTTAAGAACTAATATCAAATTTGATGGGGAACTAACGAGAATTGCCAATGTAATTTAATCACTGCAAGTTCTTGTTTCAATACTAATAGATCTTATTTAGGAAATAGTGTTTTATTAGTCGTTTTATTATTATTTAATTAATAGTGAAACTTGATCTTCAATGACGTTAAGTACTATTGGTTGTTATTGAAAAATGATATAGCATTGTTTTATATTTTACTCGTAGTTTCACTCCGATGATTTAACTTTGAAATTTAAGTTTAATAATTTCATTTATGATGTCCCTGTAGCAAAGGATGTTTGTATGTTCAAAGTTTTGAAAATAAGGGCCATGAAAATTAATTTTGATTATTTATATTAACACCACATAAGTATAGACTATAGTACATAATATAATGTAGGTAAATAATTTTATTTAAAATATAAAATAACTGATAATTTAGCTTCTAATAAAATTATATTAATCCCAATTTAATTGTACGTAAAAGGTTTTTATATAATATTTACTTATATACTTTTTTAAAATAATAATGGGAAAAATAAATAGGTATATAGTCTGTACTTTTAAAACGTGTAATTTTCCTTCTATATATAGATATAATTAAAGTATAACATTTGTTTAAATTCGACCCTTTTAAATATTTTCATTGGATCTTCATACAACAAATATAAATTAATTACTTTTACAGAAAAGTTTAATTAGTTTTTATTTACACAAGGAAAATGATATTTCAAGAGATTTTTTTTTAAATTTAAATTTTTTTATCGCTTATACGTAAACTTATACTGATTTATGAACTTTGGTATTAACATACTACTTTATCCTTCCTCAACTTTCTTTTATTGGACAATTTTAAATAGTCTTACGAGTAGTTTTAAACTTAATCATGAAAATAGTTTTGTGTACATGGAAAAGTTAAAATTGAGCCATTTATTTTGAAAGTGATTCAAGTCTAGTTTTAGGACAGTCAATGTTCTATTCTTGTTTGTAAATATTCAATAACTTAAAACACATTTTTATGGATAAGGATTTCGTTTGGTTTCATATTTGATACTTAACACAAATATGTGATAGCATGTTAAAAATTTAAAATTGAAGATGATATTAAAATATAAAATCACCTTTATGGCACTGTATTTGGTACCTTAGTACTTACATTATTTTCGAAATAAATGGTTTAGTTAAAGCTTTCTTGGTACTTGACTCGAAATTTATTTACTATTAATTTCGTTTAGTTGTATAATATTTAATTTAATTTTTTTTTGATTTCAGGTTGGTATTGTATTCGTTTTACTTAATCATATTCGTAAGTACTTATAAACATTGATTGTAAGTTCTAAAAATACACCCTAAAAATAACCTAATACAATACATATAAAAATTGTACATTTATACACTAGGAAGTTTAACATTTTTTTCTTATAGTCCCCGAAAATTGATAGTATACCTATATTTAAAAAAACTTTTGGCGCCAAAACGAGCTTTTAATATCAAGGTTTGTCTAAATCTATTTTTTTTATTCCCATTGAAATAACATAGAATTAATTTTTTTAATTTTCATAACTTTGGGACAGTTAATCGTAACAACAATCAGACAGAGAAGATTTAAAGGCATTTTCACGCTCTACAAAAAAAACTCAACATTTTTTTTATCTTTTCTTGTACCTATTTGCAATCTGTTCCTGGACAATAAGCGAATGTGATTCATGTACAGGCGGGGAAGGGGGTCGCACCCCGTTAATGGGGGATATTTATGCAGTGCATGGATCCCGGTAGGGCAGCTTCAGAAAAGACGTTGATGCTCCTCTGTGTTGTCTAGGAGGTTGACAGCCAGATGGTTTTGGATGTGCTTCCAGTCTTTTGAGGTATTGTGACTATGTGTGACTTTCTCGCTCCTGATCGTCGCCATGTCCTTGTGTATATCGTGGTTGGTGACATACCATGGGGCACCTGTAATTATTCGTAACGCTTTCGACTGGAACCGCTGTATCCTTTCGATATTGGAGCTACTAGCTGCTCCCCACAATTGAATGCCGTACATCCAGATGGGCTTTATGATCACTTTGTATATCCTTAGCTTATTGTCCAGAGACAGACCGGAGTCGCTCTTGAATAGCCACCACAGTTTAATAAAATTGATAATACTAAAATTTAATTAGTGTTATTTTTGAGCTATAATATATTTGAAGTGGCTAATCTGAGGGATTTTGGTTTAAACACCTCTTTTGTAGAGCGTGAAGTTTTCTTTCAATGCCTTTTTTCAGATTGTTATTTCGATAAACTGTTTCAAAGTTATAAAAATTAAAAAAAAAAGATTTAAATGGAAAATGAAAAAAATTAATTTAGATAACCATAATAGTTAATTCGTCTTTTCTTGGCGCTAAAAATTTTGTTTTAATATACCTATACTATCAATTTTTGGATACCATAAGAAAGTTTTTTTTTATTTATTTTTTTTTAAATTACCCTAGTGTACATTAGGCATAGAAAAATCGCAAGAAAAAACAGTTCCATATGTATCGTTTAAGTTACCTTGCAGGTATCTTCTATCCATTTGTGGATACAAGAAGATATTTGAATCTGCAACAAATCAAATCGATATTTTTTTAAAACAATCTTAAAAATGAAGTTTACATTATACATATATATATATATATACAAAATCTGGTATCAAAAATTAAGTAAGCAATATATTTCTTATTTGTCTACAGTAAATTAATCAGTCAGTAAATTTAGTGAAACCGTTAATTAAATTGTAGTGGTAATGAAAACAGCAGGTATACAAAATTACATTTTACAGTATTGAGGTATCTACGTAGTTAAATTAATTAAGGCATTTAATTTGTAAAGTGACAAACGCACCAATTAAAATCTAGTTTTATTCAATTTCACTTAATACCTATGTAGTTTTACTCACTATATTGGGTAGATAACATTATGTTGTTAATTTAAAAACTACCAACAGAATTATTTTTAAATGTAAAACAAAACCATCCTCTTTTATTATACCTATGCAAAAGTTAAATAGAGATTTCAAATTATTTATAGTGTGCGATAAAAATGTTTAAGAGAACAACTGAGATAAATTAAAACGTACCGAAATATACTCTTGGAAAATTCTAATTTGTTTTTGAGAACGTACGATGTTCTGTTTTCCTTGGTTTTTAAAGCTATGTGAATCACGTCTATTTGACATATTGTAAAGATGAAGAAAAACGGTTGCAGTTTATTAAAAAATGAATTTATTTTCTTGAATTTTTTTCATGGTTTATTTATAGATAAAATGCAGAGTAACTGGTTAAAAGAATTTAACTCTGCATTTATTGAAGGTCAAAAGTAACAGTTTGAATATAATGCATAACACGTCAAAATTAATGTGTCTTGCACACATTTTTTCTAACTTTTTTCTAGATATGAGATTAAATAATTTATGGTTTTCTATATTTATAAATTATGTGACTGATAAGAAAGTTCAGTACCTTGTTATTTGTTGGTAAATCATAACGGAATTTAATGTTTTTATTTCCCTAGTTTCTTAATCAGTGTTTGTTAAGGACCAATTCTTGCTTGCCCGCTTCGCTAAGCGTACCTAAGTTAAAAGATGATTATGTTTACATAGTTTTCTTTTATTTTTCGTAACTATAACTTGCATTTAATCATTTTTTTATCCAAATAACCTCTTCATTTTGCTGAGCATAAGTTAAATGTTATTGCTTAGTAGTTTATCAATAACCTAGTTATACTTGCTACTTCTTTCACGTGAATTTTAGAATATGGCTCATAAAACTTTTCGATATACCTACAATGTTTGAAGACCCGCTAGAGGCATGATTAAAAAAGTTACAAAGACTACCTTTTATTCTGTAATTTCTATTTTCCCGTGAATATCTAAAATTTTTCGTTATAAAAATTATCTTATAATATAAGTATCTGTAGACTGTATTGTTTTGGCGTGATTTTTTCATGAAAAAAGTTTTTTTTTTCTCGATATAAGACAATTTTCCGAAATAAGAAGTATTCTCGATACCGACTCAGATTGTCAGTTATCATCATTCCAAATTTCGTCACAATCTGTTCAGCGGTTTTCGCATGATTAGGTAACAAATTGACAAACAAAAATTTTAAAATGGTGAATTTGGTCTCTGAATGAATCTATGGCTCAGTTGAAATTTAAAATTTTTATATACGAGAATATATAGATTATACTCGTGGTTTAACAATAATTAAAAAGTTATAAGACAAGTAAAATAAACAATGTTAGTTATTAAATAGTATTGGCAAAAAAATATTTTATACATTGGTAATTTGAAAAGGAAAACAAAAATAGTAAAAAAATATATTTTACAATATTACAATTAGAAATAGATTATTATTATCTATCAATTTCATACGTTTCTTTTGAATTTCGGTATAAATAATAATTAATTGTTATACTTTGAGACCCGTTTTGATTTATTGAGATGGAGGTGGGGTCTTTTCCACGTATATAGGTACATAATCAGACGTTACATTAAATATCAATCTGAGCTTTTACAAAATAAACATGTCATTCACACACCCATTATGACTTTTGAGACTTATTAAGCTGCTGAAAGTGTGTAAAAATTGTATAGGTGTGTGACTTACACACTCTTTTACACTAAATTATTTATACTACAACTAATAGTGGTTAAATAAAGACTAATTTTCATGCGAAATATTCTTTATTTTTCTCGTCAACGTCTCGTCAGAGTTTCTGACTTCCTCAGGGCTCAAATGTGAAATAACTTAATTTTGAGCCCTGAGGAAGTCAGAAACTCTGACGAGACGTTGGCGAGAAAAAAAAATATTTCGCATGAAAATTTGTCCTTATTTACCCACTATTAGTTGTTGTATTGATAAGACAAGGACAAACAACATCATGGATAAATTATTTATATTTCTATTTATTATTTCAATATTAAACTTTAATTTCTTAAAATTAATAAGGGGTATCAGAATTATTTATACTTATTATAGAACCCTGGATTCCCAAGAACAAACTTGAAAAAAAATTATTGAACTTTATCCAATAGTTTTTAAGATAAATTGTAACATTGACTATTATTTTATTTATATAAATTGATAACTAATAAATAAGATGCGAGTATAATGAATACAAAAATTTAATCTCCACTTTTTAAATTTTATGAACGACATGGAATTGAGTGAATAAATTAATTAAAATGTTTAATCAAAGTGTAGAATTTTTCATAAAGTGGCTACTTTTACATTTAATATGGAACTTTATTGTTCATTCGTGTCAAGATGGGTCAAGTATCATCTCTAGGAAAACTAATTTTTTATTTTACCGAATATATTTGACCTCTTTGCTAATTAATAATTATTGAAACTAATTAGTTTATTACTGTTGCATATTTTAACTTAAATTAGAATTGAAACTCATAAAAATATATGAACGTAATTTAACGTTTATAAGTGCTTAAAAGTTGAGTGATGTCAGAGACCATAAAAAAAAGAGGAAATATTCGAAATTGTGATAGTTAATCCTTTTATTTCATGATGTTTCCGTAGTTTTTTTAGTGATTTAAAAAAGTTTACTACGTTGTAAAGCTATGTATATATGGACTTGGGTAGATAGACTTGTTTCATCCCTTCAATATTTATAAGTTTTTAAAAATCCGACAAAGGAAGTAGTCTACTTATACCGGGTCGAGTGTTTGTTCAACAGGGTTGAATTTTTAAGTTTTTCTTTTTTTTTTCTATCGATTTCATAAGACTGACTTCATGAAAAAGTTTATGGTTGTCTAGTAAAAACATGGATATATTCATACAAGATTTAATTTTTGAATTTTTTAGCTTAAAATAGTACCTATAACGTGGAATATTTATAGGTTGATGTCTACAGGTTAATTGTATAGTGCACAAATTGTGTGTGTAAATAATTGTACTCATTTATATGAAAATATCAATATATAGACTTATACAACAAAGGTTTGTCTGTGCATCAATTATTTGTCAAGATGTAATTTTTTATGTTGTTAAAATCATGGTCATTCATTACGAAAAAAATTAAACAATTCACTTTTTTAAGATTTAATAAATACTTGTATATGCTGACAATTATTATTGTATTACTAATACAAGTGTTAATGATAAACATACATTTCTTTCCAAGTAAAATTTACATAACAGATCGTTGAACTTAACCATATAAATGATCTTTTGAAAAATGTTGGGAGGTAAGCGTATTAACGCGTATAGTAATTTTGTAACGATTTTTACTATCGTTGCAGTGCATATAAATCATATTTTTGAATATGTAGGTACTTACACGAAGACAACTTTACAATTTCTTCTCTAGAACTATTATAAATTACATTTGCATTTTGAAATAAGAATATTTATCATTTATCTAAATTATTCAGTTTGTTTTGTTGTTTGATGTCTCAGTCTTTGAAAATTAAGATTTTCTTGTGATACGTATTATGTGATAGTACCAAAATAATTAGGTACTGCTTGGGAAAGATGTGGTTTTAAATTAAAGGACCTTAAGATTAAGTAAGCTGTGACAAAATAACAAACCTAAATTAATTTTAAGGGGTTATTTAAGCTAGAATTTTTAAAAATCATTTTTGTAATGTATACGTAATATATTTATTTAAGAACACATCCAGAAAATGTCAAGTCAATCCTGTGATTATTTTCAAAGTAACATTCAAATTTGTAAAGACAGTTTTTATTCTGTATGACAGTTATTATGTAAAGTGCTTTTGAAACTTTAGCCGCGTTTTTTTGAAAACTGTGTTTTTTCTCGGTGACCAAGATTTCTCAGAAATAGCTGAACTGATCAATGTCAAATTTAAGCACAAACTTTTTAAGTATATTTTTTAATATTTAATCTAAGGGGTTTTCTCACTGATAAATACATTTTTTTAAACAATTTAAGGTCAAAATTATCATCAAAATTGATTTTTTTAAAGTAGCCATTTTGTCAAAAATTCTTATTTTGCTTATTCCTACGATTAACTACAAGATTACAATTAATTTAAGGACATCCATTTGTTTTTTTTTCTTAATTTTAAATAGTTCAATCCACACGGAATAAATAGGGGTGTAAAATTTACAACACTAAATTAGTAATATTTTTACTGCACTTTGTGTTCACTATAACCACAAATGGAACAGCAGATAACACACTGTGTTGTATTCAGCTCTCACGTATAGTATTTTTTACCACCATAGTGTAGTAAATATATGTAGCTGTTACAACTGCTGAGTGTTGTACTATTAACAAATTTTGGCGTTTCTGTTACGCCACGAATTTTAACAAATTTGTAATCGTTACCATTTTTGGTGTATATAATACTATATACAATGTACAATTTACTCCATTATGTTGTAAAATCTTGTAAAAAGGCTGAGAATAAAAACATCAGAGCCATCTTTACCTTTTTCTATAATTATATTTTTAAGATTTTTAATGGTGCGCATGCGGCGTACAACGCTGTACATGCGCGTAAAACATAACCAATAATTTTGACAAATAAATGCAAGCGTCAAAAATTCAACTATATTATTATATTATCATGGAGTCATTTTTACTAGTTCGTATTGTAAATAATACTACAGTTTTTTAATTACACTTAACTGGTAAACGTTACCACACGTGGTGTCATCCTATATAATACTAGTTAGTGTTGTAAAATTAACAAGGAATGTTGTTAAATGTACAACACATTTTTTTTCCGTGCAGAGATTTTGTGGTCACCGCAAAATGCTTTTTTTATAGGAGCTTTTGGTGATCAGCTATTTTACAAATACAAAAATTTTAAAATAAAGTTTAAAGTTACAAATTTTATATGTGTACACATTTTCATATCAATAAATTTAAAAGTTTTCCCAGGAAATATTCTTGAAAATAGTTTTTTTTTTCTCCTGACTTTATATAACTCCTTAAAGAACGTTTAATAAAAATTCATAATTACAAAAAAGATAAGGTTTTAACGTTTTCTCAAATAGTTGAAGAAATTTTTTTTTTGAAAATACCGTCACTGTAGCAAAGTCATAAGCGAGATAACATTTATCAAATTTCTTTATTGAATGTCACTTTCACTTATTGAGGTTTCATGGGCAAGTTTTGTCTATAAAACGGGGCCCATGAGTCAAAAAAGTTTAGGAACCGCACATTTAGTACGTTAAGACACAACATAAAAACTATAAAATAAAAAAATCAGCTCAAAAGACAAAAGTTTTGTTTTCCTTCGTTTTTAATCTTCCAAATATTCTTAGAAATTTTCTTGCATGCAATGGTTATTTGTAGACTGTATACTTGTATAGATAAGCGTATTATGTCTTCAGCTTAAAGCCACAATATTTGTTACAATCAAAATTCCTCCTCTAGTCTGGTTGACAAATAATCGCCAAGAAAACAAGCACTTCTTTGTTCAACTATGCACTTACATATGTGCAATTGTTGTACATGCAATGATATATCTAACAAAGAAACGTTTTTTCAGGTCATTTTCAAGATTTATTCTTAGGGAAAGTACTCGACACAATTTTATCCATTATATGAAAAAATATATAAATGCTTGTTAACATTCTTAAAATCATTCAATATTCTTATTATAAATAGAATATTCAAAAAATAAATGGTTAAACAAAATTTGAGCTATAAAAGTAATTAAATCAGTGGTTAAATTATCCATATTCGCAGAAAAACTATCACTCATCTTTTCTTATAATTTTCAAGTATGGTTTTGTTTTAATAATTCGTTGATATTCAGTATTTTATTATTGTAAAAAATGAATGAAAAATGTCGACGTTATATTCAATTAATAAGTAATTGTTGACTTCATTCTACTAAGTAGTACCTTAATATGAAACTATAAACGTTTGTATCTTTGCTTATTTTTTTTTAAATAATTTTCTACTGACCTACATTTTTTTTTGTTTTCATAAAAACATTTTATGTATTTTAAAGGAAATTATTACAATTATATGAATTAAAAAACGAGATAATCTAACTGAATCAGCAAAATCTTATAAGAAGTGTGCCCACAATGTTAATTATATCCGAGTATTTTAATAGGTTTAACAATTTTCATATTTGAAAGTTTTGCGTTAAAATAAAGGGATGTATCATGTTTTTAATTAACATTATTTTCTACGGCACACCTTAAATAACCCTTTAATTCGTTTCTAAAATATCTGAAATAACATTGTAAACGCTTAACATTTAAGGTATGATATTCATATCTAATTTGAAATATTTATGGTAACATGATTAACTTGACTTCATGCGGGAAGATCATTTTGATGTGCGTGTAAATTATTATAAGGGTAAATTAATTAAAAGGTTTCAAAAGGTAAAGTTTTAATAAAATAAATGTTTGAAGATTCTAGTTTTGTATTTGATTAACATTTTAACTTCAGTAAAGTGATGAAAGACCTCCATTTAATAAAAACATCTTTCTTACCTTTTCTTAATCAACTCATAATTTAACATTGTAATGAGCTAAGAATGGTAATCTTTTATCCATGAATATTATTTTATTCCAAGAACCGCAAGTTGAATATTCTTTATAGGATTCCTACAAGAATACAATCGTTCATAATTTTTGTACAGATCAATCAAATATTTCATTTTTTTTTTATTTTCAACGCTATAAAAACTACTGTTGGAAATAATTGATTTTATTTCTTCGATGTACCTACTTTAGGTAAAATAATGAAGATTATTTCAGGGTCGTATAGCTAAAAAGGTTGTTACTAGATTCAACGATAATTACCTTAAACTCTGATTCATGTTTATGATGAACGGTTGAAATGTGAGTCATTGAAAAAAAAGGTATAGAATTTTGTAATTTTCAGTTATTACTTTCCTTCAGATAATAATAATTGCTTGAATATAGTATCTAACTAATAACGTATGCCTTATATATTTTAGTTAAAATCAACATTTTTCTTTCAATCAATTCAAAAGCCTATAATTGAAAGTAGTAACTGTAACATCTATGTTGTAATTTGACGATACTCTTTTAGGAGGTGATTTGGAAAAAAAACGTTTTAATACGTAAAAATGACCATAGTTGTTAAAACGACCTTAAATAACCCAAAAAAAAAACCTGTAAAAAACAAATTTTTACAATAACATAAATAATCTGATTTAGTTCGTTTTCTTTAGTCATAAACTTATTTTATAGCTATATTTCTTAAGAGAAATGTGACGTATTTATAATTCTGTTCTTTAACATAAACTGGTGTACATGAAACGAGCATTGAAGAAATCTATTCACTGTTTACATAAAACACGACGAAGATTTTATTTTTCTATAAATATAAGAATACGACCCACATTCACGAGATTTTAGTAGTAATTCAGTTAGAAATGCATGCGGTGTCGATGCGACATGTTCCAGTATGAAAGTTGCACAATAGAATGTTATAAACATAAGCTAATCTAGACAATGAAGCGACAGGAATGGCGTCAGTTTTACAATAGAAATATTTTATTGAAACTTATAGAATCGATGATTGAGAATAATGAATAAAGCTTCTTTATTTTTATTTTTTTTAAACATATTTTTAAGTCTCTCGAGAAACTAAACTAAACAAAACTAACTCCTGTAATTTTAAAGAGATATAAAGTTCCTAGGAGTTCCAATGACCCAAAAAAAAATGAATACCGATTTTAATTAAAACATTTTTTTTTGTAGACCCCACTAAAAAATCGCAATTAAAAATAAAAAATGATATTTTTTCCAAAAAATCCTCTATTTGTTCTGTGTTCATTGTTGCGTGCTTTCAAAAATTCAATTAAACCAAAGGTTTTTATTACCCTCAATTTTCGACGACTAAAGACACAATACTTGTACATTATATAATATCCCTACTAAGCGAAGTGTTTAGTAGGTACCTATACTTTTTAGAAATAGCACAAGAAGGCCACGTTTTCGATAGTTTAAAATTTAAAGAGAGAAAATCCCATTCAATAATTTCGTGAGCTTAGCTTGACTTCGTTCTATTAAATAGTGTTAAAATTTTAAATTTTAGTGTTAATTATTTGAATTATTAGGTACTTTGGAAAAAGGTATGGTTCTTGCAGGATAGTTATACATAAAAATATCTACTTGTTGGTTTTCTAACATGAGCCAAATAATTAATAAATTAGGTTTTTCCATAGTTTTCAAAGGTTATACTTGTGATGTTTTACTCTTATAAAATCCTTGTTCTAAAGACAACTATAAATAGAAAAATGTTTATTGTGTTTGGTACAAGAAACTAAGGAACCCGTATTTTACTATGCACAGTCTTAGTTTACTGGTCAAGGAGTATAAGTGGAAGAGCTGTGACATTTATAAACAGCTAAATAGATGTTATTACATTTTTATGACGATGTCTTTGAATTAAAAAAATATACTATCAAGTATAGTGCTTCTTAAATTTTGAAGCCACGCCTTCTTTGGAACCCAAGTCAATATCTTACGGCCATTCTTTTTTTGATTTTTTTTATGTATACACTTACTAGTCACTTGCATGCATTTGCTAATTATTTTTTATTTTTGCGACCCTTCGCGGCTTCCCTGCAGATAGTCCACGGCCCCCAGGGAGGCGACCCACCACTTTAAGAAGCACCGCTATAAAGTATCCTTTGCTTGTGGATCACCGTAAACGTGTGACAAAAGTGAAAAACTTCTTAAGAAATAAAGAACATGACAGATTTAGTATGAAAGTTAGGGAGATATAGAGGGAACGATAAAAAATCGGATACCAAATATTCTACTTATTCAATATTTACAGGCATCTTCTATCATTGTGTATCGTACGTCGCTTTTTTTGTCCACGGCTAGTATCAGAAATTTTTAACAGTTCTTTCTCTCAATACATCGTATCTTTCTTCTCTCCTGTAACAAAATAAAACGCCGATTTCAATATTTACGCATCCATCCATCTTTTTTTTAATATTCAATAGTTTTGGAATAAAACTTGACTGTCTCCATCATAAATAAGAACTAATGAAGTTAGTTTTAGTTTTGCAAAAACTTTTACTAATAATTTAAAATTTAAATTACTCTTCTTTTATTATTACTTATGAAATGAAAAAAAAAATGTACAGAAGTAACTTATTGGCTTTAATTACCTCGGGTATTGCTCGTATAAGTTTCTATACGAAGCTACGAGTTCGTTTATAACATTATAAAATGTAAAAGTTAATGTGTCATTTGCTGCACTAATTTATTTATTAATAATGTAATACGTGGTGTACGATCATGTCTAATAAAAATAGCACTTACTTCAGACATTGATGACACACCCGTTAGTTCTACTCGCGGCAAATTGATTAACCAATAAATGAATACCAACATAGAGAAGCTATGATGTGTATACATAATATTTTCTAATTGAACCACACTTACATAATATGTATATACGAGCTTTATACATTTAACACAAAGTAAAATTACTCTGAAAATTCATACAAACATCAATCAACCATTTTTACTAAAACCAAAACTTTCAAATCGTTATATAACTGAGAAATATTTCAAAGCTAAAAATAATCTTTAGATATCGCGTTAATAAATTGGAACGAAATAAATTATTAAATGCAGGTCTTACACTAATGTATATTTCTAATCAATTTTCTAACATTATAAATATTAAAGACCATTGAGCTCTTAACAGCCTTCGTCCGACACGCATTTCCGCGATTACTATCGAAAATTAGCTTAACATTTCCTGTAACCATTTATCATTATTTCTTATTCCTAATATTACTGCTTATCAATTATTAATATGAGGTGCTAAGAAGTATACAAGCCACGTATTGTTCTTTAAATTCCACTTAAAACCGTTATACCGTTATTACATTGTGTTAAATACGGATATAACTTGACGAATTGGTAATCAACTCATCATAAATATCATTTAATTTGATTATCAGTTGAATATTCATAAATGGTTACTTTGATTTCAATTGCAGGAATTACCATAACCAAAACTTGAAATGATTTTATTACAATTGTATATAGTTATCTATACATAATAAAAGGATATTGCAAAACGGTTGTACACTTTAATAATATTGATAATTGCGTTTGATTGAGCATGGGTTTATTGTCTTTCTATAAATAAATTTGTATTGATTGTTCTAGTCTTATAAAATTTATCATAACCAGAAAAAATATCAACAACTATTTAACACATTCTAAGAATTTAGATTATAAAATCTCAATATGTAAAACAGTAGGTATCGTGATTGACTGTATACATGCTGAAGGCTAAACCACTAAAGATAAAAACATGAAATTCATAAGTAGGATTTCTGAAAGGATTGTGACTTCCACAATGCGGCAGTTTTTCGAAATTTCAATCCTAAGTGGTTCAAATTAGAAAATGAAAGTTTTAAATTTTTTAAGTGTTTTCCCTCATCAACATCAACCAGATTATGATATACGCGTATATCCTAATTTCGACTTGTTACTAGATCCGAGTCTGCGCCTTGTCTCTCCCGCTTGTTTTCCCTCTCTTTCTCTCACCGTATGTGAACTTCTTAGTATTTGAAGAATATTAAACATACACCATATCTAATATCCTGGAACACCCTTTTTTATTACAGATATCCTATAATGTTTTTTTTCCTTCACAATTTCGTCGATTCTGTATATTTGTTTTTTCAATAATAAATTTGTTTCTGTCGAATATTTCAATTTTTCCATAAGAACCCATGTCAAAATTTAACTTCTGGATTATCATTTCTTTAAGTGATATCTTGATCTATGATAAGTGATATGGTTTATAATGACCCTAAACTTTTGCAAATTAAGTTTATTTTTAATATTATAATATTGTTGATGTTTCTGTTAATTTTTATTTAAAACTGTAAATAGGTTTAGGTTATATTAGGAGCATCCTTAAGTTTTGCTCTTGAATCATCAACTTTCTACATTTACTTATAATTTTACAATTATGAATCGGTTTGCAAATAGGTATAAAGAACGTCGGCCTTTATAATTTTAATTCTTTTATTTTAAAGTCGGAAAAAATATTGAAAATGATTAACTAGTTCTCTAATGATGAACTAATCACTAACTTTAGCCGAGTTTATTTTTACAGCATTTTACTAGTTCAATTTTTAGCATGCAATTCTTGGAAATTGTTCTACTACCTTTTAAGGGATTTTTTTTTGCTTAGACAGAGGTTTATTTTCTTAAGGTTCTTCCCTCATAATCTATGCAAATATGCTCATACACATTTTATTTTCGACGTCACTATTGTTATTTGTTACTAGACCAGAGCCCTCGCCTTCTCTATCTCTTACTTGTTTCTTCATCTATTCTTTTTCATTGTATAAAAACTAGTATTTGAAGAATATTTTATTTACTAAACATATTTTGAATATACTTAAAAAATATGTTATTACATTCTTCAATGGTTTCTTTCTTACACAGTTTCTTCGATTTCGGTAAATTTGTTTTTACAATAATTTTTTTTCTGTTGGATATTATCATTTTTCCATATGAGCCCATGTTAAACTTTAACTTCTGAGGTATATTTATTTTAGTTATATCTCTATTCAGGTTTATTTTCAACTTTCAAAAATTCAGAATTATGCTTTTAACGAAATTAATAATGCCACTGTTATTTTTCATTCCAATTCAACAACCTTTATCCTAAACTGTGCTTATTTTTTTATAGAATTTTACGTTCACATCATTTTAAGTCACTAGTAGTACTGTATTATCTGCACATAATAAAAGGATATTACAAAACGTTTTTGCACTTTAATTATAATGAAAATTGCTTATGATTGACTTTTGATTTATAGTCAATCCATTAATAAAGTTGTATTGATTTTTTTGGTTTATAAAATTCATGCTTATAAGAAATTTTTGTAATTTTCATTTGTTTATCATTAAAAAATCTCTTTTAAATTATAAAATCCAATATATGAATATACTAATTAAATTATACCAAGTTCTACTTTCCATTATTTTTATTTACTCTTTTTTGGAATTCCTTTCGGTATACTAAAGTTGAAATACTTTTTCCTTCTTTACCGTGAGTAATATTTAATATGTTTTTGTATTACAAGTGAGTCATATTCTACGTAATTTTCTATGAAGTCGAGGGGATTTGTGACCTCAACCACGAGGTTTTCACATTTGAGTTCGTGTAGATCAAACTCAAACGACAGGCAAACGAAAGTAAGGCATTTGCAGGTGACAGGAAATACACAATATTATAGTTAAGCATAATACATTTATGTAGGCGCTTGCAAATAACATTCCAGGTCTTATCCATTTGTTATTGTTTTTTCATATATAAATAATGCATTTCTCCCTCGTGTGGTATTTCTGTAGGTACTTGTACTTCCTCACCTGTAGAAAATTATCGTTTAGCAAATATTGAACTTACTCACAAATTGGCTTAATTGTGTTTTATACATTGTATTCTAGTTGCGTTGTTAAAGAAAATGTTTTAACCGCATGTTACTTGCCACTTCTTATTAGTACCATTCAATTATTGTTTTTGTTGAGAAAAAAAAATACAAAGCCAAAGAATTTTGTGCTTTTATGCTTACGTAATGTAAGAAGTTGTAAAATCATTTTAGTCAAATTTTTCTTTCAATGCTTCACTTTAATTTACGATATTTAGGTTATCTACCCTTTAAAAGTCTTTCTATTTTAAGCATATCTCCAAATGTTTATCTATGACATAGAAAAACTTAAACATATTTATGGTTGAACGATGAAAGGGACTTTCAATAGGAACATTAGTTATTGGTAAAACTTCTTAAAGAAAGTACATTACTAAAAATATAGTATATGGTCCAAAAGGATACATACTTATGTATTATAATAAATCAAAACTCTTAGAAAACCGTTATCGAATTTTTTTTTTAATATTTTTTCTAATTAGAGTTTTCATAAGGAACAACAAACTATTGATTAACTCTGTATTCGAAATTGATAATATTGGAGACATGGCTCGTACATAGTTATTTGAGACCCCAGGATAACATTGTTTACTAGCCCCTGGGTTAGTGTAGTGATCGAACTTTCCTTTCTATCGAAATACGATTTTCTTAAGGCTATACTCTTAAATGAACCGTTATAAACCTTTGCACAACCCTGTGCTTCCAGGTTAGAACATTAACCCCGACTATCTCAATTTCTGTTGATTCCGTTCAAAATTCTTGTTTAAACAATTTAGAATGTTCTTGTTATGTTCATGTCAAACTAAAAACCATACTTTCTTTTATGTATTAGATTAAGGGTTCTTAAACTTGTACAAATCGCAGACCCTCTGATGGTTTTTATTCGCGTACGCCTTTCTAACTGTAAGCATTTTATGTCACTCTTCATGCTTGATTTTTGAATATACAATGCAAACAATTATTTAACTAGAGTTGTTTCGTAGACTCCCTTTAACTACTTTGTGGACCACAGGATAAGAACCTCTGTGCTTGATTATTTTTATGTTTGTTTGAAGTAATCGTTGATTTCTGTTGTTTAACATGATATTGAAAAGTTGCCCGATCGTAGATCTATTAATATATTAAGTATCCTCTTACTTACCAAAATGATATTTAAATATTGCTTCATACTAATTATTTTATCAGTGAAGATACTATACGACAACAATATCATTTACGCAGTTTAAATAATTTGGAAAATTTATACATAAATATCAGTAATTGTACATGAATGGAAAAGGGTGTGATATTGTCTGAATAATATAAAGTTTGCAAAAAATGAATTATTCACATTAGTTGTGGTTTCTCACTGATAAGAAAAATATTTCCTGTGTACTTAGTATTTGTATGATTATTTCCCTTCATAGTAGGTATTTACTTTACATCATATTTTCATTTTGATAGTCAAAAATGAATATGATAATAAAAAAATAAAAAAATCAAACAAAATATTTCATGTTATGATATAAGAAGGTTCAATTTTCTGTTCACAGAAAATTACATTGTATATTTATTTTACATTTCGCTATATGATTTTAAGAAAAAGAATAATGGTACCATTGAACTGTAGATATATTAAAAGTTGTGGCTAGGAAGTTTATATTCAAAGGACGTTTTAGTTATCGTATATTATTAGATTTGTGTAATATTGTTTATGATTTACCGTATATTAACACGTTTCATGTGAGTAGCGCATGTTAAATGATTCTGTATACAATATACATGTCGATATTTGGTTGATCTTATTTCCAACTAAATTTAAACCCAGCGCCTGGGAAATACACACAAATTATTATCATGGCAAAATCATTTCTTGAGATTTTTTAAAATAAAACACGCGTTAGCATGAAAACCATTCACAACCTGTGCAAAATCACAGTTTTCGTATCATCAGTGAAAGCAATGAAATATTATTTCCGAGTCCATTAATTTAATGTGATTTTAAATATTTCATAACTTCAATATTGAACATTATTTTCATATGCTTTTAATTATTTGATTGTTGAAATTAATCAGAATTTATTTTTAGATCAAAAAGTTAGAAGGTTAAGTATTGGCACATTCATTCTTTAATAATAATGTTTGTTCAAGTGCTCATTCTTAAAATATATATTAAATAGCTATAGAGCACTTTTGAATATTTTCCAAAAGAAATATTTTTATTATTTTAAAAATCTTCTGTATTAATTTACAAGTTAGCGCTAGTTGTATTATAATAATACAAGCTATATAAAAATGAACTTGACTACAAAAAGGACAACTAAAAATTCATATTCTTGAATCATTAAGTGTCCATTTATTGAGTTCAATATTTTTTTAAAAATATTATTTTAAAACTTTTCAAAGATACTTGGGTTTAATGCATAATATCATTGATGTATGCCAAAGAAAAATAAATTAGTTTATTATTTGCATTCAACCTTTATTGCTCTTTTAGTCGTTTCAAGGTGGGCGTGATTTATGAATGCATTTTATGAAGGTTTTTTAAATCATCTATTTAACCCCTTGACCAGACATAAGATCTCCACGATACTTAATGAAACAAATATGATTTTTTTAAAAAAAGTTTATAAGTATTTAAAATGATAACTGGTTAAGGCTTCATTTAACAACAATCGAATTGAATCAAATCAATATGAAAAAGAATCATTTAAGTTTATAAAAGGATATAATTGTCTTGTATATTTGCCATACGGCTTCACAGAAAAAGCGGATATATGTCGTCTTTAGTTTAAAAAATATGAAATCCCTTGTTTGAGACTGTGTATGGGTAGAAGAATCTATTTCAAATTTCGTTTTCCCCTATATAACTACTTCCTTTGTGCGCTGAGCGCCTCAAGGGCTTCAATGCCACGGAGACATTTCTTATGCTATTTGCATGCAATTTGAGCATCTTTGTAATATGATAAGATTTATTGTTTACATTTTTTTTATTTGAAAATAACTTGGAAGTGAGAAAATTTTAGTCTTTTAATCTTTTATACGGTACAGTAAAACCTCGCTTAATTCGGGATTTACGTTCAATCACAGTAGAGCCTTATACGAAATAGTGTTAAACGAGGTTATCCCATCGTGTAAGTAATGAAGTATGGGTGAAACGAGTGAAAATAAAAAATAAAAAAATTGTTCAAGTTGAAGTTCAGAAGTTCAGTGCTACAGCAATTTGATATTGACGTTCACCGCTACCCAGGTGTACAGCCATTATCTTATCTTCTAAGCACTTGTATTTCGGTTTCTAACGAAATATTTTGTCGCCTGTCGCTTTATTCACGTTGTTGTTATTAGCACCCTTATTAAAAATAAAAATCATAGTATTTAGAACTTTATCAATCATTTTGTTTCATTTAATACTACCAATATTTGGAAAATTCTAGAATAATCAAAATACGTTTTTGTTGCACTACAGTAGAGATAGATAGATATTTACTAGTGCTAATTGTTTAAGAAAAAAATGCATACGAATACACAATTACGTGCTACTTTTACAGCTCTGCATTATAAAAAAGAAACAGTACAAATAAATTACTTTCGACTTCGAGGAAGCCCAGTACCTGCTGTGTACAATTTTAAGGGAACTGCATTATTATAATAAAAACGCGTTAAACAACAGTGCTAAACGTACTTAAAGAACTCAAAGCTTAATTCAGTTGAAATAATCTATATGAATAAAGTGATCGAGGTCTGTCGTTGTGTAATAACAACTTGCAAAATAACTCAAAAACTACTGGATAGATTAAGATAATTTTTGTTTGTTTTACTTCTTAGATATTTGGCCCTTATCTAAAAAAAATTATTACGATATCTTTATTTAACACAAAGTTATTGCTATTTTAATTAATTATGATTTTACACTACGCGTTGAGCGATGTGTGTTTTATTACCGTGAAAAAGTGAGACAAGGGGTGTGGTACGCATGCGCAGGGGAAAAGTTACTACAAGACTATAAAATTTAATTTGT